>VDFB02271358.1:64794257-64927837 GCA_007258455.2 Sequoia sempervirens | reverse complement strand
TCAAGCAAAGAAAACCCTCATTTTCATGTAGATTTGTTTGAAGAATACTTTCAGTATACCTATTACTCGGTTGGTCAATTCTTTGGAATAGAGGTTCCACCCCTTATGTCTATTGCACTGATGGTTGTAGCTATGGATATACAAAGTAAGGATGCTAGGCCATTCAACTATGCAAGCTACTTGGCTAATTATGTAAACCAAGGGCTTGAAAGGATCACAAATAACAATGACTGCATAGATTTTGAACACTATTCCTTGCTAATGCACATACTTTTGTATGAGGAGAATGCCAGAAATGTGTGCAATAAAGAATTGAGGATCACAGATACAAATGAAAATGGAAACTTCAAACCTGTACAGATGTGGACTTCAGTATGGGATAGTTGATTAGAATAGTCTCATTATTTATATTTTGAGGATTTTTTTGTTAAACCACTCATGAAGCTATTGGGATATTCATATGATCACAACTTATCCCCTAAGGTACAAAGATTTTTTAGGCCAAAGGAGAAAGGCCCAAAAGGAAAAGCAAACCATAATTGGGGAGACTGTTATGCTTTCTCCGACTACATAGTAATAAGAGACTCTAGGTTTGAAGGGATTCCACACTTGCTACCTTGTGTAGTTCCAAATAGAGTTTCTTATATGGAGATTGTATGAAAACTAGCAAAATTTGATGCTAAACACCTCAAGGATCATAATAAGCAATCACTCATGCCGACACTCTTTTTTTTGAGATTTTATAGTAGTTGCAAATGAAGGATATGAAGAAATTGATGCTAAAATAGCACATTACAACCTTCCTCTTGGGTATGAAAGAGAGAAGTTTTATGTAGAGGGGTTTATTCATCAAGCAAGATTAACAGAAGGGTTGTTAGGGTACGAGAATTGGTTTACAATTGATGATGTGATCAAGAACTAAGATGAAGCTTCCACTAGTGATAGAATGGCCTCATATAATAAAGTTATGCTCATAGAGGAGTGGAAGAGAAAGAATGTCCCTTCATATTCAAACACATTTGGTGATATACAAGATCCCTTGGTTAGGATCAAGTAATTTATTGCTCATATAAATCAAATAGTAAAAGATGTGCCTCCATATGTTTTTGATACATCTCATGCAAATTATACTAGAGTACAGGCTAAAGATGTGGAGCCTCTAGATCACATACCCTCTCAACCCACTCCTAATGTATGTTTTTCCACCGATAAGAGTGATGAAGAGGAAAGTAATGAAGAAAGTGATAAGGCAAGTAGTGAAGAGGATAAACAAGTAGAAAAAATAAAAGCCCCAACAATTGCAAAATATGAGGCTCCTTAGGAACAAAATGTTGTAAGGTTTGAAGCATCATATGAATTATCTAATGACATTAGGGTCAAGGCTAGCCAGGAATTCATTTTTGATGGTGAATTTGTTAAAACTTCTAAATTCAAGTCATTTGTCTATGAATATAAAGGAAAGAATATAAGACAAAAGGAGCAAGATATTACTTCTGAAAATGAAGTTGCTACTTTAGAGGAATTGAAAAGGGTAATTGATAAGAAGATGCAATATATCAACCCCAAGAGAGGTAAATAATTACTTAAAGAGGCTGGGGTATTACTTCTACTAGGATAGGATATTTTCTCTGCAATTGTGTTCGATAGTTTCAAAAAAAGAGGGGATAACACAATGAACTTGACAGAGGAGGCTAGTGACAAGATATATTTAGGGTCTGGGTATAATCTAGATGAGGCTACCTTGCTTATTTGGTCAGTATACCCCCATGAAAAGAGGTTAGAAATAATTGATAAACCAAATCAAGTGTTTGGACATATTTTGGTCCTAAGAGTTGATGACACTAATCCCTTGGAAATTGTAGAATTGGATGTCAATGTGGCAAAATTCACTAGAGCCGAAATTGAAAAGTTGGTTAAAGAAAATGACAAATTGGAAAGGGAGCTATCATATCAAAAGGAAAATTCATCTTCCTCTTCTGCTTCAAAATTGTACTCTCCTTGGCTCAAAAAGGACAAGAGAATATTATATTTATTAGCTGATGTATCTTATTGGAAAAGTTTCCATTTGAAAGCCTAGGAAATGTGTAAAACACTAGAAAAGGAAATGAAAGTCATTAAGTAAAATACTATGTTTGAGATAATCATGGAAAGATTCAATAAGTTGATCATTATTGGAGTGTGTTCAAGCAGACACAATCAACACTAGAGGAGAATGTCTCATTGCAAAGAATAATGATTGATAAAAAGAGGGAACTTTTGGATAAACAGATTTTAAAAGAAAAAACACTATAGAGATATGACAACTTGGTGGAATCTCACAACCAATATCAATGTAGACTCGAAGAGGATCTTGGTTTCTTTAATTTGATTCTTGCACTCCATGATGATTTACAAGGAATCTTCAAGAAAGGGATGATTGGAAAGTAGATTTTATCAATTACATGGAGTATGATATGAAAGAAGTAATATCTAGTGTAGACACTTATGTAGAACAAGAATAAATTCATTACCTTTCAACATTCAATTTGTTTATCAATTAGGCAGTGGATATTCCAGACACAACTAAGCAAGAATCATAATCAGTCAATAGTGATGATGTGGACCCTATTATATAGTAAAATCTTTGAATAGGTCTTAGGTGATCATGGGATTTTACTCATAGATTAATGGATCGGTGCCCACATCTACAATTGTGTTAATTTTTTAAATTATGCTTGGTTTTAAAATCATGTGTTGTTATCAAAGGATGTTTCTTTTGCTTTGAAACTTGTTTCCTCTCATATATATAAGAGAGACCAAGACCAATGAAAGATATAGGAGGAGATAGTAGTAGAATAGGGATAATAGATAGATAGCAGAAAATTTCCATAATGTATACATTTTGAAAGACTAGGTTGCAAGCATAATTTTGAGGAAATCAATGAAAGATTTTTTATTTTGTGGTTTCATATTGGTGTCAATTTTTTGTTGAATTAATTGAAAAATATTATCAGGTTATCTCCAAGGTTGAAATTTCCTTATTATTTAAATTGATGTATGAAGGATATTTTCTATTTATCAAGGCACATTTGTTGTTCATGTGTGGTTTAGTTAACTAGCTCCTTCAAGGAAGGATTAAATTCTTTTAATTAATCATAGTAATTTGGAAAAGGTCATTTGGATCTATAAGAAGAACTTGATAATTACATTCTTGCACGTTTATACAAGATATAAACCAACATCTATGTGCCAAACATTTTGAGTTATAGCTCGTATGAATCTTTCATCCTAGATTTTCATTTGGCTCCATTTACCCAACAAGGCACTAGTCTTACCAATCTCATCACCTAATTATATCAAATCTATTTTCAAAACCATACATCTATTAATTGAACATATTAATGAACTTCACCCTAATATTGCTTATACAATTTATACCAAATTAGGGCTTGCATCTCTCCACTCCCAATTTCCATTGTGGATAGATTGCTCAAGTAGGAAACACATAGTTTAATTTTGCTTCATTTGCATAGGTACACTCACCTAGGTCTAGCAGAGCTTGAAGAGAAGAAGTTTCAAATACACCATTTGGCTGTGTTCATTAGCCTAAAACATACCAAGAGCCTAGCAACCTCTTGAGGTTTTCCAAGCAAAATTTTTGATACCTAACACACTCAAATTCTTCAATCACTATGAATTTATTCCTTGAAGCACCATCAGTCTCTACACTCATCGTTTTCAGTATGCTCTTTGGTTGGTGAAATGTGGTAATCTTTAATGAATTTATAGAAATTAGAAAGCATGTCTGAGCTCAATTTCATTTTGACTAATAAAATGAAAAGATAATGAAGTGGAATTTAAGTTAAATGTTGACGTTTTCCATGTTTCTCCATCTTGTCAGTTTGCAAATGTGAGCTTGTGCTAATACAAATTTATTGAGTAATTCAGATTTTTGGAATCATACCAATTGCAAATATGACCTACCATGGGGAAATATTAGGAGTAAGAAAAATCTGGGTGACTGTCTCAGGTAGTATTAATAGAAATTGTTATTATGGTTATTCCTGACCATTAATGCTTGGCCATCTATAGGTTTCCAGGGTGGGTGATTAGCTAGAAAGAAACTACCACTCTATTTGGAAATTATTTTTGGTAACTTCCAAAATTTAGGGATTTTTTCCCTACATGTTTGATCAAAACAATTATGTGAGGGTTCAAGTTTTCTCGAACTACACTGTGATATAATAGAGAAAAGGAGCATTTTCTTATTTTATTTATGTCTACAATTACTTTCAATCTGTGAATTGTGAGTTATGGGTATGGTGTCCATCATACCAATCTATTGGTTGTGTGGGTGATGTGAGGATTTTCTCTATGTGATATTTCCTCTTGGAATTGTATTCATCTATTGTGATCATAATAAAATTTTGATACCTTTTCTTTATCAGTAATTGACTAGCCAAGTCTTTGTGCTTAATTGTGAATGGTCTTTTTCAGTTTTCTCACACTAATTTTGTATTTATGAATTAGTGTTTTTCTTCCTTTTTTTCTTTTAGGTTAAAAGTATACCCAAAATAAATTAAATCATATAAGTGAGTTATACCTCTAAAATTTAAAGGAAAATCACAAATATAATTATGACTTTTCTAGAGCTATTAGCATCATTATCCCTTTTGTGTCCTATGAAATACAGTTGATTTTAAAATATTATAATAAAAGGCCACTCCATTTTCTAACACATCTTTAACAAATTTCATACTTATCAATTTTTCAAGATCAGAATAAAAAATACCACTCAAGATAGCATTTCTTGCTTTGAATTATTTGGGAAGAATTAATAAATAAATAAGGTTAATTAGACCTTAATTTAGTGTTGTAATATGTATTTAATATTAAAATTAATTTGAGGTCCCCTTTTAAATTAAATGGACTTAATTGTGTCTTATTTTTGGTGTTGTAAGGTGCACCTTTACACTTTTATGCTAATCTAGGGATTTATTAATTGATTGAGGTTAATTTATATTAACTGGCCCCTTTAATTTAAATCCAAGCCTAATTAATTTAAAATTATGAGGGATAAAACCCAACATTCATAAATTTCATTTCATAACACTTAACTTTGGAATATGTGTGTCCTATGTAAGTGACATAGGACCTGTTTTCCATAGGGTGAATGGGTCCTCACTTAGACCTATGAACCTATTTTTACATAATGTTTAACACTATCCAATATGTGTTCTAGGACCCATTCACCCTATGGTGAATGGGTCCTCACTTAGACCTACAACCCCCCTTTGAAATATGCTTTTGGTGGTATTTTAATGATTTCAAATCTATAATTCAATGTTGTCTTGTGATATTTGAATTTCAGAAATTAATATTGAGATACATATAAATACAAGGTTATTTCACTAAGCTCGTCCTAGAATTTTAGAAGAAATCAAGAGTACTTTCACAAGAGCACTTCAAGAGAGATTTCAAGGAATTTCAAGGAATTTCAAGGGTAGCTTTATACAAGATTATTGCAGCAATCAAGATTCCTATGATCATGTAAAATATTGCTTAAATCATGCATGTTGTTTGATCTAATATGGTGATGTAGTGTTCAAGATTAATTGAAGCACATCAAAGGCATTATCTCATATCAATCTTCATGATCAAGATTTGTATTCATTGAGGCTAGTTCATGCTAGTTTGTAGATTTATACTCCAAGGTTTCAAATACGGTTTGGTGAGTTGTTACATAGTGTTGTTCATTCATCATTCCTTCTTTCATGTGTCATTTCACTTCAAGGTTTAATTACCAAAATTTAGTTTGACCAAGTCAAACCCCCATTCCCTAACAAACCACATTTTTCGCTCTTTGATGTGTGATTGTAGATTTTAGGTTGAACATCATTTAAGAGATAGATTGAAGAAATTTGCAAAGTTGTTAAAGTTGCAAGAAATTTTTTCAAATCATGAAAACTCTTATACAAATCTTATTTCTAGCTTTCCGATAGTGAACACTTGGAATCTAGGAGTGTAGACTAAGAAAATGAGAACTCAAAAAGCATTTTCTAGGAGCCCTAGCTAGAACACATTCACCATAGAGTGAATTATTCCTCAGTGAGGACTAAAAAGGCATCTTTGGTGATAGGTATACATCATTCTTACCTTTCCAGATCTACATTTTGATAGTTAATTCTATTTTTTTTTATATTTGTCCTCTATAGCTTGTATTTTGAATGAAAAAAGAGAAATAGGTGCATCATACCCCCTTTGTTATCAATCCATTTTGGTAAACCTATTTTTCTATATTTCATTATGGTGTCAAACCTAACCTTTTAAATTTGAGTTCAATCATTTCATTTTCTAATTTTGGAGTCTTGTTTAATCCTAGATTTAGATCTTGCATTCATTTGCATCTCTTTCCATTTAATTAGGTCTCATTTAGGGTGTCTTGTCTTTGAATTTCATTTAAGGGTTTTAGGATTTCATATTTTGAATTCTTTAAATCTATAAAATATCAAAAATATCACTCATATTGTGCACATAATTTAAATAACATTACATTATATTCATTTGCATTTGAAAATTGAAAAAAAATTGCATATCAAATTAGGTGTTCTAGGTTATCATTTTGTCACATTTTTCACTTTCATTTCACATTGAATTTCATAAAAAAATCAAACTAAAGCTTGCTATAACAAACCATAATCTTGAAATTACTAAAAATCACTCAAAGATCCATAAAAAATTGTTCAAAACCCTCATGTAGGACCCATTACCCTAGGGAAAATGAGTCCCTAAGTAGGTTTGTAGTAATGTAAAAATTATCTCTTTTCCTCACTTGATTTGGGAATAATTATCATTGACTTAACCTAATTTTTCCAAGGTTTAATGTTGTGATGCTTCGTAACACATTCACATTGATCATGACCCCCCTTTAAAAAAATGTACTTAGTTTTTACCCTCTTTTAGATGTTGTAAAGTGTTGTAACACACTTTCATACTTATCTATGGTTGTATTAATTAATTGTTGTTAATTAGAGTTAATTAGCCCCTTTAATTCAAATTTAAGCCTTATTTATGACACCTTCTGAAGATCTATCCCTACACCCATAATTCAATTTACTTAAAATTTAATTGGGAAAATTTGAGGTCCTAGAAATTGGTGCTAGGAATCATTTTCCCTAGGTGGTAATTGGGTCCTTCATCTATAGGACCCGCCTTTATTTGCAAATTCTAGGTGGGTTTTTTATGTTCTTTCATTCCCTAAAGGAAAGGTCCTAGAAAACAGTACTAGGACCCATTCACCCTAGGTGGTGAAGGGGTCCTCCCTTAATAAGGACCCCCTTTTTGAATTTCATTTTGGTGAGATTTTAATAATGTTTGTTTCAAGATCTGGTGTCAGCTTAAATTGTTTGAATTTCAGGGTTAATCTCATAATTTAGTATAATAAGGGTTTCATTCACATTTTTTTCTCCTAACAAGACCTAGCAAGTTTACAAGACATCCTAGCAACTTCAAGAAAGCATTATAAAGAACTTCAAGAGCATTTTCAGAGGTATTTCAAGGTAGGTTATCATGGTTTTATTGCACCGATTCAAGATCATTTCATCATGGCAGGGGTTTAATGCATTCATGTATGTTGAGCTAAGATAGTGGATGTAGCATTGAAGATCTACTTGCAAGAATTGTTTCATATCTTATTCAAGGATCAAGATCTACATTATTCATGGTCACTACATGTTAGATTGTAGATTTTCAGTAGAAGACAACTTCCAAGGTATCAACATTGCATCATTTCATGTTTCATGCTTTAATTTCCTTATTTCATCATTTGGTTTAATTACCTAAATGTGGTTTGACATAGGAAATCACCTATTCACTAAAAATAAAAAAAAATTTCTTCCCTTGGATGTGTGTTTGCAGATTTATAGGTTGAAGATAAAGTTGAGAAGAAATTGGGAGCAAAATTGTCAAAGTTGTCAAGTTGCAAGATTGACCTTCATAGTGCAAGAACAAAGAATTGAAGCTAGGGAATTTATTATAGACTTTTGGGAGCTAACAATCGAGGATTTGAGAGTGTAGACATCAAAGAAAATAATCCATATCTTAGTTTTAGAAACCCTAATAGGTACCCATTCACCACTAAAGGCGAATGAGTTCTTTGTGCCATAAAAATAGGCTTGTGCAACAAGGTACACATCATTTTAAGCTCTTAAAAGTCCCCTCATATTTCCTATAATAGTTAGGAATCATTTCTTATTTTTGTTTATTCATTTTGTAACGCCCCGCTAAGGGACCAAGTAGATTAACACAAAAGGCCATCAACATCAAGCCAATTTTTTATTTTTATTTTTTATTTTTTATTTTTATTTTTTTTACAAATCTATTCTTAATCAATGTTATAAAATAAGTACATAAAGATATATCATATCTACTACTTAATTAAACTTATGCATTATAAATACAACATTTCTATATTAAACCTCTCTATTACATACTAAACAATAGTAAAAATGTGTATAATCAAGATTGTAACAATTCACTCACTTTTCTTATACAAGAATGCTACCATGAATACGATTCAGAAATCTAAGAAGTACATATGTATAAGATACATTAAACATAATTTTTTTTTATGAAAATATCACCTGCACATAAATTCAACTATAGAATGAAGCGGAAAGAAAGACTCTCCATGTTGCGCACGAATTGCACCACCTAAATCCCAATGGATGGTTCGGAAATACCACCCTACCACGTGGAACCCTGAGGCCCACTCCCTCCGTGCTAGGAGACAACACTAGGCCCCATAAACAAGCAAACAACAAAACAGAAATAAAAGTGGATAACACTAAACATCCCAAAAAAAACTACCAAAATAAGAATCAACCAAAAATTACAATAACTTCACAAATGCTTCTAGGTACTTCTATAGACCCAAACGCATAACACAAATAGATAGAAAACTAAAAAAAGCTTATCATTAAACCACAACACTACAATAAAGTATATTACATCAATCTCATAATCTTATAGCATAATAACTCACTTTAGTTTAGTAATTCACAATCAAGACCAACAATGCACATCCCTGACATAATTGATCTTTACAAATATAGAAGCTTCAATACAAGATCTCACAAATATGAAGGGATTTATAACATAAAAATAGAAAACACAATTAAATAAAAATGGTACAACACAATACAGATCAAAGAATAAAGTTATACCCTCAAATACAACTTCTAAAACTAAACTAATTCTCACTTAACAACAGTCAAATCTGTTAACAATAAAACAGCCATAAAATAGTCATATCAAATCGAAATCAAAATCTGTAAAATACCTATTTCAGATTTGGTCGTCGACTACTCAGCAATGCGAAATAAATTGACTAAAAGTGAATAATAATTTCATAAAATGCAAAAAAATAGACGGATTCCATAAAACCCTCTTTTCGGTAATACTCGATTACAGTCAAATGACAAAATGACTAACTTAACAACCAGATTTTATCCAAAATAAAATATATATAAAAATAATAATATTAAAATTAATTTAAGCTATTTCAAACCCCTATAAATTTAAAATCTCAATCTTTCATTGACTGTTTTACAGAGAGAAATAAAGATATTTGCAGTCATAGAGGAGCAACTTGACAGCAGTCCCGTGTTGCAACCATATCTCACAAACTACAATATGGGTTTCTGAGATTTTTGGACAGGATTTAAACGACAACGAAATGAAAAAAACCCTTTAAAAATCTCACCAACCCAGTTTGTAAATTTAGATTTATGAGCAACGCAATCAGACCCTTTTACTAGTAAATACCAAGAATAACAAATATGTATTGATTTTTTTATTGTAGAATAAATGTTTCATTCACACACAGAAATAAAACCATCTAATATTTATTTTCAAAAAATCAAAAGAAAGAAATCAATCAAATCATTCATGCATGCGAAAGAAAATTTTAACACAAGATCTGAAAATCCAACCTAGATCCAACGCTTGGGAATGACAGAAATTTGATGCTGAGCTCCAAAGTTTTCAATTTTCAAAACCCTCAAATTGCCACAAATTTCCCATTGCTCCTTCTTCTTTGCAAGCATAGAAAAATCTCTCCCGAAAAAGAATCTCAATCCAAATCCAACATGCATGCCAAAAATTGAATAACCCAACAGCACGGAAACCCTTTATCTCCTCCCAGAATAAAGAGAACACTTCTCCCCCCAAAAGACAAACTCCCAGTCCCCTTTCAACTTCCATTTTCGTCACTTTTCATAATGGAGTAATTAGGGTGGGTTCTGGACTCAAAAAATATAATTTTATAAAATAAAAATACCTCTCACCCATAAAGCTATCACATAGAAAACATTTTAAATCATTAAAACCACATAAAGACTCCATAAAACATAAATTTAGTGACCATTTTAATAAAATGAATCAAGAGACTAATAATGCAAAAATTATATCTAAATAAAAGTAAAACAAATATTACTCAATAAACAATAATCAAATACCAAATAATGATAATAATAAACAATAATTAAATAATTATTCCTCAAAATAATAACATAATAAAACATAACATAAATAAATATCACTTATGGACAATATTATATCACACCTCAAACACATTAATAAAAATCATAATAATAAATATGATAGATTCAATATCTAATTTCACTCAAATAATTCACAAATAAGGTAAAATATAAATCATAAAATAACTTCACATGAAAGAGCAACATTCACATCAAAAGATAAATAACACTAATCACAATCATAACAACACAACTAACCACGAGGTTTAACACCAATAGGTTGGGATCCAAAACTAAGGTTAGACAACAAAATCAAACAATCACATATTACATAAGAAACAACCGAATAAGTGCAACACTCCAAACATAGGGTAAAGAAGATCGGACATTGTCTCATGACAACCCGAAAAAGTTAACACATTCTTCATCAATTGTCTCTAATTGAGAACAATGGTCAGGGTTAAGTTATAATTTGGGCCTAGATGTTATCTCCTCAACCACCATTGGGATTAGAGGCACGCTCAGACCTACTAATTTAGGTAGAGACGTAGCCTAGTACCTGTTCAGTTAAACATACAAATTAGAGCACATGTGCATAATAGTCGAAGCACTAGGAAAGAGGATCTAGCAATCGTATCTCATTTTCGTATGTCTCTCATACGTCCAATGGTACGATGCCGCTCTTTCCACTTATCCTAACAAACATACTACTGTATCACTCAGTTATCCAAGTAAATCTCTGTATAATAACAATAATATAATAATATGCATCATACTCACCACAACACTAATAGAAGTTCATGCCCCATCTTGCAGCCACAAAGCTTGAACACAAATTAGTATATTTTATAATAATAAAAATAACCATAATCAAAATCATAATAATATGACAATACAATGATAATATATTAGAATCAAGTGAAAACTCCAAAGGTAACAAAATACTTTCATCACATCAATATGTCAATAACATACATTGTAATAATGGTCATGTCTAAACACACACATCATGATAAATATATCCTTAAACACATATAATAAATCATTTCCTAAAATTTTTACTTAGTCCATAAATTCATGATATACAATATCAATTGTTTAACATCATTAGCACATACCTTTAAATGTCTCTATTATTTTACTTTCATCTCCAAGTTCCAAAGCTAAACTTCCTGCACATCCACTATGAGAATGGAGAGGCACTACATCCTCCTCCCCTAAAACTTGACTTACTCCTGGAAGTCACAGACTAGGGTGGAAACATAAGACATTAGTACCAAAAAATTTCTATTCTATATTTGATGTACATCGTCTTTCTGAATATCTTCGATCAAAATACTATCTAACTACACTTTAGCAAGTAATACTTTTCTATCTACCTTTACTTAGAAATCCTTACATCTCTTACAGTATGATACTTGATTTTACACTAACAAATATAGCAAGCACTCCAATTAACTCATTTTTCATTCCTAATTTATAAAAATCTCCATAATCTTATGCAAGGGATGCACATAATAATAAAAAAAAATTATTCAAAAATACACATTGTCTCATGTTTTAGAAACTTATTTTCAATTACAATTTATGATTTCAAGAACATCCATTCCATTTAATACCATAGATTGACAATACATTCACATTTAACATAGCATGGTTATCCCTCTTTTACATCAATAAGCAACAACACAAGAAATATACATCTAACACATACATACACAATCACATCACTAGAAAAAAAAAAAAATTCACAAGGCTACACAAGGGTCCATATGGACACCGGAAAGCAACATACTAATCCATGATATATAATCCATGAGCCAAGAGTCAATATCCATCTCACATAATCCATACCTCACACTCAGAGGCTTGATGGTGTTAGGCCACACTCACATGGTGAGACCATCCATACAAGACTACAATGACCTACCTCTTGTTTTGTAAGGTGGTTAGCCTCCAAGAGATAGTCATCACACATAGGTGGGTAGTGGGTTCTAGCTGTGTAACAGCCTCACATACCCCCATCCTCATGGTTCCCTACGTCTACTTCCTCGTATACACTCACCAAGTTTGCCTCATACATCCTTGGAGAGGAATCACAATACGACAAATGGCCGACATCGAAAATAATAAGGATAAATTAGTTTAGCCACCAAAGTCATAAATAAAAGAAAATAAAAATTCAATTTCAACAATAAAAAAAATTAATGTGCACAATTTCAACACTAAATCAAATGTAACCACAAGGGCTACGAGCAAATAAGATCACAAGGTGTGGCTAAACCATCACAATCAAATATAAACAAGGTGTCAGCCTTCACAATCACTAGAAACTCATCAATAATTATAAAGAAAAGTTCACAATCTTAGAAATTGCACTATACAACACTGCGTGACTAGATACTAGCCACCAAATGAGGAAGGAGGGAACAACGTCCGGCTATACAATAGCCCCATGTGGTACGGAGTGAGCACGCCATCCACATGTCCCAGAGTGTGCCCCTCGGCTACACCCTGCTTCGCGTCGTCATGCGGCATGGACTAGCCAAGTGGCCCTCGCACTCCTTGGCTATCCGCATGGGATGTGCACCTCGGCCCCCATCCCGCATCGCATCTCAGTGCGGCATGGTCATACACCAGTCGGAGAAGGCACGCACTGGTCGTATGCCGCATGGCAGTGTGTCCGTGGCTCCACGGAAATAGGCACGTGCTAGTCACACCCCGCATAGCGATACCTCGTGGAGAAGGCACACGCAGGTACTCGCCGTAGCCAGAGGTATACATGGCTAGGACATACCCATATGCTAACCGACCCAAACAATGTCGAAAGCAAACATGAGTATTCCCTCTACAAGTGTGTGAGGCCCCATTACGCTCATCACACAAGTAGGCTATCATAACACAATCTCATAGTGCACCTTCACGTGTCTATGCACGTGGCATCGTGTCCTCGAGCCCAGCTCGCTACCATCAGCAACACGGCATCATCACCAGCACTGTGTCGGAACATCAGTGGGGTGTGGCATTGTATCCATTGCATCATGTCGGAACATGTGCGAATATAGTATATATAATGCATATATGAGTATATCAATATGGGGCTACCTGAGCTTCACCTCTCATACAGACGAGGTTGACTCGCTAATGTCAGCTCAACGTCCCTATGGACGGCCAGACAAATACTAACAAACCAATGCTGCTATACTCAAAGCTGTGGGGATTAGGCTCACACATATGGATCAAGTACCTTGATCCATCATAAGGGGAAGTAGTGAGTATGTTGCCTCGGGATCGGTTGAGCTAAGACTACTCTACGTCGCATTATGCGTACGCTGCACACTCCACCCAAGGAACTTTGTGGCTGCTACTACCCCTTCACGGATTGAGGGACTGGAGAACCAAAAGAAAAGAATCTGTGAAACTATCTTTTGGCTACTCATATATAAATTTCAACCTCACGTGGGTTGGCCCTCAATTAGGTAACAAACATATAAGAACACATAAAGGTATGGTTAATCCCACACCAACAAATACACAATTTTCTCCATGGATGGGTACACAGTATCACCATCCCATGGGCACACAAAGCAAGTACGGGGTATTCACAACACTCAACCAATGCACAGTTACTGGTTTCTCACATTTACAAGGGATAAAATTACATACACAATTCCATGAGAACATTTACTTCCATAATCCATGTGATTCATATCATTACATATGTCAATAACTCTTTTATCAGTTTTTCTTTCACTCTACTCTTATCCATATATCACATGATGCCGATATGTTAATGTCAAGATTATCGTGATCACTTATCAACTCCACTAAACAAGTTCTCATTCACTTTTATTCATTCGACATAACATTTTATCCTTATAACATATGCATATGCAAACTAATTTTTCCTCCACACTAAATTTTTTTCATAAGTAGCATGAATTTTTAAATGCATCTAAGAATCATTAATACTTCCACACCATTATTCGTGTATCCAGAGTTCAACTAGTTATACACAAGTTATTCAAATTTTCACAGAACAAAAGGACATCACATATTTGTTTTTTTTTTCAAAACACAATCTCACATTCTCTCAAACTTTATCTCAGGCCAATACAAGTAACACTAAATATTTGCATAGTGATTATGCCTACTCAAACATCCATATCTGATACCTAAACTTAATTGTTTCACATGTTACCCCCACATAATAAATTGACATGCAAGACATCCAATGGATAAATATTTTTTATTTATACAAAAGTAAGAAAGGAGAGACATTGTGTTATAGGTTTCAACTATACAAAACAACCAAGGTGTCCAAATACCAATACAATCATCATAATTATTCAAAATAGAAATTTAGTTATATGCACTAGCATCTTATTTATTCCACAAAAATAGTCATTTTCAATAAAAACATATCATATCATATGATGCAAACTTATTCACATAAATTTATTTCCAAATACATAGATTAAATACCTAGCAACTACACTCAGTCTCATTCATAATTTATCTTTTATGCATGAACCATGAATAAGGAGTACAATTCCAAGAGAATATATAGTCCACCACTCAAGTAAATTCAAACATAATTTCTTTGATTCATAGTCAAGGTTTAAGAATACAAGTTTAAGACCTAAATGATTTTCTATTATAATGTTGTTTAATACTATTTATTTATTTATTTATTTTTTTAACTATATGTGGGCTAGGATAAAGAAAAAAAATAAGATAATTTTTAATTCAATGCAAGCAATTTGCAAATGCAACATTTTCAAACAAAGCATTTATACAAAAGAAAAATAAGTCACACCTTCTACCCAAATTTTAGGTACCACTCATAGACAAGTTTTCCATTTATAAACATAGCTAAAAACAAAGTTAAAATTTCATTACATCACTCAACATGTATTATAACGATCACAAAATATCGACAATAATTTATTTATAAACCATCTACATTTTTTCCTTAATCTATTCTAAGAACCATTTTACATGCAATATATTCTTAACATTATGAAAACACACTAAACAACATATGGGTGTAACATTCCTACAAAACATAGAAAAACACACGAATAGATGACATACTCAGGTTATGACTTCCCCTTTAACCACATAACATACATTTCCACTTACATAAAATGATTTAAGTAGCCCAACTGCACAAAATAACATTTTTTTCTTAATGCACATTTAGTCAAACAAAAGAAATCCACAAGCGAACTTAACAACTAGTTAATCTAAACCCACAAATACATCCTAAGATTAAATTTACACTTTCAAGGAATTAAAAGTCATAGAAATGAAATAAAGTCACAAAAAAAAAAAAACAATAGTTACAAACATATAAGGAATCACACCCAACAAGAGAATACACAAAGTGTATAATCCTCTATCTAATGTCTCAACTAAATGTATAGATCAAAACAAGGTATCTAATACAAGGGTCCCTACGACTTTTTAGTCACACACCAAACATTCATCAACACATGTATAAGAAAAGTTACTATAACAAGACATGGGCAACAACATTACCCAAAGATCTCAGTGCTGCAACACTGGCTCTGATACCAGATGTAACGCCTCGCTAAGGGACCAAGTAGATTAACACAAAAGGCCATCAACATCAAGCCAATTTTTTATTTTTATTTTTTATTTTTTTTAATTTTTTTTTTTTACAAATCTATTCTTAATCAATGTTATAAAATAAGTACATAAAGATATATTATATCTACTACTTAATTAAACTTATGCATTATAAATACAACATTTCTATATTAAACCTCTCTATTACATACTAAACAATAGTAAAAATGTGTATAATCAAGATTGTAACAATTCACTCACTTTTCTTATACAAGAATGCTACCATGAATACGATTCAGAAATCTAAGAAGTACATATGTATAAGATACATTAAACATAATTTTTTTTATGAAAATATCACCTGCACATAAATTCAACTATAGAATGAAGCGGAAAGAAAGACTCTCCATGTTGCGCACGAATTGCACCACCTAAATCCCAATGGATGGTTCGGAAATACCACCCTACCACGTGGAACCCTGAGGCCCACTCCCTCCGTGCTAGGAGACAACACTAGGCCCCACAAACAAGCAAACAACAAAACAGAAATAACAAGTGGCTGACACTAAACATCCAAGAAAACTACCAAAATAAGAATCAACCAAAAATTACAATAACTTCACAAATGCTTCTAGGTACTTCTATAGACCCAAACACATAACACAAATGGATAGAAAACTAAAAAAACTTATCATTAAACCACAACACTACAATAAAGTATATTACATCAATCTCATAATCTTATAGCATAATAACTCACTTTAGTTTAGTAATTCACAATCAAGACCAACAATGCACATCCCTGACATAATTGATCTTTACAAATACAGAAGCTTCAATACAAGATCTCACAAATATGAAGAGATTTATAACATGAAAATAGTAAACACAATTAAATAAAAATGGTACAACACAATACAGATCAAAGAATAAAGTTATACCCTCAAATACAACTTCTAAAACTAACTAATTCTCACTTGACAACAGTCAAATCTGTTAACAATAAAACAGCCATAAAATAGTCATATCAACTCGAAATCAAAATCTGTAAAATACCCATTTCAGATTTGGTCGTCGACTACTCAGCAACATGGAAGAAAATGACTAAAAGTGAATAATAATTTCATAAAATGCAAAACAACAGACAGATTCCATAAAACCCTCTTTTCGGTAATACTCGATTACAGTCAAATGACAAAATGACTAACTTAACAACCAGATTTTATCCAAAATAAAATATATATAAAAATAATAATATTAAAATTAATTTAAGCTATTTCAAACCCCTATAAATTTAAAATCTCAATATTTCATTAACTGTTTTACAGAGAGAAATAAAGATATTTGCAGTCATAGAGGAGCAACTTGACAGCAGTCCCGTGTTTCAACCATATCTCACAAACTACAATCTAAGTTTCTGAGATTTTTGGACAGGATTTAAACGACAACGAAATGAAAAAAACCCTTTAAAAATCTCACCAACCCAGTTTATAAATTTAGATTTATGAGCAACACAATCAGACCCTTTTACTGGTAAATACCAAGAATAACAAATATGTATTGATTTTTTTATTGTAGAATAAATGTTTTATTCACACACAGAAATAAAACCATCTAATATTTATTTTCAAAAAATCAAAAGAAATAAATCAATCAAATCATTCATGCATGCGAAAGAAAATTTTAACACAAGATCTGAAAATCCAACCTAGATCCAACGCTTGGGAATAACAGAAATTTGATGCTAAGCTCCAAAGTTTTCAATTTTCAAAACCCTCAAATTGCCATAAATTTCCCATTGCTCCTTCCTCTTTGCAAGCATAGAAAAATCTCTCCCGAAAAAGAATCTCAATCCAAATCCAACATGCATGCCAAAAATTGAATAACCCAACAGCACAGAAACCCTTTATCTCCTCCTAGAATAAAGAGAACACTTCTCCCCCCAAAAGACAACCTCCCAGTCCCCTTTCAACTTCCATTTTCGTCACTTTTCATAATGGAGTAATTAGGGTGGGTTCTGGACTCAAAAAATATAATTTTATAAAATAAAAATACCTCACCCATAAAGCTATCACATAGGAAACATTTTAAATCATTAAAACCACATAAAGACTCCATAAAACATAAATTTAGTGACCATTTTAATAAAATGAATCAAGAGACTAATAATGCAAAAATTATATATAAATAAAAGTAAAAAAAATATTACTCAATAAATAATAATCAAATACCAAATAATGATAATAATAAACAATAATTAAATAATTATTCCTCAAAATAATAACATAATAAAACATAACATAAATAAATGTCACTTATGGACAATATTATATCACACCTCAAACACATTAATAAAAATCATAATAATAAATATGATAGATTCAATATCTAACTTCACTCAAATAATTCACAAATAAGGTAAAATATAAATCATAAAATAACTTCACATGAAAGAGCAACATTCACATCAAAAGATAAATAACACTAATCACAATCATAACAACACAACTAACCACGGGGTTTAACACCAATAGGTTGGGATCCAAAACTAAGGTTAGACAACAAAATCAAACAATCACATATTACATAAGAAACAACCGAATAAGTGCAACACTCCAAACATAGGGTAAAGAAGATTAGACATTGTCTCATGACAACCCGAAAAAGTTAACACATTCTTCATCAATTGTCTCTAATTGAGAACAATGGTCAGGGTTAAGTTATAATTTGGGCCTAGATGTTATCTCCTCAACCACCATTGGGATTAGAGGCACGCTCAGACCTACTAATTTAGGTAGAGACGTAGCCTAGTACCTGTTCAGTTAAACATACAAATTAGAGCACATGTGCATAATAGCCGAAGCACTAGGAAAGAGGATCTAGCAATCGTATCTCATTCTCGTATGTCTCTCATACGTCCAATGGTACGATGCTGCCCTTTCCACTTATCCTAACAAACATACTACTGTATCACTCAGTTATCCAAGTAAATATCTGTATAATAACAATAACATAATAATATGCATCATACTCACCACAACACTAATAGAAGCTCATGCCCCATCTTGCAGCCACAAAGCTTGAACACAAATTAGTATATTTTATAATAATAAAAATAACCATAATCAAAATCATAATAATATGACAATACAATGATAATATATTAGAATCAAGTGAAAACTCCAAAGGTAACAAAACACTTTCATCACATCAATATGTCAATAACATACATCGTAATAATGGTCATGTCTAAACACACACATCATGATAAATATATCCTTAAACACATATAATAAATCATTTCCTAACATTTTTACTTAGTCCATAAATTCATGATATATAATATCAATTGTTTAACATCATTAGCACATACCTTTAAATGTCTCTATTATTTTACTTTCATCTCCAAGTTCCAAAGCCAAACTTCCTGCACATCCACTATGAGAATGGAGAGGCACTACACATTTTGGCCTTCATAATTTAGTGAAATATAAAAGTAAAAAATTTGTTGTATCAATTTGATTGATCTCATTTGTGGTGCACCTCCATTCTTTCTATGTTTCATGGTCACATTTTTTTTTTTTAGGCATTAAAATATTCATTTCTACATTCATGTTTGTTATTTTTAGATTTTTGTTTCTATTTGAATTTTTTTTTGTTTCATCAATTTCATCATATCTAGCTTAATTTGATAAAGTTAGTGCATTATGTCATTTCAAAATTGCATTTACAAGACTTCATTTTTAGGTTTTTACATAGTATAATAAAAAAATTGTCTTGTTTAGAATCTGAAAATTGCATTTACACATTGCATTCTAGGTCAATGCATTGCACTTTACCCTCTTTCCATTTTGGGTTTGTACACTAAGTTTGTGAAATCTTGTATGAGGTTTACAACTTGGTGTCCTATTAGCAATACTATTTTGATATGTAGTTTGATGCTCATGTCATCCCATGATACACCATTCAACATGGATCTTGGGTTTTCTAACTCTCTTTCAAATAGTTTTTATAATCAACCCCTTATTGATCATAACAAGCATGCATACCTCATTTCCAATGAATTCCTTACCTACAACCAATGCATATGATGCTATTCGTATCCTACAAGAGAACCTAAGGTTGCTAGATGAACAATTAAGTACCTTAAAAGACTTCGTGAGAGATGAACCTATTATTGTCCATGTCATTCCCCTTATAGAAAACTTACGAAAGCTACTTAAATATGAATAGGGAATAAAATTTATGTGTAGCTTGTCTTATCTCACCAATAAAAAATTTCATCCTCCTTAACCTACTTGAATACATTACCTACCCATAAGTGAAAAAGAAGCCACACCTTCTAAACACTTTTATACTCCTAACACATCTTTATTTGAAAAAAGGAAAGGATTTGTAGTTAGAAGAAGAAATTGATGACAATGTATAATTATCATACCAAAGAAGAAGAAAAAAATTGCATGATCATAAAAAGATTCAGTTACAATAGTTGTATGAACCTCGTCAATCTATTTATAACCTCTTACAACTATCTAATACCAATTCAATCTTCTATGCTCTTTTATGTTGGCAACAAATCAAATTACCACCTACACGTGCAAGCTTTACCAAAAGACAAACTAATAAAAATGAGCCATATTATGCTTATCATAGATTCTTTGGACATCATAATGATAATTTCCATCCTTTAAAGAAAGTATTCAAGAATTTTGCACCTTCTAAGAACCAAACCTAACTTGAACGCCATGCATATTGCTCCTTGCCATGTAACAGTTGTAGGATTATAGTATGCTCACTATTACATGTTATACGTTCATTTCAAATCATTCTCTTTATCACAAGGAACTCATTCTCATTACCTATCTTGGCTCATCCTTGTCCTAAACTTAGCAGGGGCAAGGAGTTGGATAGCCTTGTCTTAGCTTTGGCACTTGATGTTGTCCCTTTGGCTAGTTTTCTAACTTTTGTATACACCAAACAAGATTGGGATGCGATGACCTCCTATAGGTTGACTCACATGTTCCTTACTAGTCTTTTTCATTGTTTTCCTTTTCATGTTTCTTTGTGTGATTGCATGTGTGTAAATTTGATCCCCATAACTATTCCATTTGATGTATCTCTCTCTTTTAGTGCACTCCTCTATATGTACCTACATTCTTCTTTATTTCGTAAACATTTGTCTTTTCACTTGTCTTGTGTTTTCCATATGGGGATGATGCAAAGCATCAAGACATTTAGGTCTCTTCCATGTTGACCCAAAATATTTTTATTTTTATTTTCACTCTCTTTGTGTCATTCTTCCATTTCTATGGGTATTTGCGGAATGGTGACATTTCTAAGCTCCATAAAAACATTGTAGTAAAGATATACTGACCCTTAATCTATAGATCCCTTATGTATTTTTGGGGGCAACCCCTCCCTCCTTTTTAACAACATAGCTTTATTTTAGAAAAAAAATGACTTAGCATAGGGATTTCTAAGGAAGCTCTCATGTCTTGGGATTGAACATTGGCTACTTTAAAGTAATTTCTCATAGGAATGGTGTTAACAATTGCTTTAAAGTGGGGGCATACATTGAAAATATCTTTCAACATTTTTTATGTTTCATGGTGTGATTTTATTTTTTCTTGTGATGCATCCTTTTCTTGTTGGTTTCATTGGGGTTGATGTCCTCCAAGAGTGTGATATTTCTTAGCGTACAACTTTCCTCTTAGTGGTGATGAGACACACTACATTCCCTAAGTTGTGAATCTCTTACTCTTGACTTTTCCTCTCTTGGAGATATTAGGCATGATGTTCTCTAAGAAGAAGACCTTACATGAAATAAGAAAGATCCCTTTGAATAAAAACCACATATTTACAATGTTCATAAGTGTTTGGAATAACATAGCTTGCTAACCTTGTGAAGGTTGAACCATAAATTCAAGACCCAATAACATAACACACCTTGCCTTCCTATGGAGACTTTTTGTGTGGCACCTTATTGAAGTTATCAGATGGATAAATTTGGTATAGTTAGTATGATGAGAAGCTGACACAAAGGCATGAATTTCTCATTGTATAGTGAGAGACTGTAGACCTGGCATGATTTTCTCACTAAGCCACTTTATTGGAAGACTCACCTAGTGGACAACTTGGAGTTCTGTTACCTCAAAGTGAGCACAAAATTGAAAGCTTAGATGTGTTCTTCATTGATTGGATAGTCTAGCCCTAATCTTCCTGGCCTTTGATGTTGTATGATTGGATATATTTTTCATTGTTGCATACATAAGTGTCTTGAATGTATACTTTAGTGTGAGTTTGACATGGGGTCTTACTCTCACTAAAGTGGGAGAAAATTTAGTTTAGGAAAAAGTTTCCCTTTGGAATAATTAATAAATAAATGAGCTTAATTATTCCTTAATTTAGCATTGTAATATATTTTTCATATTCACATTAAGTCAAGAGGGCCCATTTTAAATTAAATGGACTTAATTGTGCCTTATTTTTGGTGTTGTAAGGTGTACCTCTACACTTTCACACTAATATAGGGTGTTTTTAATTGATTGAGGTTAATTTACCTTAGTTGGCTACTTTAATACAAATCCAAGCCTAATTAATTACAAATTTGGAGGGATAAAATCAAACATTCATCAATTCCATTTCACAACGCTTAACTCTGGAAGATCTATGTCCTAGGTAAGTGACCTAGGACCAATTTACCATAGGGAAAATGTGTCCTCACTCAAACCTATGACCCTATTTTTACATAATGTTCAACAATGTTTGATGTGTGTCCTAAGTATGTGGCCTAAGAACCATTCACCCTATGGCAAATGGGTCCTCACTTAGACCTAGGATAGCCCTTTGAAATAAGTTTTTAGTAGTATTTTAATGATTTCAAATCTCTAATTCAATTTCGGCTTGTGATATTTGAATTTTGGGAATTAATATTAAGATACATATAAATACAAGGTTATTTGTCTAAGTTCTTAAAATTTCATAAGAAATCAAGGGTACTTTCACAAGATAACTTTAAGAGCATTCAAGAGCAGTTTCAAGGAATTTGAAGGGAAATTTATAGAAGATTATTGTAGGAATCAAGATTCTTATGACCATGTCAAAGATTCTTTACATCATGGATGTTGTTTGAGATAATATTGTGATGTAGCATTAAAGATAAATTAAATCATATCAAAGGCAATATCTCATATCAAGTTTCATGATCAAGATCTATATTCATTGAGGCCACTTTGTGCTAGTTTGCATATTTGTACTCTAAGGTTTCAAATAAGGTTTGGTGAGTTGTTACTGAAATGAAGAAAATGGTGTCTATCTTTTAGGAGATGGAACAAAAAGGGATATTAAGGTTCCTCACCTATTTCCTTCAAGTTTCATTAAGGGAACTATAGAGATGTTAGTATAAGGATGGAATTAGGAAAAGAGATCTATGATAGAGTGTCTTAGGGGTGTGATTAAAGTCAAAATGGGGGTCCACCATTAAGCTAATGCTTAGAAAGAATGATATGAAATTATTATGCAAACCAAAATAAATGACCTAGGAAATGAAGCTAAAAATTAGGATGATAAAATGAGAATGAATAGAGGGGTACCTAGAAGAAAGATGTGGTAAAATAAAGCTCTGAAACCTAGAATTTTGATGTTTGATGCTCACTGGGACTCATACACTTGGCTGGGTGATTTAGTCCCAGTCTAGGTTTTCTGGACAAGAAGTGGAATTTCTTAGTGATGGATCTAGATCTTCTAAAAAATAGCAAAAGGGAAATATTGGGACTCATTCACCCAAATTGTTGCAAAGTGTCCCATTTTGTCATGAAGTGTCCTAGGAGTAAAATTTTGAAGTGAAACTTTGTAAGCCTCTAAAGATGGATTAAATAAGCACTTTCCCACTGGTTTCATGCAAATAGGTTGGATATATTTCTCTAGATATGAGTTTCTATGAGCCTTGACAACTTTTCATGACAAAATTTGACAACTTTTGCAACTTTGACATTTTGGCACTTTTCAAGGCTTCAAATCCACTATTTCAACATATAAAACTGCAATCACACAAAGAGAGAAAAAGTGTTGTTTTGTTAAGAAATGGGGGTTTTCCCTGGTCAAACCCTATTTTGGTAATCAAACCCTAATGAGAAATGAAGCATGAATGAAATAAACATGAAACATAAAGTGAAACAATAGAACCTTGTTTGAAATCTTGTAGACCTTCAAAAAAGCATGAAGTGGCCTCAATAAATGTAGATCTTGATCACAACACTTGATTAGAAACAATGCTTGAATGGTATCTTGAATTGATCTTAAATGTTACATCACACCATTAGCTCAACAACATGCACGATGCACTAATTATTTGACTTGATGTAATGACTCTTGATTTCTACAATAATCTTCTATAAACTCTCCCTTGAATGCCTTAGAAGTGATCATGAATTTTCTAGAATTCTCTTGTGAACTCTTGTGAAAGTACTCTTGATTGATTATGAAATTATAGGATGAAACTATGTAAAATAACCTTGTATTTATACTTACTTATGCCAAATTTACCAAAATTACAACACTACAAGTGGACATCAGATCTAGGACAATAAAATCCTACCAAGAATTCAATTCAAAATAGGTCCATATTAAAGTGGGACTGATACGCCAACTGTGGAATATGAGTCCCATTAGCCAAAACTTGCGACACAAATTTCTAAGAGTGTCTTGTTTAATGTGTAATTTGAAATCAGGTCCCAAGACCTAGGTGGGACTCATATGCTTAAGGTGGCGTATGAGTCCTAGATCACTAGATCTGGAGCACATGACCCAAAACATTGAATTATGAGTGGTTATTTGCTAAGTGTCGAGCTTATCCATGGAAATATGCAATTAATAAGTCTTGTGGATACAAAATAGGACTGATTAAGGCATGAATAAGCCCAATTAATTAATAAAGCCATAGATTAGTGTGAAAGTGCTAGGATACACTTTAAAACTCCCTAAATAAGGCACATTTAAGTCCATTTTATTATTAATTATTCATTCCCAAATTAAGTGTTAAAATGGGATACTTTTTCCTACACTACATTTAGCCCCTACTTTAATGAGAGGAGGAAATTTCTTCAAACTTACACTAAAGTATACATTCAGAAGGGGTCCAAGAGTACCAATGTGGATGGTCTAGAATGACAAAGATTAAGGGGTGATCAAGCCCCCAAGATCCAAGATCCTACTTCACACCAACACAACCATAAAGGGACACACACAAGGTGTATGATATGCAATATCAAGATACATAAACATACAATGTTGATGAATAAAAGAAAGAAAAATAAAAATAAAAATAAAAAATAAAAAGAGGTGGATCAATCCTCAATTGTTTATCCTGCATGCTATGGATTATATCTAAGTTGTTTTTCCAAGAAAATTTACAAGTGGAATAAGATTTCCACTATGAAAACCAATACACAATCGCAAGGGCTAGTGGAACCTCAGGCCATCCACTAGGTGAGCCCACAGTGAGACACATATGCACATGGTCGATATACGCTCACATAAACAAGCAAGTGGCTATGGGAAAGACACACCTAAGTTCGGCTCCTATACATACAACTATACCAAAGCTATACCTCTTGATAACATTGATAAGGAACTACAAAAAAATAATAATAGAATCCATGAGGAAAGAAAATCTTCATATGCTTGACACCCATGAATAAAAAAGATGGCACCACAGGAAAGAAAAGTGTATTATGCAAGGTGGCCATATAATAGTTATTGTAAATACGAAATAGTGTAAGGTACATTCAAAGGGATTTTTATTAGTTCACGTAAGGTCTCTTCTTAGGGAACATCATGCCTAATGTCTCCAAGAGATGACAAGTCAAAGAAATATCATGCTCTCAGAGGATATCAAGCCTAATGACACCACCAAGAAAAGGATGCATTGCAAGAAGAAAGAAAATCACCTAGTGAAAATGAGTGTTGATGTTTGCCCCCACTTTAAAGTAGTTTCCAACACCATTGTTGTGAGAAATTGTTTTAAAGTAGAAGAATACATGAGGGGTTGTTCAAAAATACCTATGCCAAGTCATACGTTCTTGAATGAAACTACATCATGCATAAAGGGGTGTCCCCAAAATATAACTTAGAATTCCACATGTGATCCAACTTAAGACATGTCACCCACAACCCAAGATTGCTCCAATATATACATGGAAGGAGGTCAACTAACCAAAAGAGACAAAGACAAGTGTCATATGAGGAAAAGGCTAAACTAACTTCTTTCCCCCATAAAGGGCAAGGAAAGGGTGAGCCAAGGTGATTGATGAGAAACATGAAAAATTAGCATCAATTAGAGGATCTAGGTGCTTCAACACAAGGATGAGCACCACACTCCTTAAGATGTTGAATTCTATCACTTAAATTCATACATTCATTAGTAGAATGACCTGAACTATATTATATACACAAAATTAACTCTTGTTGTAAAAATTCTTTAATTTTCTTGGAGGGAGAGATATCAAACAATCTTGGAGGAGTCTCGACAAGATATTCTCTTGATCAATAAAAGATGCTCATTTATTTTGTGACAAAGATAAGTCTTGCTTAGTACCACATGTGATACTTACACAAGACTCTTTAGATTGTAAGATTTTGTACTCTCCTTTATAGGAGGGTGTAAAATCTAACAAATTTGAATCATTAGTTTTTTGCATGATGACATTGACATTAAGTTAGGATTTATTTGTTTATTTCATTTCTTTCAAAGGAAAAAAACCACTATTTTCTATTAGTTTAGGATGCACTAATGTTAAATTTTCTTTATAAGGATCATTTGTAAGAGTGTTGACATTAAGTGAAGGATTTCTTGTTGCTTTTGAGGGACAATAACCAAGACCACTAGTTTTTTTTGTGTTTGTTAGGTTCTATAGGGACATGGATACCTTTTTCTCTAGCACCATATCCTTTTCCACTATACCCAAGTTATTCATAAGTTCATAATCTTTTCCATAAATATTTTTTATTTCTTTCAGAGTAGGTGGTTTCTCATAATTGACTTCATCAATTTTTTTGTGTATGCTATATTTTCTTCTAAAGTGATTGAGGTGGATGCTTTTGAAGTGTCTTCTAAATTTTGTGTTGACATTACCATTTGTTGTGTTAATTATTTTTCAATAACCAAGCTGATCTTCAAGGAAGCCTATGGAATTTTCTATTTCCAATTCTCAGCAATTTGAAGGGATTGGCCAATGAATGAGTGAAAGCAGCACAACTTTCCTCTTACACTTTGGGCTCTGCATGACCCAAGAGGCTGATCCCACAATGTATTTAAAAAACTTTTCACCTTTTGATTGAATACATTGCAAATAATAGATGAATTCTCATGTAATAGCTCTCAATAAATGGAATGTATCGAATAATTTGGCTACTCCTTAACAAAACTCAACATTTAGAGAATGAGAATGGAGGAGCTTAACATAAAACAACAACAATTGTAATCCCTTTTAAGGTTGTTTATAAAATTTATTTGTTCTTTGATAGGAAAGACTGACTCAATTACATCAAAGATTATTAGATTAATAGAGCATTACTTTGTCCATGAGTGAAATATTCAAATTTGCAGTAAATTATAATACAATAGTAATTAGACTTGGAATTCATAGACCATTGTGATATAGCCTTGCAATAAAACAATTCAAAATATCTTAGAACATAAACTACTTATTAATCCTTGTACTTCATCACACAGACCTATGATTTCATCTAAGCATTTAATTTGTCCTTTGAACTAAAGTAGAAATAAAAGCATACATTCAACAAAAATGATTGAAGAAAAATAAAATATCCTTTGATCATTTTATTCATAATTTTAGTAACAAAATACAATAGGAGAGAATTCATTCCATAATTTGCAATTCTCATTTTAAATGCCATTAATGTTGTAAAACTATTATGCTTATTACAAACTAGAATTGATACCTAACACTCAATCAACTATTCTATTCCTTTATGCTTGAAATACAAAATCTCATTATATGAGTTCAAAATTAGACCAACCAAAATGATTTGTGCAATTGGCCTTTAATTCCCATTTATAGAAACATGGGAGCAACAAGATTTAGGCTAAATTACCCTTACAGTCACATTTTACATTTGACATTCATTTGAATATGAATTTCAAAACTTACCTATGTGGTTATATTTGCATTTCATGTGGGGGAATACATATAAGACATAAACTCTTTCCATTTACTAAATAATATCTATCCACCTTCCAAAAGACATCTTCCATTGTTGTAGAAACATAAAAACATCTTCTCTATGACCCAAAATTGTTTTCCACATGCATGTCTAGTTAGAAGAAACTTTTAAAACAAGAAAAAAAACAAATGAGGAAGAAACACACCCCATCCACATCACCACATTTGTTATACCCCTCATGTTGTTGTTACTCTTATGGACAGATCTTGTACTTGGTTGTGTGGGTGATCAGTTCACCATTTTAGTTGTGCATGGATTTTTGGCTTGGTTGATTAGTTGCATTAGATTTTACATATGTTGTTAGATGATACATTCTATGGTGATTATGTTATATGAATTTTGGTGGTGTTCTTTAATTATATATATATGGTGAAGCTATGAGTTTATGCTGATTATTGTGTTTGGTGTGTTTACCTGTGAGTCTTGGTGAAAGGACAGAGTGGCATCACTTGCTTGCAAGTGCCCTGTCACCCTGCGATTACCTTTCATGGTGTGTTTTCTATGGAGATTTACATGTTTCACGACATTTGTTTCTATGCAGGATGTAGGTACAAAGTCTTGATTCCACCTGCTTTGGCAGGACTGGGCGAGCATCAAAATAAATTCAACAAGATTGATGTTAAAAAAGGAGTGGTTAAGAAAGAATTCCCGTCCCAAGTCCGTCTACCGTGAGTCTTTGGTTGTCTTTGTTCTTTTTGTCCTTGTGTGATATTGTGATGTTTCGATTAATTTTTTTAGCTTGAAATTTAATTAATTTTAGTTAAGAGTATTTTATTTGATTTTGAGAAAGTATGATCAATTAATATAGTTAATTGATAACATTATTAAAGTTAGTCATAGATAAATTGATTAGTAATATTATTGTTTAAAAAAGGATTATTTAAATTAATGTTTATGTTGCTTCGTTATTATATAGAATGTTAAAATTCCCATTTAATTTTGGGTTAATTAAATAGCTTATAAAGCTATATTATTATTATTAGAAAAATAAATAATATGAAATATAAATAAATTAATTAAAATTGATTTTTAAATTTATTAATTTTTATTTATTGGTATTTTACGGGAAGTAGTGGGAAATAATGAATCATGTTAAGGAAATTATTCCCAGAAGAAAAAGAGGCATGGGCAACAGAAGTTGTGCACAGAAAATTTTGGCTGTGTGATGAGATTTTGGTTTTTGTTCTGTGGAATATTTGGAAAAGAATTTGGAAAAAAGGCTGCAGGGATTTTCTTGGAATTTGATTTTGGTTGGAGGAGAAATTTTCTAGAAAGAGCTTTATGGTTGGAGGTTTCCGTGGCAAAGTTTGGTACAACTCTTACTTCTACAGCCTACAGGAAATAGGATCTTTCCTTCTTTTTTTTTTTTGCTTTAATTTCTTTCTTGTTATGAAAGATTGTCTGTTTTGTCAGAGGCTTGCTTGTACTTTTGTAGGTATTAGAAGTTTCTTTTCTATAGGAAACTTATTCCCGGCTATAGAGATATGTCGTTATAACATTGTTACTTCTGTAGAATATTTTCCTATAGAAAAATTTCACTGCAAGTTTAGAGAACCAGTTAAATAAAATTCTTGTGTTAGAAGCTCTAAGGAAATAGTAGAAACATGGAACTTCTTAGATTTTAAATTCAAAACCCCACTATTGAACAGAGGAAATTTAGAAAAAAATTGTGCAAGGAAAATTGTGAACAAACTTTACACACAAGAAAATTAGAACTACTGTGCAAATTTCTTATTCCGTGTAGTTAGATATGGTATTTCCCCTTTCAATTTATTCTTTTTAATTCCTTTTAAGAAAATTTCCTGAAGAAATCCTCTATAGACATGTCATGCTATTTCTGTGAAATTAATTTGTGCACAGTGAATATTTTAAATTTCTGTATAAATTGTTAATTTCCGTCCATACGGAAATATTCTATTAAAAATTTAACTAAGGAATTTTCTTTAAAATTTCGTATTTCAAAATTATTAAAATTATTATTATTTTTTTAAATTAAATTAAAAAAAAATGGCAGAGTTTGGGGGGGATGGCTACAGCCATACCCCCTGCGCAGCCCATAAAGGGTCGCGCACAGTAGTCGAAGGACTGCTGTACGCAGCCCCTTAGAGGCTGCGTTCCCCCCTATGGGGAGGTACACAGCCTAAGTGGGCCACTTTTCTTTTGGTTTTAAAACAAAATAAATTTTATACTATATATTTAATTCGGTATTCTCTTTAAATTCAAAAATTTGGAGTTATTAAAATTAATTTATTCATATATATATAGTTAGTTTATATATATATAGTTTATATGTGTATATATACAGAATATATGATTAATTAAGAAGAATTATATTCTCGATGGTTATTTAAAACATGTTTATATTTTATTATTAGTTAAAAATTAAAAGTGAATGATTTATTAGATTTATTTATGTCTTTTACTAGTGAAATTAATTGAGAAAATTAGTGATTGACTTTGTAGAGAAAATTCTTGTGTGCGATGATGATTGTTTGACTTATGGATTTATGTTATTAAATCATTCCTTGATTCTGAATAAATAGTAGGTTTATTTTATGGGGTTCATTTTAGAGACTTTTGTGTTGAGTTAACATGAGTGTTTATTTATTTGATTATCTTTATTATAGGAGATAGGGTTGTCGTTGAACTTCTAGAGATTAGGGAATTTGGTATATTTAATTTGGGTTCTTAATTCTACTTTCCTTGTGGACGTAATCTTGTGATTACTTTGAGTTTCATTCTTTTGTTAAGTTACCGTGTTATAAGATTATGGTGAGATGGTTTTTACCCCACGAATCTCTATCCTATGTTTTGTGAACTTGTGAGTTCAATCCCTCCTATTTTTTGGTATGTCAGGAAATTCTAGGGAGAGTGGCTCTATGTGGGCACCAACACACAAAGGGACTGTCAGGATAACCCACAGTAGAGTTAGTGTAAAAAGTGAAAACCTAACTAATTAATTAGGGGATGAATAGTTTAACACTAAAAGATAATGATAGATACCTCGCTCACCTGTTAAAGCTTCCAAAGATAAAAGGTGGTCAAGAAGGCTATGGTTGGCATAATCATGATCTTGTTTCCATGAGTAATGCATGATTCTGCATGAGTCACCCTATGGGTTGGCACCTTGAAATAGGTAGTCATGATAACCATAGATGGAGGTGGCACCTTGTGATAGGATGTCAGGATAATCCATGAACGCCATGCGATGAAACTCTCCTCTAGCCTTTCCCTTAGTTGTTTTAACTAGAATTCTCTGGAAGTGATTTAATGTTTTGACTTGGAGTCATTGGTTATCATGTTTTGATAGTAGACTTTTGTTGTTACCTTTCCTTTGTGTAAGAATAATGTTCCATGTTTGGTGTTGAGTCATACGTGTTACTTTTGACGTCTTGGTCGGGAATCCTTTCTTAACTACTCCTAACACGGGGGTGGTCAGGTGGAACGTGCTTCGCACCCCGTTGGGTTTCCCATTCTGTAGTTGTACCTTCAGTGCACAGATTGTGGAGACAGTTTGTACTAGATTTATGTACCTTTAGATGTATACATTTGTACTTTATTCATATCTTGTAAATTGTATTATGACTCACCCATGTGTGGGGATAATGTATCTTGTAATTTGGATATATGGTTATTGGTATTTAGTTTGTAACATGATGTATTGTAATATCACACCTTGTAATTCAAACATTATTCTCTGATGTAATTTTATATTTGATATTGATATGTTGAGTAAATTAGTTCTTATTAGTCCAAAATTTTATTGGTTATGTAATCTTGTTTAGCTTCTATGGTTCATTCTTATTTTAATGCTTAGTGTTTATCACTTTTATATGAGAACTCAGATCCGTGGAAATGAATGTTGGACTAGTTAAGTTTGTTAATGGGTAGTTAATGTAATGTCTCTTCATGTACCCCAAGGGACTTAGGAGTTTAGTATGTATTTGTAATTATGTTAGTTGCAATTGATAACATAGTACTTTTCCTTTATGTTTTAACAAAAAAATTATTGTGTAGTTAGATGTCCTTTGGGGTTTACGCAATGGGGTGTTACAACATTTGTCATCAAATATCTGAGATGAGATAACATTTTTCAATTCCTTATCCAAGGCTTAATTTGTAAAATTTTTAAGCCATGTGTTATACTAATCCTCAGTCGGCCATTGAATGTTTAGCAATTTTTTCACTTTTGTATTGTGCTTGTTGTATCTCACATCAATTAGCACCCTAGCCTCTTTAACAAATGTGTCCATCCTCATTTCAATTCCTGACATATTATCAACAACTAGGTTCAACATTGTGTAATAAGTGAGATTAATCATTTCCTTGAAATGTGGGAGTAAATTTCCCAACTCATCTTTCCATACTGCAAAATCCTTCAACTCACCATTATCATCCAATATATTAGGCATACCATGCCCTTCCATCTCTCTAAACATTCTCAACTTATTTTGTAATTACATTCCCAACTTACCATGGAAAGTTTTAATCTCACTCAACAAATCAATAGCCTTCGATAGATCAAGAATCTTGGTTGGAGCTTTAGGGTCTTCCCACATATGCAACATGACATCATCTATTTTAATGTTCCCACCATAGTAATCCACTTACTCCATTCAGTTTGGAATTCCTTTTGAACCTACAAATATTTCACGTCGGCTTCATGAATGTTGTTATAAACATCCCATACATCGTAGGCCTTGTTCAATAAATTTGTCACTCTATACTTCAAAACATCATTAAAAATATCATCAACCACCTTGGTTGTCTCCTCTTTTGGGTATGTGTAGGATCATGATGGGCCAAAAAGTGGCGATATGTAAGTGATATGATGGTCCATGTGGCTAACAACTTTTTTTAACCCAAAATTGATGAAATAAAAAGGGTTTTTAAAGGAGATTCTCGGCTTTCCACCAATGTAAATTATTCTTTACTTTGAATTTAATAAATAATTATTATTCATTTTCTATTTGAATTTATGACTAAAGTCCTGATTGATAGGTTGATTGAAAAACATCTATAGCTTTCAAATGGTATCACATTTTTTGAATCTGAAACATGTGTCACATTCTATGCTTCACATACTATAGGATTAGAAAAAAATTGAATTTCATGAATTTTTGACCAAGTTAAGGTGGTCAGACATACAAGTTTTTATATTTTTAAAAATTTGTAATAAAAAAATCATAATTAATTATTTACTTAGAAAAAAATTACAAAAAATTATGCATCACATTGGGACATGAGTACACTACTTATATCTAAAATCTTATAAAAAATAATTATCATTTTGTTGTGGTTAGGGTGGTAAGACAAACACCTACTTATTTTTTCCATGAAATTTAAGTACTACTATATTGAAATTTCAAATTTTCACCAAATAGAATTTTAAAAATAAAAATAAACCTAGCAGTTTAGAAACTACATTTAATTTGATACAAATTCTATTCTTACAATTTTTTGAAATAATATACATAAATTATTCAAATTTTTACGTCAATTTTCCTAACTCTGATTTTTTTGAATTTTTTGCCACTTAAGGGCTTTTTTTTCCCATGATGATCCTACACATACCCTTTTGCTTTCTTGGTATTTTCTTTCTTTTTTTGTACTTCTTGTTTTAAACTTTGAAAGTTCTTAATGACAAGGTTTCCCTAGCCTGTTCAGATAAATCTAAAGAAGAATTTGTAGGAGATGGTAGACCCTTCTGTGTTGTAGCAAGCACCTTGTTGTGTTCATCCATCAACTTCCTATACTTATCCAACATTTTTTCATATTCATCTAGTGTGATTTGGTTTGTATCCACACTTAACATGGCAACATGCATGGTTAATTGTGTAGTTGTAGTGTCAATCATCTTAGTTTCCCTTTTTATCACTACAACACCAATCTCTTTTTCTTCAAATTTTATTACCTCGAGCTTCCCAATATTTGGTGTCATGGACCAAATTGTTAGAGTGCGTAACTTGGGACTAAAGCATGAACCAAATACTTTATTATTAAAGTTCTCTTTAGAAATGGATGCATTGAGGTCTCTCCTTATTGCATCCAATGCAATTGTAGAGGAAAGCTCCCACCCAAGTAGTAATAGAATTCCACTCTTCTTGAATAGGTCTCTTTCCTTCTAGGGTGTTATTGCAGCAATTTCATTCAATTTTTTTCCCTCTTCTTCCTTCTCAGCCTCTTCTTGTAACAAGGGGTCAAATTTTTCTTTTGCTTATTCAATCCTTTTCTTAACGTTAAAGCTTCGAAAATGGATGACTCTAAACTCCTTTGTTTGTAAAAATGCATCACCACTCATGAAATCATTATAGTCCTTGATTCTAACATCATTATCCTCAAATTCATTATACTCCCATTGCACAATTTTGTTGGTAGGAACAACAATATTCAAATCATTTTCCTTTTCATTAGATGGGAACCTCTAATCCAACTCTTCCTCCATGGGGATGCATTTTGTAGATTCCTTAGGTGCATATCCTTCACCTCCTTGCTCTATTTCTAAATATGTCACCAATGGGGTGACTGTAGTTTTTTATGTCTCTTTTGTTTGCATGGTACTTCCCTAAGCTAAAGATTGAGTTGGTTGGCTCCTTATTTGTGCATCATGATTTTTTTTGGGCAACTTTGGCCTTTATTTTAGATTGTTTCACTTTTTCAAAGAAAAATTTGTACTTGAAATCACCTATCATTAGTTTATCTTGCATAAATTTCTCCTTTACCTCAGAGTAAGGAGTTATATAGAAAGAATTTTCTTTTAACATATATTCTTCCATATCACAAATTTTTCTCCATAAATTCTTTCTTTCTTTAACTTCCTCATTAGAAGATAGATTCTTGATAACATCTTACTAATACAAACATTGATATTTCCTACCTGATAACCCCCTTTCTCTTCTTTCAACATTAATTATTGCTCCAAGATAACAATTTCATATGATGTATTGTTTCATCCTGTAATTGTTGAATAGAGAGCCAAAAATCTCAATTCCCTCTTTTGATATGCATGTAAAATACGTAAAACCACAATTGGGGTTTATCAAAGATGCCTTCCTTTATTTTCGAAAATATTCTTTGTCCATTGCATCAATTTTCCACATTATCTACATAAATGCTTGTCTATCAAATACATAAACAGACAACTGGTGTGGTGGCATTGGGGTTCCATATATCCTAATTGTAGTGTAGTTAGTATGAAGATACCATTCCCCCCATTTGAACCTTTGTGAGGTTTCTTTCTCATATTCAAGAGGTCTCAAGATCTCTTTCACACCCCTTAATATTCTATAAATAGTTTTTAAACCCAATTGCTCCAACACACAAAATTCAAAAATATTGCAAAATGTAGTATAGTTTGAGTCAGGATAGTGCAAATCCCAAACATGGGTCCACATTTGTATTGAAAGATAATTATCTAGAATCACCTTTTAATTTATTTAAATTCCTCAACATCTTCTTTCCCTTCCACAACAACATATGCATTAACAAAGATAGTGCTTGAAGGAAAATAGAAGCTTTGAATCTTTCAACTTCATCAAGTCCTCATGCAACTAATCAACAATATAAGAGGAATAATAAAAGGTCCTATTTTGGTACTTATTTTGTATATCAATTGCCAAAACCATAAGAGAAACATCCATTTTGATATCAAACACCTTGTGCAAAAACTGACACAATACATAGTGTGTATTCTTGAAATAGTCTACAAAATCATCACAACCAAATAAGTCAAAGTCCTTTGGCACAAATGACACACCACTCATTTTCAATTCATATCTTTTGTGTCTTGGCCATTTCTTTTTTCTATAGCCAAATCTATTCTTCTCATACTAATTATACAATGCATGGAATTTGATGGATTTAGTAGCAGAAGGGTTCAAACCAAAAACCTCAACAATTTGGCTTCTTGTAATATTCAACATAGGAACAAATTAAGGAAATATCTTGATTGTACTATCTTTAGGATCATAATGCCTAGCCAATTCAAGTATCAAGTCCACCTCCACAAACACACTAGGGAAAACTAATTTAGCAACATCACAAGTCCATAGATGATAGGTGGGGTGACTAGAAAACCTCCTTTTGAAAGCATATAAGAATATATCCCAACCGCTCTATGGCAACACCACATAACCAATTCCAAAAGATAAATCTTGAAAATGACTTGTCAATTCTCCTTCACTTATTTTTGTCTTTCCAACTAGTTTAACTTTTGTATCAGGTGCCTTAGAGCCTTCTTCCATAAACCTAGAATAGTCTCTTTTGACAATTCTTTTCTTTTTAGGTGCCTCTAGAATCTTTGGCTTAGGTTTGGGTGTGTCATCCAGATGTTTAAGTCTTTCGACACTTTTTTTAGGTTTCCTCTTTGGTTTGGTGGAAGACTCATTGGGTTCATTCATTTTTACCATACAATAAAACTAGGGTTCCAAGATAACAATGAATTATAATTCTATTCTTTGAATTCATGGGGTTCAAACTCAATTTTAAACAAACTTCACTCTCCTTCCCAAACCCTACATGAAACAATTGCAATTTCCTTTTGAAATGAGAAACAACAACATTGACCACAAACCATAGCTATTCACTCAATTCCCAACTACCCAATGCTACAAATTGCTCATGATAAAGGCATATAATTTGGCTTACCTAAGAGAAACCAACAATCTATTCTTCAAATTCTTCTTTCCTACAACCACTTTCCTCTTCTTATAAACTTGACCAATTATTATACTATTTGACAATTACAATTGTGAAAGGAAAAGGATCAACCCTCTTTATGACTTAGGAATGTAGTGTCTTCTCCATTAATATCTAAAAGATAGCTCTCGTGAGAAAACTAACAAGTAGCTGTTCAAGTTTGAATTATTGCCATTGATCCTTTTGATTTAAAACATGATCTACAATGATCCTTGAAAATTTCCTTTTCCTTTACAAGTGTGCCTCAAAACAACAATGACACCATGGGGAGTTTCTATGTATCCACCCTTGTGCTTACTAATCCATTTGAACTCCATCTCTCATCGTTGTAATTTTTCAAGGTTAGACCCATACTTCAACAATGAGCGATAAAGCTTCTTATGGAAGAAATATTCACCATCATATTCTCCATTGATTATTGTTCAAGTATTTTAGGGACAACTTCTCTTTAGTGTAGAGAAATTCCTAGAGATACAAAGAATTCACCTTACTCCATTGCTCATTGTTGAAATTGATTTGGAGATGTGAATACTTTCGGCGATGAGTGAAATGGGCGATGGTACTAGATGTTGACAAGTTGCAGGATCATAGTCCATGGTTCCTTTAATTTCATATTTCTCATCACTATTGTTGTGATAAGTGATAAAAATTTTCTACAATAGCACAATACAAAGGAAGAACTAAGCCTGTCCAACTTCACTGAAGTGAAAAGAAAGAACTAAATGTCTTCAGTGGTAAGTCATGTAAAGGGACCAAGCTCATTGCTCATCATGCTAATAAGACATGAAGAAAAAGTACCTTCCATGATCCATGATACAAAAGAAACCTAAAGGCTTATCACTCATCATGGTAATTAACTCGATGAGTTTTAAGACTTCTATGATGAGCAATACAAACAATTTTAAGTGGCGGGGTCTAAGCATGTGTACAAATGTTGTTTTAAAAGAGGGACTGCCTAGGGGGAACATGTGATAAGGCCTTAAAAGGATTTAAAATCACTTTTTGCAAAGGATTTAAAGGCCAAAAAAGTTCAAACTTTTAACTTTATAAAAATTAAATCCCTGGACCAAAGTCATTAGGGAAATATTATGTGATGGGTAAATTGGGAATTCTAACCACCAGGGGTCGATAACTGAATGAACTCAAAGACTTAAGATATAACTAAAACCACTTAGAACTAGTCAAATCAAGTCAACAAAAGATTAGACGAAACTACAAGGGTTCATATGAAGGGGGAAAATATAATAAGTAAGAACCCAGCCTTAGCATAAAACCCTAAACCCTATTTTCAAATTTAGACAAAAAGCCACTAAAGTAAAGGTCTATTAGATTAGTGGAACAAGAAGTTTTGAAGGTTCCATCAGTGGCTCCAATTGGGGATAGATTCCTATTGCAAGCATGGTGAGATTTCAGATCTCATGTTTGAAGCAAACCAAGCATAGGGACACCAAAAACAAGGATTTACTCGAACAAGGAAAGGAGGCCAGACCCAAGCAAACCAAACATATACAAAATTTACAAGACTATACAATGTACATCGAGTAGAACATATTTTTAGAGAAATATAGCTTCAAGAACATTCCATGTATTGGCGGTTCAATCAGTTCACCTGTTATATCTTGTAGAAAATATGAATCTTCACCATAAGTGTTGTTAATCACAAAAGTGGTGAGCCACAATTCCTCAAACTTTCCATTTTTCCCCTTATCCTCAAATCTTGCATTACACATCAACACCACATCTCCTACTTGGAATTTTCTTGTAGATGCTTTCTTTTCATATAGTTTCTTGACCTACGACTGCAATTTAACATTCATTTTCTTAGAATCTCTCCTTATTTCATCCACTTCCACCAATGCATCAATTCTATGCTACATCTCATCACATGTATCTTCATCATATTTTTGGACAAACTTATACATCTTCATGAGATTGTTTTGTGGTAACCTAGCTGTAATGCCATATACTAAGTCAAAAGGTGCATAACATGTTCCCTTCTAGTAGTCACCTTTTCTACCCCCAAATCCAACTTGAACTTAGAATCCCAAGCTCTCTTATTCTTCTCAAGGATCCTTTTGATAATCTTCATCAAGCTTTTTTTGCTTGATTCTGGTTGGCCAATACCTTGAGGGTGATATGGTGAAGAGTAATACATCTAAATTACATGATTTGAGTAGAAATCTATAAATTCCTACTACTTGAAGTGCATTGCATTGTCTAAAATGATTTTCTCAGGCACTCCAAACTTGGTTAATATGTTGTCAACCAAGAAATCAATATGCACCTTGCTTGTTTCTCTTTTTGTTGGAATGAGTTCTACCCACTTTGTGAAGTAGTCCATGCCCACAAGAATCCATGAATGGCCTCTACTAGACTTATCAAATATCTCTCCAATTAAATCAATGCCTTATTGTCAAAATGATGCCTAGAATGTAATTGGTCTAAGGGGTAGATTACCTAAGAATTTTAACTTCCAATAAAACCTTTGGCATGCATCACATGTTCTTACCTATTTGTGCACATCTTTGAAAATTGTAAGCCACCAAAATCAAGCTCTTAAGACTTTTTAAGTAGTGGTTTTATCCATGTAATATCCACCACACACTCCATTGTGTATCTCATTCAATAGTTCAGAAGCCTTGGAGTTATCAACATATTTTAACATAACACCATCTAAATTTCTCCACCATAGTTCACCTTTAATGATAAAATACTTGATGGAATGAACCTAAAGATTCCTCTTCTAATTATCAGTTAATCCTTCAGGGCATTGCATTGTCTACAAGTAGTATATGACATTCTCATACCAATCACAACCTTCCATGTCACCAATGTATGATCTATCAAAGTCATCCTCAATATTTATTTGATTGGCATCTAGGTTCAATTCAACCATTAACTTATCCAATCCATAACCTCTCACCAATTAAGTGATTTGAATGTAAATATTAAACTCTTGTATTCTATTTATCCATCTGCATCTTTTACCCATGAATTCCTCCTAGGTAAATAGTGCAAGAGCACCTTGGGCATCAAATGCTTTTTAAATTTGTAAAATGTTAAATGTTCAAAATTGCATTGTAAAGGTCATGAGGTCATGAGTCAATCACAAATGTAATGGAAAAAATGATGTAAAAATTCTTATTTTAATTTATTTAAGGTCATGGGTAAGTTCTAGGGGGTCAAAGTGGAAAAACAATGTAAAACTTGCAATAATGCAATGTTGTCAAGTTACTAAATTGATCAAAATAGAAAGATTAAGAGTTAAAGAGGTAGTTGAACCAATGGAGGAACTTGGTAAGTCAGTTGCAAGGAGGGAAAAGGTTATAAAAAGCATGGTAATTCGAGCAAAAGGATTCCATTGTATTCTTGAAGAGTTAGAGCAATAAAAAGTTCCTTGTTTTAGTTTTTTTCTATTTTTTCCAACATTTTTTACTGTTCCCATGCTTGGTACGGTGTGATACTTCATTGTATGGACTCCCAAGTGATATGGTTGGAAATAGGGCAGAGTATACTTTATTTTGGTGGTGATTTGACACATTTTTGTTAAATATAAAGAAAGTTACATCAATTTTAGTGAAAGAGGGTCTGCAATTTCTCAATCTTGAGTTTTGAGAGTCTAACAAGGTTTTCATCACTACTCCACCAATGTAGGTCAAGTAGATTGGTGGAGTAGGTTAGAAATAGGTTTGTTATGATTTAATGGTTGTGAGTGCAGGGAACAACAAGAATACCTTGAAGGAATTGCTGCTACACAGGAAAAATGGAAGATTTCCTCACACAGTTTGCTGCTACAGTCAAGATTCATGAAGAAATAGAGCATGTAGGGGCTTGGAAATGATGTAGAAGGTGTGGAAAAGTGTATTTCAAGGTGATATAAGTGTTGGCTGGAGTGGAAGAGGTTTGTAAGTGTTTATTTTATGAAACCCTCACTTGTTTTTGGTCTTTTCACCCTTAAACAAGGGTTTTGTGGATCAACATGTTTCTATGGTTTATAGTCCTTAAAAATGATGAAATTAGGAGTTTAGTGATATGAGTAATGAATTTTTTAAGGTTTTGAGAGATTTGGAGGTTCTTAAAGGGGGTATCCTTTGAAAAATAGACCTATTCTAGTAGGCCTAGACAACATACAGTCTGAGTTTTGTGAATTTTTTTTCAAACAAATCAATGGTAGTTTTGTCATGCTGATATGAGTAGTAGAAGGGATCTCTAAATGTGTATTTGATTCTTGGTATTTTCATTTGGTTTGGAGAGATTTACTCGGTTTAGGCTATAAAGACCTATTTGTCAAATAGTGCCATGAATTCCAAGATAACAGAAAACTAATGTTAGTGCAAAGAATGGTTACAAATGGTTGTAGATTATCTTCTGATGTGGTGATAAGTTGTTTCTATGCTTGTACCAGAAGGGGAAGGAAGATTTTGACATTATGGTGTTTGGACTTTTATTTTCTAATGGTGTTTGGATGCAGTTTGTAGACACATAAAATTGTCCTAGGCTTGCAACTCTTAGATTATTCAACATTGCCCCTTTCATTCTTAATAATTAAATAATTTTTAATTATTTAATTATTTTCTAAAGTCATAATTCTTCTATTAATTAAATAATTTTAATTATTTAATTAATTTATTTTTATCTTTATTCCTCCCTTGATTAATTAAATAAATTTTATTTATTTAATTACGTCACCAATTAAGTCCCCTTCTTTTAAAATTAAATAGATTCTAATTTATTTAATTTTTGTCCACTTTCTACTATAATTAAATAATTATTTTAATTATTTAATTATTCATAGCCTCTTCTCTCATTAAATTAAATAAATTTCATTTATTTAATTTGGCCCACTTCCTTGAATTTTGAGTTAAATCATTATTTAATTCAAAATAGGATCTTTTGTCATATTCTTCTGTAATTAAATAATATTTTTATTATTTAATTATTCACAGGTCAAACTGGAGTAAATAAATCCTATTATTTAATTCCTCCAGCAACCTCTTTGTCTGTGCCAGCCTTATCTTCCAATTTAATTCTTGACTTTTGACTCCTCATTTAATTTCGACCGTTGATTGAATTATTTCATAATTCAATCTCCACCCTTCATTCTTACCTGTTGCCCTAATTTTGACCTAACCCTAATGCACACAGCAATATTCAATCTTAAGCATTGATCTTAGGGTTCCTGTCATCTTTTCATCCTGGCCACACGTTCAAAATTGCAATTTTTATAAAAGGGCAATTTTGACCTCATTTGGGAGTCTAGCTCTCAGTCTTTAGCTATTTTGACTTCTTGCATTCTTAGTCTATGTCAATTTGCTGTCAACTTAGGTCATAGTCATTAACAGTCATAGCCATTTTAGCTCATTGTAGGGTTATTTTATTTTCTGCAAATCCTTCAACACTTGCATAGGGCTTAGTCTTTGGTCATAGTTGCTCATAAATCTGAGGGCATTGTTATTTATCTGCAAGCTAGGAGGTGTAACAGAGGTTAATCATGGAAGGTGGAGACATAGGGTAACACTATCCCTTTTGTCTTCACCTCACTTCCATTGTACTTTGTTATTTTCATAGGATTTTCTGTTATTGTGCTAACCCCCTTTAATAAAATTTAGGATTTTCCCTTGATTACATTGGTGAACCCGACGTTGTTATTTCGGCTTTTCGTACGTTTTTTTTGTTGTTTTCTGTTGTTTTGCAGGTACAGGTACGGATCGCCGCAACATTTTTAAAAAACAGTGTGACGCATCATATGCGTCGCGACGCATGCGACAACCTTAGAGCCGCAATCGCACAGTCTCGCCGCAACTGACGAACAGAACGACGCATCCGTTCGTACTGAGCCGCATCTGATACCCCGAAAGCCGCATTCGGAACTCGCGCCGCAATCGTTTGGTTTATCACTTTTTGTTTTCTTTCAAGTTTGCGGTTTTATTTTTGCATTTCGGGTTGTCCAATCTTAGGTTTTTCTGTTTTCTGTCTTTTTCCTGCATATTGAGCAATATTAGGTTTTCTGTCACTAATCATTTCCCGTAGTGGCTTTCTGTTTTGGGTAGAATTTTTTTGTTGTCTTCTGTTGTTTTGCAGAATACTGGTACGCATCGCCGCAACCGTCGCAACGCATCTGCTCATAGAAACGACGCAACTGCCCTGACAGAACGCAACTGAGAATTCCAGAGCCGTATCTGATATTTCAAGCCGCAACTGCAAAATCGAGCCGCAACTGCGCAACTGACAAATCGAGCCGCAACTGCGCAACTGACAAATCGAGCCGCAACTGACAAATCGAACCGCAACTGATAAATCGAGCCGCAACTGACAAATCGAGCCGCAACTGACAAATCGAGCCGCAACTGATAAATCGAGCCGCAACTGACAAATCGAGCCGCAACTGAAAAATCGAGCCGCAACTGACAAATCAAGCCGCAACTGTCTGGTAAAATTTTTCTTTCAGTTTTGAGGTTCTGATTTTTAGATTTTCGGGTTTTTCTATTTACTGGTTTTCTGGTTTTCTATTTCTTTTCTATGTCTTTATTCCTGCAAGTTAACTAGATTAGATTTTTCTTGTATTACTAATCTTTTCTTGTAGCGTGTGGCAATCCTCATTCGTGTGTCCAAGACCATTGCATAAGAGACTACTAATTCATTGTTTGCAGATTCGAATGTCAAAGAAGGAAGAGACAAACATTGTGCTTGTTTTTCATAGATTAGCAAACATTTGATTTTGGTGCATATAAAAAGAACACATGTCTTCTTTGGTTGATTGTGCTTGCAAGATGGTAGGTGAGTATGCTCTCACTTGGTGAAAACCTTGTGATCAGAAAACCAGACCCATCTTTATTTGTTAATTACCCTTCACGATTCGGTATATCAGAGTATCCTCTCCCCTTGCACATTTGTGTGATCTGGGTGTAAGAGAAACGGTTACTGACTCTAGAACTTGGGCCTGTTCTGGTGGGAAAAAGTACTCACCCCAGGACGACTCAGACCGGTAGCACCCTGACACCGAGGGACTTCCAGCCGGTATATAAAAGTGGGTTCTTGGGGAAATCCCAAGAATCACGAGCGTGGTTCCGACGAGATGGATCCGAAAGGGGACTCTCGCCGCATGGATCACGCCCCACGAACGGAATGCCCGAACTAAAAACTCTTGTGTAGTAAGCCAAAATCCTTCTATTTGCTAGCGCAGCACCGGTCGGTGTGAAGGCATCCACACTTTCGCAGTTTGTAGTAGATGTGATCAGCTCGCCATGGGAGTTTCATGGGGGTTGGAAGCTTGGTTGGCCTGAGAAGAGAGTGCACTGTAAGGGGGAGCCCGTGCAGCCAAGCTTCTGAATTCACACGCTACAAATATGCGGTTGGGGAAACCCACGTGGAATCTAGTGAATATTGTCATGGCCTAACCTAGGATTGTACTTATTTGATGTGCGATTGGTTACACCCAAAACATTATGCTTGTCAAAGTGCTTGTCAGATTTTTTCAAAACATTATACACAACATTCACAAATCTGGACACAAACAACCGACCTTGGACAACTCATACTTTTCAACAAGACATCAAAATATCAGTCCTCATTTTGAACTTAGACTCGGCATTGTCCATCATAGTCCTCATTTGGCATCTAGCTTGGCATTGGTCATTTTCCTTAGTCAACATCTTCATTGTCCATCATAGTCCTCATTTGGCATCTAGCTTGGCATTGGTCATTTTCCTTAGTAAACATCTTCATTGTCCATCATAGTCCTCATTTGGCATCTAGCTTGGCATTGGTCATTTTCCTTAGTCAACATCTTCATTGTCACCTTGACATTTGACATTTTATCACCTTGCATTGGTCATTTTCCTTAGGCAAACGTCATTATCACCTTGCATTGACATACTCCAAAAATTAGTGTCATAACTTGTCATCTTAGTCTTCATTGTCATGTGGCATTAGTCATTTTCTTTAGACAACATTGTCATATTGCATCCCTTATTATCCAAAAAATCCAAAAACATAGTCTTGCATTGTCATCCTTTATAAAAAAAATACAAAAACATAGGCTAGTGTCATCCTTGCATTTACTTATCATTCTCATCATCCTCATTTGAGCAAATCCCTTTTACGGTTGAGACTAGGCTTCAAAGACAACAACAACAAATGGAAAACTCTGGACAAGATTCCAATCCCAACATCGACAATAACACTTATGACACAAACCAACGTTGGACCTTTTCCAACCCATTTCACAACATGAACATGCAACCTCCCATGAACATGCCATCTTCATCAAAAAACATTTTTGAACCATTCATACAAAGAGACCAAAATGGACGAGTATATTTCAAAGACATAGAAGCTGCCAAGCAAAATCCTGACATAGTCTCCTTTGTAAAAAAATATCTCTTACGTGACCCTCAAAGGCATCTAGCCATGCTTTTGGACGAAGGGGCTAAGTTACCACAAGGCTTTGACATAAATACCTTGCCACCATCCATCTACCCTCACCATCAACAGTCACTTGACATGAATCCTACCAATAATTCACAACAAACATCCACTTATCACCCTTATCCTAACCTTGACAAGGGAAGTCAATTGTCCACTAGTCCATTCCATACCTCCATGTCATATTCTGACCCTTCACCTATCAATTCCGTCCAAGTCCACATGCCTTACCACCAATCTACCAACACATGTCACGTCCCCACATCATACCATATCAATTCAGCCCAAGTCTCCACGTCCCATTTTAGTCAACCTTACTCCAATCCAGTCCAAGTCCCTATATCATTACCAACTAATATAGTCGAAGTCCCCATGTCACATCATATGCCATCACATCCTACTCCAGTCCAAGACTCCATGTCATATCCGGTCCAAGTCTCCACGTTATACCCTAGTCCTTCACATACTAGTCCAATGCAAGTACCCATGTCATATCCTAGTCCTTCATATACTAGTCCAGTCCAAGTTCCCACATCCTATTCTAGTCCTTTGGTCATTAATCCTTTCAAGTCACCCCCTCACAAGCCACATCTAGTCATGAAAATTCTATCATAGTCCAAAGTCAAATCCCATTTAATAAACTTGAGGATACATTTCAAAATGAAAGCCCAAAGCATGACCTTATAATGTCACCCTCATGTCAAGAACAAGGTAGTTCATCCAATGACCCTATCTTTCAGTCCATCCATGAAGTCCTTCAAGACAATCATGACATCCAGAACACACCTCTCCTTGACAACGGCTCTATTTCTGACTATATAATCCATGACAACCCCATCTTCGAGCAAGACCCTACCATTGACCAAGAAGTCCAAAATGATCCACTCATTGACCTTTATGCAATTCATGATCAAACACTTGCCGACCCTATACAAGCCTCGACTATTGACACTTCCTATGATGAGACACTTGCCTTCATGGGACACATAGATGATATTCCTCCAGAACAAGAATCTTCCACTAAGGACATGCTTGCATATGATCAAGTTATAGCTAAAATCATTGGACTCTATGACACTAAAAATAATGATGGCTTTGACATTGCCTTGAAAGCACCAACAGAGTCATTTGAACTTGACATGTCGCATGATCAGACGAAAGATATCAGTCAAGAATATGGCCAACAAGACAATGAAGCTAAGACACTTTATCAATTAGGGGCATCTATCTTTGTTAGAGCAGGATTTCTTGCAAATGAAAATATTACAAGTGACAGTGTCCATAAACATCATGATGGGTTAGCATCTTGCTTTCAAAACAATAAATACCCCATTGCAAATAGAGTCTGTCAAAGCATGCAATATCAAGGCAAAGGACTAGGCATACACGAGCAAGGAATTCTTGAACCAATACAGCTTCAAGGAAATTACAGACATCAAGGTCTTGGTTATTCCTCAGACAACAAATCAAACGATGTCAGTGGTACCTCCTCGATATTAGGGGCAACTTTGTCAGAAACAAATGTCAAAATGGAGTCCATGAGAAATCCTTGTCATAAGATTGCTGCCAACACTCCCTCCACCCACACCATGAACCGTCATTCTATCATGAATCAACCTCCCCTTTGGGACCAACAAAAACAAAAGTCTTACAAATCAGAAGATCAAAATTAAATGTCAAAGGCCATTGAATCAATCAAAAGGACAAGTGGACAAATGAAATTAAAATGGATCCCAAAGAAAGACGGATCGAACAAAGACACCTAGTCAAATGCAAAAGTCAATCACAATGTGGAGCGACAAGGCAAGAGGACTCCCACATATAACACATGTCCACCTCCTTCAAAATGGTCATCAAGCAAGGCATCTAAAAGTGTTGGTTCCAAACACCATCCCTCCAAAATCCGTCATCCAACATCCCAAGTTCGGAAAATAAAAAGTCATTCATCTAAATGTCCAAACAACCTTTCCATGTCTACCATCATTCGTCATAATCTTACATGTCACCTAAAGTCAAAAAATCCTACGTCACAAATCCGTCATGTCATGGCAGCAACTCTTTACCACAAGGACTCTCATGGCACTCTATTGCGATGTGCGTATTTTGATAAGGCCAACTCTAGTATCAGAAAGGATCACAATGACATCAATCAATTGTATACAAGTGCTACGATCCTGACAAGACAACTCCTTCAGCAAGGTCATTATTGGCATATCATGGTACCAGTCTCTACATCGGCACCGTCAGTGGATTCAGAATAGTTAGTGGTTATCTAAAGCATCTAGGCTATCCACAAAATCAAAAATACAAAAAAAATCAAAAATCAAAAAATTGTCACCCTGATGAAAACCTGGCAAACAGGCATCTTGGTGACACCAAAAAAATCAAAAATAAAAAAAAAATAGTAAAGAGAAAAATTTCATCCAATGGTGAAAACACGGCAAGCGAGCCCTGAATAAATTACCATGATGAAAGCGGCAAGGAGCATCATGTGTAAAATAAATCATCTATGGATTATTACGCCCAGGGGCAAATTAAGTCTCATTTGTGCGCCTCCTTGACATTGACATCCATCTAAGCCCTATCATTTCTGTCCATTTTTCCACCTACCTTAGTCTTGACATAAAACTGGCACACATAAATCATGCTTTGGGAAAACTCTTGACATGTCTATCCTTTAGTCATACACTATTCACAAAACATCATGTCATTGACCATCATAGCCTTATTGTCCTTGTACGACATAGTCCTTGAAAATCATATGACAATTCCTTTAGTCTCATGTGTCTCGTCTTTTACTAAGGCCACCCCCTATCCTTTCATGTCTGTCACCTACCTTGGCTTTCCCTTGTCAAACGGTCTAAGGATAATCATCATCCCATCTAGTCCTAACCAATTCATTCCAAATGCAACGAGTCCAATTTATACAAGCACATTATCCAAAATTTTACTTGACTGTGTTCCTGGCCTGGCTATAGACCTCGATACTTTCGTCACGTTATCGTCATCATCCTCACATTGTTTTGGGATGCATCCTTCCCACGTCAAACAACATTGTCATCACCTGTCAATTGGTATTCAGCTTGACTAGGGGCATAATCATGTTTGTCCTTGGATTCTCATGTGTAGGAATTAGTCATATGCATTTGTCACGATCCTCTTAAAAGTCAAAATCCAAAAAAATCATAAAATGTCCTGAAAAAAGACCAAAAACATCACAAAAAAGTCCTAAAAAAAGACAAAAACATCATAAAATGTCTTGAAAAAAGACCAAAAACATCGCGAAAAGTCCTAAAAAAAGACAAAAACCTCATAAAATGTCCTAAAAAAAAAGACAAAAAAAAAAATTCATAAAATGTCCTGAAGAAAGACCTAAAAATCATAAAACGTCCTGAAGAAAAACACAAAAACATTCAAATCAATGTCACAATCCTAAAAATAGAGTCAAAGTCAGTCATGTCAGTCAGTCCATGTCATTGTCGAACTATGTTGTCTCTGCACATTTGCTACGTAGGCAAGGCCATCAGTCGATGAGCCCCCGAGACATTAGGTCAGTCCTTTTAGGTTGGTCCAAATAAAATCATGGCATTTGTCACAATCGTCACATTAGTCAAATAAGTCAGACGTAGTCAAACTCGAACACAAGACAGTCATTTGAAATGTCAATGTCAAAATTGGTCAAAATTAGACAACATAAGCCAATCAATCATACAGTCAACATCAGTCAACTTGCCAAAACACATTAGTCAAAACAATGTCAATCTTGTCACTCTTTGGTCCTCTTCAAGATGTGTCCTTCTTGGAGTTAGACCTCGTCAAAATGTTCTTTGCCTTTTCAGGATGTGTCCTTCCTGACAATACGCCCCGTCAAACTATCAACACCATCAAACTGGCAAAACTCTTAAATTGTCAAAACTGTCAAATCAAACAAGAATTCAATATTTGGCAAACAAACATTGGCAAACAAAATTACATGGCTGTTAATCTTTCTGGTCTTTCTTGTCTTATCTTTTGACTATCTTGGTTATTTTGTCTTATATTTTTACTATCTTGTCTTTTTGGTCATGTTACTAGCTACCTCGAGGATGTCCCATGAAGGATTTAGAGGTGCGATGATGTCTCCTGGCCTATTTTATTTTCTTTCACTGCTGTCTATGGATTGTCTTGACAAAAAGACTGGGGCAACATGACCCTTAGTATGAGTTAGGACATTCCTTGTCTGTGACTATCTATTTTTCAAGTGGATGACCTTGCACACCTTGGTCTACATCATAGCATGGTGTTTGTTGTCCATTTGTGTCATTTTTACTGCCCAATGATGATTAAGAGCAATAAATATTAAAAGTCCTATGGTAAGGTTTGAAGGATTTGGTCTAGGAACTAACATGCATCTTCTTTAGTCTTGTCATCTTCTCTCACTCGTGTCATATAGGCATTGCATCCATATCATCATCCATATCTTTTGCACTAACATTTCTTTGTCTCTTCATATTCTAGTCTTCTCATCAATTTCGAGAGCACACTCATGTTCTTGGAACCTATCTGTCCTCTCGAGGGGGCATACCACAACCCTCCTCATCATTCTTCCTCATCTTATTTTGCACTGGGGCATATTTTTTGACTTATTTTCTTTGTCACAATGCGACATGCTACATTATGACAAAGAGGGGCAAAATGTAGACACATAAAATTGTCCTAGGCTTTCAACTCTTAGATTATTCAACATTGCCCCTTTCATTCTTAATAATTAAATAATTTTTAATTATTTAATTATTTTCTAAAGTCATAATTCTTCTATTAATTGAATAATTTTAATTATTTAATTAATTCATTTTTATCTTTATTCCTCCCTGATTAATTAAATAATTTTTATTTATTTAATTACGTCACTAATTAAGTCCCCTTCTTTTAAAATTAAATAGATTCTAATTTATTTAATTTTTGTCCACTTTCTACTATAATTAAATAATTATTTTAATTATTTAATTATTCATTGGCCACTTCTCTCATAAATTAAATAAATTTTATTTATTTAATTTCGTCCACTCTCTTGAATTTTGAATTAAATCATTATTTAATTTCAAAATAATTCTTTTATCACATTCCTCCATAATTAAATAATATCTTTATTATTTAATTACTTACTAGTTACCTGGAGTAAATAAATCTTATTATTTAATTTCTCCAGCAACCTCTTTGTCCGTGCCAGCCTTATCTTCCAATTTAATTCTTGACTTTTGACTTTTCATTTAATTTCGACCGTTGATTGAATTATTTCATAATTCAATCTCCACCCTTCATTCTTACCTGTTGCCCTAATTTTGACCTAACCCTAATGCACCCAGCAACATTCAATCTTAAGCATTGATCTTAGGGTTCCTGTCATCTTTTCATCCTGGCCACACATTCAAAATTGCAATTTTTATAAAAGGGCAATTTTGACCTCATTTGGGGATCTCTCAGTCTTTAGCTCATTTGACTTCTTGCATTCTTAGTCTATGTCAACTTGCTGTCAACTTAGGGTCATAGTCATTAACAGTCATAGTCATTTTAGCTCATTGTAGGGTCATTTTTATTTTCTGCAAATCCTTCAACACTTGCATAGGGCTTAGTCTTTAGTCATAGTTGCTCATAAATCTGAGGGCTTTGTTATTTATCTGCAAGCTAGGAGGTGTAACAGAGGTTAATCATGGAAGGTGGAGACATAGGGTAACACTATCCCTTTTGTCTTCACATCACTTCCATTGTGCTTTGTTATTTTCATAGGAATTTAATTGTTATTGCACTTAATAATAATATTTAGGATTTTCCCTTGATTACACTTAGCATAGCCGGCCACTGGAAACTCTAATTTGATGGTTCCTACATCCAGCATGGATCTTCTTCATCACCACATAGGGTGACTATATACCTAGATCCTACAAATTGGCATTCCTCGGCACTAACAACATTGCAGAGTATGATGCATTAACCATAGGTTTCAAAATAGCATTACAGTGGCACATCATGGCCCTTAGGGTATATGGAGACTCCCAACTGATAATAAATCAATTAAATTACCAGTGGAGAAGGTTCATCATCCCCATTGCTTCCATCTGCTTCATTTTCTAAATAGACGAATGGAACCAATTGTGCTCCATGCCCCAACTTGGTTGCCTCGGTAGAATCACATCACTGCAGAATGACAGCACTATCGTTCAATTACTTGTGTAAGATATTTATGGACTAATCTCTAGAAAATGGGAAAGACCTACTCCAACTTATGATATATTGATCATTCTTTGTGTATTGGTTGAGTGGTTAGAGTAGGTCTTTCCTATTTTCTTGAGATTGGTCTATAAATATCTTACACAAGGAAATGAACGATAGTGCATTCATTCTGTAGTAATTCTACCATAGTGACCGAGTTGGGGCTTGGAGCACAATTGGTTCCATTCGCATGTTTAGGATATGAAGCAGATGCAAGCATTGGAGATGATGAACCTTCTTCGCTAGTGGGCACAACACTACTTGAAGAATTTGACAACTGTTTTCTCTCTGTTCGTCCTTTTTCTCTTCTTAGAGGATTATTGTTTTTTTATTTTTTTTGTTGTCACCAAGACACCTGTTTGCCAAGTTTTCATCAAGGAATCTAGTTTTTTAGGGCAATTTCTATTTTTTCTGGTATTTTTGGTGCTATATCTTGAAATATTTAGGCATAAAACTTTTTGAGATGGGAGTTGTTGATGGGTTCCTACAAAGCTTTACCTTTTGATGTTGATAACTGATATGCCCCTAACTTGTAATTTTTTCTGATGACAAATGGTCCCAACCAATTGGGTTCAAGTTTTCCTTTGTCGTTTAGGTTTGGGATGTTCTTCTGGTTCTCCTTTAGCAAAAGTTCTCCAAATTGAAAGGTCCTTCTCCTAATCTTCTTGTTATAGTTCCTCGAGTCGATTCTGATAGACCTGCAAATGGTTCAATGCTTCTATACGTCGTTCATCTAGCAGCTCCAACTCATTTAGTCTTAATACTTGATATTCTTCATCTGTGATGACATTTTGCAGTGATATTCTTAGTGACAGGAGCTCGATCTCAATGGGCAATATGGCCTCTAATCCGTAGACCAGGCAGAAGGGGGTACTAGATGTCAGTGTACAGATGCTCATTCTATAGGCCCAAAGGGCGGGATATAGCTACAGATGCCAATCAAGACCTGCATCATTGACGGTCTTTTTGAGGATTTTTAGAATGGTTTTATTAGTAGCTTCTACTTGGCCATTTCCCTAGGGATAATACAGAGTGGAAAATAAATGTTGGATTTTGAATTTTTCCCATAGGTCACAAACATCTTGATTCTTGAAAGATGTCCCATTATCTAAGATAATAGCTTAGAGAACACCGTATTGGCATATCAAGTAGTTCAAGATGAACTTTGATATCTTCTTTCCAATGATGTATGTCATGGGAATGGCATCCACCCATTTGGTAAAGTACTTAGTGGCAGTTATGATGAAATTTTGGCCATTAGATGAGGTGGGGGTTATCTTTCCAATGAGATTGAGCCCCCACTACACAAAGGGCCATGGTGTGATGATGGGATGAAGTTCTTGAGCTAGAGCATGGATGAGGTCCCCATGTTGTTGACATTGTAGGCATGTTTTGATGTAGTCATGTGATTCTTTTTCCATTGTAGGCCAGTAATATCCCATCCTCAACAATTTCCTAGCCAAGGTCATTCCATGTGAGTGTGAACCACAAATACTGTTATGCACCTCAGTTAAGTTGGTGAATGCATCCACAACATTTAAATAGCATAGTAGGGTTCCTTCTATGCTCCTATGGTAAAGAGTATTTCCTAAGATGACGAACCGGGATGCTTTCTTGACAAAGGTTCTTTTTAGGCTTGAGGGTAAGTTAGCAGGTAGGACACCTATTTGTAGGTAGGTAAAAGTGTCATGGTACCAAGCATAACTAGGGCCAATGATTTCACACACAAATTTTGACTTTGGTATGTCGAATGCGAGCACAAGAGGCTACTCTACCAAGAATTCATGTTTTGGGACATTGCAAGGGATGCCGAGTAGGGATCTAATCATTTCGATGGCATTTGTTGCTCTATTGTTTGCTCTGTGAATCTACTAAAATATGATATCAATGAATGATTCTTTGAGGCTCTCTACCAGTTTTTTGTATGGAGTCATCTTATCATCCTTTGTTTGGTACTCATAATTTACTTGATTTATTATCAGTTGGGAGTCTCCATATACCCTAAGGGCTATGATGTGCCACTGTAATGCTATTCTGAGACCTATGGTTAATGCATCATACTATGCAATGTTGTTAGTGCAAGGGAATGCCAATTTGTAGGATCTAGGTATATAGTCACCTTATGTGGTGATGAAGAAGATCCATGTTGCATGTAGGAACCATCAAAGTAGAGTTTCCAGTGGTCGGCTATGCTAATATTGATGACGGATTCATTCATAAACTCTTACATGAGTGGATTTTCTGAATACATGGGTGCTTCTGCAAGTTGATCTACGATCAGTTGGCCGTTGATTGCTCTTTGTTCCATGTACTTGATGTCGTATTTAGATAGAATCATGACCCACTTGGCCATCCTTCCTGTGATTATTGCCCTTGATAATAGATACTTCAGGGGGTAGATTTTGGCGACGAGTTTGATTTTGTGTGCCAACATGTAATGTCTGAATTTTTGTGAAGAAAAAACTACTGCTAGATAGGATTTTATGATGAATGAGTAGTTCAACTCATGCCCGACCATTGTGTGGCTGATGTAATAGATGGCCCTCTCTATCCCATTTTCATTGTGCTAAACTAGAAGAGCATCGAGGGCTATTGTTATTGCTGACACATAGAAGATTAGTGGCTCTCTTGGGATCGGTGGCATGAGGACCGGTGGTGTGAGTAGAAATTATTTGATTTTGTTGAGGGCTTCCTCGCACTTGTCATCCCATTTCTATGCTCATTCCTTGTGGAGTAGGTAAGAATATGGGTTTTGTTTGTATGCTAGTTGTGCAATGAATCTGTGAATGGAGTGAAGCCTGCCTTGGAGGCCTCTCAATTGTTTCAATGTTTTGGGTGCCTCCATCTCAAGGATTGTTTTTTACCTTGGTAGGATCTATTTCCATACCCCTCTTTGGATTTAAGCAAGCCTTGTATTCCTCCATCTTGTCAAAAATAGCACTCAAGGTTGCTATGTGATCTCTCCTTTTTCTATTTTTTTGTAGTATGTCATTAACATAATCTTCGACAATTTTGTGGATCATGTCATGAAAGATTAACATTATGGCTCTTTGGTAGGTGGCTCCAGCATTCTTTAGGCTGAATGGCATCATGTTCTAGTAGTAGGTCCCCCATGGACAAGTGAAGGTCATTTTGTGTTGGTCCTCTTTGGCAATCATTATTTGGATGTACCCACAAAAACCATCCATCAAAGAAAGCATTTCATGTCTTGTTGTCATGTCCACTATCATGTCAACATTAGGGAATGGGAAATCATCTTTCCAGCATGTTTTTTTACGGTCTCTAAAATCCATGGAGATTCGGATGCCCCCATCAGGTTTTGAAATAGGAACCAGATTTGACGCCCATTCTGGATAGTCGATTGGTCAAATGAATCCTGCGTGAAGTAGTTTCTTCAGTTCCATTTTGACCAAAAAAGCAATCTGAGGATGCATTTTCCTGAGTTTTTGTCTAATAGGCTTTACCTCAGAGTACACTTCTACATGATGGACCACAATCTTTGGATTGAGCTTGGGCATGTTGGCATAGCTCCATGCAAAACTAACCTCTCTCTCTCTCTCTCAAGAAGGTTGCTAGGAGCTCTTATTCCTCTAATAGTAATGATTCTGCATAGAATGTGATGTGTAGTGTCTCCTCTATTCCCAAGTTGATTGGGTTGCATTTTTTGGGTAGGACCGCTGATTTTTCCTGATGTCAAGCTCTAAGAGGAGGATTGAATCCCCCATCCTTGGGAACCTCAGAGGGTTTTTCACCATTGGATGCATCATTTCTTTTTACTAATTTTTAGGTTGGAGAGTGCCACACTGTGGTTTTCACTCATGGACCTAGAGATTCTTCTCAGTTTTTCGCTTTTGTGACAAAGGGATTCAATCGTTTCCCCATAGTATTCCTGTGTGTCCAGCTCGATGATAAATCCTGCTTTATGATCCCCACATGGAATATAAGTACCATGAATTTTGGGAGTGCCTCATCATTTTTGAATGTGTCTAGAATTGGTGGTCCTCGTTTGTCATAATCGATGAGTTGTGGGTAGAGTAGAAAAATTTCATGGTTTTGGTTTTAAGACTCATAGGATAGGATACTAATCATGAGTAGGGAAGTGTCTTCAAAAAGCATTGGCAAGTCGATTATGGGGTTCTTGAGATTAGTCTATGAATATCTTACACAAGGAATTGAATGATAGTGTTGTCATTCTGTAGTGATTCTACTGAGGTGACCAAGTTGGGGCATGGAGCACAATTGGTTCCATTCGTCCATTGAGAAAATGAAGCAGATGGAAGTAATGGGGATGATGAACCTTCTCCACTGGTGGGTGTAGAACTATTAGAATTTGACAGTTTTTTTTCTTGGTTTGTTCTTTTTCCTTTTCAAACTAGTAGAAGATATTGGTTTCTTCCCTATCGGGACTTTCCAACATTGAAAAAGTCTTCTAAAATTTCCTTCTGCACAAGAAGGGGATTCCATCTTGACCATATTTTATTTTATTTTTGAAGTCCTTACATGAAACACTAACTACAAACTTTCTAGAATTATTGATTAGTAGAAGCATTGTAAATGACTACAAACCTATAGAAACAATATCAAGAGCTAGTTGAACCACCAAACCATGAAACAAATTTATCAAACAAGAACCATCCAAAGAGAAAAGTTGGAGAAATAACTATAGAATCAAAATTGAATCCCCTGTTTCTCATAGCCAGCTGATAAATTCAAATAGAAAACAAATGAAACAAAGAAATTACATACAGCTGCAATTGAATATCAATGATCATTAAATAACTATATTAATCATACAAAGAATTCATAAAAAATAGAGTGCTCTATTTTTTATCAGACATATAATAATCTGTTCTATTTTGAAAATAGAACTGTTGTCTTATTGCAGCAGCCGAAAATGAAATACAAAGAGGATAATATAAAGAGTTTGAGACAAGAAAGAAAAAATAAAGCATCACCTAAACATAGCATGAATAGCATGCTTTATTTGCAGAAAGTAGAAAAAACAAAGTTTTAAAATAAATCTACTTTAAAACAAAACAACTAGCTAAGATTAGCCACGCTGGAAAAAACAAGGATCTCATCATATCAATTCCCTTCTTGATAAGAGTTTGCCAGGTCAACATCAATTATCCACATACTCCCCCTTGATGCTAAGAGGGCTCACCATCTAATCTCGAAGTGACAAATACTGAACTTTTGCAACTGCCTTGGTGAAGATATCAGCTAACTGATCTTGAGTGTTGATGTGCTTCAATTCAACTTCCTTCTTCTATACTAAATCATGGATGAAGTGATACTTCAAATCAAAATGCTTTGTTCTACTTTTATGAACCAGATTCTTTGCTAACTTGATGGCACTTACATTGTCACAATAAACCATTGTAGGCTGAATTTGCTTCTCTCCAATTTCTTCTAAAAGTTTTCTAAGCCAAAAAGCTTGTGTACCTACTAAGGTGACTGCAACATACTCTGCTTCTGTGGATGAGAGCACAACCATGCTTTTCTTCTTGGAACTCCAAGTAATCAAACTAGTACCAAAGGAGAAACAATTTCCAAATGTAGACTTACGATCATCCATACTACCTCCCCAATCTGAATCACTAAAGCCAACAAGATTGAACCTTGTAGAAGAGTCTTAATGAATACCAAAATCTAGAGTGCCTTTCACATACCTCAAAATTCTTTTAGCAGCCTTCATGTGTATTTCTGATGGATTTGTCATATACCTTGAAACAAGTGAAACTGAATATGCAATATCAGGCCTTGTGTGGGTTAAAAACATCAAACTCCCAATAATACTTATGTAAGCCATCTCATCAACTAATTCAGCACCATCATCTCTGGACAACACAACTCCATGAGCACTTGGAATGGAGTATGGTTTACAATCAACCATGTCAAACTTATTCAACATATCTTTTTCATATTTGGTTTGGCAAATGAAAATTTCATTTTTACATTGATAAACCTCCATTCCTAAAAAATATTTCATGAGACCAAGATCTTTCATTTCAAATTCTTTCATCATAGCAATTTTGAATTCATCTTTCATCTTAGAAATATTACCCATATACAACAAATCATCAACATACAAACTTATAATATCATTATCTTCTTGTTTGTAGTAAAGGGTAGGTTCACTCTTACTTCTCTTGAAAGTATCCATCAATTCTTGCATACCATGCTCTTGGTGCTTGCTTGAGGCCATACAAAGCCTTCTTCAATTTGTAGACATGATTCTCTTTTCCTTCCACTTGAAAACCTTGTGGTTGTTCCACATATACTTCCTCTTCTAAGCACCCATTCAAGAAGGCACTTTTCACATCCATATGTTGTATGCTCCAATTCTTTTGAGCTACTAATGAAATCAGCATTCTAATGGCCTCTTGTCTTGCAACTGGTGCAAATGTCTCTTCATAGTCAATCCCATACTTCTATGTGAAGCCTTTAGCAACTAATCTTTCCTTATGCCTTTCAACACTTCCATCACTATTATGCTTAGTCTTGTAGATCCATTTGGTGCCAATCTTCTTCTTGTCATGTGGAAGCTCTGTAAGCTCCCAAGTATCATTCCTATGAATGGAATCCATCTCTTCTTGCATTGCTTGCATCCAAACCTCATTAGTACATGCTTCTTCAAAACATGATGGTTCAAAATCAGCCTTGGTAAATAAAGCAAAATTAATTGTCTCACCTATTGGATTTTCTTCATGTGCTTGATTGGCACTCCTTTGATAAATATCACTCAAAATTTTTACCTTCCTTCTAGAACTTGGAGTTGAAGATGGACTTGAAGAATTAGATGAGGGGCTACTTGGTGGATTTATAGCACTTGGAACAACAACATTAGTGGGCTATTCATGATCAATATCATCATTCAAAACATATTTTGACTTCTCCATATGGCCTTTTTGATGACCATAAACTCCCCCTTCATCAAAAATTGCATCTCTTGAAACAATAAGCTTATTAGTGAGAGGATTATATAACCTGTAAGCTTTGCTTTCCTCACTATACCCAACAAAAATACATGACTCACTTTTTGCATCTAACTTTTGTCTATTCTGATCAGGTACATGAACATAAGCTAAACAACCAAAAACTCTGAAATGATTAACATTAGGCCTTTTCTCATACCATGCTTCATAAGGAGTCAACTTCTCAAGTGCACTGGTGGGACTTCGATTGAGAATATACATTGTTGTAGCAACTGCATCTCCCCAATAAGAGTTACTCAATCCCTTGGTTTGTAACATGCTCCTTGCCATTTCTACCACAGTGCGGTTTTTCCTTTCAGCTACCCCATTCTGTTGAGGTGTGTATGGAGTGGTGAGTTGCCTCTTGATGCCATTCATATCACAATAATCTTGAAAAGCTCTTGAACAAAATTCTCCTCCACGATCAGTCCTTAAACATTTGATTTTGCACCCTTTCTCATTTTCCACAAGTGCTTTAAACCTCTTGAATGTATCAAGGGCTTCATCCTTAGCCTTCAAAAAATACACCCAACATTTTTGTGAGTAATCATCAATAAAAGTGATAAAATATGATGACTTACCCAAACTCTTTGTTTGCATAGGTCCATAGATATCTAAATGAACAAGTTGAAGGGGATAATGGGCCCTCCATGTAGTGCCTTTTGGAAACTTTTCCCTTGCATGCTTTCCTTTAGCACATCCTTCACAAACCTCCTTGTGCTCTTCAACCTTGGGAAAACTAGAAACTAACGCTTGTGAGGTCAAAATCTTCAAACTGTGAAAGTTTAAATGGCCATACCTTAGATGCCATAGCCAACTTGTATCCTCAAATGCCATATTGGCAAGGCTGTTGTTATGTTCACCAAATCTCAATGGGAACATCCTATTTTCCATCATAGGAACAACTATGACTACTCTATTTCCCTAACTCTTATAAAAAAATTTACATTTCTTATTTTCAAAGACAACTCTATAGTTCTTCTCACATAATTGTCCAACACATAAAAAATTATGTTTTAACTCAAGAGTGTAATAAATATCTTTAACACTCTTCATACCTTCTTTTGTGTTGACCTCCATAGCACCTTTTGCAACAACCACCAATGATTTATCATCACCGAGCTGAATCTTTGACTTGAAACTTTCATCCTTTGTTGAAAACAACTTCCCATTTCCTGACATATGGTTAGAGCATCAAGAATCTAGGTACCAAACATCTTTACTAGTATTTTCACTTTTAGAATAAGATAAGAATAAATTATCTGGATGATTTTCATAACTTTCTTGAGCATAATTAATAGTTTTACCTTCTTTTAATCTACATTCTCTTTCAAAATGTCCATACCTATTACAATGGTAACATTAAACATTCCTTTTATCAAATCTTCCTCTACCTCTGCCTCTTGAACCAGCTCTTCCTCTTGAACCACCTTTGCCTCTACCTCTTGAGTTATATTGATTTGTACCTTTACTTTGGCTTTGATTGCTTTTGCTACTACTGCTGCCATCTTCATTCCTTGTGATTTGTACTTTGGAGGAAAAGGCTTTCTCAACACTTTCTCCAAAATAATCTTTTAATCTTTCTTCATGCGAGATCAAAGATCCAACGAGGTGATCAAATTGAAGGGTTGTCAAATCCTTGCTTTCTTCCATTATTATGGTGACGTGATTCCATCTTGGTGTGAGAGATCTCAACACCTTTTTTATCAGAACCTTAGTGTTCATAGTTTCTCCAAGTGTAGCCATCTTATTGACCACATCTTTTACTCTGACACAATACTCACTCACACTTTCTTCTTCTTGCATCTTTAAATTCTCAAATTCTCTCTTCAATGTCTGTAACTTAACAACTTGGACTTGATCACTGCCTTGGTAAGCTTCTTTTAGAGTCTTCTAGGCATCCTCAGCTATCTTTGCACCTGCAATTCTTGGAAATAGACTCTTGTCTAGAGCTATTTGAATATGAAACAATGCTTGAAAATTCTTCTTCTTAGCCTCCTTCCTGTCTATTCTTTCATTGACTGGGAGGGCATTCCAATCAGCTGGCTCTTGGTAACCTGATTCAACAATCTCCCACAAGTCTTTTCCTATTAAAAAGGTCATCATTTTTATACACCAATAATCATACTCATTTCCATCAAATTATGGAATGGGCAAGCTGTTAGAATTTGACATGATAATCTTTGGCAAAATTCCAACAACTTAGATCTTAAACCCAAAACAAAATACCTGCTCTGATACCAACTGTAGATTCAAAATTGAATCCACTATTTCTCACAACGAGCTGATAAACTCAAGTAGAAAACAAATGAAACAAAGCAATTACATACAGCTGCAATTGAATACAAATGATCATTAAATAACTATATTAATCATACAAAGAATTCGTAAAAAACAGAGTGCTCTGTTTTGTATCAAACATATAATAATCTATTTTGTTTTGAAAATAGAACTATTCTCTTATTGCAGCAGCCGAAAATGAAATACAAAGAGGATAATATAAATAGTTTGAGACAAGAAATAAAAAACAAAGCATCACCTAAACATAGCATGAACAGCATGCTTTATTTGCAGAAAGTAGAAAAAAAAAGTTTTAAAAGAAATCTACTTTAAAACAAAACAACTAGCTAAGATTAGCCACGCTGGAAAAAACAATGATCTCATCATATCAATTCCCTTCTTGATAAGAGTTCGCCAGGTTAGCATCAATTATCCACAATAACACAGCAACAATAAATGCTAGAGATTGACATAATCATGCAGAGAGACTCAAAATGAGCTTCAACTGAGTATATTAAGTCAAATTGCAGCGTAGCTTTGCTAATTAAAATCAAGATTATACGATTGAATTCGGCTCTATGAATCTGAAGCATTTCAACATAAGCATTGAAGTAAAATGTTAATGATTGTTCCTACAATTCAACTTCGTAGCAATTTCCCTCTAGCAGTGGCATGTCGTTTAGCTACATTGTTCATGAAAACCCTCAGAGTTGCACTCTCCATCAAGTCCCCTACATTGCATCACCTCTCTCCCTTTCATGTAGAATTCACTGTGGTCAACCTCATCTAACTCTAAATCATCTAGGGAGTCATCACAATCATTCTGTTGTTGGGATTGATTTATCAAGAACATCCATGACACTACTATAGTACACTTAGGATGTAATGGTACTACATGTCTCTGTCCATGAAACTACTGTAGTACACTCAGGATCCAATGGTACTGCATGTCTCTGTCGAGGTATGCTATTAGGGTTATCTTCCATCTTTCCAAGTTCCTTCCCATATTTTTCTTACATAACTTAGACTTCCTTCTTAAATTTATCCCTAATCCCTTCAATATCTTTCTCTAAGTAGATTCTTTTCCTATCTGGAACGCCAGATCTGAGCCTACTGCTTCTCCTCCATTTTCCCGTCCAACTCGCTCACTTGTTTAATATCTGGAATGATATTTGTGCTTCTTCCATGTATCTAGAAAACACCATGCACATTTATATATTCTAAAGTGAATATTAACTATATGAGAAGCAAATGAGTATGCATAAACCTTTGGTTGTGTTGAAGAAATTCGGGAGATGCATGGCATAATCAATAATCAATGTTAACCGTGTCAGATATTGTGCTAATAATTAATGTTTGATATTTGAGAATACAATTATTATGAGAAAGTAAAAGTTTTGAAATTATTATTATTATTTTTTAAAAATATTTACATAATGATTTAAAAATCTATATTCCCACTAGAACATGATATTAAAGGGTTGATGAGGTTAAAAATAAAATATATTAAATTTATCAAATTTATATATATTCAATTTATTCTCTCAAATTTTCAATTATTATATGCTAACAAGCCAATCAAACTTATTATTCCAAACTATTTATCAGGCTTGAATTGCATTATTACAACTTAGGTGAGGTTTAATCATTTTTTGTTCCAATATATTTAATATTAACTTAGGTGAATACTGCTTGTTCAAATATATTATATGTAGATATATTGCTAGAATAATATCCAAAAAAAATTGAACAAAAATGAACTTACAAGAATCTCCTACTGCATGTATTTTACAACTATAGGTACGTGAAAGAATTTTTTGAGCTAAAATAAAAGAGTACTTTAATATTTTCCATTATGAATTTAATAACCTATTCTAGTTATAGGAAAATTACAAAAATCTCCTACTTGCCATTTGCATATATTTTACAACTATGGATATTTGAATGATTTTTTTTCAACTAAAATAAAGAGTAATTTTATATTTTCCATTAGAAATTTAATAAGCTATTTGAATTTTTAGTATAGTTGTAATGACAAAAATGTCAACAAGGATTTCATTCTATAGAATAGGGTTATGGATATTTGAAAGATTCTTTTGAGCTAAAATAAAAGAGTATTTTTATATTTTCTCAACAAGGATTTCACTATGCAGAATAGGGTAGAATCAAGGGAAAATGTATGAATCAATAGTATCAACTATCAAATACATAAAAATCAAACCCTAGGACCTTAATCTCAATTGGGATTTCATTACGTAGAATAAGGTTATGGGTATTTGAAATATTTTTTTGAGCTAAAATAAAAGAGTACTTCGATATTTTCCATTATGAATTTCATAAGCTAATTCCAATTATTGGAAAATTACAAGACTCTCCCACATGCATATATTTTACAAATATGGGTATTTAAATTTATTTTTTGAGCTAAAATAGAAGAGTACTTTTATATTTTCCATTATGAATTTAATAAGCTATTGCAATCTATGGTACAGCCAACAAAGATTTCATTCTATGATAGAAAATCTCAACAAATATTTCATTTTGTAGAATAGGATAGAATCAGTGGAAAAGGTATTGATGAAAAGTATCAACCATCAAATATATTCAAAACAAACCCTAAGACCCTAATTTGAACAAGGATTTCATTCTTTCGAATAGGGTTATGGGTATTTTTAAAAAAAAATTGAGCTAAAATAAAATAGAACTAATAAGCTATTCCAATTTATAGTATAGTTGTAAGGACAGAAAAATCTCACAAGGAATTCATTATGTAGAATAAGGTTATAAGTATTTGAAATATTTAGTAGCTAAAAGTGTACTTTTATATTTTCCCTTATGAGCTTAATAATTTATTCTAATTTATAGTACTGTTCTAATTACAGAAAATCTCAACAAGAATGTCATTCTGTAGAATAGGGTAGAATCAAGGGAAAAGGCATGAATCAATAGCATCAACCATCAAATACGTAAAACTCAAACCCTATGACCCTAATCCAACAATGAAGCAAAAATGAACATAGAAATATAAAATGATAAAATAATATTACCAACAATCTCTATGCCATGGTTAAATCACCTTCATTGCTCTTCTCCATTTTACTCTATATCAAAGATAGTAGTTGTGGTTGTCTCTAGCTAGCTAAGGTAGAAATGAAAGTGAAAGGTCTCTTTTATAGAAAACCAAATTTGAATGAAGGGTCAAGATCAAATGATGAAGATCAATGGATATGATTGCTTGAGAAGCAATGAAATAGGGTTAGGGAAAAAATAGGGTTTAGTTAGGCATTGGTGGTGGAGATTAAAAGGTAATAAAACCTTATCAAGGGTGGAAATTAATTGATATGTGAAGGATATGAATGGCACAGATAAAGAGAAAGGATAAGAATGACACATATAAAGAGGTTGCAGAGTAAATTAAATAATTATTTAATTATAGAAGAAAGGGTAAAGGTTGATTTTAATTCAAATAACAATTTAATTAAAAGTGAGGGAAAATGACAAAATATTAAATAATTAAAATAAATATTTAATAGCAAGGGAAAGGTGGGAAATAATTAATTAAATAAAATGTATCTAATTATGGAAGAAGAAACTAATGAATAATTAAATAATTAATAATAATAATTTAATTATAATAATAGAAAAGCAAAAATGAATAATTAAATAAGAATTTATTTAATTAATCAAAGGAAGAATAAAAGGAGAAATGAATTATTTAAATAATTAAAATTATTCAATTATGCAGAGGAAGAAGTGGAAAATAATGCTTGTAGGCTAAGGATATTTTTTAGTGTCTGCATTTTCCTCTCTATGATGCAATGCACTTTAGCATGTTGTGTCAAAGAAATTTAGTCCAAGACATGCCCCAATAGAGACGCGATAGACACATGTCCCCTCAAATTTTCTTTTGAAAATTTTGAAAATCTGAAAAAAATCAAAAAATTATTCTGGCACGTAAATTGGATAGGCATGAATGCAAGGATTGGCAAAAAAAATGTTAGTAGGAGGAAAATGTTAGCATGGAGTTAGACGATTGAAGAGGGATTGATATTTTAGTTGAGAGATGCTAAGATTGCATGTTTATCATCATTGGGCATTAAAAATATGGCAAATGACAATAAGTACCATGGTATGACATAGACCAAGGTGTGCAATGTTATCCCTTTGCAAAGAAAAGACACTTAACATATAAGGAATACCATCAATCATACTAGTTGCCCCAATCTTTTCGTCAAGATAAATTTTAAATAAGATCAAAGAAAAGGTCACGAGACATCATTGCTCCTCTAATTCCTTCTTGGAACATCCTCGAGGTGGCTAGTAACATGACCAAAATATAAATACAAGAAAGGATAAGACAAACTAAACCAACAGATTCAACAATCATTTAGATTTGTTTCGCCAATGATTGTGCGCTGATAGGATTTATAGGATTGATTGGTTGGTTGATTGGATTGATTGACTGATTGATTGATAACAACGATTTTAAAAAATGAAAATGATAAGGTTGATAAATGATAATGTCTAATTTCAAGAAGGACACATGCTATATAAGACAAATGATAAGGGAGGTTTGGTTTCAAGAAATGAGGCAAGTTATATAAGATGTTGAGTCTAGTTTCAATAATGCCACTTCTTGTATAAGACCATTGATTGCCTGATAATTGTTGATTTCATGTTTGATTAATTTAGAAATTGACCGGTTTGGTTTAAAGATGAGTTAGATAGATTATCTAATTGTTTCATGGTTTTTCTGAGACTAAGATGATTTTTTATGTAAAATCAAGGTGTCTGATTGATTATTTTATGGATAGTCACTGGCTTGAAAAACCCTAAAGGATTGATCTAGTGTCTCAAGGGCTCATCAGTGATGGCCTTTCCTATGTAACATGCGTAGAGACATGGGAGTTTGACCTTGACTTGGGTGGAAGATAATTTATTATGAATAATGATTGACTTTATTTGACAAACCCTAAGGACTGACCTAGTGCCTCGACAGACTCATCGATAATGGGCTTTCCTACATGAAGTCACAGAGGTAGCATAATTTATCATCTTTGACATGGCATGACTTGACACTATTTTTGGGATTTTGAAGGTTATTTGGTTTTTTTTTTGGATTATTTGGGAATATTTCAATGTTTTTTGGCTTTTTGAGGATTTTTTAAAAAAATTGACATGCTTTGAATTTTTTTATTTTTGAAGGTTTCTATTTTTGTTGGATTTTTAAAATTTTATGAGTTTTTTAGACTTTCGACATAGTGATCTCTAGTACCAAGTCTACGATCCATTGAAGACATGAGTTAAGTAGTTTCCCCTAATAAGGTATAAGACCAAGTTATTAGGGATGAAATTGGATAAGCCTTACAGTGGATAAGTATGGAAGGTGAAAGATGTGAAATGTCAATCGTTCCAAGTGATGGGAAGGACTACCAAGTGTTACTATGGATTGTGAGAGAAAGCATGCAAGTGAATTTTTAATGAGCGAGGATGGAAAACCAGATAGAATGATAGTAGATGATGGGGTAAAGACTAACTACACATGGAGCCGTAATGCAGCGTTTTCTCCATGGTACTAATCCAAAGTGCAACCAAAGTAGTTTTAACTATTGGAAGAATTATTTCTCTTAACTATTTTGTTGATTTTTTAACTTTTTTGTGGTTAGACAAGATTCCTGTTCGTTAGGTTTTCATCAATGTGACAATTTTTTTTGTATTTTTTATTTCTTTTCAAAGAATCTCTAAAGCTAGGTGTAGAATTTGTGCAAGTGTAGGCTATTGATAGGCTTTAAAACCGGTTCACCTTGAAGAGTCGAAAGATAAAATGTACATGACCCATATACCACAGTTATGATGTATAGAATCAAAAATTAGGCTCAAATTTAGAAAGCTTCACCCTTTCTGCTTGATTCTTAGGATTTTCCATTAAGTCCAAGTTATCGATGTCAAAGTGTTTGACCCAAACCTTCTTATTATAACTATGATGAAGATTATTTTGATAAGCATGTAGGTGAACCAATGCATTATGTCTTCGCTCATCTAACAATTCAAATTCACTCAATTTGGATACATGATATTCCTCATCATTAGTAAGACCTCGCATCAATATGCTTAGGGAAGGCAACTCGATCTAATAGGAAGGATGGCTTCAGAACCAAAACCTAAGGATTACGGTGTGGCTCTTGTGCGATTGTGAATGCTAGTGTGGTAAGCCCATAAGGTGAGATTAGGTTGGAGGTGGCAGTCATGACTAGCGTCATTGATAGTCTTCTTCAAAAAATTTATGATGCTCTTCTTAGATGCCTCATCGTGGTCATTGCCTTGGGGATAATATGGAGTGGTGAATTTGCATTGGATGTGAAATTTTTCGTATAATTTATGAAAATTTTGGTACTTAAATGGAGAACTATTATTAGTAATGATAGATTATGGGACACCACACCAACAATTGATTTAATTTGAGGATGGATTTAGATATGTTTTGCTAGTAATGTATGCCATAGGGATAGCCTCTATCCATATTGTGAAATAGTCGATCACTGTGGTAATTAACTTATGACCACTGAATGAGGTGGGATGGATTTTACCTATGATTTCAAGCCCCCATTGGGTGATAGGCCATGGTGATGTGATTGGCTAGAATTCTTGGCTCACGCCTTAAGACTTTCATTAAATAAGTCTTTTCATTTACTCTATGGAGTCAAAATAAGTACTTCTTGTAGGTCAAATCAAAGATGCACAATTTGCATTGGTAGTTTATCCACAAAATAAATTGAAGCTCAACATTTTGGTGGTTGATATTCTAACAAGTTATGGTATGTTGTTAAGAAAAAGCTTTTGCATAGACCTAGGTGTTCTAATACAATTCAATTGGTCTCACACTTGATGCCTCTTGGTGACAAGTAAGTTCATCTTAATCTGAAGCCCAAGGTGAAATACATTATTTTTAAATTGAATCATGAAAGATCAAGGATTCTATATGTTAGAACTAGTGTCGGTACCTATATGCTCACTTTGAAAGGAGAAGAAATACCTAAGTTTCTCACCCCTAATATATCTGCTAAAATTTGGATGATATGATATTATGAAACCCCATGTTATTTCAGTTTGAGAGCAGGGATAGTGCTTATATCCCCTATAGGATAATTTTTTTCTAAAGCCTATAAATTAGCCTCTGAGGCTACTAATAACATGACTAAGTATGAAGCCTTGGTTTTTGGTTTGTAGTTTGTGCAAGAAAAGGGAATCAAGTAGCTCAAGGTAACTACTGATGTAGAATTAGTGGTCAACCAAGTTAGGAATCAATTTCAAAAAAGGAATAAAAGACTAATAAATTACCAAAATAAAGTGGGATGAAACTAAAGGATTTGATGCCTTCTCTTGATGCATGTTATCCTCGAGAAAAGAATATTCTAAAGTGGATTTTTTGTTAGTGTTTGCTTCTCTTCTAATTAAATATCCCATTGTTGAAATGGATGTATATTTTTTTGATCTTATTTATAGACCAAGTGTGCTAGAATGATAAAAATTGGTAGGTCTTCAATGATGATAAACATATCATTTCTTTCCTTGAGGGAAATGGTACTTTTTAAATTTTTATTTTTGAAAGTCCTCAAGCTTCGAAGAAAAGTAATACAATTGAAAATATGTATGGAAGCCATGAAGTTCTATAATTTGAAGAAAATACCATTACGAAGGGTCTAATTTCATTAGAGTAGTTGTTCAAAAAACAAGATTGTAGTGTAAAAAGAGGAGAAAATTTGTCCAGGTTTCAATAACGGACAATCATAAAAAATGTCTATAGGTGAGATTTTGTGGATTGACAACAAATATGACAACTTTTTCTACAACTTTGACAACTTTACAACTTTGAAAACCTACACATTCACAAAGAGGAGAAAAATAGTTTGTTTTTTGTGGATAAGGGTTTCCCTTGTTCAAACCCTAGATTGGTAATTAAACCTTGAATTGTGTTGGTGTGAATAAATTTTTTGTACCTAGTTATTTCATTTACTAGGGACTTAGGGGACATATTCGCATGTTAAGTTTACTTAGGTTCTAATATTTTTTCTAGAAGGTGTTAGTTGTCGTTAATTGTTATCTTATCTTTTGACAACTAACAAATGCGACCTAGGTAGTTGTGTCAAGTCATCTCATGTCATAAGATTAAGGAAATTGTCATAATCTTATGACATCTTGCATCTCACCTTGGCTATATAACCAAGGGGTCTCTACTACATTGTACATTGATTTTTTTTATATTCATTGATAAGAATACAATTTATTCTTGTCATATAGATCTTCTAAATATTTGTGCTTTTCATAGCCCTTTATATCTTCAGTGGCTATCTCCATAGAAAAATATTACATGGTAGCAGAGCAAGTTGAGTACCTTTGGCTAGTGTTTTTTGAGATCTTGAGTGCAATCTTGTATTTTTTTGAAGCATTGAGTATGCTCTTCTCTTGTATCTTTGGATAATCTAGAGAATCATAAAGGTGTGATAGAAATACTAGATTTTGGGGGTTTCTTTTTTTCTTTTTATTGTAGGAGCATTTTGGGAGCTTGTTGCATCAGATCTTAGCTCATTATTATGTTCAAAGTGTTTGAGAAAGTAATATTTTCCTTTTGTTTCATCCCAGTTGGACATTCGAGGAAAATCTGCAAGGGTTTGAAGATTGAAGGTGGTTGCCAAATCTAAGAGGTAGCCACATTTTCGGATCATTTCAGCAAAAAAGGGGGTGATCCCACAATAGTGGTTTACAATTTTTGGCCAAACTAGACACTGCAATATTTTTTTTAAACTAAATCTTCACTTTCAGGCACCTATAGTAGCTAAACCATGAGGAATTTGAAGATGATGCAAACTAGAGTTTCATGACATTTTTTCTATAGATTCTAAATATATTTTTTTCAATATTTTTGGAATCAAATTGCACTTCTTTTTCCATCTCCCTCGAAAACTAATTTTTTTACAGAAAACAACATTTTAAAAAAGTGACACTCATCGTATAATGTATAACTTTTTTTCCATGAAGAATAAAATTCTAATTCTTTTAATTTAGATTTGAAACTTTGATATCTAGTGCTTCTACTTGGTTAGATATTTTTTTTATTGAATATTTTTTCTTTAATCAAGTTTTGAATTCAAACCAATTTTAATTCAGACATAACACGATCGTATAACACATAACTTTTTTTATATGTATCGAAATTCAATTTTTTTTTGTATGTTGGATCAAGGACTTCAATATCTGGTGCACTAATATATATATATATATATATTAATAATATGCTATCTTTCCACATGTGTAGAACAAAGAGCTTGATTTTCGGTGAGAAACCTACATTCACGAGAAATAAAAAATAAATATAATAATAAAATGAAATTTATTTAAAATTATACTTTTTGGGAAGCTTATAATAAGGACTACATACTTGCAAAAATTAAATTTTAAATGAATTCATTTGATCCCACAAAAGGTAAATCAAAAGTGGTTTTTTATCAGCATTTTGATAGGTGTAAACGAGACACTGTTATAGGTATGGTTTAAAACTAGTGGGGTTCTATCCAAGGAGGTTTGATTTAAGGTAGTTTGATCAAATCCTCTTCAATTGGAACTCTTTAAATGGAACTTTTCAAGGCTTAAATCAATATATTTTCTAAAAATATGTGATTTCAGCAAAAATTAGTTCCTCCCAGAAATTGTAAACCACTATTGTGGCAGCACCCAAGGACATCCCCAGTGCATCCAAAAGGGTCAAAAACCCTAAGATTGACTACCAAATCATTGAATTTGGAAATAATTTCTCTTAGAGGCAAAAAAATTAGCAGGTGGGTTGTACGACCCTAACTACATACGTGGGATTTTTGATTAAAAAGGTTTTTTTTTTGTAATTCCATTTTTTTAAATAAAATTTGAAAAATAAAATTAGTATTTATTTATAAATCAAAATTTTTAAATAAAAGAAATGTAATTATTGCAAACTTGTGACACGTAGGTACTGTCAGCCTACGACCCATAGACTTGCCACCAACTGTGATAGGGACATCTCTCACCTACATGATGACTGGTAGTTGCAAGGGGCAACATCCTTCCTGACCCCACAGGCCCCATTTTTTTTTTCTTAATCTTTTTAAAAAAAATTTAATCAATAAAAACTTTTTAATATATTTTTTTATTAAGTTCTTTTAAATAATTTTTTAAAGTTTTAAAAATTAAAACTTTTCTAGTTTTTGTTTATTATTTTAACAAAGTGTTTTTCAAAAAAAAAAAAATTCTTTATTATTTGTAAAAGTAATTTTTTTAAATTAAACTTTTAAATAAACTTAAAAAAAAAAAATTGCATTTCAATTAGCAAACCTCAAAATTTTTTTCCTACCAATCAAGCCTTGTATTGCATCATTCACTCCTCTAAATGACAGTTAAATGGGGCCATTTTCTCCTACCGACATCCACTTGGAGAGATCTTTTCATGGTCATCTACTTCAGTCCACTTTTGGTTGGCTTCTTCATCATAATTTTTTAGTTTTACATCGTGGTTGTTGTAGTTCTCCTCTTCTAGTCTTGTAATCGCACTAAAATAAAGTGCCACAATCTTGCTATTCCATTGTACTCTGTCATATTTTATGCTTCTTTGGATTGCTCTATGTATCTAGTGTTAGTTCCTATATACTCAGTGAATGTAGTGATGGGTTACCCATGCATTTTAATGTGATGGACTAGATACCATATAAACACTCCTATTTTGTAAGCAATCTACAATTATTCAGAAGTTAAATACTATACCTAGAGGCTTGGTACCTGTCTACAAGTTGTGATAGGGATATACCATTCTTTCAAGAGAGTGTCCAGCTGATACTTGTGCAGTTGTCACCTTGGTTCTGACCTTATTCTTGTTGCATCGTGGATTCATGTATAGCTCTTCATCAACAGATTCTACAGTTACTCTTCAGTTGACAATTTCAGCTCAGTCACCAGCTATGTTGACATCTTCTACAGTTGTTCCTGATTCTTTCTATTAGTGCTTTCCATAGTTTCACATTCTTTTGAAACAGCATTTCGAGGACTCGTCATCATCCTTGGTCTGCTCTACATCAATCTTCACATTGTTCTACATTATCTCCTTCTTTAGTTAAGGTTGGGGACTCCTGACATTATGACATTTGAGCAGGGACTCAATGTTGAGGGGGGTTGCATAGAATTTCTTCATTCTCTCTTATGGGGGGCTTCTTCCTCATTCGAGGGGTGATCCCACAAAGCTAGTTTACAATTTCTAGGAGATTCTAATTTTTGTTGAAATCACATATTTTTAGAAAATTTAATGATTCAAGCCTTAAAAATTTCCATTTAAAACATTCCAATTGAAGAGGGTTTGATCAAACTACCTTAGATCAAACCCCATTGGATAGAACCTCGCTAGTTTTAAACCATACCTATAATAGAGTCTCCTTTACACCTATCAAAATGCTGAAAAAACAACTTTTGATTTACTTTTTTGGGGATCAAATGAATTCATTTAAAATTCATTTTTTTGTAAGTATGCAGTCCTTACTATAAGCTTCCCAAAAAGTATAATTTTAAATAAATTTAATTTTTTTATTATATTTATTTTTTTATTTCTTGTGAATGTAGGTTTTTCATAGAAAATCATGCTCTTTGTTCTGCACACGTGGAAAAATAAAAGATTATCAGAAAAAAAATAAAAAAAATGAAAAATCTGAGTGCACCAAATATTGAAGTCCTTGATCCAACCAAAAAAGAAAATGAATTTGGATACATACAAGTATATTTACATTAACCTATGGCTCTTTAAGTTCATATTAACATCATTTCCTAGAATAATTATCATTATGGTGAAACTAAGTAAGTATTGTATCCATAAACAGTTTAACAATATTTAACATATATATGCAATTAAAAGTTGAAGTAGAAATAGTCTATATCTACCATGGTTAGTCCTTCCTAATGATTATATAATTGTGTAATGTGAAATATGCATATTTATGTTTTTTATTAATTTCTCCCTTTTGATCGATTTATCTTTCACGCTGGGCATACGAAACCTCTCCAACAAGATAGACCCTTGAGCATGAGAAGGGAGATGGGAGATCACAAGCTTGTGATGACACTAGAAAACTAGTCGAGTGCCAACCTTAGAGCTTCAACAATTGAGAAAGTGTTGTGAAATGAAGTGTGGATTGCTTAAGAGAGACAAATTGAGTGTCTGGAGAATGAAGAAGTTTGATTGAATGAGAAAGATAGATATTTGAAGGTGAATAGAAGCCCAAAAGAGCCATTCAAGGTCATTCAAGGGCACAAGGGTGATACTCTTCATCACCAATGGAGAAGTGTAATTCCTCTACAAATTCTAGAGGTGGGAATCGTGTTAGGACGGCAACATGCTGCACAAACATCTGTATGTCACACTAGTGTCCCCAAAAAAATTCTCCCATCGTCACTACACACCACTGCCAAGTAGATGGAAAGCGGATGGATGAGGTGGAATAGCATTTTTGGGTTTGATTTTCCTATGGTAAGGGGTCTAAATGGGGAATTTACATGGGGTGCAAATTCTCTTGCCAAACTTTTCACAAAATCCTCTAACTAAATTAATTAATTGATTGATTTAGGCTAATTAATCCCCATTACCTTACCCTCAAATACTTAATTTTATTTTATCCCTTAATCATTGTCTTTTTAATCATAGTCATTGAAATTGAGCACATGGATCACAATCTAAATTTGTCATCATGTGACAAGTATCCCTCACACCTTTTTCCTCTCATATGTGAAAGGATGCAAAAGTCTACACAAGTTTTTATCTCATCCATCCATTTTATAATCTCTAAATATTAGTCGCTCACATAGGATATACCCTAGTGTTTCCCTAATTAAATTATCAATCTTAGTCCTATCATCATGTTGTTCAAAGAGTTGATCGATTAAACAACATGGGCCTTTCTTTGGAACACTTTTTAGAATTGGGAAAAAGGGCATGTGTACACCCCAACTATACACAGTTGTGTAATATCAATTGTGTTGGTACCTACAGTGTAAGAATTATTCCTTAGTTTTTCAAAATAACTTCTTAAAATAGTTACACATCCATTTTTTATTTATTTTTTATAACATCAATTGTGATGGTACTTAGAGTGTAAGAATTAGTCTATAGTTTCTTAAAAGAGGAGATGATTGATCTTAGAGTGTAAGAATTAGTTTGTAGTTTCTTAAAAGGGGAGATGATTGATCTGATAATTCATAATTGAATGAAATGCATTTTTTGGATTTAAAAATCCATAAACTATGTGATATCATATCAACACACAAACAAAACATATAAAAAAAAGCATAGTGAAGTGGCATGATTTGATGATGTGAACCTCAACTTTAATTATAAGAAAGGATCTTATTATGTAAGTTACTATAAAAAACTGTTATTTTAAATTACATTTATTAATTTGAGAGGTACAACATTAGAGTGCTCAACTATTAGGCAGGTCATCTTGAGTATGAATACATTTTCAAACAATACAAGATATTTTATTATTTGAACTGTAATTTTTAGAAAATTTGAAAAGGACCCACCAATCAGACACTCTCATTCAATAAGTTTATGAGGTGCAATGCAAATGAATCAAATTTTACCATGACTAATAGGTGCGTGCGCCAGAACTACACTTTTCATTTCTAACACCTAATCATTTGCAGTAATAAATTTAAAATATGGGAAAAAAATTAAATTAAATCATGCTTGATTTGTTTTTTTTTTTTTTATATGACTTGTTTTGGAGACACTTTAAATATTAGTTTTGGGAGTATGTCTAATAGTTTTTCTTTTTTTAAAATCCAATATACAATTACTCTTAAAATTGAAGACTCGGCAAGAAATAACCCTGTAAAATTCTAGAGGCAATTCAATGATGGGCTCTTCAAGCACCAATGGGTTACAATATCTTCTTATAATTGTTTCTTTTTGTGGATACAATTTTAAAGATTTTATAACATCAGAAAAACTACCACATACAAAAAAGGATTGAATATTACTAGACTTGGCAGCTTTGACATTAGGATACACTTTGTTGATTTATAGTTTAAAAAGTAGTGAGCATTCAATTTTTTCAGACCATCACTTGTAAAGGATAATTAAAAGCTTTCATATTCCATGTTCTGTCACACTCGAATAGCTTAGAAATTCGACATTATATTTAAAAGCTTCCCTCAAAAGTAAAATGTGCTTCAAATGTGTGGTTTGAGTTCAAAGTAGTACTATGTCATCTAAGATTCTAGCCAATCATTATATATACTTGAACATCTGCTAAAAGAAAATTTAACACCTGAAAAATATATAAACAATATATAGCTACTGATTGTTTGATTCTAACATCAACAGATCATATTTTCCTATAGGTACAGGTAAGATTTGGAATTCAAAATTAATTAATGGTCAATACATTAAAACATTGTGCAAATATCAGCTGGATGCGCTAAGGATTTAACTGTATAAGAGTCTTGCATTAGCTCATTTGGTGAAAAGAGTGCTAATTTTTTTAATTTGATTATTATAACTTGCAGTGATTTAATAATCCCCAAAGATTTTGTCAATTCAGACAACTTGAAATAGCATAGCATTACATAGAGTTTTAAGAAGTTTATACCATTGTCAAACCATGAGAACATACATTATCTGTATCAGTGTGCCCTAGTATATATTTTTAACATGATCCCTTAATCAACTATAAATTTTTGTTATATTTTCATTAAATGCTTTGCATAGTTTCCTAGAAAATATTAACACTCGAGTATAGTTGAATACTAAAAAAGAGTGACAATGCAGGGAAAAAGAGCTAAACAAATGGAACTTTCTGCAAATGGCCTCTAGTTCTTTATTACAATAAGATACATACTTTATATTAATTGAAACAACTAGTTCAACCCAAACCTTAAATTGTGTGGTAAGCACACAATGATAAGCTAAACAAGAAAGCCAATGGAGTCCAATATAGGTGGAGTACAATTATTTTTTCCTATGAAAAGAACGCTTGTTTAAAGATTATACTTCTAAAAAATAAGGGTTGCACTAAAATGGAGCAAAGCTTATGGTATACCAATTGTAATATTATTTTCTATAAAGGCATGGATGTTAAACTACTATTTAGCCAAACAATTAATAATCAAGGTTGGAACAAAACAAAATGCTTCAACAGTTAGGAATAATAATTGCTCATGGAGCCATAGATTGCATTAAATATTTAAGTTGTACTGATTTGACTACTACTGGTTTCAACCACAACACTTTGATCCTGAAGTCGCAAGTATTCATAGATCTCTTTTCTATAGCGCTCTTTTTCTTGTATACCACACTCTTGATAAGGCTGCCATAAAAAACAAATTAATATAAACTCAATATAAACATTTTGTATATATGGTTATGTTGGAATGTAAACCCTAACTACTGCCATCATCTCCAGCCACTGCCCGCAATATCGCAATAAAGAAAATATACATTGCGATACCGCAGGAGACCCCATAGCATTTTTGTTTTATCTTAACCGCCAGCCATTTTCCGCGCCGTCAACAAACCGCTGCCTGCGATATCTCAATATGGGTAGTTACCTATTGTGATACCGCGGGGAACCTTCTTCCACCTCCAGTAGATATTTCATAATACAGCAATAGATATTTAAGTTTTAATATTAATGTAATAAATTTTTTATTGGGCCCTCTGTTCCGTGAATATTTTTTGACGTGAATTTTTACTTCAACATATATTTGTTTTTACTTTTGAAAATTTGGGCCCTCTCTTCCGTGAATATTTTTTCACATGACTTTTTACTTCAACATATATTTTTTTTTACTTTTGAAAATTTAATGCAAATGTGAGCAAATAGAAATTAACGTGCACCAGCTCTGTGTTGAATTTTTTTTTATGTTTTATTTTTACTGTGAAAATTCCTCTGCCTTTGGTCTTCACGTGGTATCAGAGCGAGTTCGATTATCAGAGTCAATTTTATCAAAGCAGATTATTTGGGTAAATTTCAAAAATGGCAGCAAGCACAAGCTTGACAAACCCACAAATTCCATAGTTTAATGGGAAGAATTATGAGTACTGGTCAATTACCATGAAAGCATTATTTAGCTCACAAGATATATGGGATTTAGTAGAGAATGGATTTCAAGAGCCAGCAGATGCAGTAGCATACAATGCTTTAACACAAGGAAGAAAGACTCAAAGGCTTTATTTTATCTGTTTCAAGTTGTACATGAGAGCATTTTTCCAAGGATTTCAATAGCAACAAAGTCCAAACAAGCATGGGACATACTTCAAATAGCCTATCAAGTCATGGCAAAAGTTAAAATAGCAAAGCTACAAATGCTGAGAAAAGATTTTGAAACAATATGTATGAAGGACAATGAATCTATAGATTCATTCTACACCCAAGTCATTGGGGTGGTTAATCAAATTAGGTCTCATGGAGAGAATTTGGAAGATACCAAAATTGTTGAAAATATTTTAAGGAGTTTGCCCACAAAATTTCTACCAGTTGTAGTTGCTATAGAGGAAACAAAGAATCTCTCACAGTTCTCAGTTGATGAGTTGTATGCATCTCTAATTTCTCATGAACAAAGGCTGAAAAGGTCAGCAGATACATCAGTGGAGCATGCTTTCAAAACTCAAGCTTCAGTTAGTCAAGGAAAAGGTAGAGGTAGATCAAGAGGAAGAGGAAGAAACTCTTACAAAGGTGAAAGATACAGTCTATCAAGTTCAAGTGGAAGAGGCAACAATCAAGGCTCAAGCCAAAACCCAACACAGAATCAGTCACAAAATCAAAGGTATGATAAATCTCAAGTCCAATGTCACTACTGTAAAAAATATGGGCATTATATGAATGAGTGTAGAAAGAAGCAGTATGATAATAATAGACAAAATGCAAATTTTTCAAGAGAAGGTCAAAATCAGAATTCAGATAAGAGCACAATGTTTTTAGCTTGTAACGTTGCTCAAGCAAATGAAAAAGATGTATGGTTTTTAGATTCAAGCTGTAGCAATCATATGACAGGGAATCTAGAAATGTTTTCAAGTTTAGATGAGAATGTAAAGTCTAATGTTACATTGGGTAATGACAACAAAGTGTTGCTCAAGGGAAAAGGAGATGTCAATATTCTAACTAAACAGGGGGAGAAAAAGTATATTTCAGATGTGTATTTTGTGCCTGGTCTAAAACATAACTTAATGAGTGTAGGGCAACTGGTTCAAAAAGGGTATAGAGTAACCTTCAAGAATGGTCTGTACATAATTTTAGACAAATACCCAAGCAACCAACTTATTGCAGAAGTCAGAATGGCAAACAATAGAATGTTTCCCTTAAAGATAAGGCTAGATTTGAACATAAATTATTCTCAAACACAACACTTAATGAATTCACAAGTGGGTAGAGAACAAACTACAGCAGTAGTGCAGACAATCTTTCAAGCTGAGATAAAAGATGAAAACTGGTTATGGCACCCGAGATTTAGGCATCTCAACTTTGGAGGTTTAAATTTACTTCATAGGAAAGGCATGGTCAAGGGACTACCTTTAATAGAAAAACCGGAAAGGGTATGTGAAGGGTGCATTTTAGGAAAACAACATAGAGAATCATTTCCAGCATGAAATTCAACTAGAGCAAAAACCCCTTTGGAAATTATACATTCATATTTGTGTGGACCTATGCAAACACCTTTAATAGGTGGTAGTTTTTATTTCCTGACATTCATTGATGATTATTCAAGAAAAACATGGGTTTATTTTCTAAAGCAAAAAAATGAAGTGTTTGATCTATTTCATTAGTTCAAGAATTTGGTTGAAAAACAAAGTGGTTATTATATCAAAGTGTTGAGAACAGATAGATGTGGTGAATATATTTCAAGAGAATTTTTTAATTTTTGTAAAGATCATGGAATTCACAAGCAGTTCACAACTAGATACACACCTCAGCAGAATGGAGTAGCTGAAAGGAAAAACAGAACAATCATGGAAATGGCTAGAAGCATGTTGAAAGCCAAAAATTTGTGAAATGAATATTGGGCGGAAGCAATATCTTGTGTAGCCTATATATTGAATAGGTGTCCAACAAAAAGTGTCATGAATATGGTACCTGAAGAAGTATGGACAAGAAGAAAACATAGTGTTACTCACATGAGAGTATTTGGATGTGTAGCATATGCACATGTGCCTGATGAATTGAGAAGGAAGCTAGATAACAAAGGAGAAAAATGTATATTTGTTGGATACAGTGAAGAATCCAAAGCTTATAAGCTCTATAATCCAACAACAAAGAAAGTTATAATTAGCAGAGATGTACAATTTGTAGAAGATGAAGCATGGGATGGAAGCATAGAAGACAGTAAATATTTCAGCTAGTATACCTCAAGAGGAGAATGAAGTTTTAGCATCAAAAATATTCCAGCTATTGTGACTCCTACCACTCCCATTCAAGCTCAACAAAGTAGTCCACAAGTGACACCAACATCAATTGTAAGAACAACCTCATGCATTCAAGGAAGCAGTCCAACAAGAGGACAACAAACACCATCTACAGCAGGACCATCAGGTCCACATTCCACAAGTTCAAGTGATATGTCAAATCCTACATTGGCAAGTCTGAGAAGACAGAAAATTAGAAGCATAAGAGATATATATGAGCAAATTGAAGGTGAGAATAATTCAGATCAAATTTCTCTTTCTGCATTTTATTCTCAAATAGAAGATCCAATTCATTTTGAAGATGCAGTCAAAGATGATAAATGGGTAAGTGCTATGGATGAAGAGATTGAAGCAATTGAAAAGAATCAGACATGGGATCTAGTCAGTCTTCCAAAAGACAAAGAGGTCATTGGAGTGAAATGGGTTTATAAAACCAAATTGAATGAAAAAGATGAAGTTCAGAAGCTTAAAGCAAGATTGGTTATAAAGGGCTATTCACAAAAGCCTGGAATTGATTACAATGAGACATTTGCACCTGTAGCATGATTGGATACTATAAGGATGATTTTAGCATTAGCAGCTCAGAATAAGTGGTCTGTATCTCAAATGGATGTAAAGTCATCTTTTTTAAATAGTTATTTAGAAGAAGTTTATGTGGATCAGCCACTTGGGTATGAAATTCTAGGTCAAGAAGACAAAGTTTACAAATTGAAAAAGGCATTTTATGGATTGAAGCAAGCCCCAAGAGCTTGGTACAATAGAATAGACAGTTATCTTTTGCTGAATGGATTTAATAGATGTAGCAGTGAGCCCACACTATATACAAAAATGAATGAAGAAGGTGAAATATTGATAGTATGCTTATATGTTGATGATTTAATTTTCACTAGCAATTTGTTAGTTGATCTGTTCAAGGCAGACATGAAGAAAGAATTTGAAATGACAGACTTAGGTCTGATGAAGTATTTTTTGGGCATTGAAGTGAATCAAAATGAAAATGGTATTTTTATTTCACAGTCAAAATATGCAAATGATATTTTGAAAAGGTTTAATATGATGAAGTGCAAACTAGCACCAACACCTACAGTGACAGGTCTGAAACTAAGCAAGGATGATAGATGGTCTAATGTTGATCCAACTTTGTTTAAGAGGCTTGTTGGAAGTCTCATGTATCTCATAGCCACAAGGCCAGACATTATGTATGGAGTAAGTTTGATTTCTAGGTTTATGGAAACACCAAAAGACACCCATTGGAAAGCTGGGAAGAATTTTAAGGTATGTAAGTGGAACAAGAAATTTTGGCATTAAGTATTCAAGTTCAGATGAGTTCAAACTCATAGGATACACAGACAGTGACTATGCTGGCAGCATTGATGATAGAAAAAGCACGTCTGGTTATGTATTTAATTTTGGGACTGGAGTTGTTTCATGGTCTTCAAAGAAGTAGCCAATAGTCTGTCTTTCATCAGTTGAAGCAAAATATGTGGCAGCCACAAGTGCAGCATGCCAGGCAGTCTAGATGAGAAGAATTTTGAAATAATTGCAAAATGAACAAATGGAGGCAACAAAAATTTACTGTGATAATAATTCAGCCATAGCTCTCTAAAAAAATCCAGTCTTCCATAAGAGAAGCAAGCATATAGATACCAGGTATCATTTTATCAGGGAATTAATTAACAATGGTGACATATTTTTAGAGTTTTGCAGATCAAAAGAGCAAAGTGCATATATTTTCACAAAGGCACTGGGAAGAGATAATTTCATCTTTCAAAGAAACAAATTGGGCATGGTGGACAGTGCAGTTAAGTTTAAGGGGGAGTGTTGGAATGTAAACCCTAACTGCTACCATCATCTCCAGCCACTGCCCGCAATATCACAATAAAGAAAATATCCATTGCGATATCGCGAGAGACCCCATAGCATTTTTGTTTTATCTTAACTGCTAGTTGTTTTCCGCACCGTCAACAAACTACTGCCCACGATATCACAATATGGGTAGTTACCCATTGCGATACCGCGGGGAACCTTCTTCCACCACCAGTAGATATTTCATAATACGGCAATAGATATTTAATTTTTAATATTAATGTAAAGGATATTTTATTAAATGCGTTTTGACTGGGAAAATGCGGTTAGGTAATTTGTAATAAAAAATTTATCGGGCCCTCTCTTCCATGAATATTTTTTCACGTGAATTTTTACTTCAACATATATTTGTTTTTACTTTTGAAAATTTAATGTGAATGTGAGCAAATAGAAATTAACATGCACCAGCTCTGTGTTGAATTTTTTTTTATGTTTTATTTTTACTGTGAAAATTCCTCTGCCTCTGGTCTTCAAGTTATAAGTAAAACACTAATTTTTTCATTTACATACAAGTTTTTCATTCTCATAGCCAGTTTTGTTCCGCCTTGGTGCATTAGGATCCTTCCTAATCATTGGTTTCTTTTTCTGCCTACGTTCAATCTAATGTTCCATGATAGAGGCTTTGAGCTCATCACCCATGCTATTCATAAAGGGACATACACTTGCATGTTGTGGTAAAGTGCTGGGAGGAACATGGTACAAAACACCCCTCATTCTCCCTATCCCAACTATCACATTGACTAGGTAACCATGCTCAAATTTTCCATCAATACAGCCAGTAACAATACTTCCAATAGATAATGTTGGGTAAACTGCATCAAAGTTGCATTTATGATTAAATTTATTAATATGCACAAATGTTTACAGTAATAATACAAAGGGAAGTCCATAATCAATGAATTATTTAAAATATTCATTACAAGCAAGTACATCCAAGTGCTTGGGTAGAATCAATCTTCTGCTTTTTCATATCTACGTATCCAGAAAACCACTGGCCACATTGGAACAGATTTTTATGAGAGCTAGTTGTTTTCTAGATATGTGGAAGAAGCATGAATATCCCTGCAGATATTAAACAAGTGAGCGAGCTGGCTGGGAAAATAGAGGAGAAGCAGTAGACTCAGATCTAGCGCTCCAGATAGTTCTATCATTTTGTAGTGCTATCAGGCTCAGATCTGGCGTTCTAGATAGGAGAAGAAACTACTTAGAGAAAGAAGTTGAAGGGATGTAAGATAAATATGGGAAGGAAGTTGAAGGGATGGAAGATAAATCTGGGAAGGAACTTGGAAAGATGGCAGATAACCCTAATAGCATACCTCGATAGAGACACACAGTACCATTGGACCCTGAGGGTACTACAGTAGTTTCATGGATGCTCTTGACAAATCAATCCCAACAACAAAATGATTCTGATGACTCCCTAGATGATTTGGAGTTAGATGAATCTGACCACAACAAATTCTACATGAAAGGGAGAGAGGTGATGCAATGTAGGGGACTTGATTGAGAGTGTAACTCTGAGAGTTTTCATTAACAATGTACCTAAAAGAAAAGCCGCCACTAGAGGGCTATTGCTACGAACTTGAATTGTAGGAACAATCATTAACATTTTACTTCAATGTTCATGTTGAAATGCTTCAGATTCATAGAGTTGAATTCAATCGTATAATCTTGATTTTAATTACTAAAGTTGTGCTGCAATTTGACTTAATATACTCAGTTGAAGCTCATTTTTAGTCTCTCTACATGACTATGTCAATCTATTGCATTTATTGTTATTGTGCTATTTTTTACTTTTCTCTTTGGATGGTTCTTGTCTATTAAATTTGTTTCATGGTTTGGTAGTTCAACCAACTCTTGATATCGTTTCTATAGGTTTGCACTTTGCAGTCATTTACAATGGTACTACTAATCAATAATTCTAGAAAGTTTTTAGTTAGTGTTTCACATAAGGACTTAAAAAATAAAATAAAATGTGGTCACGATGGAATCCCCTTCCTGTGTCAACTTGGGAACAAAGGAGACACCGCACATCACATTCTATGCAGAATCATTAATATTAGAGGAACAAGAGCTCCTAGTAACCTTCTTGAGAGAGAGAGAGTTTAGTTTTGCATGGAGCTATGCCAACATGCTCGGGCTCGATCCAAATATTGTGGTCCATCACATAGAATTCTACTCTGAGGTAAAGCCCGTTAGACAAAAACTTAGGAAAATGCATCCTTAGATTGCTTTTTTGGTCAAAATGGAACTGAAGAAACTACTTCACGTAGGATTAATTCAACCAATCAACTATCTAGAATGAGTGTCAAATCTAGTTCCTATTTCAAAACCTGATGGGGGCGTCTAAATCTCCACAAATTTTATGGACATGACAACAAGACATGAAATGCTTTCTTTACTGGATGGTTTTTGTGGGTACATCCAAATAATGATTGCCAAAGAGGACCAACATAAAATGACCTTCACTTGTCCATGGGGGGCCTACTACTAGAACATGATGCCATTTGGCCTAAAGAATGCTAGAGCCACCTACCAAAGAGCCATGATGTTAATCTTTCATGACATGATCCATAAAATTGTCAAAGATTATGTTAATGACATACTACCAAAATCTAGAAAAATGAGAGATCACATAGCAACCTTGAGTGCTATTTTTGACAGGATGGAGGAATACAAGGCTTGCTTAAGTCCAAAGAGGGGTATGGAAATAGATCCTACCAAGGTAAAAAACAATCCTTGAGATGGAGGCACCCAATACATTGAAACAATTGAGAGGCCTCAAATGCAGGCTTTAGTCCATTCATAGATTCATAGCACAACTGGAAGAGAAACAAAACCCATATTCTTACCTACTTCACAAGGAAGTAGCATACAAATGGGATGACAAGTGTGAGGAAGCTTTCAACAAAATGAAAGAATTTCTACTCACACTGCTGGTCCTCATACCACCAATCCCAAGAGAGCCACTAATCGTCTATGTCTCACCAATAATAGAAGCCCTCGGTGCTCTTCTAGTTCAACACAAAGAAAATGGGATAGAGAGGTCCATCTATTACATCAGCCATGCAATGGTCAGACATGAGTTAAACTACTCATTCATCAAAAAGGCCTATCTAGCAGTAGTGTTTGCTTCACAAAAATTTAGACATTACATGTTGGCACGCAAAATCAAACTCATCGCCAAAATCCACCCCCTCAAATATCTATTATCAAACGCAGTAATCATAGGAAGGATGGCCAAGTGGGTTATGATTCTATTTGAATACAACATCAAGTACATGGAACAAAAAGCAATCAAAGGCCAAGTGATCGTAGATCAGCTTGCAGAAGCACGCATGTATTCAAAGAATCCACTCATGTCAAAGTTTATGAATAAATCCATCTTCAATCTTAGCATAGCCGACCACTGGAAACTCTACTTTGATGTTTCGTACATGCAACATGGATCTTCTTCATCACCACATAGGGTGACTGTATACCGAGAACCTACAAATTGGCATTCCCCTGCACTAACAACATTGTAGAGTATGATGCATTAACCATAGGTCTCAAAATAGCATTACAGTGGCACATCATGGCCCTTAGGGTATATGGAGACTCCCAACTGATAATAAATCAAGTAAATTATGAGTACCAAACAAAGGATGATAAGCTGACTCCATACAAAAATTTGGTAGAGAGCCTCAAAGAATCATTCATTGATATCATATTTGAGTAGATTCTTAGAGAAAACAATAGAGCAACAGACCCCATGGAAATGATTGGATCCCTACTCGACATCCCTTGCAATGTCCCAAAACATGAATTCTTGGTAGAGTAGCCTCTTGTGCTCGCATTTGAGGTACCAGAGTAAAAATTTGTGTGTGAAATTGTTGGCCCCAGTTATCTTTGGTACCATGACATTTTTACCTACCTGCAAATAGGTGTCCTACCTGCTAACTTACCCTCAAGCCTAAAAAGAACCATTTTCAAGAAAGCATCATGGTTCGTCATCTTAGGAAATACTCTTTACCATAGGATCATAGAAGGAACCCTACTATACTATTTAAATGTTGAGGAGGCATTCACCACCTTAACTGAGGTGCATAACGATACTTGTGGTTCACACTCGCATGGAATGACCTTGGCCAAGAAATTGTTGAGGATGGGACATTATTGGCCTACAATGGAAAGAGAAGCACATGACTACATTAAAACGTGCCTACAATGTCAGCAACATGGGGACCTCATCCATGCTCTAGCTCAAAAACTTCATCCCATCATCACACCATGGCCCTTTTCATAGTGGGGCCTCAATCTCATTGTAAAGATAACCCCCACCTCATCTAATGGCCATAAGTTCATCATAACCACCACTAAGTACTTTGAAAAATGGGTGGAGGCCATCCCCATGACATACATCATTGGAAAGAAGATATCAAAGTTAATCTAGAACTACTTGATATACCAATACGGTGTTCCCTAAGCTATTATCTTAGATAATGGGACATCTTTCAAGAATTAGGGTGTTTGTGACCTATGTGAAAAATTCAAAATCCAACATCGCTTTTCCACTCTGTAATATCCCCAAGGCAATGGCCAAGCAGAAGCTACCAATAAAACCATTCTAAAAATCTTCAAAAAGATAGTCAATGATGCAAGTTATGACTGGCATTTGCAGCTAAATCCCGCCCTTTGGGCCTATCGAACCAGCATCTGTACACTGACAGCTGCCACCTCCTTCTCCCTATTCTATGGATTAGAGGCCATATTACCCATTGAGATCGAGCTCCCGTCACTAAGAATATCACTGCAAAATGTCATCATGGATGAAGAATATCAAGTATTAAAACTGAATGAGTTGGAGCTGCTAGATGAACGATGTATAGAAGCATTGAACTATTTGCAGGTCTATTAGAACCGACTCAAGAGGAGCTATAACAAGAAGATTAGGAGGACCTTTCAAGTCAGAGAACTCATGCTAAAGAAGAACCAGAAGAACATCCCAAACCTAAACGACAAAGGAAAAGTTGAACCCAACTAGTTGGGACCATTTTTCATCACAAAAAATTACAAGTTAGGGGCATATCAGTTATCAACATCCGAAGGTGAAGCTTTGCAGGAGCTCATCAATAGCTCCCATTTCAAAAAGTTTTATGCCTAAATCTTTCAAGATATAGAACCAACAATACTTGAAAAAATAGAAAATGCCTTGGAAAACTGGTTACCCTGATGAAAACCTAGCAAACAGGCATATTGGTGACAACAAAAAAATCAAAAAAACAATAATCCAAAAAAAAAAAAGAAAAAGGATTAAAACCAGTAAAAAATCATCCTTATAGGCTTACCATACTAGCATTGACACTCCCACAAGAGCCACACCATACTCCTTACTCTTTGGTTTTGAATCCATCCTACCTATTCAGGTTGACTTGCCTTCCCTGGGTAGATCCATGTAAGTCCTTATTGATGATGAGGAATATCACATATCCAAATTGCATGAGTTATAATTGTTAGATAAGTAAATAAATAATACATTGGTTTTCCTACATGCTTATCAAAATCATCTTCATCACAATTATAATAAGAAGGTTTTGGTTAGACACTTTGATATCGATGACTTGGTCTAAATGGAAAATCCTAAGAATCAAGCAGAAAGATTGAAGCTTGCTTAATTTGAGCCTAATTGGTTGAGCCTATACACCATAATAGTGGTATATGGGTCTGGTACATATCATCTTTCAACTCTTGAAGGTGAACTATTTTTAGAGCCCATCAATAGCCTGCACTTCCACAAATTCTACACCTAGCTTTAGAGAGTCTTTGACAAAAACTCAAAAATACAAAAAGAAAATAAAGAATAAAAAAGATTGTCACCTTGATGAAAACCTAGAAAACAAGCATCTTGTGTGACCACTGAAAAATTCAAAAAATTAACAAAATAGTTAAGAGAAATAATTCTTCAAATAGTGAAAACCACTTTGGTGGCACTTTGGATAAGCACCATGGTGAAAACCTAGCATTGAGGCACCATGTGTAGTCAGTCTTTACCCCATCATGTACTATCATTCTATCTAGTTTCCATCCTCTCTCATCATAAATTCACTTGCATGTTTTCTCTCACCATCCACAATAACGCTTTGCAATCCTTCTCATCACCTGGAACAATTGGCATTTCACATCTTTCACCTTCGATACCAATTCACTATAAGGCTTATTCAATTCCATCCCTAATAAGTTAATCTTATACCTTATTGGGAGAAAGTACTTAACTCATGTATTCAATGGTCATAGACTTGATACTGGAGATCACTATGTCGAAAATCCAAAATACTTAGAAAACTTCAAAAATCCAACAAAATTAGAAAAATTCCAAAATCCAAAAAAATAAAAACATATTAAAAATCCAAAACAATAAAAATATCCTCCAAAATAAATAAAAAACATTGAAACATTCCCAAAAATTAAAAACTATCCAAATAACCTTCAAAATATCAAAAATAGTGTCAAGTCAAAAATGATAGAACTATGTTGCCTATGTGACTTCATGTAGGCAAGGCCATTATCAATGGGCCCTTGAGGTACATCACCAGTCCTTAGGGTTTGTCAAGTAAAGTAAATCATCATTCATAATAAAGTATCTTTCACCCGAGTCAAGGTCAAACTATGATGTCTTTATGCATGTTACATAGGTAAGGACATCATTGATGAGTCCCTGAAGCACTAGGTCAGTCCTTTAGGGTCTATCAAGTCAGTCATTGTCCATAACATAGTCAATTAAAGACCTTTATTAGACACAAACAATCATCTAAATCTCAGAAAAATAATGAAGCAATTAGACAAACTATTCAACTCATACTCAAACCAAACTAGTCAATTACCTAATTAGTCAAATGTCAAATCAATAATTATCAGTCAAGCAATGGTCTTATACAAGAACTGGAATTGTTGAAACTAGACTTGACGTCTTATATGACTTGCCTCATTTCTTGAAACTAGGCCCACCCTTATCATTTATCTTATACAGGATGTGTCCTTCCTGAAATTAGTGTGAGCATCTTTTAAAATCTACAAACACTATAACCTCAAGCATGGGTTAGTGACCTAAAAATTCATCAAAATACTCCTATGAATTAATGCAAAATTCTTCCTAAACATGACAACAAAACAAACTAAACTGAAAGCATGAAAGATACATAATGCACACCTATTCCATAGTGGATTGATGTCACTTTGTTGTGAAAAGTGACCCTTTCCCAACCCTTGACATGCTCAAATTTTGCAAATGCAATGGTTGATGGAGCAAGAAGAGAAAAATTAGTTCTCAATTCAAGAGAGTAACTTTGCATAAAATTTGTAGATGGATTTGTTGAAGAATTAGCCCTCTATTTATAGATTTTCAAATTGGAAGAATGCTCATAAGATAGCAATGTGGGATGAAGTTTGGACAAATGAGATGAGGCCACTTGTCAACCTGTGATAGGTTGAGGTATGAGTAAGTTTTGGCCAATGTGCCCAAGAGAGGGAGATTTCAAATTTGAAATTGTGAAATAAATGTTGAGAGGGGGACATGAAAATGAGAATTTAATGGAATGTTGGAAGGGACAAGTCAACTTGTCCACATTTTCAAACTTGAGGGAATATTCTATTTTATGCCAAATTGAAAGAAAATGAAGATTTTAATAAATCAATAAATTGATTTATTTGTGCAAGTGGGAATGTCTAGAGGATGTGATGGGTGGTTAGGTTAGTTTAATCAGGTTTAGATTAGCTTAATGATGATTAGGATGAGTTTGACATTTTTGACTTGAATATTTGATTTATTTAAATCAAAAAAGGATGGAATATGCATTTGGAGATCTAATTAAATAAAGTTTGGTTTATTTAATTAAAGGGATGATGTTTGATTTATTTAATTTAAATGAACAACCTTAGAAATGAACCTAATGAGTTTAATTTACCTAATGAATGGATGAAGGTGAACTTGATTAATTTATTGAGTGGATGAATGTGAATCTGGTTTACCTTATGAATGGACCTAATTGAATGCATAATGCTAATTTTGCATGTCTAAATTTTTCCCCTCTTTGAAGCAATGTACTTGCTGCATTGGTTTAAAGAATAAACTTGCCGCGATCAAAATTCAAAAAATTTATGATTATTTTGGTTGCCCGAGCAAAAAGAAGTACAATAGTGCATTTCCCCCTTGAGAGATCGTGGGCAAAGATTCCTTTTGAGGGTCAATCTCATGATAAAGAGGTTCAAAATGGATGGTTATGGATGATGGTGCAAATGAGATGATTTTAAGATGCTTAGAATAACAAATCTATATTATCCTAAACAACTTAAATGATGATATGATGTGAGATGGATGAGATTGATGATGTGATATGCTATGATTATGCAATGGATGTTTTGTGTGATTTTATGATTTATGAGTTGTATAGACTAACAGATCTATATTATGATGATGATTATGCAATGCATGTGAAATGATCGGTGTTTCCTATTATGTATGATATGAATGATATGTGGTATGCAGGATGGATGCACGATGGATGAATTGGCAATGTTATGTTAGCACGAAAATGAGATGATGACAAAAGGATCCAACAAGTCCATGCTCTGACAAGACTTTATTAGAGATGGTGATGAGAAATGATGATTATAGATGGATGATTTGCTTATCAAGGATTGGGATTTCAAAAGGGTCACTTACCTTATGTTTGATAACACACATAAGTATGATGCATCAAGGTATAAAGGAGTAGAATGGCGTGGTACTTAGTGTGATGGACTTTAACTCGACAAATAGATAGGAGTATTCTTGTTCCTACTTGACATACAGAAACCTTGCTAGGATGCACTTTACAAGTTTCAAACATCTCGAACCAAAACACGAAAAGGTATACCTAATCAATGTAATAGTCAACAAGCTGTCCAAAACATCCTCTATACATATCTAACAAAGCAAGTATTCACCAAGGTATTATGGATGGTATTATTGTGAGTGCAATCGAGATGAAGTGGATGGATTTTTTCAAATATTTGGATGTTTTTGGAGTTTTACAATGTTTTTAGGCTATTTTTGGTATTTTTTGAGGTTTTAAAAATGTTTTGATTGTTGATTTTTCAATTTTTTTTTGGGATTTCTGAGATTTTGACCAAGAGACTTACCTAAAGACCTATCCTAGGGGCCTCGGGGGCTCATCAACAGATTATCCTTGCTTATGTTATACACGTAGAGACCACGTAGTTCGACTAACGACTTGACCGATTTACAAATGAAGATATTCAAGATGAATTGTCAGTTTATTATGACATACTCCTAAAGGACTAACCTAAGTGTCTCAGGGGATGATCAAAGATCAACCTTGCCTATGTTCAAGTTTAGAGATGATGTAGTTCGACAAGACGAATGTATTTTTGATATTTTGAATGATATTGTGTTTTGAGATTTTTGATATGTTTTGATGTTTTTCAATTTTGTGCTTTTTCTATGTTTTTGGATTTTCTGATGTTTTTTATTTTTTTGGATTTTCTGATGTTTTTGGATTTTTGGATTTTCTAATGTTTTTGGATTTTTGGATTTTCGGATGTTTTTCGAATTTATGATATTTTTGGATTTTAAGAATAAACACGAATCCGATCCAATAAGAACATGCCTCTAGTGTGATGCAATAGACTACTCCGATAAAGGCAAGACAAACTAACCTTGAGGATGGGTTGAGTAGTACTAGGAGGGATCATGATACGAACACATGACCAAGCTATGCGTGGATGCGAGTGGATGAGTGATGGATGGAGATCTGGATATGATGGATGATGGAAGCAAAATGGATAGATGATGCAAAACAAGCGGTAAAGATCTTGGTGGATGGGAAGTGCTTATTTACACAAGGTGCCTGTTTGCTAGGTTTTCACCAAGGTACTTGTCCAAAGTGCCACCGAAGTGGTTTTCACTAGAGGACAATTTTTTTTCTCTTTACTATTTTTGATCCTTTTTCTGATTTTTTTTTTTGTATCTTTTGCTTTTCTGATTTGTTTGTTGTCACCAAGAAGCCTGTTTGCCAGGTTTTTGCTGAAGTAACCATTTTTTTAGGACTTTTTCTAATTTTTTGGATTTTTTGGTTCTATACCTTGAAAGATTAGGCATAAAACTTTTTGAGATGGGAGTTATTCATTGGCTCTTGTAGAGGTTCCCCTTCGAGTGTTGATAACTGATATGCCCCTAATTTGTAACTTGTTGTGATGATGAATGGTCCTAACCAATTGGGTTCAAACTTTCCTTTGCTACTTGGGTTTGGTACATTCTTCTGATTTTCTTTTAAGACTAGTTCTTTGACTTGGAAAGTCCTACTTCTAATTTTCTTATTGTAGCTCCATTTGAGTCTATTTTGATAGACTTGCAAATGATTTAAAGCATATATACATCTCTCATGTAGTAGCTCTAGCTCATTTAGTCTTGATACCTAGTACTCTTCATCTATAATGAGGTTTTGCAGTGATATCCTGAGGGATCGAAGCTTGATCTCAATGGGGAGTACCGCTTCTGATCTGTAGACCAAGGAGAAGGGGGTGGCACTGGTGGGTCTACAAATGCTGGTTTGATAGGGCCAGAGGGCAGGATTAAGATGTAGATTCCAATCATGACATACATCATTGACTGTTTTCTTAAGGATTTTCAAAATGGTTTTGTTTGTAGCTTCTGCTTGGCCATTTCCTTGGGGATAGTATAGGGTGGAGAAGTGATGCTGGATTTTAAATTTTTTGCAAAGGTCACGGATATCCTAATTCATGAATGGTGTCCCATTATCTAAGATAATGGCTTGTGGAACACGATAGCAGCATATGAGATAGTTTAGGATGAACTTAGAAATCTTCTTCCTAGTTATATATGTCATGGGTATGGCCTCCACCCACTTTGTAAAGTACTCAGCTACAGTTATGATGAATTTGTGGTTGTTGAATAAGGTAGGTGTGATTTTCATAATGAGATCAAGTCCCCACTGTGAAAAGGGCCATGATGTGATGATAGGGTGAAGCTCTTGAGCTAGAGCATGGATGAGGTCCCCATGTTGCTGACATTGTAGACACTTTCTGGCATGATCATGTGCTTCTCTTTCCATTATGGGCCAATAATATCCCATCCTCAATTATTTCTTAGCTATGGTCATTCCACTCGAGTGTGAACCATAGATACCATTGTGTACTTCAGTTAGAGCGGTTAATTCCTCCTCATCATTTAAATAGCGTAGTATGGTTCCTTCTATGCTTCTACGATATAGGTTATCACCTAGAATGACAAATTTGGATGCATTTTTGACAAAGGTTCATTTTAGGTTTGATGGTATGTCGGCGGGTATGCTTCCTATTTGAAGGTATGTATAGATGTCATGGTACCAAGGATCATCAAGACCAATGATTTCACACATGAATTTTGATTCCGGTACCTCAAATGAAGGAACAAGAAGTTGTTCTATCATAAATTCATATTTTGGAACATTGTTGGGGATGTCCAAAAGGGACCCAATTGTTGCCATGGCATCTGCTGCTTTGATGTTGGCTCTAGGAATCTGGTCGAATGTGATTTTGATGAAGGATTCCTTTAGAGTCTCCACCAATTTCTTGTATGGAGTGAGCTTGTAGTCCTTGGTCTAATATTCATCATTGACTTGATTTATGATCAATTGGGAGTCTCTGTACACTTTGAGAGCCATGATGTTCCACTGCACTACTATTCTAAGACCTATGGTTAAGGCCTCATATTCTACAATGTTATTAGTGTAGGGAAATGCCATTTTGTATGACCTTGGAATGCAATCCCCTTGTGGGGTGATGAAGAAGACACCAGCTCCTGATCCATGTTGTGTGTATGAACCATCAAAGTATAGTTTCCAACGGTAAGCTATATTGGGATTAAAAATGGATTCATTAGGAAATTATGAGACGAGAGGGTTCTCTAAATAGATTGGTGCCTCTATCAGTTGATCTGTAATAACCTAACCCTTGATTGCTTTCTGCTCGACATACTCAATGTCGTACTCTAACAATATCATTGCCCATTTTTCCATTCTTCCTTTGAGCATTGCCTTTGATAGTAGATATTTGAGAGGGTCAATTTTGGTGATGAGCTTTATCTTGTGTGCCAACATGTAATGTATAAATTTTTGTGAATGAATAGTTTAGCTCATGCCCAACCATTGTTCTGCTGATATAGTAGATAGCCCTTTTTGTTCCATTTTTGTCATGTTGAGCTAGGAGAGCTCCAAGGGCTGCTGCTGTTGTTGATATGTATAAGATCAATGGTTTCTTTGGGATGGGTGGCATTAAGACTGGTGGTGTTATTAGATATTCTTTGATTTTTTTAAATGCCTCTTCACACTTGGTATCCCATTTGTATGCTACTCCATTGTGGAGTAGGTGAGAGTATGGGTTCTGTTTGTCCGCCAATTGTGCTATGAATCGTCAGATGGACTGGAGTCTGCCTTGGAGATGTCTCAATTGTTTTAATTTCTTTGGTGCTTTGATTTCAAGGATTTCTTTCACTTTTGTTGGAACCACCTCGATACCCCTCATTGATACTATATATCCTAGCAATTTAACGGATTGTACACCGAAGATCCACTTCTTGGGATTTAGACTTTGTACTCTTCCAGTCTGTCAAAAATAGCACTTAGGGTTGCTATGTGATCTTTTATTTTTTTGGATTTAGCTAGGGTGTCGTCGACATAGTCTTCAACCATCTTATGGATCATTTCATGGAATATCAATTTCATGGCCCTTTGATATGTTTCTCCTGTGTTCTTTAGGACGATGGCATCATGTTCCAATAGTAAGTCCCCCATGGACAAGTGAAGGTTGTCATATGTTGATCCTCTTTTGCTATCATGATTTGATTGTATCCTAAAAATCTATCCATTAGTGATAGCATCTCATGTCCTGATGTCATATCTACTATCATGTCAATATTTGGAAGTGGGAAGTCATCTTTCAAACATGCTTTGTTCAAATCTCTGAAGTCTATACAGATTCTATTAGCTCCGTCAAGCTTTGAAACAGGTACCAAGTTTGATACCCATTCTGGATAATCTATTGGCCATATGAATCCTGTATCTAGAAGCTTTTTTAGCTCTATTTTGACCAATAAGGCTATCTAAGGGTGCATTTTTTGAAGCTTTTTTCTAAAAGGCTTTGCTTCTGGATACACTGCTAAGTGGTGAACCATGGTCTTTGGATCAAGTACTGGCATGTCAGCATAACTCCATGCAAATTTTATTTGCCTTTCCCTTAGGAATGCTACTTTATGATCCAGATCCATTATAAACCCTGCTTTGTGATCCCCATCTAGAATGTTGTCCCGCAATCCCATGAACTCTGAGAGCGCCTCATCATTTTCAAATGTATCGAGAATCGGTGGTCCTCATTGGTTGTAGTCGATGAGTTGGGGATATACTAAATGGATCTCATGATTTTGATGGTCTGTTTCAAAGGAGAGGGTGCTAATCATGCAAAGAGTGGTATCCTCAAAAAGCCTAGGTAGATTGGATGTGGGGTCCTCGTCATCACTACTACTACAAATATCAGTGATAAAGTTATCTATGACTCTACTTGTGGATATTGGTTAGTGTACTTCTACTACGCTTGGCTAAGGAGGAATATTAACCATTCTAACTAGAGGACTTTGGCCACGTATGGTTATACTTAGAGGGGTACATCCAAGGCCAAGATTTGTTATTGGTCGCATCTCTGGAATGATAGGTGTTATAAGCCCATTGTCCTTTTGTCCCAATCTTTGATTTCTGTCATAGCCCATTGTGAGCATCATTTGTAGGCCCTTTCTTCTATCATCCATTAGTAAATAAGGTGATCCTCTTTCATCTTGATACAACATGTGAGATAGATCTACCTCAATAACTTCTCATCCAAGATCACCCCAACTTGTGAATTTGGGATAGTCTTCAGGAGACGTTTGTGTTGTGGAAGCTTGATTTTCTTGTGGACGTCCCCGTGATCTAGGTGATTGTGGTAACTCTCCTACCACAAAAGCATTGTTAGGGAGCTTGTAGCTTCCACAACCATCATCCTGGATGATGAGCTTAATCTCAAAAATAGTGGGAATGGCGGGAGTGGCAGGTGTCTTTGTCACAGAAGTGAATTTGAAGGTGGCAGGATCGATGTATTGTGTGGATGGGCCCTCATCATTTTTTGGTACCTAGGGGATTTTATAATACTTTGCTTCAAGGTTTTTGCAGTATAAGAAAGGTTCAAGATCTCCATGGATGGTAACTTCTTGTCCATTATGTGTAAATTTCACACATTGGTGGAAAGTTGATGCTACTGCTTTCATCGCATGGATCCATGGACATCCTAGGAGGATGTTATATGGCAAGTCAAATTCCAAGACTTGACAAGTGGTTTCCATGAGAGCTAGCCCTACTTGAATAGGGAGCTTGATCGTGCCTTGAGTCACTCTTTCTTGATCATCGTATGCTCTTATCATGATACCCTTCCCTTTGTAGATGGAATCCTTTGATATTTTCAATTGCTTGATGAGGTTGAGAGAATAGATATTCAAACCCACACCTCCATCCACCAAGACCCTTTTGATTTTTCTCTTATGTACTATGGCTTCCAAGTGAAGTGCACAGTCATGAGATGGTTAGGCAGGGAAATCTTGGTCAGAGAATGTAAGAAGATTAGGCATAACGATATTTCTGACCATAGCTTGGAATTGCTCCGCATCAAGATCTGCGGGGATAGTGGATGAGGCCAATGCTTCTTCAAGCATTTTCCTATGGGAAGATAAGATTTTTAGCAACTCCATGATGGAGATTTGTCCTGGCGTTCTCTTAAGTTGATCAAGGACATTATAGCCATTAGGAATAGATCTAGATGCGGGGACTTTGTTTGGCTGGGATGATCCTGCGATGGTTACTTTGCCACCTCTTGTGGTGACTCCACAATCTTTGGAATAGATGCCCTTGATAGTAATGACCATGCAGTTTTCATCTAGGGAGGTGAAGACTGTTTCATACACATGATTTACGTTTGAGTGGGTGCCTTTCCCTTTATCATTTTTATTCCCTTTGTTACCATGATTCGGTATCATATTCATATATATCTTAAGATCTTGATTACTTTTAGGTTGTTCCATGTTTATAATTCTTTTATCAATGAGATCTTGAATGATGTTTTTCAATCTCATACAACTATTTGTGGTATGGCCTTTGATTTTATGAAATTCACAAAGTTGATTCTCGTTATACCAAGGAGGATTGACATCCGGTTCTTGGTAATTCTCAAATGTGGGAGCCTGATGAGTTTTTTCGTCTATCAGCCTTTTCATTATGTCCTCAAGTGGTTCCCCCAAAGTGGTGTATTTTTGCTTGGGATAACTCTTACATTCGGATGGTCCTCTTTGCTCATTGAGATTATTGATTATTGGATTGTTGTTTGGTTGGTGTGTTGTGTGCTGATTGTTTTGGTGTTTTGTTTGGATTTGCGGTCTGGGTGTATTTTGGCGAGGAGCACTAATGACCACCTTGGCATTGACAACACCATCATTAGTAATGTTTTGTTCCTTTCCCATGTGCGAGGTTTATCATTGTAATTTGATGGTGGACGGTTGTTTTGTTGTTTGGGGTATGATGTTGATCCCACTGGTTGAGTCATGAGAGCTCGTTCGATGCTAAGTGCCTTGGGGATCAATTGATCATATGTGGTGATGCCTTGAACCTTGAGATGAAATGCCAAGAGGCCTTCAAGGTTGGCAATGATGGTCCAAACTTGTTGTTCTTCTAGCATGGTCCACTTGCTTCGATTGGCCTTGGATCACCATTGCTATAGGAATGAAGTGAATGATTCACCCTTTCCTTGTTTCAGAGTTGTTAGTTCTTCTAGACTAACATCCATTACAATGTTGCATACGTAGTTCTTAATGAATGCATCTATAATTTCTTGAAATGTTCTAATTCCTGAAGGTAAGCGAGAGAACCATTCCATAGCGTGGCCTGCCAAACTCCTAGGGAATAGCCACATCAGATAAGTATCATCATATGCGACTTCCATGCAATGAACGTGGAATTCCCCGATGTGATCTTCAAGGTTTCCCGTCCCACGATATTTGTCAAATTTGGGGATCTTGAAACCCTTGGGAAATGGTTTCATCACTAGGCTCTTGTCAAATGGATATGGACACAAGTTGCTTGGTGTCTTCGTTGTCCACCTTGATTGAAGATCAAGCACTTGTTGCGAGAGCAACCTGATTTGTGTCATCACATCACTTTGTGGATCAGGGGTGGGATGAAAGTGTTTTGGGGTTTTTCAATTGTGGGTTGGATGGGTGGGTTGGTCGGTGTGTTGTTTGATGGTATTTGTATGTTCTGTCAAGCAAGGTAAGCTTCTACCTACTTTTGTATGAACAATGCTTGTTGTTGATCTTGTTGTTGCTACACTAGGATTTGTGCTTGTTGTTGCACTTGTTGTTGTTCCAACAATGCTTGTTATTGTTCCAACAACACTTGTTGTTGGGATGCCAATTCTGTTGCTTCTTGCTACTCTTGATATTGCTTTATTGCTTGTTGATATGCTTGCAATTGTGCTACTTGTGCAAGAATTTTTGCTTGTGCTTGCACTTATTGTGCTTGATATTGGGTGTTTTCCTGAACTTGAGCTTGTGCTTGCACTACTTGTGCTTGGGCTTGTGCTTGTGCTACTTGTTGTTGTAATAGAGCTTGTCCTTGAGCAGTCTTGTGTGCTTGCAATGATTGAGTAGCTTGGGTGGCTTGTTGTTGTTGTTGTTGCAATAAATCTTGGGCTTGCATAGCTTGTAAGCTAGCTTGGGCTACTTGGGCAACTTGCATAGCTTGAGCGGCTTGTTGAGCAGCTAGGTATATAGCTTTTTGTTTTTGCACTTGTTCATATCCCCTTTGAAAAGAAGATTGCAATGCCGCATTGTATTGACTTGATGTGGTGGAAGTTGGTGGTGGTGGGGGTGGTGGTGGTGAATGGTGATGTTGTGCTGATTATTTGATTGGTGGATGGTGTTGTTGGTGTGGCAGTTTGAGTGATAAGTGGCGTCGTTGATGTGATTGGCCCTTGAGAGACCATGCTTTGCAATTTTATGAGGGTTTTTGATGATGTTGTAATTGCTCGTGTGTTTGTCTTCTATTGTTGTGATGTCAACGACAAATTTTGAGCATTTGGCATAATGCTTTGATTGATATTTGGGATGTTGTTTTGATCGATACTTGGTAAAGGGGGAAGCCCTAAGCCAAGGAGTGGTGTGGATGATGATGGAAAAAGTAGAAGTGATGGAAATGTAAGGGGTGCAAGTCCTTGTGAAAATGTTGTGGTGTCGAAGAGGCCCCCTTGTCTGAACATGTCTCCTTCCTCTTGCGAATTTGTGAGGAGAGAAGTTTTAGGTGTTGTGTGGAAGAATGATGATGATGGATCATAATGGAAGGTGAGAGGAACATTCTTATGTAATGGGTTTTTGGGTATGTTTTGTTCCAAGGTGTTGTTTTCATCCAAGTTTTGATTCTTAACAAGGGGGTGTGTTTGAATAGCATTGAGAAATGCATTTCCCTTATTAACATTGGGTTGTGTTGGAGCAAACAATGTCATAATTTGTGGAATGTTTTGCGTGATGTTTTGGGATGGGGGTGTAGATGAGATGGGAATGGTGGATGAGATTAGAGGAAATGATTTCTCCACTATGTTACTCACATCGAAATCTGAAGGTAACTTGGCCCCTTGTTTTGCTAGCTCAATCATGTATAACGAAGGGTTAAGTCTCATCATGATGTTGATGATTTTATGGTTCTTTGGATTTTTGAGCATTAATGTTATTTCTTCATGAGACATTTCAAAGGTAAGATCCTCTCCTTGGTTTTCCTCTTGTGTATTTTGCGATGATGTTGGAAGGTTAATTGTGAGATTTCCAGACCCAATAGGATTCATTTCAGGAGTGGTTTGATTTAAATCACTTGAAGCGGGTGTTTCTTTGTTGGCTTCCATGCTCTTCTTGTATTGAGATCTAGTTTGAACCATAAAACAAGGATCAATTTTTAAGAATGGGAGATGAATCTCTTGATTCTTTGGATTAATCTTTATTTTATGTCTCAAAATGAAAAATTTTAGGATATCTTAAGGATCGAAAGCTGATATGATGATGATGTAAAAGATGAATGATGTGGATGTTATGATCTTTTGGTAAGTCTTGAAGGAGATACTAGGCTTTTGGGACTTTCAGGTATGTTGCGGATTTTGATTTTGATTTGATTTTGTGATTTATCCTTGTTTGATTTTTATTTTGATTTGGATTTTGAACAAAAAGACCCTAGGATGTTTGGATGATTATCTAACAGATAGATTTGATCCAAGGATGATAATTTGAATATGTGCGGAAAGAAGGATGCATCTATCCATACTTATCCAAACAAGATGATAGTTTCACTAAGCATATGAAGAAGGATTCATCTACATATACTAAGCTAAACGAGATGGTTTTGATAACTTTTAACTAAGCATATGCAAAAGGATACATCTACACATACCTACCCAAAGGTGATTTTGATAATGTTTTCAAGGATTTAGTCTCAATGATTTTGATGATTTTTTATTTTTCAAAAAAGCCTAGTATTAATGATGATTTCAAGATTTTCCAAAAGGTGATTGTGAGATGTTTTTTTTATCTTTGAAGGATGGATGAGAAATATTTTTATTTGCTTTGATCCTAAGATGAACCTAAAAAGACACTTTGTTTCCCTAGACCTAGGTATTGAAGAACAAGCTTTTCTCTAAACAAGATGTTCAAACTCTCTAAAAATATTTGGGTTTTGGCAGTAATAGAATGAATACAAACCACGATTGTTCCTTGAAGCCTTTTTGTAAAAGTTGAAAAGAAGTCTTTGACTGACTTCGTATAACATAGAGAGATGTTCTTGATAGGCTTTCAGACTAAGGGCTTTCACCTTTGGTTTCTTGATCTTGATTTTATGTGAAATCATTGGAGACACATGTGTGGCATCCAATTTTTTTTAATCTTTACTTAATGGATTCTTTTTACCACAAACACTTCTTGATTAGCTTTCAAACTGAATGTCCAATGTCTCAACTTCGTCTCATTTCACAAGGTATATTATGTGAAACTTTGATGAAATTAAGGCAAGGGTTACCTATTGTTTAACTTTAGTGGGAAAATTGAGATGTAAATTCAAGTGCTTAGAAACCTCTAAGGATGTAATCCCAAGGGCAAGCAATAACACGAGAATTTGGTCAATGGTATTTTCCTCCTAAAGGGTTTGAAATTTTGAGAATCATGTTGAATGTTTGTTTTCAAATATTTTCAATCAAAGCACTGTGTTTTCAAACAAGAACAAGTACAACCCTATGGATGTGTAAGACAATATTTGTTGGATTCCCACTTGGACAAGTCTTGATACAATTATCTTTAGTGAATGGTTAGATGCTTGATCCCACTAGCTTCCCTCCACGACACATTAACGTCAATCGGGGCAGCCAAGCATCAACACCCATGATACTCACATGGCATGCTTTCAATTTCTACTAAAAGACCATAAAAGTGTGGGGCAGCTTCAAAAAGACTGTTCTTGCACCAGCAAATAGATTAAGGATTTTGTAAAATTCTAGCACATGGGTTTTAATAAGGACTTTCCGTTTGTGGAGATTGACCCATATGGTAAGAGTCCCCTTTTGGATCCATCTCATCAGAATCAACCGCGTGATATTGGTGTTTCTGTCAATACCCACATTTATATCCCGGTTGCAAATACTCTTGGCTTTAGAGTGTTACCAGTTGAGTCATTCCTTTGTGTGAGTACTTTTTCCCCAAGGAAGGCCCTCTAGGATAAACAAAAGCGAATAAAGACAAAATTCATAACTCGATCAATCTTTGATGGCAACAAAGAGAGAGAATATACACGATAATTCCCCCACTCACACTCACACAAGATCTTGTTCAATTTTAAACCCAAATCAAAGTGTGGAGGTGATTGCTTTATCTCACCCTAAAGTCATGAAAAAGGCCTTTTGATTCTCAAGATCGCTATAAAGCACGAGACAAGTGCATACGTCCTTTTTCAATGCCTTTAGTTTAAGTAAGCTTTCACAAAAAACAAAGTTGCGCTTATTCTTTTTAAATCCACAAAGAAAAATGTGAGTTCTTTTTAAGCACCAAAAGATGAGTGAGAGATACTTTGTTCAATTGTTAATCCAAGAAACAAAATCTAGTAAGTTGTGATCCTAAAGTTCATTTTAGCCTTTGCAAGAATTGGAAAGATTCTTTTTAAACCCAAATGAAAATTAGTGTCCTAAGAAAGAAGAGGTAACATTTTCATGAAGAAGTGTTTAAACAAACACTTAAAGTATTTAAAAACACTTTGCTCCTTCAAGATATCATCCTCATGTTTCATTTTCCTTCTTCGCTTTTCTTTTTCCTCCTTCATTTTCACCTTCGTTGCCCTTCATTATCCTTTCGCTTTCCTTCTTTGCTTTACCTTCACTTTCCTTTGCTTTCACCCTCCTCATTTTCCTATTCCATCACCATTAAAATTATGCATATATTGTAAAATGACAAAGACATATACAAAACTTATCATCTATTGGAGAAATCCCTTTAAAGAGTGACATAAAGTACAATTGAATTGACATTTATCATTGATTTAATGATAAATGTCAATACATTTTTTAGTTTACACACGATTTCCTTTGAATAAATGATAAAATGTCGAGACACTTTCCTTTATGCTTGCTTTATAATAAAGAATGGATTTCAAAACAAAATCAAATCATGTATTAAGTCAAGCATAAAAAGAAAGTATCATATAATGATTTCCTTGGTAAAAAGAAAGCGAGGACGTTACCAACCTCTTGATTTATATCAACAAGGATCTATTTTAGCAAGCTTATAAAAGGACAACTAACAAAGATCCTCAAATATTTTTCAAAAAAAAACTTTTCACATTTGACGGTAGGACTGCTACCTCAAAATTCTCAACATAATGTATTTGACTGGTTTAAAACTATGCCCACCAACCGTGTTTATGAAACATGCAAATTAAAAGGGATTTAGGGTGGTGGTTGTGATCTCTACCAGATCTTAACATCCCTCCAAATTTGAATAGTGATCAGCTTTATTCAAGCATGAATTTGAGCCAATGTAATCAACAAGAAACATTTTTAACAATTGTCAAATCTTAGTTTTGATGTCAGCCATAAATATGCAACAACAATATTATATTAGTTTTAGACACGTCCTTTCAAAAAGTAAAACACCACATAACAAAAATCATCATATCTCCTACACCAAAGGTAAATTCTGGCTATCTTAAAACTTAATACTTTCAAGCTTTGCGTGTGAGCTTTAAGAAGCAGGAAACAAAGAAAGGTGTGTGGACAGGGATCATTAATTAAAGAAATCAGATTTGAAACCTTTCTTTTCAGAAGCTAAAGAGAATCATATCAACGCCATTTTCCCTGGTGTTTAAAAACATTTAAGAAAAGACAAGCTTATAAATGAATACGCCTAGCACAAAACTATCCAGACGCCTCAAATGTGAAAGGCACAAGATGCATATTCTCACAGGATACCTTTGCGGACTTACAAGATACCACTGCGTAGCAGATGTGATAGTGATATATGGGCAGTAGGGATAAATTTTTAGGTTAATATGATTTGAAAACTTATGAGATACTACAATCAATGAGTTGGTATCATTTATCATTGAATGCCAACACCAATTAATAATGAAAAGACATGCTTTTATCCATATCTTTTAGTGGAAGTTAGCCTTAGGATTAAAAGTGGATCTTTCTCCTGTAGAAAGGGTAGATGTATCAAGACTTAAGATGCATTTGGCAGGTTCAAAATTAAATTTGGCAGAGATTATAATGGTTGTTGTAAAGAAAAAAAAGAGAATGCGCCCCAGGTTACTCATTAAAATCTTCAAGCTAATCTAGTTGGTAGGTTTAAAGACTACTCCCAAGGCTCTTTGACTAGCATCTTCCCAACAAAGGAAAAGTCTATGAATGTTTAAAGAAGACACATTAAAAACTCTCTCAAGGCGTGAGCTAAGAGGCAAGTAGGACAATTTGGGCAGTAGTTCCATCCAACCATAAGAAGACGCTGTCAGATGTGGGTCTCGTATCTTACCTAAAGAAAACAAAAAAAATCTCTGAGATGGCTCAATGCAGGTGTAACCTACCTGTGCAAATTGAAATATTTCCATTTATCCCAAACAGGATGTGCACAAAGTAGATTTATTAAAGAGGCATCAGAAAATTTCAAGCAAATGCCAACGAACAAATGGATTATGGATTCTGACTACCCTCATAGTATTTATCATTCACAATAGACAAACAGAAATAGATTAACTTTGATTTAAAAAGAAAATAGATGTTTGTGACTCAATCAAAATAGATCATTCCAAGACCAACACTCTTGCAATCGATGGACTTGCAGGATATCAGAAGAAAATCTAAAGCTATGTCAAAAAATGAAAAGTGAATAAAACATTTTAAAATGAAATCCTTGATGTGTTTATGAGAACATTAAAAGAGGATTCCTGTATTTCAAAACATCTTATTGAATCCTTCATAAATTGATTTCCACTAATTTTCTATCAAAACAAATATGATCATTTATGTAAATCATGTAGTAGTTAGTCTCCAGTTCATCTCCCTTACCAAATGACACTCACAACAGCCTGTGAAAATCAAACCAAAGCTATCTTGCAAGTATATATATTAATGCAAAACTATTAAACAAATGTCAGCCATTACCACTATAATAGTTGACATTTGAGCAGCATAAAACAAAGGTCAAACAAATGTGGCATTGCTCTCAAATGTAGATTACAAACAAACATAGATAAATATGGGCCATGGGCATCAACTGTATCACAAGATGTATAGAGAGGTCAATTATGTATTGAAATATAGAGATAAATCAATGAATCTGTAGGCATTTAATAAAGCAAAGATATCCACTAAGCCCTCCTTCTAGCAACACATGTGAGCATCTATTAAAATCTGCAAACACTATAACCTCAAGCATGGGTTAGTGACCTACAAATTCATCAAAATACACCTATGAAATAATGCAAAATGCTTCCTAAACATGACAACAAAACAAACTAAACAAAAAACATGAAAGATACATAATGCACACCTATTCCATAGACATAATGCACACCTATTCCATAGTGGATTGGTGTCACTTTGTTGTGAAAAGTGACCCTTTCCCAACCCTTGACAAGCTCAAATGCTGCAAATGCAATGGTTGATAGAGTAAGAAGAGAAAAATTAGTTCTCAATTCAAGAGAGTAACTTTGCATAAAAGTTATAGATGGATTTGATGAAGAATCAACCCTCTATTTAAAGATTTTCAAATTGGAAGAATGCTCATAAGATAGCAATGTGGGATTAAGTTTAGACAAATGAGATGAGGCCACTTTTCAACTTGTGGTAGGTTGAGGTATGAGTAAGTTTTGGCCAATGTGCCCAAGAGAGGGAGATTTCAAATTTCAAATTGTGAAATAAATGTTCAGAGGGGGACATGAAAATGAGAAGTTAATGAAATGTTGGAAGGGACAAGTCAACTTGTCCTCATTTTCAAACTTGAGGGAATATTCTATTTTATGCCAAGTTGAAAGAAAATGAAGATTTTAATAAATCAATAAATTGATTTATTTCTGCAAGTGGGAATATCTAGAGGATGTGATGAGTGGTTAGGTTAGTTTAATCAGGTTTAGATTAGCTTAATGATGATTAGGACGAGTTTGAACTTTTTGACTTGAATATTTGATTTATTTAAATCAGAAAAGAATTGAATATGCATTTGGAGATTTAATTAAATAAAGTTTGGTTTATTTAATTAAACGGATGATGTTTGATTTATTTAATTTAAATGAACAACCTTAGGAATGAACTTAATGAGTTTAATTCACCTTGTTGAATGGATGAAGGTGAACTTGATTAATTTAATGAGTGGATGAATTTAAATCTGGTTTACTTGATGAATGGACCTAATTGAATGCATAATGCTAATTTTGCATGTCTACAATTAGACATTATCATTCATCAAACTTGTCATTTTCCTTATACAAGTGGCTAAATGCTCAAAACAAAATTTTATGTCTTATAGGCCATTCTTCATTTTTTGAAACCAAGTGTTATCAATCAATCAGTCAGTCAATCAACCAACCAATAAATCATATAAATGCTATCACCACACAATCATCTATAAAACAAATCTAAATTGATGTTGACTTTGTTGGTTCATATTTTTTTATCCTTCTTTGTATTTATCTTTTGGTCATGTTACTATCCACCTCAAGAATGTCCCAAGAAAGATTTAATGAAGCGATGATGTCTCATGACCTTCTTTTTCTTTCATTGTTATTTGCAATTTGTCTTGACAAAAATATTGGGGCAACTTTGCTCCTAGTATGAGTTATGGAATTCCTTACCTATTAAGTGTTTTATTGTCACAAAGGGATAACGTTGCACACCAAGTCTATGTCATACCATGGTGCTTATTGTCCATTTTCCATATTTTAATGCCCAATGATGATTAACATGCAATCCTCGCATCTCTCAAGCAAAATATCAATCCCTCTTCAGTCATCTAACTCAATGCTAAAAGTTTCTTCCTACTAACATTTCTTTTTACCAATCCTTGCATTCATGCCTATCCAATTTGCTTGTCAAAATAATTTTTCAAAATTTGTAAAAAAAAATCTAAGGGGACATGGGTCTATCCTATCTATACCCATGTCCTGGGCTAGATTTCTTTGAAACAAAGAGAGCCAAATGTAGACACTAAAAAATTTCCTAAGCCTACCTGTGTTATTTTCCACTTCTTCCCCTACATAATTAAATAATTCATTTCTCCTTCTATTCTTCCTTTGATTAATTAAATAAAATAATATTTATTTAATTATGTCACTAATATTACTTTCTCTATATAATTAAATAAATTCTTATTTATTTAATTATTCATTTTCACTTTTATACTATAATTAAATAATAATTATTAATTATTTTTTTTCATTAGCTTTTTCTTCCATAACTAAAAAAAAGTATTTACTTAATTATTTTCCACCTTTCCCTTTAGTAATAAAGAATTATTTTAATTATTTAATATTTTTTCCTCCTCCCCCACTTTTAATTAAATAGTCATTTTAATTAAAATAATCCTTTTCCCTTTCTTCTATAATTAAATAAACATTTTGATTATTTAATTATTCACTTTCCCTCCTAAATTAAATAATTTTATAATTATTTAATTTACTCCACAAATGTGACATTCTTATCCTTTCTCTTTATCTGTGCCATTCATATTCCTTCACATCTCACTTCACATCTCAATTAATTTCCACCCTTGATAAGGTTTTATTACTTTTAATCTCCACCATCAATCCCTAACTAAACCCTATTTTTTCCCTAACTGTATTTCATTACTTCTCAATCAATCTTATCCTTTGATCTTCATCATTTGATCTTGAACCTTCATTCAAATTTGGTTTTCTATAAACGAGACCTATCACTTTCATTTCAACCCTTGCTAGCTAGAGACAACCACAACTACAATCTTTGATATAAAGCAAAATGGAGAAGAGCAATGAAGGTGATTTAATCATTGCTTAGAGATTGTTGGTAATATTATTTTACCATTTTATATTTCTATGTTCATTTGTGCTTCATTGTTGGATTATGCTTCTACCCTATTATAGAAAATGATATTCTTGTTGAGATTTTCTGTCATTACAATTGTCCTATATATTTCAATAGATTATTAAACTCATAATGAAAAATATAAAAGTACTCTTTTATTTTAGCTCAAAAAATTCTTTCAAATACTTATAACCCTAATCAACAAAATGAAATCCTTGTTGAGATTTTTCTTAATTACAAAAATAGTATAAATTGAAGTAGCTTATTAAATTCATAATGAAAAATATAAAAGTGCTCTTTTATTTTAGCTCAATTTCTTTCTAAATACACATAGTTGTAAAATATATGTAGATAGGAGACTCTTTTAATTTTCATGTAATTGGAATGGATTATTAAATTCATAATGGAAAATATAAGAGTAAACTTTTTATTTTAGCTCAAAAAATATTTTAAATACCCATAACCCTTTTCTGTAGAATGAAATCCTTGTTGAGATTAGGATCTTAGGGTTTGATTTTTATCTATTTTATGGATGATACTATTGATTTATGCATTTTCTATTGATTCTACCCTATTTTACAAAATGAAATCTTTGTTGAGATTTTCTATCATAGAATGAAATCCTTGTTGATTGTACTATAAATTGGAATAGCTTATTAAATTCATAATGGAAAATATAAAAGTACTCTTTCATTTTAGCTCAAAAGAATCTTTCAAATATCCATAAGTAGCAGGAGATTCTTGTAATTTTCCTATAATTGAAATAGCTTATTAAATTCATAATGGAAAATAAAGAAGTACTCTTTTATTTTAGCTCTTAAAAATCTTTCAAATACCCATAACTCTATTCTACAAATGAAATCCTTCCCGAGATTAGAGTCTTAGGGTTTGGGTTTTATGTATTTGATGGTTGATACTATTGATTCATGCCTTTTCCCCTGATTCTACTCTATTCTACATAATAAAATCCTTGTTGAGAAAATATAAAAGTACTCTTTTATTTTAGTTCAAAAGAATCTTTCAAATATCCATAATTCCCTATTTTATAGAATGAAATCCTTGTTGAGATTTTATGTCATTATATTTAATAATCACAAAAACATATAGAAGATATAATTGTGCATGGTGTGTCCACATTCAAGAATGTATATTGCGTTGGTATATCTGCAATTTAGTTAAGCGCTATAAATATTATTTTTGAAAATTAAATATAGCTATAAAAGGAGAGAAACTTGAAATGTTTATATTTCTTGATTTAATATCTACATTTTGATCAGAGTTTAAAGCTTATAGTTAAGACTTTCTCTATCACTAAAAATAGGAAATGGAGAGAGATCACTTTGGTGTTCCAACTTTTCTCCAACAATTACGAGTGCCGCGTTTGTTTGATGTGCAGGTTTACTTCTTTCAACGTGAGGATCCTGTAGTGCCATCGCCAGGTATCTAGATAAAACTGTATTTAATTGTTATTTCAAACTGTGCTATGTTCACATTAATATTATGTTTTTCTAACATAATTGTATACTTTCTGTTGTATAAGCAGTTTCACTCCCTTCAGTACGTCCAGCTTCCCATTCGCTGTGAGAGACAGAATACACGTTCACCTTCGAATGGTCCTGTGGTAGTATGAAAAAGCAAAAGATTGATTCTGCCCAAGCACTTGTAGGTCCTTGCTTGTAACCAATATTTTAAATAATTCATTGATTACGGACTGACCTTTGTATTACTACTGTAAACATTTGTGCATATTAATAAATTTAATAATAAATACAACTTTGATGCGGTTGACCCGGAATCATCTATTGGAAGTGTTGTTACTGGATGTATTGATGGATAATTTGAGCATGGTTACCTAGTCACTGTGATAGTTGGGACAAGGAAAGTGACGGGTGTATTTACAAACAGGATCAAGGAAAATATCAAAAGGTAATCCTTGTTAAAGCTAAAATACCATTGTGTTTAATTTTATTTGCATGCATTTCTAGATAGTTATAAATTTGTTTTATCACAGGAATATCCAAAAAAGGGTGAAACGAGGTAAAGAGTTTTCTGATCAATTATATACCATGAGAGGCTATCTATCATTGGCTCAGGTACAAGATTATGAAGAATCAAAGAAAATTTCATCTACTGCCATTGTACCCTGGGTTCTTCTAGTACATGTCATGTGAGGGCAAGTATCATTGGTTGAAGTACAAGATTATAAAGAATCAATGAAACCCTCATCTACTACCATTGTACCTTGGTTTCCTCCTAGTCCTTGAGGAACTATGCGTCACATTTTCATGTGAATTTCCATTTAGTATATCTATGGTTTCTTTTATCTGATAGTCCGCATCTAAATCTCTTTCATTGATTTTAAGAAAAAATTATTTTATTATAGAAAATTCATTGTTTATGAAAAACTTGAGTGGATTGTAGACTCAGATTTCAAGTGGAATCTTTTACTTATCAATCAATACAAGAATCCACATAAGCATCATACTTATCAATTATAGATTTAAGTATGATTGATAAGTAAAAAATTCCACATGAAATCGGAGTCTACAATCCACTTGAAGTTTTTCATAAACAACAAATTTTATATAATAAAATAAGATTTTTCTTAAAATCAATGAAAGAGATTTTGATGTGGACTATCAGGTAAAAGAAACTATATCATATCTAGTTAAGATATATGGTAAATGGAAATACATGAAAATTTGATGCATAGTTCCTCAAAGATGAGAAGGAACCCAAGGTACAATGGCAGTAGATGAGGGTTTCTTTGCTTCGTCATGATCTTGTACTTCAGCCAATGATACTTGCCCGCGCATGGCATGTATTGGAGGAACCCAAGATACAATGGCAGTAGATGAAATTTTCTTTGATTCTTCATAATCTTGTACCTGAGCCAATGATAGTTGGCCTCTCATGGCACATACTTGACCAGAAAACTCTTTACCTGGTTTCGCCCTTTTATTGGATATTCCTGTGATAAGACAAATATTATAACTATGCAGAAATACATGCAAATAAAACTAAAAACTAAACGCAACGGGATTTTAACTTTAACAAAGATTATCTTTTGGTCTTTTCCTTGATCCTTGATCGTCCTTCCAGCACTGTACCCGAGCATGCAACTGTATCTCTCTTTATGAATAACATGGGTGATGAGCTCAAAGCCTCTGTCACGGAACATCAGATTGAACGTAGGCGGAAAAAGAAGCTAATGACTAGGAAGGATTCCAATGCACCAAGCCAGAACAGAACTGGCTATGACTTCTTCTTTGCTGAGAAACGAGCTAGGTTGAAGTCAATTCAACCAGATAAGGATAGGGAAATAAGCAAGATGATTGGAGATGCATGGAATAGACTTTCAGAGGATAAAATGCTTGTATGTTTATGACAAAATTAGTGTTTTACTTATAACCATATATACAAAATGTTTATATTGAGTTTATATTATTATTATTTTTTTATGGCAGCCTTATCAATAGCGTGGTATACAAGAAAAAGAGCGCTATAGAAAAGAGATGTGTGAATACTTGCGACTTCAGGCTCAAAGTGTTGTGGTTGAAACCAGCAGTTCTCCGAGTAGTCAAATCAGTAGAACTTAAACAAGAACTCATACCATACCAGGAGCAGGTTATTCAGCCCTGGTCAGAGAGCAGCTCTATGACAAGCAGTAGTAGCCATCAAACTCTGGTTCCAGGAAATTCTGATGTGAATGTCATAAAGAATTTATCGTCTGAGGATGGATATCGTGCTACTATTGGGAATAAACTTAGTTGTACCGCATATATTTCATTTCCACACCAAATGTCGTATAGGTCAAACAGGTAGTGTTATGTATATTCGGACTGTAAGTTTGTGGACATTAAATGCACATTTCTTGTTGGAAACAAGCAACAGATTTTGTCCATATTCAACAAGTGGTGCCAATAGACTCAGCTTTGATTATCAAATTCGTCAATTAAATATTTAATGCAATCTGTGTCTCCGTGAGCAAGTATTATTCCCGATTGTTGAAGCATTTTGTTTTGTTCCAGGTTTGATTATTAATTTTCTCGCTAAATAGTAGTTTACCATCCATGCTTTTATAGGCAGTAATATTACAATTGTTTCACGGTAAGCTTTCCCCCATTTTAGTGCAACCCTTATTTTTCAGAGGTATAATCTTTAAACAAGCGTACTTTTAATAAGAAAAAATAATTGTTTGCAAGGTGATTTGTAATTGATTCTGAAAATAATAATATTTACTGATTCAGTAAAACCAAAGATTTTGGTTTTTTATATTAAAAAATTTAGCACTCTTTTCACCAAGTGAGCTAATGCAAGTCTCTTATGCAGTTAAATCCTTAGCCTTTCCAGTTGATATTTGCACAAGGTTTCAATGTGTTGACAATTAATTAATTTTGAATTCCAAATCTTGCCTGTAATATGATCCTGTTGATGTTAAAATCAACCAACCAGCAGCTATATATTGTTTATTTATTTTTCAGGGGTTAAATTTTCTTTGAGCAGATGTTCAAGTCTGTACAATGATTGGCTAGAATCTTAGATGATATAGTACTGCTCTGAACTCAAACCACACATTTGAAGCACATTTTTCTTTTGAATTTAAGAGCTATTCAAGTGTGACAGTACACGGAATATGCACACTTTGAAATATCCTTTGCACGTGATCGTCTGAAAAAATTGAATGCTGCCTAGTTTTTAAATTGTAAATCAACAAAGTGTATCCTAATGTCAAAGTTGGCCAAGTCTCTAGAAATATTCAATCCTTTTCTGTATGTGGTAGCTTTGTCTGTGGTGTAAAATCTTTAAAATTGTATCCACAAAAGCAACAATTATAAGAAGATAGTGAAACCCATTGGTGCTTGATGAGCCCATCATTGAATTCCCTCTAGAATTTAAGAGGGTTATTGCTTGCCTAATCTTCAATTTTAAGAGTAATTTTAAATTGGATTAAAAAAAAAAAACTATTAGACATACTTCCAAAACTAGTATTTAAAGAGTCTCGAGAACAAATCATATAAAAAAAATAACAAATCAAGCATGATTTAATATCATTATTTTTCCTTATATTTTGAATTTATTATTGTAAATGATTAAGTGTAGTTGGCACATGCTATCAGTTATGGCCAAATTTGATTTGTTTACATTGCACCGCATAAACTTCTTGAGCTTGCTTATAGAGAGTGTCTGATTAGTGGATCCTTTCCAATTTTGAAACAACTACAGCTCAAATAATTAAATATCTTGTATTGTTTGAAAATGTATTCATATCAGGGGATCACCTAACTAATAGTTGAGCACTCTAATTTTCTACCTCTCAAAATAATACCCATCTCATCTCCTATATCAAGATAGTAGACCAGCAACCAATCTACCTATGGATGACGGCAGTAACGGTTTACAAATGATGCTCGCCATAGGTTATGATAGAAACAAAAAGCTTGGCCAAAATGACAACGGTCTTCTAATACCTATTATTCCTGAGATGTGACTGAAAAATCTTAGCCTTGGATGTACCCCTCCAAGTATAACCATACTTCGCTGAAGTCCTCCAATTAGAAAGGTCAACAATCCTCTTCAGAAACCAACAGTCACCATTCACCAGTCTATACCGGCCATGTCCTGGGCTAAATAGTAGTTTAACATCCATGCCTTTATAGAAAGTAATATTACAATTGGTATACCGTAAGCTTTGCTCCGTTTTAGTGCAACTCTTATTTTTTAGAAGTATAATCTTTAAACAAGCGTATTTTTCATAGGAAAAAATAATTGTACTCCACCTATATTGGACTCCACTGGCTTTCTTGTTTAGCTTATCATTGTGTGCTTACCACACGATTTAAGATTTGGGTTGAACTAGTTGTTTCAATTAATATAAAGTATGTATCTTATTGCAGTAAAGAACTAGAGGCCATTTGCAGAAACTTCCATTTGTTTAGCTCTTTTTCCCTGCATTGTCACTCTTTTTTAGTATTCAACTATACTCGAGTGTTAATATTTTCTAGGAAACTATGCAAAGCATTTAATGACAATATAACAGAAATTTATAGTTGATTAAGGGATCATGTTAAAAATATATACTGGGGCACACTGATAGAGATAATGTATGTTCTCATGGTTTGACAATGGTATAAACTTCTTAAAATTCTGTGTAATGCTATGCTGTTTCAAGTTGTCTGAATTGAAAAAATCTTTGGGGATTATTAAATCACTGCAAGTTATAATAATCTAAATTCAAAAATTTAGCACTCTTTTCACCAAATGAGCTAATGCAAGACTCTTATACAGTTAAATCCTTAGCTCGTCCAGTTGATATTTGCAAAACGCTTCAATATATTGACCATTAATTAATTTTGAATTCCAAATCTTACTTGTACCTACAGGAAAATATGATCTGTTGATGTTAAAATCAACCAATCAGCAGCTATATATTGGTTATATATTTTTCAGGTGTTAAATTTTCTTTTAGCAGATGTTCAAGTCTGTATAATGATTCGCTAGAATCTTAGATGATATAGTACTGCTCTGAACTCAAACCACACATTTGAAGCAAATTTTACTTTTGAGGGAAGCTTTTTAAATATAATGTCGAATTTCATGTCAGGACTTCAAAAATAAAATAAAATATGGTCAAGATGGAATCCCCTTCCTATGCAGACCCCTTCCTATGCAGAAGGAAATTTAAGAAGACTTTTTCAATGTTGGAAAGTCCCAATAGGGAAGAAACCAATATCTTCTACTGGTTCGGAAAGGAAAAATGACAAACCAGGATAAAACAACTGTCAGATTCTGAAAGTACTTCCGCACCCACCAATGGAGAAGGTTCATCATCCTATTTTCTTCCATCTACTTCATTTTCTGAACGGACGAATGGAACCAATTGTGCTCCATGCCCCAACTTGGTCACCACGGTAGAATCACTACAGAATGACAGCACTATTGTTCAATTCCTTGTGTAAGATATTTATGGACTAATCTCAAGAAAATGGGAAAAACCTACTCCAACTTATGATGTATTGATCATTCTTTGTGTATTGGTTGAGTAGTTAGAGTAGGTCTTTCCTATTTTCTTGAGATTAGTCTATAAATATCTTACACAAGGAAATGAACAATAGTGTTGTCATTCTGTAGTAATTATACCCTAGTGACTGAGTTGGGGCTTGGAGCACAATTGGTTCCATTCGCATGTTCAAGAAATGAAGCAGATGCAAGTATTGGAGATGATGAACCTTCTCCACTGGTGGGCGCAACACTACTTGAAGAATTTGACAACTGTTTTCTCCTATTCATCCTTTTTTCTCTTCTTAGAGTATTATTGTTTTTTTATTTTTTTTGTTGTCACCAAGATGCCTATTTGCCAGGTTTTCATTAGGGTATCTATTTTTTTAGGGCAATTTCTTTTTTTTTTTGTATTTTTGGTTCTATATCTTGAAATATTTAGGCTTAAAACTTTTTGAGATGGGAGCTGTTGATGGGCTCCTACAGAGCTTCACCTTGTGATGTTGATAACTGATATGCCCCTAACTTGTAATTTTTGATGAGAAATGGTCCCAACTAGTTGGGTTCAAGTTTTCCTTTGTCATTTAGGTTTGGGATGTTCTTCTGGTTCTCCTTTAGCAAAAGTTCTCCAACTTGAAAGGTCCTTCTCCTAATCTTCTTGTTATAGTTCCTCTTGAGTTGGTTCTAATAGACCTGCAAATGGTGCAATGCTTCTATACGTCACTCATCTAGCAGCTCCAACTCATTCAGTCTTAATCCTCGATATTCTTCATCTGTGATGAAATTTTGCAGTGATATTCTTAGTGACGGGAGCTCAATCTCAATGGGTAATATGGCCTCTAATCCGTAGACCAAGGAGAAGGGGGTGGTAGATGTCAGTGTACGGATGCTGGTTCAATAGGCTCAAAGGGTAGGATTTAGCTGTAGATGCCAATCAACACCTGCATCATTGATTGTCTTTTTGAGGATTTTTAGAATGGTTTTATTGGTAGCTTCTGCTTGGCCATTGCCTTGGGGATAATACAGAGTGGAAAAGAAATGTTGGATTTTGAATTTTTCCCATAGGTCACAAACATCCTGATTCTTGAAAGATGTCCCATTATCTAAGATAATAGCTTAGAGAAACCATATTGGCATATCAAATAGTTCAAGATGAACTTTGATATCTTCTCTCCAATGATGTATGTCATCGGGATGGCGTCCACCCATTTGGTAAAGTACTTAGTGGTGGTTATGATGAACTTTTGGCTATTAGATGAGGTGGGGGTTATCTTTCCAATGAGATTGAGCCCCCACTATGAAAAGGGCCATGGTGTGATGATGGGATGAAGTTCTTGAGTTAGAGCATGGATGAGTTCCCCAAGTTGTTGACATTGTAGGCACGTTTTGATGTAGTCATGTGCTTCTTTTTCCATTGTAGGCCAGTAATATCCCGTCCTCAACAATTTCCTAGCCAAGGCCATTCCATGTGAGTGTAAACCACAAATACCGTTATGCACCTCAGTTAAGTTGGTCAGTGTCTCCTCAAAACTTAAACAGCATAGTAGGGTTCCTTCTATGCTCCTATGTAAAGAGTATTTCCTAAGATGACGAACTGGGATGATTTCTTGACAAAGGTTCCTTTTAGGCTTGAGGGTAAGTTAGCAGGTAGGATACCTATTTGCAGGTAGGTAAAAGTGTCATGGTACCAAGGATAACCGAGGCCAACGATTTCACACAAAAATTTTGACTCTGGTACCTCGAATGCGAGCACAAGAGGCTGCTCTACCAAGAATTCATGTTTTGGGCATTGTAAGGGATGCCGAGTAGGGATCCAATCATTTCCATGGCATCTATTGCTCTATTGTTTGCTCTGGGAATCTACTCAAATATGATATCAATGAATGATTCTTTGAGGCTCTCTACCAGGTTTTTGTATGGAGTTAGCTTATCATCTTTTCTTTGGTACTCGTAATTTACTTGATTTATTATTAGTTGGGAGTCTCCATATACCCTAAGGGCCATGATGTGCCACTGTAATGCTATTTTGAGACCTATGGTTAATGCATCATACTCTACAATGTTGTTAGTGCAAGGGAATGCCAATTTGTAGGATCTAGGTATACAGTCACCCTATGTGGTGATGAAGAAGATCCATGTTGCATGTAGGAACCATCAAAGTAGAGTTTCCAGTGGTCAGCTATGCTAAGATTGAAGATGGATTCATTCATAAACTCTAACATGAGTGGATTCTCTGAATACATTGGTACTTCTGCAAGCTGATCTACAATCCATTGGCCTTTGATTGCTCTTTGTTCTATGTATTTGATGTCGTATTCAGATAGAATCATGACCCAATTGGCCATCCTTCTTGTGATTATTGCCTTTGATAATAGATACTTGAGGGGGTAGATTTTGGCGACGAGTTTGATTTTGTGTGCCAACATGTAATGTCTGATTTTTTGTGAAGCAAACACTATTGCTAGATAGGATTTTACGATGAATGAGTAGCTCAACTCATGCCTGACCATTGTGTGCCTGATGTAATAGATGGCCCTCTCTATCCCATTTTCATTGTGTTGAACTAGAAGAGCACTGAGGGCTATTGTTATTGCTGACACATAGAGGATTAGTGGCTCTCTTGGGATTAGTGCCATGAGGATTGGCGGTGTGAGTAGAAATTCTTTGAATTTTTTGAAGGCTTCCTGGCTCGCACCCACAAAAGGATATGAAAATCACAATAAAACCTTTCCTAGGAATTGGGCATTCCAACAGGTGACTTATATCTTTCTATGGATGATCATTTTACTTGTCAAACTAGGGGACGTAGACTTTAAATGGCGCAGCAAAATATATGCACTAGGAACTAGTTTTAGTCAAATCTTAGCAGAAATAATACTGGAAAGAAATTCTATCTAAGCCATAGAACGGTAATGCAAAATTCTTTAACTCAACTATGATAGAAACCATAACAACTATGACTGAAACACAAACTATGAACAGGCCTTATGCTGTAGGAACAGTCACAGGGATGGACTCTCTATGCTGCAGGAGCACTATAAGACTGAGTTTGTATGAAAACTTCAAAGATGAAAGCTAACTGAAGATCAACGGAAAATAACAACTAGCTAACTAGCTACAAATAATTACTAAGTGGGCCCCCTTAGCAAGCATCTACTGATTACACAGATGCTAAACTCAGAACTTAATCAAACTTTATTCATGAAAACAGAATGGTATACATTGCTTTATTGATGTAGAAACTAACAATAAACTCTATCTTTGATCATACAGATTCTGTTTCTCATTATCATACTGACTCTTACATAATATCTGCTATTACTATGCTTCTAACTTTTTCTAACTATCCCCCCTTCTGTCTCTCTTGTGCAGGAGGAGAACTTTATTTATAAATAGGAGAGCAACTAACTAACTAACCCTATCAAAGAAAGACACGGAAGTAAAGTATATCCCTGAATCAAGGAACATAATTCATAATGAATTTATGCATTCAACCCAATTTGGAGAAAATCTAGCGCTCCACTCTTTCTAGATTGACTGTCATTAAAATTATTTCCCATAGTTTCGGTCAAAGAGTCTTCACCGGAGCTTCTTTGAAGTCATGCAAGAAATGGACTTTACTGCAAGGCCAAGATCGGCTGCGTTTGACTCGATCATTCTTCAACAACCTGCAAAACAAAAGGTAACAGATGTGAAAGAAAAGGCATATGGCACATACATGATATCTATTCATTAATCACACATTTTAAATCTACTTCATCATTCAAAAACTGTATACGATATACCAGCCATTTTAGGGAGTCAACAGGCAATAAATGCAATCAAGTCAACACCATGAGCTGTAGGAATATGAAAGTATTATGCTACAGGATATCCCCATAAAAGGTTTCAACAAAGTTTAAACAGCCATGAAATAACAAAAGTAAGGACATTAAAAGTTTATCATAACATCCAAATTATGAGCATATTTTAAGCTCATCACTACCCCCTACTTAGCCCAATGCTGATCCTCTAGCATTAACTTTCCTAGTGGTTTCTCTGAAGTTAGTGGTGGCTGCATGACTCTGGAATGGATGTCTAAACTTGTAATAGAATCCTCTGAAATCCCGGCACCTTTCATATCTTTGATCTTCTAATTCATTGTTAAGATTTGTAGCCTGGTGAGGATACAGGGACCACATTAGCACAGGGGGTTTGAATGTCAGTGGCATCCATAGTTCAAATCTTGTTTGAAGTCCCAATTGAATATATCTGCTAATTTGTTTGAGAGCTGCTGTAAAATTTAGGGGACCATGTGGTTTTGACTTTCTTAACCCAATAGTTAATCTCTCCCATCTTTTCTCACTTCTGGTATATGCTAATCTCCAAAATGAATATTGTTGTTCCTAGAATTCATCATATACTTGCTTTCTGATATCAAATATTTTCTCTCTGGCTGAAACATTATTAATACCATATGTTAGAGCAAACCAATCTTTCAACATTGCATGTGGGTTTGAACTTTGAAAGCGTAATGGGACATGCTCTGTTTTCTCAACTTCCTCATATGTTTCTCACTGCCTGCCATAATTCGCCTCATTTGCTGCCCATGATATAAATGCTCTTAAATGAATATCACCAATATATGGAAGAGGATTCCATTCTATTTCAAATCGTATTAAAAAACCATGCAAATATAATTCACACAGAGAATTCCTTAACCAATTAGGGGCTGCTTGGTATGCTTCATAAAATTCTTTGGCAGTGTGAATTATAGGGTCTTGGTTTCTAGAAATTCTCATCAATTGAAACCATAAAAATTGTTCTTTAAGGCACAGAGCATAAACTCTAAGTGGTGGTCTGCATTCCATAATTTGACCAGTTACTTTTAACATTTCATCCATTTTGCTTTCAACTCAGCAATTTCTTGTTTCTGACTTTCAATTTTCTTTTTCAATTTCTTCTTTTCCACTTCCCATAGACTTTGTTGCATGTCAGTCTGGGCTATGTGTCAGAAAGTCAGGGTTTGCAATGTAACCGCTTTCCAATTAGCTTTAACATATTCTAGAAACTTAATTAAAAATGTCCTCCTATACACAACAATGGCTTTACAAATTGCAGGGTGAAATACAACTTCACTAGGCACATTCAATTGTTCAATCTGTTCTTGCTCTTGTTGCAAGATAAATTCTTCTTGTTGCTGTGGTGGAGAAGTCTGTGCTTCCTCCGAAAATTGCATAGTAGTCATAGCCAAATCATCACGATTTGGTAACCCTTGCTCATTGTGCCATGTTTTTTTTGTCTGAACTTGTTCCTCTTCAAGAATGAATGAACTCTGAGCAGCATTCTCAAAATCATTCTGAGAAACATTAAATTCAGATTCAATAGACCCTTCTGAAATTACAATCACCTCAGGTTGCGGTGAAGCAGGGGAGGTCTTAGATTGTTTCCTTGTAGAAACCCTTCTTGGCATAGATGCGGCTGCAAGAGGTGTTCCGGCAGCTTTTCTTTTTCTTGTTTGTTCAGAGGACTCTGCCCTACCAGAGGATGATGGTGAACTAGTAATAGCAATAGGTGTTGATGTAGGAGAAACAGCTATAGGGGAAGGTGCTATAGGAGAGGAGCATTGTCTTTTCTAAGAACAAGGGTCAGATTTAGGGGACCCTTCTGCCTTTGCTTTTCTTTTCTCTCTCCTAGTGGCAGACCTAGTTTGTACCCTAGCAGAGGATTCAGGTGCAAAAGCTGTAGGACTAGGTGCTACAGGAGTAGATGACCCTTGCCCTATTCCACTAGTAGATGCAATTTCTTTCTTCTTTCTTTGAGGCCGTGGGGTAAGTACCCTAAGAGGTTGTGGTATTTGCAAACTCTTTTGGGCAACAAATTATTGCCAGGAGATAGGTGAGACGTCTCTCAAAGAGCGCTCAATCAGTAATTTAATAAGGCCATGATGAGTGACAGAATTATCTTTCCCTTGTTGAGTTCCATGGGCACTTTGTTCTAAAAACTTTAATAAGAAATTTGGAACATTCACAACTAACCCATGCCTTATATGGCTTAATAATTTAAAATGATGAGAATGCAGGTAGGAAAAATGGCCTTCACAGTTTAAATACCTCATTATATAAGTGGCATACTCTGAATATTGAGGAGGTAGCGACACATGCTTGCATCCCTGCTTGGAAACTTCTAGAGGTCCATCAGCAGGCATTGAAAACTCAGCCCTTGCAGCTGCAGCGTCTGAAGAAAAGTTTTCTCCAATGGCTGGAAGCTCAGTTACCTCAGCAATTCTGTCTTCAGTTGCAACAACTGTTAGACCCCATACGGTGGCTTCCCCTTCAGAAAGTGTTCTCAAAAATTCTCCAGCAGCCTCCTCATCAAAATCATTTAAGCTTAAGAAATAATTTAACCATCCATAGAGGCTGAATGTGTGGACTGTCTGCGGATTTTGCAGTAACAATTCATGAGCTACAGGCTCATGTTGCACCAACTGACCACCCATATTTGCAAGTTTTTCTTACCTGAACTCAATTCCTTGCTGAAGATTCAAATTCTTTATTTCCCTTTCTGCTCTGGTTTTTCTTCTGTCGTGTTGTCACATTTCTTTCTTTTTCCAAAAATGAGCTTTTTGAACAAGCAGTCTTAATCGTAGTTTACAAGAAAAACATGCATTAAAGAAGGACATGCGATCACATTTGGAAAGTACTAGAAAAACATTAAAGAAAGGTTATTTGTGCAGTTATGGCAGCGGTGAAAAGACAGGTTTTAAAAGATGGATTACCCTGCCCCTACTTAAAGTATCACATGTGTCCTCACATCTACTAAAAAATAGGTAGAGATTCGGGTAATAATGACTAGTACATGCATAGCAATAAATGAATAGAATGAAATAAATCAAATATGCGATAAGAAAAGATATGACATACCTTCAATAATTACACATATGTGTGAAGAAAGATGATGGCGCTGCATGAATTGACAAGTGGGAAAGATATCTTAATTAAGGTTGATGCGAACAGATGAAGTGAATGGGTGACATGGGCGAATGAAATGTATGAATGAAATGGATGGATGGGATGGATGGATGGAAGATAAAGAATTAAGATGGGGGCGATAAATGAAAATGGAGAAAAAGGGGTTTTCTTAAAAAGAAAACCTTTATTATGGACATGCTTTTTAAAAATTACGGCAACGCTGCAAGAGAAAGGCTAAAGCCTTCAGCTGCAAGAAGAGTAGCGGGAGGAACCTGAATGAACTGTTGCATGAATTCTTCCTTTGACACTGGTTTATGGTACAACTGGAGTCGATGGTCATTGACTAGCAATTTAAAACGGACTGGATCGATTGTCACCAGTTGTATAGCTCCATTGTCAAACACATTTTCAACCTCATAGGGGCCAATCCAGCGTGTTGTGAGCTTACCCTGGTTTTCTTGATATCTGGAATCATATAACAGGGCCCAATCTCCAGTAGAAAATTTTCTAGTTTTGATGTGTTGATCATGCCATTTCTTTCTTTGCTGTTGGATTGCTTCTGTGTGCTGTAGGGCAGCTTTTCTCATTTCATCCAAAGTATTTAGCTGCAGGATACGGTCCTTCTGTGCTTCAGATAAGTCCATGTTGAATTCAAGAGTTGTCCTCAAAGTTTTATGTTTAAATTCTATGGGTAACATAGCTGTTTTCCCATAAAGTAGCTCAAAAGGTGTAAACCCAGTTGTTGTCTTCCATGTAGTTCTGTAAGCCCAAACTGCTTCAGGAAGTCTATTGCTCCAGTCTTTTCTATGGATCTGCACTGTCTTTGTGAGGATCGCCTCAATTTCTCTATTTGTTACCTCCGCTTGACCATTGGCTTGACGATGATAGGGGCTGGACTTCCTATGTTTGATCTTATAGTCATTCATTAGTGCAGTGATCAGATTTGACGTAAACTGAGTTCCTTGATCAGTTACAAGCTCTCTGGGAACTCCAAATCTTGTGAAAATTTGTTCATACAGAAATTCAGCAACTTTGTTATCTTGGGCATGAGTCATAGCTTTTACCTCGACCCATTTTGTTACATAGTCGGTGCAAACTAGAATGTATGACTTTCCATTTGATGGTGGATCAATTGGTCCTACAAAATCCATTCCCCATTTATCAAAAGGGGTGACTATGACTTGTGGATATAGTGGCATTTCATCTGACTTAGTTGGTCTTCCCATACACTGGCATCTATCACACTTCCTTGTATAAGCCACAACATCCTTGTGTAATGTTGGCCAGTAGTACCCTGTTGTAAGAATCTTCATTGTTGTTCTTTTTGCTGCAAAATCCCCCCCACATGGTTCATCATGGCAAGCATGCAAGATATCATAAGTCTCATCTTCTCTTACACATCTTCGCATTACTTGATCAGGTCCAGTATAGAATAGGCAATTTGCGATCCAGGAAAAGTTAAAACTTTTCTCTATCAACAGCTTCTTTTCTTTTGGGGAAAAGTGAGCTGGTATTCTGTTTGCTGCTAGATAATTAGCAATGTCTGCATACCATGGAGTTTGTGCAACAATAGAGAACAAGTGTTCATCAGGAAATCTATCATCAATAAGTTCATGTTCATCAGGTGTAGCTAATTGAAGTCTTGATAAAAAGTTAGCTACAACATTAGCTCTTTCTGGTTTGTCAATGATTGTGATATGAAATTCTTGTAACAATAGGAGCCATCGTGCCAATCTACCATAAATGGTAGGTTTTTTCATCAGGTACTTGATTGATGCATGGTCAGTATGAACGAATATCTAATAACCTATGACATAATATCTAAATTTATTCAAAGCATACGCTACTGCAAGCAATTCCTTTTCTGTAACAGTGTAGTTGAGCTCAGGACCTTGAAGGTTTTTGCTGATAAAGTAGATAACATGCTCAATTGAATTTTCCTTTTCACTTAAAACTACTCCTATACCAAAATCAGATGCATCAGCATGTATGTGAAAAGGAAAATTCCATTTTGGTCCTTGAAGAACAGGGGCTTTAGTAAGCAAGTCCTTTAGTTGTAGGAAGGATTTTTCACAAGCCTCTGTGCACTCAAATTGGGAATCCTTTGTTAACAAGGCATAAAGTGGGTTGGCAATTTTACTGAAGTCTTTTATAAACCTTCTATAATACCCTGCATGACCAAGGAAACTTCTGACATCTTTTTTTTTTACAGGAGTTTGTAAATTCAGAATAACTTCAATTTTAGCAGGGTCAACCTGAATTCCATTCTTTGAAATATGATGACCTAAAACAATACTTTCTTCCATCATCAAAAAACACTTTTCACTGTTTAGAGATAAATTTTTCTCTCTACACCTTTTCAATACCTTTTCTAAATTCATCAGTGCTTCTTCAAATGTGACTCCATAGGTAGTGAAATCATCCATATAAATTTCCATACATTCATGAGATATATCAGCAAAGATACTAATTACTGCTCTCTGAAATGTTGCTGGTGCATTGCATAGACCAAAAGGCAAGACTGAATAAGCAAATATTCCCCATGGACAGGTAAAAGTGGTCTTATCTTGATCTTCAGGGGCTATTTTTATCTGATTATACCCAGTGTAAACATCCAAAAAGGAAAAATATCTTTTGCTAGACAGTGAGTCTAGTACCTGGTCTACAAAAGGTAGTGGAAAGTGATCTTTTTTAGTGGCATTGTTCAATTCCCTGTAATCTACACACACTCTCCATTTTCCTCCTTTCTTGGGGACAATGACTAATAGAGAAACCCATTGGCTGTTAGAAATTGGGTAAATAAAACCAACATCAAGCAACTTATGAAGTTCATTTTTCACTATTTCTCTAAGTGCTGGATTTACTCTTCTTTGAGATTGTCTAACTGGTAAACAATCTTCTCTGATATATATCCTATGAGTACAAACTCAAGGATCTATTCCTTGCATGTCCCCATATTCCCATGCAAAAGCTTTATGTTGTTCTTGTAGCATTTTTAATAAGTCAGCCTCTTGAGACTATGACAACTTGCTATTAACATTCAAACAATGATCTAGAGACAATTCTATCTGCTTAGTGAGATTACTCATAGAATCAACAGGTAATTTTTGTACCTCTTGTGGAAGCAAGTTATGAAAAATTGTCAGAGGTTTAGGCAATGAACTCTCAGAATCTAGTTGCTGTAGGAAACATTGATGATGACTGCCACTTGGATAAGATGAACTACCTGTATCAGGGTTAAATTGCAGAATTTGAAAAAGCAAAGCATCTTCACTCTGAAGTTGTGAGAATGGATCATTTTGAAGCATCATTAATTGATCCAAAGAATTGGCTTCTTGAATTTCTTCCCCCACATCTGGCCAAACAGGTTGGGACAAATCTGGTTGAGGTCTAGCAAGCGGATACAAGGCCAATTTCTTTGTGGACTGCCCATCAGAAATAGTCATATCTCCAGAGTGGCTTCTTTAATAGCTTTTCCAAAAATGGGAACATCTTTAATAGCCTAAAATAAAGGGATTTGAATCTGTACATTCTTGAGCTACTCCAGAATGTCAAAAGTGGGTTCTTCTATGGATTTAGATTCAGTGCTTTGCAACCTCTAAGGAAAAGGTGGTTTATCTTGTCTTTGCAAAACAAGTTCCATAGAAACTGTATCAGGTAAAGGAATATGCTCAGTAGGAACAGTAGGTGCAATAGATTCTTCAAGGGGAGAATCTGGTATTTTAATAATCAGAGGTGGTTTGGGAGCAGGTAAAGTAGTTCCAGACCTTAGATGGATTTCATTAATGTTTAAGGCATAAGCTTGATATTGGTTGGCTTCAGCAAGATATGCAGATTGATGTGGCTGATGCTGTTGCTTATTATTGGGATTGGGAAACGGCTGAGCAGGCATAGGCATTTGCTTCAGAGGGCCAGGATTTGTGGCAGTTGCTGTAGGAGGTGGCATGAGGGCCTGTTGTTGTGGTTGTGGAAGCTGCAGGAATCTAGAAGACTAGTTTTGCCATTGTTGAGGACCTCTCCATTGAGGATTTTATTGTCAATTTCCTGAAGGTGGGGTCCATTGCCCTTGTAGCTGTTGCCAACCTTCTTAAGGAGATTGCCATTGTGAGGTCTGATAATTAGGCCAACTTGGTTGAGGCGGATTCCATGGTGGTGGTGGTCCATATGCATGTTGCCATTGGTTATTATAGCCAGAATAAGGATTACCAAAAGTTAAAGGGTCTTGAGGCATACCTTGTCTTTGGGCCCATGGTCTCCTTTGCGCAACAAACAACACTTGATCATCATCACCTTCTACTGGTTTGAAGTCAGTAGGCAGTTGTCTAGCTTCCAAATTAGCCACCATATTGCATCTGCAATCATGCTTATTCTATCTACAGTATGGACAGAACTCGGCCAAAACTACCTTAGCTTCTGCATGTTTCTTCCGAGCTTGCATAGTGTCTAGTTGTGTAGCCATATTATTAATGATGTCCTGCTTGAAATCAGACAGCAAATTTGTGATCTCCATCTGGGTAACTCCACCAGAAGAAGACTTCCCCATTGTAGCATGATGACCTCGACCTTTCTTAACTATTGCTCGAGAGTAGTTAAGACATATTTTCTTTATATCATCCCAAGGTAGTTGAGTTATGTCACCTCCTCCCATCAGGTCCAGGGCGTCAATACAGGCATCACTGATTCCCCTTAGAAAGAGTAGTTTCTGAGAGTACTTGTTGAGAGTATGGTTTGAGTTCCTTTTTAGTGAAAACAAAAACCTAGAAATATAATCTTCCAGACTTTCATCCTCCTTCTGCTGAATTCAGAATATGTCATCACCTTTGCTGGCACTCTTACAATATTCCTTATACTTTTCAAGGAATTTCGTCTGCATGGCTGCCCAACTATCTACAACACCTCTTCCCAGACTCATGAACCACCTGAGAGCTCCTTCCTTCAAGGTGGAAGGAAATAACTTCAGTTTATGAGCGTATGTGTTGTAGTCATAACTGTGATAGAGGACATCAAATTCAAACAGAAAAGTTTTTGGATCCTCCGTAACCAAACCATAAAACTTTGGAAGCAAGGAAGAGGGAATTTTTTTAAGATTGTCGGTATCTTGTTGGGGAATAATAGGAAACTCAAATGTAGGAGGTGGATTATTAGGTGGATTATTTTCCATGTCTAGTTGCTAGAATAACAGAGCAAATGGATTTTCCTTAGGTTTGTTATCAGCTGGATCAAATGGTAGTTCAATTAATAGATTTTCAGGGAGGAACCTTCCCAGTGCGTCTCTTCTTCTTCCATGCATGCAAAATATATGCACTAGGAACTAGTTTTAGTCATATCTTAGTAGAAATAATACTGGAAATAAATTCTATCTAAGCCACAGAACGGTAATGCAAAATTCTTTAACTCAACTATGATAGAAACCATAACAACTACGACTGAAACACAAACTAGGAACCGGCCTTATGCTGCAGGAACCGTCACAGGAATGGACTCTCTATGCTGCAGGAGCACTATAAGACTGAGTTTGTATGAAAACTTCAAAGATGAAAGCTAACTGAAGATCAACAGAAAATAACAACTAGCTAACTAGCTACAGATACTTACTAAGTGGGCCCCCTTAGCAAGCATCTACTGATTACACAGATGCTAAACTTAGAACTTCATCAAACTTTATTCATGAAAATAGAATGGTATACATTGCTTTATTGATGTGGAAACTAACAATGAACTCTGTCTTTGATCATATAGATTTTGTTTCTCATTATCATACTGACTCTTACATAATATCTGCTATTACTATGCTTCTAACTTTTTCTAACTATCCCCCCTTCTGTCTCTCTCACGCAGGAGGAGAACTTTATTTATAAACAGGAGAGCAACTAACTAACCCTATCAAAGAAAGACGTGGAAGTAAAGTATATCCCCGAATCAAGGAACAAACTTCATAATGAATTTATGCGTTCAACCCAATTTGGAGAAAATATAGCGCTCCACTCTTTCCAGATTGACTATCATTAAAATTATTTCCCATAGTTTCGGTCAAAGAGTCTTCGTCGGAGCTTCCTCGAAGTCGTGCAGGAAATGGACTTTACTGCAAGGCCGAGATCGGCTGCGCTTGACTCAATCATTCTTCAACAACCTACAAAATAAAAGGTAACAGATGCGAAAGAAAAGGCGTATGGCACATACACGATATCTATTCATTAATCACACATTTTAAATCTACTTCATCATTTAAAAACCGTATACAATATACCAGCCATTTTAGGGAGTCAATGGGCAATAAATGCAATCAAGTCAACACCATGAGCTGTAGGAATATGAAAGTATTATGCTATAGGATATCCCCATAAAAGGTTTCAACAAAGTTTAAACAGCCATGAAATAACAAACGTAAGGACATTGAAATTTTATCATAACATCCAAATTATGAGCATATTTTAAGCTCATCACTTCCTCGCACTTGTCATTCCATTTCTACGCTCCTGCCTTGTGGAGTAGGTAAGAATATGGGTTTTGTTTATTTGCTAGTTGTGCTATGAATCTACGAATGGAATGAAGCCTTCCTTGGAGGCCTCTCAATTGTTTCAATGTTTTGGGTGCCTCCATCTAAAGGATTATTTTTTACCTTGGTAGGATCTATTTCCATACCCCTCTTTGGATTTAAGCAAGCCTTGTATTCCTCCATCTTGTCAAAAATAGCGCTCAAGGTTGCTATGTGATCTCTCCTTTTTCTAGATTTTGCTAGTATGTAATTAACATAATCTTTGACAATTTTTTGGATCATGTCATGAAAAATTAACATCATGGCTCTTTGGTAGGTGGCTGCAGTGTTCTTTAGGCTGAATGGCATGATGTTCTAGTAGTAGGTCCCCCATGGACAAGTGAAGGTCATTTTGTGTTGGTCCTCTTTGGCAATCATTATTTGGATGTACCCACAGAAACTGTCCATCAAAGAAAGCATTTCATGTCTTGTTGTCATGTCCATTATCTTGTCAATTTTAGGCAATGGGAAATCATCTTTTGAGCATGTTTTTTTACGGTCTCTAAAATCCATGGAGATTCGGATGCCCCCATCAAGTTTTGAAGTAGGAACCAGATTTGACACCCATTCTGGATAGTCGATTGGTCAAATGAATCCTGCATGAAGTAGTTTCTTCAGTTTCATTTTGACCAAAAAAGCAATCTGAGGATGCATTTTCTTGATTTTTTGTCTAACGGGCTTTACCTCGAAGTAGACTTCTACATGATGGACCACAATCTTTGGATCGAGCCCGTGCATGTTGGCATAGCTCCATGCAAAACTAACCTCTCTCTCTCTCTCAAGAAGGTTGCTAGGAGCTCTTATTCCTCTAATAGTAATGATTCTGCATAGAATGTGATGTGTAGTGTCTCCTCTATTCCCAAGTTGACTGGGTTGCATATTTTGGCTAGGACCGCTAATTTTTCCTGATGTCGAGCTCTGAGAGGAGGATTGAATCCCCCATCCTCAGGTACCTCAGAGGGTTTTTCACTGTTGGATGCGTCATTTTTTTTACTATTTTTAGGTTGGAGAGTGCCACAGTGTGGTTTTCACTCATGGACCTAGAGATTCTTCTCAATTTTTTGCTTTTGTGACAAAGGGATTCTATCGTTTTCCCATAGTATTCCTATGTGTCTAGCTCAATGATAAATCTTTCTTTATGATCCCCACATGGAATATAAGTACCATGAATTCTGGGAGTGCCTCATCATTTTTGAATGTGTCTAGAATTGGTGGTCCTCATTTGTCATAATCGATGAGTTGTGGGTAGAGTAGATAGATTTCATGGTTTTGGTTTTAAGACTCATAGGATAGGATACTAATCATGAGTAGGGAGGTGTCTTCGAAAAGCATTGGCAAGTCGGTTATGGGTTCCTCGTCACTACTACATACATCAATTATATCGAAGGTGAAGTTTTCTATTACATGACTGGTGGATATGGGTAGGTGAATGGTGGTTGTTGATTTCTGAAGAAGATTGTTGATCTTTCTAATTGGAGGACTTTAGCCAAGTATGGTTATACTTGAAGGGGTACATCCAAGGCCAAGATTTGGTTTTACTGAATTAGTAAATAATAATAATATAAACTCAATCAACTATAAATTTCTTTCTATTAGTGCTTGCCACAATTTGACATTCTTTTGAAGCAGCATTTCGAGGACTCGTCATCATCCTTGGTCTTCTCTACATCAATCTTCACATTATTTTACATTATCTCCTTCTTTAGTGAAGATTGGGGGCTCTTGACATTATGACATTTGAGCAGGGACTCAACGTTGAGGGGGGTTGCATAGAATTTCTTCATTATCTCTTATGGGAGGCTTCTTCCTCACTTGAGGGGGTGATCCTACAAAGTTGGTTTAAAATTTCTAGGAGATTCTAATTTTGTTGAAATCACATATTTTTAGAAAATATAATGATTAAAGCCTTAAAAAGTTCCATTTAAAGCATTCCAATTGAAGAGGGTTTGAACAAACTACCTTAGATCAAACCCCATTGGATAGACTCACTAGTTTTAAACCATACCTATAATAGAGTCCCCTTTACACGTATCAAAATGCTGAAAAAAACCACTTTTGATTTACTTTTTTGGGGATCAAATGAATTAATTTAAAATTCATTTTTTGTAAGTATATGGTCTCCAAAAAGTATAATTTTAAATAAATTTAATTTTGTTATTATATTTATTTTTTATTTCTTGTGAATGTAGGTTTAATAAATTTAATTTTGTTATTATATTTATTTTTTATTTCTTGTGAATGTAGGTTTTTCATAGAAAATCATGCTCTTTGTTCTACATATGTGGAAAAAAAAAAAAAATGAGTGCACCAAATATTAAATATTGAAGCCCAAAAAAAATGAATTTCGATACATACAAATATATTTACATTAACCTATGGCTCTTTAAGTTCATATTAACATCATTTCCTAGAATAATTGTCATTATGATGAAATTAAGTATTCTATCCAGAAATAGTTTAACAATATTTAACATATCTATGCAATTCAAAATTGAAGTAGAAATAGTCTATATCTACCATGGTTAGTCCTTCCTACTGATTTATAAATAACACCTAGATTAAATGTATTATATGTAGATATATTGCTAGAATAATATCCAATATATTTAATATTAACTTAGGTGAATACTGCTTGTTCAAATATATTATATGTAGATATATTGCTAGAATAATATCCAAAAAAATCGAACAAAAATGAACTTCATGTATTTTACAACTATAGGTATATGAAAGATTTTTTTGAGCTAAAATAAAAGAGTACTTTAATATTTTCCATTATGAGTTTAATAACCTATTCTAGTTATAGGAAAATTACAAAAATCTCCTACTTGCCATTTGCATATATTTTACAAATATGGATATTTGAATGATTTTTTTTCAACTAAAATAAAGACTACTTTTATATTTTCCATTAGAAATTTAATAAGCTATTTGAATTTTTAGTATAGTTGTAATGACAGAAAATGTGAACAAGGATTTCATTCTATGATAGAATCTCAACAATGATTTCATTCTATAGAATAGGGTTATGGATATTTGAAAGATTCTTTTGAGCTAAAATAAAAGAGTACTTTTATATTTTCTCAATAAGGATTCCACTATGCAGAATAGGGTAGAATCAAGGGAAAATGTATGAATCAATAGTATCAACTATCAAATACATAAAAATAAAACCCTAGGACCTTAATCTCAATTGGGATTTCATTATGTAGAATAAGGTTAAAATCATTCTATAGAATAGGGTTATGGATATTTGAAAGATTCTTTTGAGCTAAAATAAAAGAGTACTTTTATATTTTCTCAATAAGGATTTCACTATGCAGAATAGGGTAGAATCAAGGGAAAATGTATGAATCAATAGTATCAACTATCAAATACATAAAAATCAAACCCTAGGACCTTAATCTCAATTGGGATTTCATTATGTAGAATAAGGTTATGGGTATTTGAAATAATTTTTTGAGCTAAAATAAAAGAGTACTTCGATATTTTCCATTATGAATTTCATAAGCTATTCCAATTATTGGAAAATTACAAGAATCTCCCGCCTGCATATATTTTACAAATATGGGTATTCAAATTTATTTTTTGAGCTAAAATAGAAGAGTACTTTTATATTTTCCATTATGAATTTAATAAGCAATTGCAATTTATGGTACAATCGACAAAGATTTCATTCTATGATAGAAAATCTCAACAAATTTTTCTTTTTGTACAATAGGGTAGAATCAACGGAAAAGGTATCAATCAAAAGTATCAACCATCAAATATATTGAAAACAAACCCTAAGACCCTAATCTAAACAAGGATTCCATTCTGTCAAATAGGATTATGGGTATTTAAAATATATTTTTCAGCTAAAATAAAATAGTACTAATAAGCTATTCCAATTTATAGTATAGTTGTAATGACAAAAAATCTCAACAAGAATGTCATTTTGTAGAATAGGGTAGAATCAAGGGAAAAGGCATGAATCAATAGCATCAACCATCAAATACGTAAAACTCAAACCCTAGGACCCTAATCCAACAATGAAGCACAAATGAACATAGAAATATAAAATGATAAAATAATATTACCAACAATCTCTATGCCATGGTTAACTCACCTTCATTGGTCTTCTCCATTTTACTCTATATCAAAGATAGTAGTTGCGGTTGTCTCTAGCTAGCTAAGGTAGAAATGAAAGTGAAAGGTCTCTTTAATAGAAAACCAAATTTGAATGAAGGGTCAAGATCAAATGATGAAGATCAATGGATATGATTGCTTGAGAAGCAATGAAATAGGGTTAGGGAAAAAATAGGGTTTAGTTAGGGATTGGTGGTGGAGATTAAAAGGTAATAAAACCTTATCAAGGGTGGAAATTAATTAAGATGTGAAGGGATATGAATGGCACAAATAAAGAGAAAGGATAAGAATGACACATATAAAGAGGTTGCAGAGTAAATTAAATAATTATTTAATTGTAGAAGAAAGGGTAAAGGTTGATTTTAATTAAAATAACAATTTAATTAAAAGTGGGGGAAAATGACAAAATATTAAATAATTAAAATAATTATTTAATGGCAAGGGAAAGGTGGAAAATAATTAATTAAATAAAATGTATTTAATTATGGAAGAAGAAACTAATGAATAATTAAATAATAATTTATTTAATTAATCAAAGGAAGAATAAAAGGAGAAATGAATTAATTAAATAATTAAAATTATTTAATTAATAGAAGAATATGATTTTAGAAAATAATTAAATAATTAAAATTATTCAATTATGCAGGGGAAGAAGTGGAAAATAATGCTTGTAGGCTTAGGATATTTTTCAGTGTCTCCATTTTCCTCTCTATGATGCAATGCACTTTATCATGTTGTGTCAAAGAAATTTAGTCCAAGACATGCCCCAAGAGAGATGCGATAGACCCATGTCCCCTCGAATTTTCTTTTGGAAATTTTGAAAATCTCAAAAAAATAAAAAAATATTTTGGCATGTAAATTGGATAGGCGTGAATGCAAGGATTGACAAAAAGAAATGTTAGTAGGAGGAAAATGTTAGCATGGAGTTATACAATTGAAGAGGGATTGATATTTTAGTTGAGAGATGCTAAGATTGCATGTTTATCATTGTTGGGAATTAAAAATATGGCAAATGACATTAAGTACCATGGTATCACATAGACCAAGGTGAAAAAATCTCCTACTTGTCATTTGCATATATTTTACAACTATGGATATTGGAATGATTTTTTTTCAACTAAAATAAAGAGTACTTTTATATTTTCCATTAGAAATTTGATAAGCTATTTGAATTTATAGTATAGTTGTAATGACAGAAAATGTCAACAAGGATTTCATTCTATGACAAAATCTCAACAAGGATTTCATTCTATAGAATAGGGTTATGGATATTTGAAAGATTCTTTTGAGCTAAAATAAAAAGAGTACTTTTATATTTTCTCAACAAGGATTTCACTATGTAGAATAGGATAGAATCAAGGAAAAATTATGAATCAATAGTATCAACCATCAAATACATAAAAATCAAACCCTAGGACCTTGTACCAGTGTACTTCTTTCCGTTGGGGCATCCAAAATATAAAATAAAATATAAAATTTGATCGCAGTAAGATAATTCTTTGAACCAACACAAGAAGTACAAAGGGGAAAAATGTAGACATGTGAAATTGGCATCATGCATTTGATTAGGTCATATTCATCCATTCATCAAATAAATCAAGTTTATTTGGTCAATCTCCTAAAGTCATCAATTTAAATTAAATAAATCAACTTGATCCTAACATCACCCTCCTTGATTAAATAAATCAAACTTTTATTTAATTAAGTCTGAAATCACCTTTCATCTCCCTTTATTTAATTTAAATCCCTAAATCTAAGTCAAATGGGTCAAAGCATCTAACATCATCTTAACTAAGCTAATCCTCATTAACTTAATCTAATCACCCATCACATCCTCTAGCTCTTCCCACTTGTACCAATAAAGCATTTTTATTCATTTATAAATTCATCATTTTCCATCAATATGGCAAGGAATATTCCATCAAATTTGAATTCAAAAACAAGTTGACATATACATCCATCAAAGCA
>VDFB02271358.1:64515066-64794157 GCA_007258455.2 Sequoia sempervirens | reverse complement strand
CATTCAAATCTTCATTACATCTCCTTCATTTCGTACCATAACTTTCCAAAATTTTCAAATGACTCATATCCAACATATTTATAATAATTCCATCCCTTTGCAACCATCTAACTACCTATGTCTCTTTATCTTCCATTATTTTTAACAATTTCACATTATGACAACATTGACAATTTTTTTGCAATATATGACAAAATGAACACTTTAAATCTCCTAGACCCCCTAAAACATTCAAAATTGTCAATTAGACCTTATTAAATGACTCAAAAAACTTACAAATAATTTTTTTACAATTTGTCCTTATGGAGGAAAGAAATCAAATTGGTGCTCCTTCACTAGAGAATGAGATGGATATTGATTAACCATTGCTTTTGAGATAAATCCAAAATTCCAACAAACCTATAATCATTCAAGATTTTATTAGATATGGTGATGAGAGATGATGATTTTCTTGTTTCAAAGATTGGGATACTAACAACATATTATTTCTTATTTTTGATAAAACACATATACACAATGCATCAAGTTATTGAAAACCAAGATGACATTGTAACTAGTGTGAGGGAATGTGCAGGATCATGATGGGCCAAAAAGTGGCGATATGATGGGTATGTGTAGGGTACGTGGCTGATGACTTTTTTCTACCCAAAATTCATGAAACGAAAAGGGTTTTTAAAGGAGATTCACAGCTTTCCATCAATATAAATTATGTCTTACTTTGAATTTAATAAATAATTATTATTCATTTTCTATTTGAATTATGACTAAAGTCATAATTGATAGGTTGATTGAAAAACATCTATAGCTTTCAAACGGTGTCACATTTTTTAAATCTGAAACATATGTCACATTATATGCTTCACATACGATAGGATTAAAAGAAAAATGAATTTCATGAAGTTTTAACCAAGTTAAGGTGGTCAGACATACAAGTTTTTTTTTTTTTAAGTTGTAATAAAAAATTAATAATTCATTATTTACTTAGAAAAAAATTACAATTTAAAAATATGCATCACATCAGGACATGAGTCCTCTACTTATATCTAAAATATTATCATTTTATTGTGGTTAGGGTGGTCAGACAGACACCTAATTCTTAATTTTTCCTTGAAATTTAAGTGTTACTACATTGAAATTTCAAATTTTAACCAAATAGATTTAAAAAAAAAAAAACCTAGTAGTTTAGAAAATACATTCAATTTTATATAGATTCTATTCTTACATATTTTTGAAATAATATAGATAACTTATTCAAATTTTTATGTCAAGTTGCCTATCTCTGATTTTTTTGAATTTTTCGCCACTTCAGGGCCTGTTTTTTCCATGATGATCCTACACATACCTGTGATGGACTTTGACTCTGCAAACATATAGGAGTATACTTGTTCATACCTTACATACAAAAACCTTACTAGGATGTACTTCAAATTTTTAGAACATCTCATACTAGAACATAGAGAGGCATAACCTAACAATGTAATAGTCAACAAGTTGCCCAAAACACCTTCCATACACACATAACAAAGCAAGTATTTGCCAAGGTTATTTTACAAGAATATCCAACAAGAACAGTAAATGAAAGATAATGTTCAATTCCCCATTCCTTTCTCTCTAAATCATTTTGATAGACATCATCAATAGGTCATCAGAATGAGTGTGGTAAAATAAATCATAAGAAAAGGCCAAGTGAAAAAAAAATTCAATGTTCTTCATACCTCTAGCCAAAGGGATGTGTGTGTGAGGATAAGAATCCAAAGTGAGCTAAAATGATGCCCATTGTCAAAAAGATATATCCTAAGACATGATTGTATTGGATGATGATGGGTTGATTGGTTGTTTGAAAGACCGTTGATATAAAGTTGATTGAGATGTTTGCTAAAAAGATCAAGAGTTTGATTTTTCATTTAAAATTTTGTTGTTTTGAATTTGATTTTACATTTGAAGTTTTCTTTTGCTGATTGTTGTGCTTGTTTCCATTTGTGTTACCAAAGGTTGTTGATGACAAACATTTTATTATGGATAGAATTTTTTCATGAGTGAGAGTGAAAAATGGGATAGGTGGGTTTGGATTTTCTAGAATATTTCATTATTTTTGGTGTTTTCGTAATGTTTTGAGGTTGTTTTTGGATTTTGGGTTGTTTTACAAATGATTTTATTTTCAAGTTTTTAATTTTTTTTTGTTTTCTTTGAGATTTGGACCACCAACCAAACATAAGGTGACTAACCTAGGGCTTGAGGGCTAATCAATGATTAGCCTTTCCTATCTTATACATGTATAGACCTCGTAGTTCGATTGAGTTTGACCAATAATCATTTATTGATGAGATATGAACACTTAATGGGTCTTTATTTTATTGTGACATAATCGTAAGGATTGACCTAATGCCTCAGGGGTGCATCGATGATGCCCTTGCCTACGTTCAAGCTCAAAGACAATGTAGTTCAAAAACCATGTTTTTAATTTTTTTTTTACTTTTTGACCTATTTTGAGATATTAATATGATCTATTTTTTTTTATTTTTGCATGATTTTTATGATTTGGATATGAATATGTTGGACGATATCAATGATTTATTTTTGGATTTTGTTGAAAATTAAGCTAGGGTTGATTGATCTGATTGATGGATTGATGATGATAACATTATTGAGGATACACAACAATACAAGGATAGTGTTAAGCAACAGAAGGATTGGGAAGGATATCTAGAGATGATGATGGATTGATTGGATTTGATTGATCAATATTTTGAAGCTTGGTTTGGAACAATTTTTTTTTGAATGATTTGATGTGACATTGAAGTGAAAATTAGATGCAATTGATATTGATTGTTTGGATTGATGTTCGATGAAAGATAAAGATGGATAAGGAATATATTCTCATCAAATATGCTATGGGTTAGTGATTTGGATATTTTCTCACAAATGCTTTGACCAATTTGATTTCATGTTTTCCAATGTTCAGATCACCACATAAGTTGGAAGATATAAATCAAGATTTATTCATGAAGTAAGATGTAAATATCTACCCCTAGTGTCTAAAAATGTATGGATAACTGCAGTGTATGAAAAATGGGGTTTGAATGCTATCATAAGACTTAGGACATAGAGCATACCCACTTTCAACATACTACATTCAAGGGTAACCCTAGAGATCTCAATGCAAAGGAGAAAGAGATCTTGCAATAGGGTTGTCCTAGGGGTTGAATGAAAACTAATAAGGGGTTGACCACAAAGTTTAGAATTGGAAAATACAATGAAATGCAAGATGAAAATGCAAAACCCTAATATGATGCAAGCTTGATTTAAATGGCCTAAAAATGGAAGCAAATCCAAACAAAAAGATGCAAGATAAAAGGTGTGCATCTGGGAATCTGGAAATGACTAGAAGGAGCTCTAAAACACTAGAAAATATTCCTTTAAAGTTGACTGGGACTCATTCGCCAAGCTAGGAAAATCAGTCCAAGTTCTTGGTTTTTGTGTAGGAACAAGAATCTGCCAAAAAGGTGTTTGAATCTATAAAATTCTAAATTTTGACTATAACTGGGACTCATTCACTAGAATTGGCGAATTAGTCTAGTTAGGCTTTTCTAAAGCTTCAAAGTCTGATCCTACTCTTATTTGCTTGTTTTTTCCTTTTTGATTGATTTCTAGATTTAAAACCTTGATTTACAACCTGTAAGTGTTCTTGAATGTTCTTCAATTCTTGATGAAAATGTTGAAAACTTTGGATGTTTTGAAAAAATTTCTCGAATCTTGATCCTTAGGAAATCTTCAACCTAGACCCAAAAACTCATACACAAAGGAGAGGGAAAATTTTTGTTGGGTTAGTGGATAAGGGTTTTCCCTGGTCAAACCCCTTGTTGGTACTCAAACCTTGAAATGAAATCAAATATGAATAGAGAATGATGAATGAACAAATGACAATGTTGCAACTCACCAAACCCTTGTAATAAAGTGTTGTAACTATGCTTGAGATGATTGCAGTGGATGTACACCTTGAATCTTGCTTGATGGTGATAAATCTTGACTAAAATGCTTGGTTGAATCATAAAACCCTACATCACAACTATTAGCTCAAAAAAAAACATGATGCATGGAATTTTTGACATGATGCTTGACGCTTGAATGCTACTCTAAAATGCTTCATAATCTACCCTTGAAGACACTTGAATACTCTTGTGAACTCAAACTTTCTATAAGGATGAATACTTGAATGCTTGGGATGATCTCTTGAATGTTTAGGTCAAAATGAGAGAAATAACCTTGTATTTATACTCAATTATGAAAGAATTCCTGAAATTACAACACTACAAGCCAAGATCAAATCTAGGAGGATAAATTTTTTCCAAAAATTTAAATTAATTTTGATTTTGAGCCACACGAGACTCATTCACCCAAGGTGGTGAATGAGTCCCACTAGGCCTAATTTTTGGGACCATTTTTAAAAATGCTTAGAATTGTATGAAACCAAGATCAGGACCCAAAAATCTAGGTGGGACTCATTCACCCAAGGTGGCGAATGAGTCCCAGATCACTAAATCTAGGCCATTCAAACTTGAAACACCTAAAAATTATAATTGGCTAATGATTTGTGTCAAGATTATCCTTGAAAAGATACAATAAATGAGGCTTGTGGATGCAATATAGGGCCAATTAAAGCATAAAGAAGCCTAATTATTAATGAAAATCCTAGAAAAGTGTGAAAGTGTGTTACAACACTTCAAATAAGGTAAGATTAAAGTCAAAAAGAGGTTTATTGGGTGTAATTAATTAATAAAACCTTAGAAAAGTGTGAAAGTGTGTTACAACACTTCACAAAACTTTAGTAAGGTACCTTTTATGTTCATCAGTTCATAAGGTCCCAAGACCTAATGCGAATGTGTCAAACACATTACAACACTAAATCAAGGCACCATTATGCCTAGTTCACACAGAGGGCCCAAACAAGCAAGGGAAAAGCAAGAGGGATACTTTTTATGTTATCACATTTAGCCCCCACTTTAGTGAGAGGATGAACTTGCTTCAAACTCACACTAAAGTAGAAAAACACAATCCAAAAGGTGTCCAAGTGCACCAATGACAATAAGATGGGATGGCAACAATCAAGTGGGTTATCAAGCCCCCAAGATCATGATCCCATGACAAACCAACATAGGCACAAAAGAACACACATGAAAATGATATAAGGAGAAACAAAAAAGCACAAGCATGCACTGTCAAAGAAATAAAGAAAATGAAACAAAATGAAAAAGAAAAATGGGTGGATCAAGCTTCGACTATTTTTCCATCATGATATGGATCAGATCTAGGTTGTTTGTGCAAAAAATGTATACTCACTCTGAGGAAATGAAACTTCAGGTTGTCCATTGGGTGAGAAGTCCAAGAAGGTGAGAAACATACACTCAAGGATGGTATGTGATCACACACACATGTGAGTGGCTAAGGGAAATTCATGCCCTCATTCAGCTTCTTGTCAAACCATACCAAAGTTATAACTCCTGATAACTTTGATAGGGTGTCACAAAAAAATGATTTTTGAGCTTCATGAGACAAGAAAAATTTTGTATGCTTGGAGCTCATGAACAAACAAGATGGCTCTATAGGCATACAATTTTTGTTATGCAAGGTGGCCATATAACCAAAAATGAAAATGCAACAATGAGAATGTTCAATGAAGTCTTGCTTAGTTTATGTGATGTATTAACTTTGGGAACATTATGCCTAATGTCTCCACTATTGGACCAATCAAATAATAAAAGATTCACAACTTAGGGGATGTAGTGTGCCACATCAAGCCACTAAGAGGAATGTAATATGCTAAGAGAGATCATTATCTTGAAGGACATCATGCAAAATTTCATCAACAAAGTGAGAAATGCATCGTATAAAGTAAGAAGATAACACTATGAACCATGAAAAGAAAAATGCAAAAGAATAATGTCAATGTATGCCCCCATTTTAAAGAAATTTATAAACACTATGTTGTGAGCAATTAATTTAAAGTAGAAAATGATAAATGCTAACAAAGAATACATGAGAGATAACTTGGAAAGCCCTATGCCAAGTCATATGTTTATGAGTAAAACTATGTCATGCAAAAGGAAAGAGACAGGTTTCCCCCAAAATGAAAACACCAAACATGTAAGGGATCTATGGATTTTGGGTCAGTATGTTCTTGTTGCAGTGTTTTTAAGAGATCCATAAATTGTGATCATTCCCCAAATACACATAGATTTGGAAGACTGACACAAAGAGAGAGAAAACAAGGAAAAACATTTTGGGTCAACATGGAAGAGACATGAATTTCTCAATGCCTTGCGTTATCCTCAAAAGGAAAACACAAGAAAAATTCAAAAGAGATAAAGAAAAAGAAAAGGAAAATCCTTTTGGGTCAATAGGGAAAATACCTGAATGTGTCAATACCTTGCATCATCCCCAAAAGGAAAACACAAAACAAATGAAAAAGAGATAATTTAAAAGGAAAAAGAGAAAAAGTTGCATGACATAGAGAAGAATGAATGTACAAATATAGGAATGTCACAAAGAGAGAGAGAAAATAAAACAAAACATCATAGGGGATCACATCACACACATGCAATCATATAAAATAAAATGAAAAATAAATGATGTAAAAGACTAGTTAGGCACATGTGAGTCAACCTATGAGCAGGTCGTATGCATCACAATCATGTTCATTATATGTACCAAAGCCAGACAACTAGCTAAAGGGACAAGAGCAAGTGCCGAACTAGGGTCAATAACAAGTTCATCACTCTTCTTAGGATAATTATCATTTAAGCTCATGGAAGAGAAGAACAATGTATTCAATTCATTATGCACCTCTTCGTCAATCTTAGCAGCCTCATCATCATCATCCAAGTTAATCACAACAGAAGGTCGAATGATAATGTCCACGGAAGAGTTCAACTCTTGTTGTGGTTGTTGTATTCAATTATTTTGTTTTGGGGAAGGAGTAGGGTCATCATGCTTTACTTTAGTCAAGTTTGGATTTTGATTTTCTTTGTTTAATTCTTCATGTAACCTATGAGCAAGGGCATGGCGTATATTCCTATGCTCTCTATCACCTCTATTTCTTTTAGTTTGGTTTTCAAGTTTCGTTTGTGTAGGAGTGGGTTGGTTAACTATAGGTTTCTTTTCTTCCTTAAGGGGAGGAATGTAAGGGACTAGAGGATGTTGTTCAACCACTTTCTCTTTGAATTTTTAAAATTGTTTTATTCTAGGAGGTGTGACAGGGTTGTTTTCATTATCTCTTGGTCTTTTGTAGGAGATAGGTGAAGGTTCTATCTTAGGTTGGGCTTGGTTGTTTGGAATTTATTTAGGCTCAATCATGGTTTTTTCTAGAATAGTAAGATCAATGGTGGGTGGGGACATGTTTCAAAGGGATATTCTTGCTATCTTATTTTCCTTGAACTTTTGATAAGACAAGAAAAAGAAGTCTTCTCATGGTTTTATAGGTTCCATAGGCTCAGGCCAAAAGAAATCTAAGGAAAAGTTTCGTTTGGAAGACAAAGGTTTAAAGACACTATGATGGAAAGTGAATATTTCATTTTCAAAGGGAAACTTTAAGAATTTATGTATGACTGAAGGGACTGCATTCATGGAGGGAAGCCATGGATAGCCTAGCTTCACATGAAATTGATCTGACTGTGGGATGATGGAAAATGAAATGTCTAATATTTTTGGTCCTATTTGCAATGGATGTAAGGTGATCGATCCCATCGTAGGGAAAGTAAAACAATTATGCATCTTGATCTATGATTTTGGTTTATCATATATATATTGATAAAGCTCGTGCAAAAGTAAGAATTCATCAGTGATCACATTCTCTCCACAAGAAAGATCTATTAGTATCCCATTAGTGGGCTTTCCATAGATTTTTCCAGCTATGTAAAGAGGACCATCGGGTGCATTTTTAAGTATATCCTTAGAGGAGAAAACAATGTCAAAAGGATTTTTAGTTTGTCCCTTATGAGGAATGACATCTATCACTTCTACCATGTCATCCATAGGATCATTATCTATGGAATCGTGTTGAATAGAATCATTGTTATCATCATTTGTATCAACATTCATCACATCATTCTTTGTAGTTTCACTAGCTTTCACAAATGAAATGTTATGTTTAGGCATAGGGTTGGTGAAAATTTGCAAGTCCTGGTTAGGAGGAGCAACAAACTTATTTCCTTGATCACTAACATCTCCAACAGAAAGACGACTAGAATCAATGAGGTCTTGCACAAGATGTTTAAGATGCTTGCAATGTTTTGTATCATGTCCAATTTATTAGTGATAATTGAAATAAGAATTTGATCTAAATCTTGGGGATAAAGGGTTATTAGGATCGGGTGTTTTGATGGGAGGCAAGGTACTCATTTTCTATTGTAAAAGTTGGAACATTATGGGTATCGAGTAAGGGAGTGAATTGTCTCTTAGGGTCTCCATAACTAAAGGGTATCGTGGCTTTAACAAAAACTACTTGGTTATTGACATTTTGAGTTGTTTGCTGAGGGGGATCGAATTGAAGGAACCCTTTATTCTATTTTCTAAAAGGTTGGGATTTGTTTTGGTTTGTGGGCTTGAATTTCTCAATATTGATAGAGGCTAATTTTGTATCTTGACTACTAAGTGAATTTTGATAATCACGAAGGGTGGTACAGAAGTGCATAAAGGAGGGAAATTTCATCATGGTGAGCTTATCTTGAATCTTTCTTTACAAATTTTCTATGGAAATTTTTTGAAGATAAGGGTCGGGGACCTTGACATCGATTTGGGAATAAAGCGATTGATAACATGAGATAGAGTTAGTTATCTTTTCTTCTTCTTTTTGCTTACATCTCATCAAATTGGCCAAGATAATCTTAGGAGTCATATCCACTTAGAAATGGTTTACAAAAGCCTCAAAAAGTTCATCAAATTAATGAATTGAGTTGTTTGGTAAAAAGGAAAACCATTCCAAGGTAGTATCCTTCAAGGACCTAGGGATAATTTTAGCCAAAAGTTTATCCCCAATGAAAAATTCACTACATAATGTGGTATAGGCATTAACATGGTTAGAAGGATATTCCTTTCCTCCATATTTCTCAAATCTAGGTACCTCTACACCTTGTGGCATTGGTGTTCACAATATCTCCAAGGAAATAATATACTTGTGGGCCATTTTGATTTGATTGATGGTGGAAATATGTTTATGAAGGGATGAAACGGTTTGGAAGAGTTGATTTATGAGAGGGTCATTGCTTGTGTTATGAGATATAAGTGAAAAATTTGTAGGGGTGTATGTATTTGAGGGACAAGTGAATGGAATACTTATAGGTGATAGGGTGGTAGGAGATATGACATGTGGTGCGACAAAGGAAGTAGGGATGCTAGCAGAAATACCCAAGGAAGGAATGACATTACTAGTTGGTTGTATTATTGTTGTGACTTGAGTATTGGTATAAGTAGGTATTGAGGTAGTTTTTGTAAGAGGAGGAATTTGAGTTCCTCCTTGGCTTGTGACATTGCTTTCAAGTAAAGGAAAAATAGTGGTTGCTCGGTGAGGTGTTTTCCAGAGATTTGAACTATGTTTTTCACAAGGTCAAGTCCATCTTCACTTTCAAGCATGCAATGAATGTTGTCTATAGTAGGTATTTGTATTAGTTGAAATATTGTCATTTTCCACTTGGTGTTGTAGGTTTTATAAGTCTTCATGAATTTGAATTATGATGTTTTCTTGCGGGACACTAACAACCATGGTTTCAACTTGCATCACACTACTTGAAGGTAAAGAGTTATTGAGGGTATGGTCCATACCTAGTGTACTGGTGTCAAACTAGGAGTGAAAGAGATAGAAAACCCAAGATACACAATGATTGTGCTATTGTAGGATGACATGAGTCTTGAACTTTGTCTCACTATAGTATTAGCAATAGGACACCAAATACTCATACAAGGGATACTAAATGCAATATGAATGCAAATGCAATATAAGCTAAGAAAAATGAAATTCTTATAGTAGAAATTATGGAAACTAAAACAAAAAGGAAATAACAGAAAATAGAAACTCAGAAACAGTGTTACAAATGCTAGAAAATGCAATGCAGGATATGCACAAGGATAGATCACCCAAGGTGGCGAATGAGTCTTGGGTATGTGCAGGATCATGATTGGCCAAAAAGTGGCGATACGATGGGTATGTGTAGGGTATGTGGCTGATGACTTTTATTTTACCCAAAATTGATGAAATGAAAAGGGTTTTTAAAGGAGATTCTCAGCTTTCCATCAATATAAATTATGCTTTACTTTGAATTTAATAAATAATTATTATACATTTCTATTTGAATTATGACTAAAGTCCTAATTGATAGGCTGATTGAAAAACATCTATAGCTTTCAAACAGTATCACATTTTTTGAATCTAAAACTTGTGTCACATTCTATGCTTCGCATACTATAGGATTAAAAAAAGAAAAAATGAATTTCATGATGTTTTGACCAAGTGAAGGTGGTCAGACATATGAGTTTTTATATTTTTTAAAAGTTGTAATAAAAAATTCACAATTGATTATTTACTTGGAAAAAGATTACAAAAAAATATGCATCACATCAAGACATGAGTCCTCTACTTACATCTAAAATCTTATAAAAAAATATGATCATTTTATTGCGGTTAGGGTGGTCAGAAAAACACCTACTTCTTATTTTTTCCCTGAAATTCAAGCACTATTGCATTGAAATTTCAAATTTTCACCAAATAGATTTTATTTTTTTAAATAAACCTAGTAGTTTAGAAACTACATTCAATTTTCTATAGATTCTATTCTTACATATTTTTGAAATAATATTGATAACTTATTCAATTTTTTATGTCAAGTTGCCTAACTTTGATTTTTCTGAATTTTTTTCCACTTAAGGGCCTGTTTTTTCCATGATGATCCTGCACATACCCTCCTAGTAGGGATTTTTTCAAAAATTTCATTTTTTTTTAGTTGAATGTTATGATTTTTATGTTTTATGATTTATATCTTGGATACAAATGTAGATTTTGTTTGATTTTCAGTGAAATGAGATGCAAAATTATAAGCTATATGGGCTTTCACTAATGTAAAATTTGAAAACCCTAGAATTCCAACTAACTAATGAAAAATCTAATGTAAGGTTAATGCAAGCCAAATATAAGATAATGATGCACTCCAAATCAGAAATTTAATGTTCTAAATGTAGGTTCACCAAAATGTTGTGTATGAAAAATTGGTTTTGAATGCTATCATATGACTTAGTACATAGAGCATACCCACTGTCCACCTACTACATTCAAGGGTAACCCTAGAGATCTCAATGCAAAGGGGAAAGAGATATTGCAATAGGGTTGTCCTAGGGGATGAATGGAAACTAATAATGGGTTCACCACCAAGTTTAGAATTGGAAAGATAATGAAATGTAAGATGAAAATGCATAACCCTAATATGATGCAAGCTTGATTTAAATGACCTAGAAAATCAAGTAAATCCAAACAAAAGGATTCAAGATAGAAGGTGTGCACCTGGGAATCTAGAAATGTCTAGAAGGAGATCTAAAACACTAGAAAATATGCCTTTAAAACTGACTGGGACTCATTCACCAAGATGGGTGAATCAGTCTAGGTTTTGGGTTTCTATGCAGGAACATGAATCTTCCAAAAGGGTGTTCAAATTTGCAAAAATCTAAATTTTGAATAAAATTGGGACTCATTCGCTAGAAGTGATGAATTAATCCAATTAGGCTTTTCTAAAGCTTTAAAGTTTTATCTTGTTATTCTCTATCTATTCTAGATCTGAAACCCCGATTTTCAACCTGTGGGTGTTCTTCAATGTTCTTCAATGCTTGATGAAAACTTTGAAAACTTTGGATGTTTTGAAAAAATTTCTCCAATCTTGCTCCTTAGGAAATTTGTAAGCTAGACCTGAAAATCACAAACAAAGGAAAGGGGAAAATGTTGTTGGGTTAGTTGATAGGGGTTTTCCTTGGTCAAAACCCTTGTTGGTACTCAAACCTTGAAATGAAATCAAATAAGAATAGAGAATGATGAATGAACAAATGACAATGTTCCAACTCACCAAACCCTTGCAATAAAGTGTTGTAACTATTCCTGAGATGGGTGCAATGGATGTAGACCTTGAATCTTGCTTGAATCATAAAACCCTACATCACAATTGTTAGCTCAAAAACACACATGATGCATGAAATCATTGATATGATGATTGATGCTTGAATGTTGCTCTAAAATGCTTGACAATATGCCCTTGAAGACACTTGAAACCACTTGAATGCTCTTGTGAACTTAAATTTCTATAAGGATGAATACTTGAATGCTTGGGATGATCTCTTGAATGCTTAGTTGAAAATGAGAGAAAGAACATTGTATTTATACTCAATTATGTAATAATTTTCAAAATTACAGCATTACAAGATGACATCATATCTAGGAGGATAAAATCCCAACAAAAATTTGAATTAATTTTGATTTTGTGCCACATGGGACTCATTCTCCCAAGGTGGTGAATGAGTCCCACAAAGGGTAAATTTTGGAACATTTTTAAAAATACATAGAAATGTGTGAAACTAGGATTGAGACCCAAAAATTTAGGTGGGAATCATTCATCCAAGGTGAAAAATGAGTCCTATATCAATAAATCTAGGCCATTCAAACCTAAAACATCTGAATTATGATTGGATAATGATTTGTGTTGGGATTATCCTTGAAAAGATGCAATAAACAAGGGTTTTGGATGTAATATAGGGCCAATTAAAGAATAAATAAGCCCAATTATTATTGAAAAGCCTAGAAAAGTGTGAAAGTGTGTTACAACACTTCACAACACTTCAATTAAGGAAAGGTTAAGGTAAAAATATATGTTTATTAGGTTTAATTAATTAATAAAACCTTAGAAAAGTGTGAAAGTGTGTTACAACACTTCAAAAAACTTTAGCAAGGTACCTTTTATGTTCATTAGTTCACAAGGGCCCAAGACCTAATGTGAATGTTTCAAACACATTACCACACTAAATCAATGCACTATTAATCCTAGTTCACATGGAGGGCCTAAACAAGGAAGGGAAAAGAAAGAGGGATACTTTTCAATTACCACAATAACTATCAATTTTTATCACTCATCTATCCATCACATCATCCTCCCAATTCATATTTTGATTATTTGGATAGCTATCCCATTCCTAAGCTTCATAAGATCACCATCCCCCTATCCACATAGTCAGTCTTGTGTCATCATATAGGTTCAATCATTTTATCTATCCATCATTAGGTCCCACATTTCATCATCCATTTTCCATCATTTGTCATCAGTATTTTTATTGAACTACATTGCCTCTACACTTTCACGTAAGAAAGGCTATATTTGATGAGCCCCTGAGGCCTAGGTCTATCCTTTATGGTGTCTTTTTCTTTGTCATGTCATCAAGAGACCTTATCCAAATAGTTCCTAGTAACAAAACTCACTAGCCCCAAGAGGTTTCAATCTATCTTAGGTACCCATTGTTATGTTGGTCCTATGATCTACTCCACCTATCTTTGGTCTTAGCAAGATGTATCCTTCCTCATATCAGACCATGTCAAGCCCTTCCATCTATCATCCTCATGGAAAAGGATATTTAAATTTTTTGGTGATTTCTTGGTGCTTTTTCATTTTGTTTATATTTTGAACTTCCTACTATACCTACTCAAGGTTGTCACGATCTATATCATGGTGCGCTTTGACTAGTAGAGCTAGGGGAATATCTTGGTTTTCACTGTGATCATGTTTTCTTGGTTGTCCTACATAGTACCTGCTAATATAATTGTGGTATTTTCTTATATTGGGGCATCGTTTATGTTTTTGGTTTTACAACATTGGCCTTACCAAAGCCCCCATGACTTTGGGATGTTGGACTAACCATTTGTTTTTTCCACCAGTCCTATGCATGTGATACGAAGTCACCTTGGTTCCTCATACCCTAGTGCATAGTATCTCATGCTATATAAAATTAAGTGCTCACTACATAGTAGTTTTTATATGACTCTCATAATCCATCTTCCCATCCACTCACCCTACATCTTTCTCATCTATTCATCCTTTATCATTTTCCCTCATCTATCAATCCTATCTATTTTAATCACCCCACTTCCTCCATCCTCATCATATCTTCATCTCTTCAATATTCTTAGGATAATGTAGATTTTTTATTCTAAGCATCTGTTCCTCCATCTTCTTCATCCATTTTAGCAATCTCATATCTCAGAAAAATATTATTCCATTCAATCTAGCACAAATCATCTAATCACATCTTTGGTCTAATTACTAGACTTGCTACAAGCCTTGATCCTATCATCATCATCATCAGGATGTATCCTCCCCTATACTTGTGAGGTCTTTAGATATATCATTTCCTCATCAACAACACTCCCATCATCATAATCGGGGTGTATCCTTCCCTATATTTGTGTTGTTTTGGGATATATCATTCCCTCATACACAACACTCCTATCATCATCATAAAAATGTAGCCTTCCCTATCATTGTGTTGTTTTGGGATATATCATTCCCTCATCCACAATGGTCCTATCATCATCATTGGGATGCATCCTTCCCAGTCCTTGTGTTGTTTCAAGATATATCGTTCCCTAATAAAAAACACTCCATCCATCATCGATCAATCTTGGCTTGTAGCTTTACCGAGGAAACATCATATTTATTCTTGAATCCATTTGTGCTTTCTTTCTTATCATAATTTGCTTCCATTATCTCTTCCTCTTCTTATCCCACATTATATCCATCATTTTGCATCATCTTCCCCATTTACCCTTGCATCATCTCATCCATTTCGAGAGAAACCCATGTTCTCTTGAACCCACATGTCCTCTCGAGGGGGAATCCTCAATCCATAGTCTTCACCTTCACTCCCATAATATGTTATGCTAGTCATTCCTTTGAATGACTAGGGCATATTTCACAATCTAACTAGATTATCTTAGGTGTTGTATTTTAATCTTCTTTGAAATGATGCTACTAGGTAAACCTACAAAAGTGGTTTACAATTTTAATGAGGAAGGAAAATAGGAAAAAAATGACCCCATACCAAAAAGTTTAGTTTTTGGGGTTCAAATGAACCCTTTGGTTCGCGTGAAACAAAAAAGGGTTCGAATGAACCATGGTTTGTGCAAACCAATTAAATGCAAGGTGGACCCCATCCCACCAAAAACACAATGAAAACCCCTTTTTAAAAGGGGGTTTCAATTAACCAAGGTTTGAATGAACCCTGGTTCACTCGAACCCCTGGGGGTTTCCTAGAACCCCCCTTTTCCCACCTCCCTATTCTCTAGCACAAAAAGAGCCAGAACTTTTTCCCTTTGAAGCTTAGGTTGAGTGTGAAAATGTAGGATACTTCATGAACCCAACTGGAATCAGGTAGTCCTTCGAATGAGCTATCCAACAAATATAATTTTAATATGTTTTGGTTTTATTATGTATTTTATTTTTAGTTTTATTAAACATAGGTTTTTCATCAAAAATGAAGGTCTTTGTTCTGCACATGTGGAAAAATAACATATTATCATTTTTTTTTTGAAAAAATGAGTGCACTAGATATTGAAATCGTTGATTCAACAAAAAAAAACAATTGAATTTCAAGATATACAAAAAAAGTTACGCATTATATTGTCGTGCTATGTCTGAATTGTAATTGGTTTGACTTTGAAACTTGATTAAAGAAAAAATATTCAATAAAAAACTATCTAACCAAGTGGAAGCACTATATATCAGAGTTAAAATATAAATTTGAAAGAATTAGAATTTTATCCTTCATGGAAAAAAAGTAATGCATTATACGGTGTGCGCACTTTTTAAAAATGCTGTTTTATGGAAAAAACCAATTTTTGTGGGAGATGGAAAAAGAAGTGCAATTTGATTCAAAAAATTTTGAAAAAAATATTTTTAGAGTCTACAGACAAAATGTGACGAGACTCTATTTTTCATCATCTTCAAATTTCTCACGGTTTAGCCACTATAGGTGCCCGAATGTGAAGATTTAGTTAAAAAAATTATTTCAGTGTCCAATTTGGCCAAAAATTGTAAACCACTATTGTGGGATCACCCTACTTCATAACACCATATCAAAGAGGGGAAAAATGTAGACACCTAAATTTGACCACTAATGTTTGATCAAATTTTTCCCTTTTACGTCTAAATATCCTCTTTATCCATATTAATTAAATAATTAAATAATTAAATACTTTATCCTTTATCCTTTTCCTCAAAGAATTAAATAAATAACCTATTTATTTCATTCCTCACATGTCACATCCCACATAATCTACACCTAATCCTAATCCACTTGCTAATCCCATCATTAGGCATGTGCACATTCCTAATCCATGATTAGGAGGTGTCACATCCTCTAAATTTTATGTAAGTGGGCACATAATCCCCATTAGCCACCTAACCCTCCTCTAATCCTTCATTAATTAACCTAATTAACTTCTTGGTCAACTCTCCCCATCCCCCAACGAATTTTCATTTCCTTTTTGTCTTCCCTTGAGGTCCTTTGGAGCAAATCTTAGTTTCTCCTCAATCCCCATGAGGATTAAAAGGGAATTTTTAATTACCTCTAGTCTCAACCTTCCCAAGGGTACTTTCAAGTACCCTCCACCTCATTCTCTCCTTTCCCCATTTTATGACACTTGTCATCACCATGTGGGTTGAGATGTCTCAAGGAATCTCAATGCTTGATCTCAACTTCCAATCCGAAGCCTCCATCCAAAATGTTTTAAGCTATTTATCCAAACACTAAGCCATTTTTCATCTCTCTCACACATTTTTCCTTAGAGAAACATTATGCTACCATATTTTTAAAATGAGCACACAACCAATCACAAATCCTGGGAAAATCTACACAACAAGAGGCTTCATATGTTGGTTTAAGCTCCATATCTCCCTATCACCCAATCTTGAGTATTTTTATTTATTCTTTATGTTTTTCTTGGTTTATGAATTTACTTGCATTTTAGTGGATTAAAAACACTAAACACATTTCTAGCATGCCTAGTTGGACCCATGTCATGGTTCTATTTTATATTTTTTATTGTTTTCATCTTTACAAATTTAGATTTTTTGAGCTATAGGGGTGAATCCACTCATTGGGTGATTCCTCCACTTTTAGGGGAAATCCTACAACATAAAGGGGTGATCCTGTGCTTGACCCTCCACAAAAAACTTTCAGGGGTGATTACATCCTCACCCTTCTACATCCAGTTTAGAGGGGTGAATATACTTCCTTGAGGGGTGATTTTTCTTTTGTTGTAGGGGCGATTTTGTGACATTTTATAGAGATGATTCTACTGATAGGAGAATGCACAAGTTATAGAGGTAGATGCGCTAGAGTCCTACAAAGGTGAATTTTCAACCTACATAGGCGAAAGCGCGTCATAGGTGATCCTAAAATCTTGATGGGTGATTATTCTTGAGGCTACACAGGAGATCCTGCTTCATATGAGAATCTATGACATGGGTATGTGCAAGATCATGATGGGCCAAAAGTGGCAATATGATGGGTATGTGTAGGATATGTGGCTGACAACTTTTTTCTTACCCAAAATTGATGAAACAAAAAGGGGTTTTAAAGGATATTCTCAACTTTCCACCAATATAAATTATGCTTTACTTTGAATTAAGTAAATAATTATTAATCATTTTCTATTTGAATTATGACTAAAGTCCTAATTGATAGGTTGATTGAAAAACATCGATAGCTTTCAAACGCTATCACTTTTTTAAATCTGAAACATGTGTCACATTCTATGCTTTGTATACTATAGGATTAAAAAAAGAAAAAATGAATTTCATGAAGTTTTGACTAGGTTAAGGTGGTTAGACATACAAGTTTTTATATTTTTTAAAAGTTGTAGTAAAAAATTCATAATTAATTATTTACTTGGAAAAAACTTACAAAAAAATATGCATCACATTTGGACATGAGTCCTCTACTTATATCTAAAATCTTATAAAAAAATATTATCATTTAATTGTGGTTAGGGTGGTCAGACAGACACCTACTTATTTTTTCCCTGAAATTTAAGTACTACTGCATTAAAATTTCAAATTTTTACCAAATAATTTTAAAAAATAAAATAAAAATGGTAGTTTAGAAACTACATTCAATTTTCTACGAATTCTATTCTTACATATTTTTGAAATAATATAGATAACTTATTCAAATTTTTATGTCAAGTTGCCTAACTTTGATTTTTCTGAACTTTTTGCCACTTAAGGGCCTTTTTTTTCCATGATGATCTTGCACATACCCACATATAGGGGAAAACCCATAAAGCCCTTTGTGAGATCTTCAAATAGGGGAACCTACATGTTGACAGGTGAACCTACTACCTAATAGGTGAATGCATTGGTAGGCCCACAAAGGTGAATCGAAAACTTACATAGGAAAACTTACACATCATAGAGGTGAACCCACAACCTTCAAAGATGAATCTGCTAGCAGTCTACAAGGTTGAATCTATTATCTATAGGGGTGAATCCATTATCTACAAGGGTGAATCTACATGGTCTATAGAAGGTATAGAAAAAATATTTTGGTTGGGTGTTCCACCCCCCTCATTTAATGTTCATCTTCTTTTCATCATTTTCGTTGGCATCTAATCATCTTTTTTATGTAGCTGGCCATCATTTTTCCAAGACTAGAGTATTAGACTACTAGCTTGTTTCTTGTAGGACAAGCGGTCAAAGACAATAGTTAGTTGATTTACCAAAATAATTAGGCACACTTCAATTTATTTAAAGGGTCAATTAACTTGTTTTGCATGTTTGGAGTTGACTGTTTATGTATGCTCTCCCCTTGAATAGTACAATGAATATGGGGATCATATATCATAGTTAACTCAAGTCCATTTATTTACCCAAGAGTACTAGTACGTGTATACTCTCCCCTTATGCTACATGCGAGCCTAGGGATTATAAATATCTATTATTTCCTTCCCTATAGGATACCTACTTGGGGATTTCATTACCCCAAGGGATGATCTCAACCGCATGAACCGGCGGGGTATATAAAGGGGCGAGAACTAAATTTGTACCCCAATCTAGTCATGTGTCTGGTGGATCACTAATACTAGGGTGATTCCTAGTTAGATGTGAAGGGTTGGTATGAGTTTCCAATACCTTGCAAGGGCTCTTGATCCATGATTTTGATGGGAAAGTGTTCATAGACATACCTCACATAGCCTTCTAGTGTATTGAGAACTCCCCTAGTTTCTTGTTAAGCCTAGTTTAAGACCTATGTTTAACCATGACTTGGTGTAGTGCAAGTGATGCAAAACATACCTCAAAGATACTCACCATGTACTCCCTTAGGTTGAGATAAAAAATCCTTGGGTGAACTATGATAGCTCTTGAGGAGAGAGAGAAGGTGTGCCTCTAGCATCCATTCATGACCCTATCTTACTGGATCTCTACCTATCCACCTTTGTAAGAAAGGATGCTCCACCCAAGTATCACAGAGTATTAACCCCTTGGGGTGGTGGGCCTACATCATGTTTGTAAACCCTCTTGACTAATTCTAGGTTTTTTTTTCGTGATGTGTCTTCTTGTGCATACCCGTGATTATCTTTTGCCCATCCCAATCCATGTATGACTGTTTGATTTTTTTCTATCTATCCTTTGCCATTGAGTCCCCCTAACCTTTAGAGGCATATCCGCTCCCTGCGGGGGTGAATCCACTCTCCTAAGGGATTTTTCATTTCCCAATATAGTTCATTCATCTATCAGTCTTCCCCGATGGGCATAGCTGCTGGCCCTATAAAGGCAATTTTTCTTTGTTAATGGAGGATTCCATCATTGCCCTGGTTGAGTCATCCTTTTGATAGGAAATTCTAGCATATTCTTGGGTAATTTTTCCTTCCTCTTTCATATAGTCATCATCCATGATTGGCATTTGTGTTCTATTTATAAGCATACTTTTTATCCATCCATACACATGGTCATCCTTCATAAGAAAATCCACGCTCTTCTTGAGTGATCCTATTGTATGTATCAATGCACTATTCAGGTCATTCCCTCATATGAAAATCTATTACTCTTATAGGTGTTTCCTCTACCTATAGAGGCGATTGTGCTATATTCTTGATCAAATCTGCTTCCCATCAAAACTAGAGTCAATCCATCCTATCATGATAAGCTTATATATTCCTCATACAAAAATAATAATCCAATCATTTTTCCTCTTCATTTCCATCTTCAAATTATCACTTTCATCTTACAATCACTATCAATCTTGTCCACAACATCATCCCCTTTGAGCAAGGAGTTAGCTAAAGCTAGATCCTTCATCCATCCAACAATCATCCCATAATTTTGGAAACATCCTTAAACATAGGATCACCTCACACCATATCTTTCAATCATTCCAATCCAAGCTTAAATCCCATTGTAATCTAAGCTTAAATCCAATCTTAATCTGAGCTGAAAGTGAATCCCACTCTGAGCTTAATCTACATCCCAATTTGAGCTTTAGTCCATCCACATCCAAGATCCTTTGATATCGAAACAAATCTTAAGACCCTTGTTCCATGTTCTTCTAATCCATTTTATTTATCTTTTCATCATCTATTCCCATATTTTCAATCCATATCCATCCAATCCAACATCATGAATCCTTATCCTCCATCGATGCAACCAAAAATAGTAGTCAAGGGAGATTCTAATTACATTGAAAATTACATTGAAAGTCTTGTTGATCATGATGAGTATGATATAGATCCCATTGATTCTATCATCGCTAGTAATATTTCCCTGACCATCTTAAAAAATATAATCACTCCTCCAAGATATCTCATCATTCCTCCATCCACACTCACTAGAAATACTTATGCTACCTTTGAAAAGGGAAATCCATTACCTCCCCCATCCACATCTCCATCTTATCCATCATCCATGTCTACCTCTTATCTATCACCCACATATCCCTCTCATATAATACTCATACCTACATCTTCTACTCTAGCCATATCTCAAACTCCATATTTGCATAAGAAAACTATCACATTTACCTCTAGTCCAAATCCTCCATCTCATTATCCTCCAATGCATGATCCGAATCCACCATCCCAATATTCCCACCTTAATCCACCATCCCAATCTTACTACCTTAATTCCCAATTCACTTTCTCCAACATCAATCCTCCATCCACATATTTCTATCGTAATCCACCATCCATGTCCTATACTAATCAACCATTCATGTCCTCTTATCCTAATCCACCATCCATATCCTCCTATGTCATTCCATCTTTCACTCCATCATATCATAATCCTCCCTCCAATCCATCATACCTTGTCATCCATCTAATCCCAATCCATCATCTCATTGTTCTCCAAACCCTCTCCCAATCCATAATCCTAATCCTCCAATCCATGATCCTAATGCACCATTCATATCCTCATATGTAAGTCCATCTTCCACTCCATATCCTAATCCTCCCTCTAATCCATCACATCTTTATCTTGTTGCAAGTATGAAAGTGTTTTCATTGATGTCATGATGTAGGAGCATCCATGGTGTATTGGAAATCCTATGTCAAAAACAATATTTTATTTTTCTTTGTTTGATTTCAATAAGGGCCAAGTATGTGAAAATTCGTGGGGTTCCAAGTTTTTCTAACTTAATTCTAGGGGTTCTAGAGTTTCATAACCTCCTGACTTAGCAATTGTGAAGCAACGGATGCCATCTTTTTTGTCAGTGTGTCATAGGTTTTCAGAACTTCGAAACATCTAAAAAGAGGTTTTAGAGTTTGGGTTTTTAGTGACTTAGCAATGTGTGATGGAAGAATGCCAGTGTGTCATGGGTTTTGAGAACTTCACAACCTCTAACAAGAGGTTCTAAAGTTCAGGTTTTTAGTGATTTAGCAATATACGATGGAAGGAATATGGTGGGACTCAATAGGTTGATAAGGATAGATGGTGACGTGTATAAATAGATGGTTATTATCAATTGGATGATCATGCAATTCACATCCTTATTGTGAATTGCATGGTAGTGAGCTGGAATGGTGGACCCTACGGATAGTAAAAGCTTATGTAAATTTTCATCAAGGAGAAAGGTTGATGTTGCTAGGAGAATATTTTTGGTTCCTCTGACATAATGATGGACATTAAGTTAAAGTTGATTGGCAGTGCTAAGTTGAAGGATAGACAATCTAATGGCTATGTCTTAAAGGTGTCATGATGAAAAAGGAATGTTGGATCATTGCACAAAGAGAAGATCAACGACTTAGATTTAAAGATAAAGATTTACAATGGCTATGACAATGTGAATCAGGGTTTCGACTAGTAACCGACACACAAGAAAGAATTAATTGGTCCAACTACACTAGCAACCAATGTAAATGAAGATTTTATTTTCTAGGTGGTGGAAAAAATTGTAGATGTGATCAATATTGAATCAAATCAAATGGATAGGAGAATGCTTTTAATGCATATCAGATTCTTATGTTTGAAAGAGAGCTAGTTTAGGAAAATTCTCTATAATAGAATTAAATGTTGGGTGGCTCAATGCAGGATATGGAAATATTTGGTAAACTCTATCAGATTCCTTAATGATGAGCTGGATAGTGGTGTGTGGCTCAAGGTAGAGGAAGCTTTCTAGTAAAGTTAGGGTGCGATGAAAACCCTAAGGGAGAGAGAGAAAAAAAGGGGGACTTGGGAGGCTTTCAAGGAGAGTTTTTGCACACATAGATGCTGTTGAAATGTTGCTAGATTGTTGAAGGAATATTTATTGCAAGTGTTGCATGTAGGATTGAAGAGGAGCCCATGAGCTTCAATATTTTGTAATCTTTTGCATATTTGACGATAATATAAGTTGTAAATTTTATCTTCTAAATTCTACTCTTGTTTTGTATTTATTGCCTTCATGTGTTATCTTTTGTGAGATTTATAATAATATCTAAAAGGGAGAGTCTCCCTTTTCATTAGTGGTATTAGAGTGGGTCATCTTGAGCCTGTAAACAAAGCACCAAAGAGAGGTAGTTTGCAATAGGACCTGTGAGTTGTGGGTGAAGATTATGATGTAGACCCAGGACGCTGAAGCAAAAAAACCTAAAAACCTGCCTTCAAGAGGAATCTAACAAGATTAAAATGCCTTATTAGAGAAATTCAAATAGTCCTCAAAGTTTGACAATAACCTGAAGCATAATTTCTTACTTTCACCCTTGTAACCTAGTTTTAGGGATTTTTTACCAATATTTTCCAAAAAACCCGATGAACTCAGATATGATTAAGATACCATTTTTCAAGTTATAGAACATACAAGAAAACCAATAATAACTCTTTTGGAAAAGTTCAAAGATCCAATACTCCTACCATGGAAAAGGCTAGTGGATTAGCCCACTTTTACAAAGAAGGTACCCTCTCAACTCTATCAAACCTTATGAAAATTTTGGGTAGCAATTAAAATTCCAAAAACTACTAAATCCACCACTAGTTTCCAGAGATGACTCTTCCAACATGGAAAACCATAAAAACCTTGATTCTAGGCCTTCAAAAGGAGGGTTTATTGTAAATCATACCTCCAGACCTTCCCAGACCCTGCCACCTATTCAAACATTCATAATTATGCTTGCAAAAGCTTTAGACTTCATTACATACGTTATTTCTTCCACAAAAGTCATAAACCACCCTTTAGTTCCTCGCTTTCACAAGGAAAATCACCCAAATTCAACCTAAGGCAACACCCAAAACCCACAAACACACTTCCTTTGACCTCGAAAACATTTGGAAACCTATATTACAACAAATGGGTTCATTCCATTGAGTTACAATGGCTACATTAGGTGGAATTCCCTAAAAACTCATTTTATTACTCTCAAACCACCAACTTGCACCAAAATAGAGTAGTTTCAGAAAAATAGAGATAACTCATGCAAAATTTAATGATTTTCAATCAAACCTAAAGAATTTTAAAGTAGACTCAACTCCCTAACATCCCATGTCAACCTTAAACTAAAATATGAAGTTGTACGAATTGTTCCAGCCAAGCAAAATTTAGGAAATATAAGGAAAAATGTGTAATTTCAAAGAAAAACTAAATTTATTCATTCAAGATCTTCAAAACTATGTTTACAATGATGGAATCAACTAAATATAGCTTTAATAACCTCCTCCAATTCATATAACCACCTAACCACCTTTCTTTAAGAGGATTTTAACCCTTTACATTGGTAATTATGCATTGTTTACTACTGATTAACTCAAGATTTTTGACTTATACTTCCTTCTAAAGACTCAAACCTACATTAAATGGTTCATATAAACCTTATTTCATCATGAATATTCTTACAGACCTCATTCAACACAAAATGACTCTCCCTACCACTAACTCCTAGACCAACCCTCATAGAATGCACTTTGCAATTACATGTTTTTAGGTGCTCCTGCACCATACTCCCCGGGTACAAAAGATTTATGCCCCATAAATCACTCCATAGGTCTACTCCAACTCTCTGCACAATCCCTTCAAACCTACTCCAAGTCACTTGCATGGAAATTTTCCTCCAAGTTACTTTATACCCTTCATACTTTGCTTTGTCTTCACCTTGTCATGCTTGATCCTGCTCCAATGAATCTTCTTGCTGACTTTTGTCTTCATTAACACCTGCAAACAAAAATTCAATACAAAAACCTAAACAAACATGCATTAGTATCTCTTTTCCATGCTCTTCCATGAGCCTTTCCAATTATACATGTAGTTTTTCCCTTCAATTCAACTCGTACAACATAACTTGCATTTTGGCCTTCCACTTTCATTTTAACCCCTGGTCTGACCACTCTCAAAAGAATAAAAAAATCAAGGAGATAACCAATGATTCCCTTCACTCCCAACCTCTTATCCTTCCACTTCAAATCTATAAGTACTCAGATTCACTATGCTTGGATCCCCTGTCTCAATAGTATACAACTACCTCCTTAGTAAACTTAGTAACCAAGGATAATTCATTGTCCAAATCTCAGATTTTCCTCTCTTCTCCATCTCATTTGGAGACCACACACACTGTCTTCTCTTAGCCATTCCCTGGCCCAACATTTTCAACTTCTCAGTCTTAGCCTCTGTCCTTATTGTAACCCTCTACAAAACGTTTACCATCTATCTTTCACCTCTCATGGTGACTACACATTCCAACCTTTGCTCAGCTCCTATACACTTTTCCCCAGACTCTCCAAACTCTTCCACATTCTCTTTCACTATTTCCTACCAACATTCATAGCTTACTATAATTTCCCTAATTTTCATAGCCTGTTCATCACCTACTCTTAGGTCTTGTATCAGACCCTTGGCTTCTACCATCACTGCCTTCATGGCTTGCACTGTATTTTCAGACTTATTAACTTATTGACTGTCTATCTCAAATCTCTAAGATTCCATTTCAAGGACCTTAGTCTTATTAGCTTCAGCAACACAATCCATTTTTCCTTCATCTCCTCTTCCTACTATGCTCTCATACTGATTGGCATCAACCAACTCACTCTCCATCACTTGCATCATACTTGCTATCTCAATTGCCTCTATACCTTTTGGCTCATAACTCTCTGTACCTACAATATTTTCCTTCCTATCAATTGCATTTGTCCTTAAGGGACACATCACTGCCACAATGATAATCTTCTCATCATCTTCAAACCCTTCATGACTTCTTTCATTCCTCTCATCATTTTCCTTTTTATACACTTCCTCATTCTTCATTTTCTCAGTTTCCAAGACCTCTTTGTCCTCAAGTCTTCCATCCTCACCTTCAACCTTTTGCTGCATCTCATGCTCTTTCCCAAATACTAGACAACACTCTTCTTCCCTTGTGGCTCCATTATGCCAAAGTTACTTTTGTTCAAATAACTCACCTTCATTCTTCGTGATCTAATTTTCTCTTCTTAGGAATTTTGTCCCAAGTACCTTCTTCTCACAATACTTTTTCTCAGCTTTATGTACCATTGTATTCTTCATGGGTGTCTACCCTATAACACCATTAGCCTTTAATGAACAAAATTCTACTTGTCCTTTATCTTTGAAACAACCTTCAAGCTTACCTTTCCCTCTCAAGGTCATTTCACTCTTGCTTCTTCCTTTCTCATCATCCTTTACACACTTCAACTTTGAATCTTCCTCTACCCTTGTTGTCTCAACAATCCTTTCACATGTAGTGGCTGCCTCTTCCTTGTCTCTGTCTTCTTTGTATCCTAGGAACTTTTGTCTTTCCTACAACAACACCCTTGTTTTCTTGTCTTGGCCATGATCTTCTTCCACCAATGAAGTCAAATCATAAATCCTCCCATCCTTTTTAATCTGGTAACTATTATCCTTGCCATAGTACACAACAAATCTTTCCCAACACCATGGTTTCCCAAACATTAGATGACAAGAATTCAATGGTAAAATATCACATAATATTCTATACTTATATTCACCTATTTGAAATTCAACCCATGATTGTTCTTTAACCAAAAATGTGTTCTAACCATTCATAAATGAAATATAATAAGGTGAATCATGTGGAAACCTTTCTAAGTTCAAATTTTCAACCATTTCAAGAGCTACCAATTTATCCAAACTACTTGAATCAACCATAACCTTGCATACCTTACCTTTGCACTTGCACCTAATCTTGAAAATTATATTCCTCATCTGTGTCTCCTTCTCATTCAAACCTCTAATAGACATGATGTCCTTTCTCCTTCAAATGCTTCTCCTTCAATCTTTAAGAGATCTACTTCCTCACTCTGATACCACTATGATGCAGACCCAGGAGGCTCAAGCCAAATAACTTGACAACCTACCTTCAAGAGGAATCTAACAAGATTAAAATTAATTATTAGAGAAATTCAAATAGTCCTCAAATTTTGACAATAACCTGAAGCATAATTTCTTACTTTCACCCTTGTAACCTAGCTTTAGTGCAAACCTAGTTTTAGGGCTTTTTCACCAATAATTTCCAAAACACCTAAAAAATTTAGAGATGATTAAGATTCCCTTTTTCTAGTTATACAACATACAAGAAAACCAATATCAACTCTTTTAGACAAGTTCAAATATCCAATACTCCTACCATGGAAAAGGCTAGTGGATTAGCCCACTTTTACAAAGAAGGTACCCTCTAAACTTGACCAAAACTTATGAAACTTTGGGGAAGAAATTAAAATGACCAAAAACTACTAAATCTACCACTATTTTCTAGAGATGACTCTTCCAATGTGGGAAACAATAAAACCCTTGATTCTAGGCCTTCAAAATGAGGGTTTATTGTAAATCATACCTCCAAACCTTCCTAGACCTTGCCACCTATTCAAACATTCATAATTATGCCTGAAAAATCTTTAAACTTCATTACATAGGTTATTTCTTCCACAAAACTCATAAACCACCCTTTAGTTCCTCACTTTCACAAGGAAAATGATGCAAATTCAACCTAGGGCAACACCCAAAACCCACAAACACACTTCCTCCAACCTCCACGACATTTAGAAACCTATATTACAACAAATGGGGTCATTCCACTAAGTTACAATGGCTATAGTAGGTGGAGCTCCCTAAAAACTCATTTTATTACTCTCAAACCACCAACTTGCACCAAAACAGAGTAGTTTTAGGAAAACAGAGATAACTCATGCCAAATTTAATGATTTTCAATCAAAACTGAATCATTTTAAAGTAGTATCAATTCCCTAATATTCCATGTCAACCTTCAACCAAAATCTGAAGTTGTATGGACTGTTCCAACCAAGCAAAATTTAGGAAATATAAGGAAAAACATGTAATTTCAAAGAAAAACTAAATTTCTTCATTCAAGATCTTCAGAACTATGCTTGCAATGATTGAATCAACTACATATAGCTTCAATAACCTCCTCCAATTCATATAACCACCTAACCACCTTTGTTTAAGAGGCTTTTAACCCTTTACATTGCTAATTATGCATTGTTTACTAATGATTAACTCAAGATTTTCATCTTAGACTTCCTTCTAAAGACTCAAACCTAAATTAAATGGTTCATATAAACCTTATTTCATCATGAATGGTCTTATGGACCTCATTCAACACAAAATGACTCTCCTTACCACTAACTCCTAGACCAACCCTCATAGAATGCACTTTGTAATTACATGTTTTTAGGTGCTCCTGCACCAGATTAAAATGCCTCCAAGAGTTTTTTACCATGGTAGAGGTATATGAAGAGGTGGAGGAGGAAGAGACCCTCATAGAGATAAAATTAGATCCCTCAGAAGGCAACTAGAAACCTTGCAAGAAGATATTAAGAGGAGAGAAGTGCATAGAGAAAGAGATGATAGTGAAGATGAAACTAAAGAGGAATTGGAAGGGGAAGAACATGAAAAAATGTATCCTAGAGAAGTTAGATTGTTGAAAGCAATAGAAACCATTGGAAAGAAACAAAAAATGGAGGTTTCTACCTTTAATGAAAGTTTAAATCCAGAAGAGTTGATAGACTAGATTAAAAACATGGAAGGATTTTTTGAGTTTGAAGAGATTGAATACCCTCATAGAGTGAGGTATGCAAAAACAAATCTAAAAGGGAATGCAAGCATTTGGTGGAAATAAATCAGCTTGAAAGAGGAAGACAAGCGAAAGATAAAATTTCTAGATGGGATAGAATGGTGGAAAAAATGAAAAGATAATTCATCGCAATAGATTATGAGTTGGAGCCACTCAAAAAGATGCAGATCTTGAGACAAGGAACAAGGACATTGAAAGAATACATGGAATAATTTCACAAGGTCCTGATTTGAATGGGACATTTTGAAGCAAACGAGAAAAAAGCATCTCATTATATTAATGGGTTAAATCCAAGCATACAAGAAGAGTTGGCATAAGTAAGAATATACACCATTGAGGATGCATATCAGTTTGCATTGAAGGTAGAAGAAAGGTTGAACTAAAAAATTTAGAATAAGAAAAAAGGGAAGGATAAGGGCTATGTGTAGAAAAAGAGAGCATGAAAAAAAGATTAAATACATTAAGGACAACAATGATGAAAGAGGTGAAAACTCAAACAAGTTCCGCAAGCAGAATTTTAGAGAAAGAGGAAGATCATGTAGAGGATTTGGAAGAGGAGGATTCCAAGGAACTTGTTACCAATGTGGAGAAGGACATGGAGCATATAACTATCCACACAATCAAGAAAGTAAAAATAGAAGATCAGAAAACCAAGCTAGAGCAGCAAATGTGAATGAAGAAGATGCAATGTCAACACACTTTGAAGAAGCTGAAAGATGAGAAGCTTTGATGACTAGGTGAGCCTTGTTGAATGAAGACAATGAACCACTGCAAAGAAAGAGTTTGTTTAGAACAAGATGAAAATTTAAAGGTTAAGTATGTAATGTGATTATTGATGGTGGTAGTATTGACAATCTTTTTTTTGAAGAAATGTTGAACAAGTTACAACTACAAAGGAGAAGACACACACATCCATATAGAATTGCTTGGATGCTAAATGACCAATGCTTGGTAAGATTTAAGATTGGTGATTATCATGAGGAAGTTTTGTGTGATGTTATGTCTATGGATTTTTGTCACTTGTTATTGGGAAGACCTTGGTAGTTTGATGGGAAATCAGTACATTAAGGGTATGCCAATGAACAATGAATGAACAATGCTTGGTAGTTTGATAGGTTTTGGTGAATAAACAATGCTTGGTAAGATTTAAGATTGGTGATTATCATGATGAAGTTTTGTGTGATGTTATGTCTATGTATTTTTGTCACTTGTTATTGGGAAGACCTTGGTAGTTTGATAGGAAATTAGTACATTAAGGGTATGCCAATACCTACTCCTTGATGAAGGATGGAGTAAATATCAAGATGAAACCTTTGAGTAAAGAAGAAGGAAAGATATTTAAAGAAACTAGGAAATGCTTAGTTAATGAAGTTAGAAAATTAGTTAAGGGCCCAGATGAGGATGAAAATTGTGATTTGTTAATGCAAGTTGTAGCAGTGTTGATTGCATTCAAAAGGGGTAGAATGAAAGTTTTGATGGAGAAAGAATAGGTAAAATATGACTTTTTTGAAAATGTTGTTGTTGATTTCTTTGAGCATGATGAGATTTGTGTAGAGGAATATATTGTAGAAATTAGTACATTGGTGAATGAAGGTAATATAGTTATAAGTAAGGAAGAAGGTGATAAAGTGAATGTTGATTTTTTTGGTGAGCTTCCCTTTGCATCAGTTGATGATTTTGTTGGCAACACAAGGGAAAAGAACTGAGGGGGGGTTGAATCAATTGTCACATAATTTCAAACCTATTCAACTTATTAAATTTATTCTCAGATCTAATCATAGCCATGAAAGCATATGTAAGTCAATAGCACAACAGAGACATACATAACACCAAGATTTTTTATGTGGAAACCATGTTAGGGGAAAAACCATGATGGAGGTCAATACACAATATTATACCTTGTTAAAAGTATAAAGAAATATGAATGGGGAATGCACATGTGTTCAGGCACACTGCCTAGAGCTCATTGCTCAATTACAAAAGGAAGAAACACTATCTTACAAAGATGTGAATTACATCCACAAGATTTGAACTGAGAAAGATAACATCTGCTAATGCCCAATTACAATTTCGGCTAATCACACGAACACTTCTTCACTCTTCATCACTCTTCTTCACACTCTTCTTCATCCTTTGGAAGATCTAAATAATATTCACACATAGTACTTGCAAACATCACATAATCATGCCTTCAAATGATAAGACAATCAATATTATATATCTGCAACAAGAAATTACATCGTTACAAGTTGGCCTTAACAAAATTGATAAGATGAATACAAAATGTTAGCCCAAAACAATAAAGATTATTAATGTGAATCAACCATGGTCAACCACAACATAATGGATACTCAAAATGAAATTATCAAACACGAACCACCTTCAAAAATTAATCTTTGAGGATCCACAACATGCTTCAACACCTTGTCGGCCAAAATCATGAAAAACATGAACATGCAAGAGAAAATATCGAATCGCGAGCACAACAATCAATGCAGATGTGTAACACCGATAGAGCATGATCTAGAAACATCCAAAAACATTATGAAATACTAGAGAAGCATCTGCAACAACTAAACTTGCTAAAATCTCATCATCTTCATTCCGGAACACCAACTAAAACACTAGAAAAACTATCAGAATACAAATATTCATAACTTTATCAAATATTCACTTGGATCTTCAAAACTTAACATGGATAAACTAGATATAATTGATAGGAAACCCTTTAATCCGCAAGTTCCTCTAATTATAACTTACTAAACTCACCGAAAGATTGAACTTCACTTCACCATTAACAACCTGCAACTTATTTCATTACAATTTTCTCAATATCCTCAACATATACAACTTCTAAGACATTAAGGCTAATAGTGTTGACATCAATGACAGCCACATATCAAAAAAACAACCAAAAAATCCAACAATCTCCCCCTTTGGCATTGATGGCAACACATGATATGAAAAACACCATCAATGCAATTATCTTCAACACTTACTCCCCTCAGGTTCTGACTCTTTTCTTCTCAACTGCTCTTCTCCCGCATGACTCTTCTTCCTCAGATAATTCATAGTTTTTCACATGACTCTTCTCCCCCTTTTACATCAATGACAAAGATCTCTTTTCTCAACACAAGATCTGAACCACATATCTAAACATCTGACTACTCCCCCTAAGTAGCAACCACCACAACATCAATCCAGATCAAAATATGACCATGAAATGCACAAATTGATGTAATTCAATGCATCTTAGTTCTGAATAGGAGGGGTATTCACCCCTAGCTTCCCTTTAAGATACTCAAAAGTATACTTAGGCAATGACTTTGTAAATGTATCTGTAATTTGTTCCTTAGTAGGCACATACTCCAATTTGACTTCCTTTTCACTCATCTTCTCTCTCAAAAAGTGAAACTTGATAGATATATGCTTGGTCTTTGAATCCAACACTGGATTCTTAGAAATCTTAATTTCACTTGAATTATCAAAGAATATAGCAATGGTTTCATCATACACAACTTTGATATCTTTCAACATCTGCTTCATCCACAATACTTGAGTACAATTATTAGCAGCAACAATGTATTATGCCTTTGCAGTAGATAAAGAAATGGCATTCTGCTTCTTACTTAACCATGCAATCAGCTTCTTACCAAAGAAAAGTGCACCACCACTAGTGGGTATGTGTAGGATCATGATGGGCCAAAAAGTGGCGATATGATAGGTATGTGTAGGGTATGTGGTTGACATCTTTTTTTAATCCAAAATTGATAAAATGAAAATGTTTTTTAAAGGAGATTCTCAACTTTCCACCAATATAAATTATGTTTTACTTTGAATTTAATAAATAATTATTATTCATTTTCTATTTGAATTACAACTAAAGTCCTTATTGATAGGTTGATTAAAAAACATCTATAACTTTCAAATGATATCACATTTTTTGAACCCAAAACATGCGTCACATTCTATACTTCACATACTATAGGATTAAAAAAATATTGAAATTCATGAATTTTTGACCAAGTTAAGGTGGTCAGACATATGAGTTTTTATATTTTTTAAAATTTGTAATAAAAAATTCATAATTAATTATTTTTTTGGAAAAAAATTACAAATTTTTTTGCATCACATCCAGAAATGAGTTCTCTACTTATATCTAAAATCTTATAAAAAAATATTATCATTTTATTGTGGTTAGGGCACTGGTCAAAAAGATAGCTACTTCTTATTTTTTCCCTAAAATTTAAGTACTGTTGCATTGAAATTTCAAATTTTCACTAAATAGATTTAAAAAAAAAAAACCTAGTAGTTTAGAAACTACATTGAATTTGTGACAAATTCTATTCTTACATATTTTTGAAATAATATAGATAAATTATTCAAATTTTTACGTCAAGTTGCCTAACTCTGATTTTTTTGAATTTTTCACCACTTAAGGGCTTGTTTTTTCCATGATGATCCTGCACATACCGTAGTACTCTTTCTATCATCCACATCACTTGCCCAATCAACATTAGTAAAATCACTCAAATTAAGATCATCATCTTTAGGATACTGTTGTGCATGTTTTGCACACACGCCCCGCCATAGGTAGGGAGCCCCTTTTTTACGCTCCCGACAAGCTGCTTTGCTCCTGTCTTGTTTTGCGTGCCCCATTTCTAAGATCAAATTGGTCATGTGCCTTCAAATGATCAAAACCCCTACCCAAATTCACATACTTGGGGTATTCAAATCCATGGAGAAATAAAGTCCCCCATCCCCTTTCTGCCTTTTGTCTTGCTTTGGCTGTTTTGGAAACATCCGTGGACCCCCGTCGCTCCCGTTTCCTCAATTTTGACTTTGGGGACAACCTTTTTTTGATCCGGCATGCATTTGAAGTGCGTAAATGAATTGCCAAGGTTTTGTCAAAGTTTGGTTAAGTTTCGATGGTTTTGGAACTTTGCCTCCAGAATTCCCTTCCTCCTTGGCTATTTGGAAACATCCGCGGACCCCCATCGCTCCCGTTTCGTCATTTTTGACTTTGGGGTCACCCTTTTTTGGATTTGGGATGTGTTTGATGTGCTTAAATGAACTGCCAAGTTTTTGTCAAAGTTTGGTTAAGTTTTGATGGTTTCGGAGCTTCGTCCCCCTTTTGTTATTTTGGAACATCTGGTGGCCACCTCCTTCCCAGCCTCTGGAACCCGGCCCCTCCGTGGCCATTTTCAGGGTTCCGCCTCTCTGTGGCCATTTTCCTTCCGTCTGACAACCACCTCTTTCTTAGCCTCTGGAGCCCGGCCCCTCTGTGGCCATTTCCGGGGTTCCACCTCTCTGTGGCTGTTTTCCTTCCATCCAGTGGCCACCTTCTTCCTGGCCCCTCTATGGCCGTTTCTGGGGTTCTGCCTCTCTGTGGCCATTTTCCTTCCGTCCGGTGGCCACCTCCTTCTCGGCCTCCAGAGCCCAGCCCCTCCATGGCCGTTTCTGGGGTTCTGCCTCTCCGTGGCTATTTTCCTTCCATTCGACGACCACCTCCATTCCGGCCTCCAGAGTCCGGCCCCTCCGCGACCGTTTTCGGGGCTCCACCTCTCCATGGCCATTTTGGAACATCCGACGACCACTTTCGGACCGGAGGTCGGGCGTCTCCCCGTTGTTTCCGCTATTCACCGCGGGCCATTTTGAACATCCGCGCCACTTCCCTTCCGGCCGGAGTCTTCGCCCTCCGCGGTTATTTTCGCTTCAGGGCTATTATTTTGGAACATCCAGCAGCCACCTCCCTTCTAGCCTCCGGAGCCTGGCCCCTCCATGGTCATTTTCGGGGCTCCGCCTCTCTATGGCCGTTTTGGAACATCCAGCGGCCACCTCTCTCCCGGCCCCTCTGTGGCTATTTCTGGGGTTCCGCCTCTCCGTGGTCATTTTCCTTCCATTTGGTGACCACCTCCTTCCCGGCCTCCCGAGCTTGGCCCCTCCATGGCCGTTTTTTTCCATTTGGCGGCCACCTCCTTCTCGGCCTCTGAAGCCCAGCCCCTCCATGGCCGTTTCTGGGGTTTTGCCTCTCCGTGGCCATTTTCCTTCCGTCCGGCGGCCACCTCCTTCCCGGCCTTTGGAGCCCGGCCCCTCCGTGGCTGTTTCCGGGGTTCCGCCTCTCCGTGGTCATTTTCCTTCTGTCTGGCGGCCACCTCCTTCCCGGCCTTCGGAGCTTGGCCCCTCCGTGGCCATTTCTGGGAGTCCTTCTTCTTGGCTGTTTTGAACATCGGTGAGCCCACCTTCTTCCCGGCTGTTTTGACTTCTGCTTGCTGTCTGCCTTCTGGCTTTTCTTCTGTCGTCCTTTTTCCATCCTTCCGGCCTTCTGGGTCCACCCCTTCATAATGTCGTCTACCGTTGGCCGTTGGCCTTCCGCCTTCTTTTCACCGTCCTTCTGACCTTCCGGGTCCGGCCCTCCGGATTGCTGTCCGCCGTCAGCCATTGGCCTTCTGTCGTCCTTTTGCTATCCTTCCGGTCTTCCAGGTCCGGCCCTCTGGAATTCTATTCGCCGTTGGCCTTTGGCCTTCCATCGTCCTTTTTCCATCCTTCCAACCTTCCGAGTCTGGCCCTCTAGAATGCTGTCCGTTGTCTGCCTTCTGGCAATCGCACCCTTGAAGAACGCATTAATATTTATGGCCCAAATGAGCTCCAAATATGAATATCAAGATCTTTTGATGATGCATGGATAAATCTAACAGGGAATTTGTAGGTTTGACTAACATTTTCCTTAACTCATGTATAAATGCACTTACGACACTTCGTGTTTGTAGGAGTCAAGAAGCCTTTCGTAGGTCTATCGAAGAGGCCCATTGAGGGAGTTGTCCTACCTTTTTTTAGATGATGATGATTTCTAAAGAGCTTTCTGCCCAAATCAGGGGCCACCAATCCATTAATGCCAATCGTCGATGGGCTCATTTGATCAAAGGAAGAACACTACAAGCACATCAAGCAAAAGACAACTTTCAGGCAGTTTTAGCTACAATGAAAAGAGAAATCTGCTACAAGACAAATTTGCTACAGTAAATGGCTCTAGATGACAAAACAAAGAAAAGACAAGGAATGTATTTTAAATTGTTAGATAATGGAGGGTAGGTGAAACCCTATTGTAAATCAAATCTGGGCCATTCGATGTAATTGAATCCTAGCCATTCACTTTGGCTTTGGAAAACTATAAATAGGGGCTTGCCCCTCATTTGTAAGGGTTGGATAATTGATGTAAAGACATTCTGCAGCAATAGAAAGCAACATTGCATGATTTATGGGTGTTCCTTTTGAGTTTTCTCTTTATGTATGCATGGTTCACCTTCCATGTTAGTTTTAGTGTTAGTTTCTTGAATGGGAGTGGTGATGGTGTTTGCTGTTTCAGTATTTGATGAACTTCCAGCTCATGCTTTTTGTGGTTTATTGATGATGAATCACTTTGCAAAGCTAGTTTGAGCCTCTTTCCTTTATTGCTGCAACTTAGTTCGATTGCATGTACATGGTGTGTGTATGCAATTTGAAAATCTATAGTCCTTAGAAGATTGCACTAGTTTTGTGTAACTATAGGTTTCTCTTGGCCAAACAAAACCCAGTTTAGGAAGCATGTCTACTTTAGCAGCCACCATTGTTACTGTTCATTCTTTGCTTAGGATTAGAATAGCTTTCTTAACCCTTCTCCTTTTGCTGTTTCTTTTAATCCTTGGTTAGAGTAGGACCCAAAGCATCACCATGAAGCTAAATCAAATGAACTTTATGAGTTTCAGCTTGTTGTTTTGAGTGGACAACCATTGTTCATTCACTTTGAGCACTTTGAAGTTCTGCATTTGCAAACCCAACTTCCATGCTTTGTAACTCATCCGTAAGACCACCTTGTGATTTCCAAAAATCACATAAAACAAGCTGAGATATTCCAAACTGTCAAGACTGACATTAGAGACCTTGGGATAGTGTTCTGTAATTTGATTGTGGAATATTGTCTTTCAGGAGAGGTAGTGCACCTACGCACTGCCTGTGTTGAAAAGTGTATAAAAAACACATCAATAAATACCACAACACAAAATCAATTGTCCCCTTCAAGTATCTAAAAAATACTCTTCATAGTAGTTACACGAGATTCCTTAGGATTAGCTTGAAATCTTCCAACAATGGATACAACATTCATGATATCTGGTCTAGTTTGAGTCAAGTAAAGCAATCCACCAATCATTAATTAGTATCTAGTCTGATTTGCTTTGAAGAATCATCATTTTGTGTCAACTTGCATCTGATCACCATAGGTTTACCATCTGGCTTTGAATCTTCCCTACCAAACTTCTTTAGCAGTTCTTTTACATACTTGGACTGAGATATGAAGATCCCTTTGTATAACTGAGTAATTTTCAATCCCAAAAAGAATTGCTTCTCACCAATCATAGACATCTCAAACTCATTCTACATCTCATCAGCAAACTTCATGCACAAGCTATCATCTCCTCCAAAAATGATATCATCAACAAAGACTTCAACAATTAGATCTTTATCATGATCAATCTTGAAATAAAAATTAATTTCAGTAGTACTTTTATTGAATCCAAACTTCAACAAATACTTGTCTAATCTAGAATGTCATGCTCTTGGGGCTTGCTTAATTCCATACGATGCTTTCTTCAACTGACAAACCATATCTCCCTAATAAGTCAATTGAAATCCATTAGGTTTCTCTACATACACCTCTTCTTCTAGTTTGCCATAATTTAGAAATGTTGACTTGACATCCATCTGATAAACCTTGTAATTTTTGTAAGAAGTATAAGCAAGAAATAATCTCACAGCTTCACTCATAGCAACAGGGGAAAATGTTTCTTCAAATTCAATTCCTTCCATCTAGGAATATCCTTTACACACCAATCTTGCTTTTTTTTTTACAACTTCACCTTGCTCATTCAACTTGTTTCTAAAGACCCATTTAGTTCTAATTACATTTTTTTCCTTAGGTCTAGGAACAAGAATCCATGTATTATTCTTCTCAATTTGTTTTAGTTCTTCTTTCATTGCTTCCACCCAATGTTCATATTTGCATGCTTCATTCACACTATTAGGCTTAGTCTTTGAAATCAGACAATATTCTTTTGCAATCCTTCTCCTAGTTTGAACACCTTTGTTCTTATCACCTATAATCTGATCTTCTGAATGATTTAGTCTTACATACCTTAGAGTCTTAGGATGTTCTTGAACTTCTAGTTCTTGTGATCTCTCTTTTGCACTTTCACTAGTTTCTTCCTCTTGATTTTCTTGATTCATCGGAATGATTTGAAATTGATTTTGAGTCTAAAATTTATTTCCTATGACTGAACTATTATTCTGATCATCTGAATCATATCCATAGGTTCTAGATAGTCTAGCTATATATCCTCATCAACCTTGACATTTTCACTTTCAACTATTTTCCTCAATCTCTTGTTGTAGCATCGGTAGGCCTTTCTCTTAGTAGAATAACCAAGAAACATTCCTTCATCACTCCTAACATCAAATTTTCCTATCTCTTCATCTCTTCTCATATAGCATTTAATCCCAAATATTTTGAAATATCTAATAGGAGGCTTATGACCAGTCCATAACTCAAAAGGGATCTTACCAGTATCACCTTTGACTTGGACTTGATTGAGGATGTAAATAGTAGTACTCGCAACTTCTCTCCAATAGATATGAGGGACATTTCCTTCTAGCATCATAGTCCTAGCAACATATTGAATTTTCTTGTTCTTCCTTTCCACAACTCCATTTTGCTGAGGGGTCTGTGGGGTAGATAATTGTCTCTTTATCCCATGCACTTCACAAAAAGGATTAAACTCATGAGAAGTGAATTCACCACCTCTATATGATCTCAGACATTTAATCTTCAAACCTGCCTCTGTCTCAACCATGGCCTTAAAGTCTTGAACTTCTCCAAAGCTTCATATTTCTCCCTTAATAAAGTAGCCCAAATCAATCTAGAGTAATCATGAATAAGTAACATGAAGTACTTGTCTCCTTCTAAGCTTTTGACTCTAGAAGGACCACACAAATCAGTATGAACAGGTTCCAACACTTCTTTTGAACAATGTTGTTTGCTCTGAAATGAAATTCTAGTTTTCTTACCTAACTGACATTCCTTGCATATAGTATTAGTAGGCTTTACCGACTAAGGAAGATCTCTCACTGTCTGAGTAGAACTTATCTTAACAATATTTTCAAAGTTTACATGACACATTCTCCTATGCCACAACCAACTTTCATCAACTTGAGCAATCAAACAACTTTTACTAGCAACATTCAGGTGAAAGATGTTACCTTTTTTTTGTACCTGAAGCAATCACATTTCCATAATTTCCCAATATTATACACTTTCCATTCTTGAATTGAAGATTGTATCCCTTGTCAACCATCTGTCCGACACCCAAAATATTATGCTTCAAACCTTCCACATAAAGAACATCATCCATTTTATTCTTACCATGAAAAGAAATGGATCCTATGCCATGGATTACAATAGCTTTGTCATCACCAAATCTTACAACACCACCATCATACTTTTCTAGACTCACAAACTTGCTTTTATCACCTGTCATGTGATGAGAGCATCCATTGTCAATCACCCATTCAACTTTCTCTTCAACTCTGGCCACTAGAGCTTTCTCCAAATTAGAGAAACTAACAGAGTCAGTAGGGCCTGGATCATTTTCCTTGATAGCAATAAATACCCATTCATCTTCACTTGTATCCCCTTTATTAGATTCATCATCTGTCACACCTTCATCAACAACACAATAGCACTTTCTTTGAAATCTAGGCTTGTTAGGTCTTGGCTTAGAGACTCTTTCCAGACACCTTGATGCAAAATGACCTATCTTATTGCAAGAAAAAAATTTAATAGGAAATTTTCCTATATACTTACCTTCTCCTCTGGCTTCTCTCTTGACAATAAGTGCTTCAGTATCCTCTAGCTTCTTCTCCTCTTCTTCAATTTATCTCATTTCATCCTCATACATTTTTTTGATGAATAGGAAGCTATCTATATTAATTCAAATATAAAGATACATATTCACAAAAAAGGATGGGTGGTAAAAAGACTCACCCTGAGAGTCAAATGGGTAGCACCCAGAAAAACCAACAGATCACATGGGCGAAGGCTAGAAGTATAAAATTATAAAGTAATTATAAAGGCCATTAAGTGGCCATAGCAGTGCTAGTAGAGCCAAGAGGGTCTCTGTCATCCAAATTTTCCCCCCATACATCATCATGGTCTGGAGTGACGTCAGTAGGAGGACCCCAACCATCATCAACATCTATTTTCTCTTTATCTTCTTCCTCGCGCCTAAGCGAGATTGCAAGTGCCAGATGTGGAAATTTTTTACCAGTGGCTGGCCAACCAAAGCCAAAAGCAGGAGGGTAATAATTGGGCCACCTAGAACTACCACCGCCACTTCCTGAAGCATTGCTAAAAGGCCACTTCTAGCTAGCCCGTGGTGGAGTAGAGCGGTTTCACTAAGGAGTGGGAGAATCCCATTGAGGGGGAGGTTGGGAACGAGGATGCGCAGGGCCACTCCACTGCTGGCCCTTGGAGGGTGACCAACTACAAGAAGAGGTGGGTGAAGTGGGGACCCGAGCAACAGTACAAGAGGCATTACCCTAGTGATATAGGAGAACCTGAAGATTAGAAACCTCAAGTGCAACTTTTCTATCTTGCACCTAAACCTTTAAAAGAAAATTAGAGAAAATGATAGCTTTAGCATATAAAGATACATGAATATCCATTTGAGTATGTGAAAAAATGCAAGGATTTCTGTCTTTCCAAATATTGAAGAGAATTTCCACCATGAAAGTGTGCCAAAGCTGGGTGAATTTTGTAGGAAATCTGGGAGAATCTCCTAGCAACACCATATGCCAGGAGAAAGGCTCTAGCCTAAAGGGCTGAAAAAAGTCATGAATCCAAGTCTAAAGTTGCTGGGCTCTAGGAAAAAACTAGAAAAGATGCTTAAAATTCTTAGCTTTCCCACAAAAAGGGCAATGAGGGTCCTGGACCCCCAGGTGAACAAGTCGAGAACCCACAAGTAAGCCTTGGAAAAGAATACACCAGACAAAGTGGGAAAGTTTTGGATCAACACTTGCAGACCAAGTGGCAACAAATATTTTACGCCAGAGATGAGTAGGTGATTGAAGAAGCCACCTCTAGTTCAAACTCTAAATCATAAGAAAATGTGGTGAGAGCTACCTATAACCGAGCTGAGGCTTGTAACTTTTGAAAGGGGTGTTTGGATACCACTTCCAGTATTTCCACCAAGGTTTCATCCCATGAATTCTAACTTTATGAAGCATCTTAGTAGGAATAGCATTCACCAGACCCTCATAAGTAGCACAGTCCTACTTATGAAGCCTGAACTGGGCACGAAAAAATTCCCATGACATAATACACATGGTGGGTCTATGAAATATCTATTGAAGGGTATGGATACCCTTCTTGTGAAACCTGAGCATCTTAAGCCAAGGTGACTTAGCCAATGGATGACCATTACAAGCAAAAATAGGTGACCACCAAATATTGTGTTGGTTGAGAGAGAGCCCATCTAGAAAACCAGAGCTAGCCCAACGGATCCAAGGTTTGATAGCCTCTCAAGCTCGCCAGATACTTTTGGCCATAAATGTCCCAACAATTTAGGCTAGTTCTTCCATGACTAGAAGGGTTTGAAAGCCAATCCCCTTCTAGGAAGGTCTATGGATAGGGAAGCCAGATTAAATACTATGCCTGAGAAGAATTTTCTAGGCCTCATCCCTAGTAAGGGCATGAATAATCCATTTAACACATAGATCAATCCCTTGTCATTGAGTAGATAACAATCTGAGACCTCCTGAGTCTCTGGGAAGGCAAGAGAATTCCCAAGCCACATGGTAAAACCCTCTGTGAGACTTAGAGAAGGCCCAAAGAAAGTCTCTAAGCAATTTCTCAAGCTTTTCTATAGGTAGCTTTGGAAGGGGCCTAGCAAGAAGATTAATAAACATGGGTGGCCGCTAGAAATTTGGAACACACCTGAAATTTCCTTGCCAAAGAGAGGGGCTTAGTAATCCAATAAGCAAGCTTCTACTCAACCCTGGAGAGAACAACTTGCCAAAGCTCAGCCGAGGATGCCTGAAAGGAAAAGGGAATTCCCAAGGACCCAAAAATTTCTCCTAGCCCAATCCACTTCCATCCATATTGTTGCAACCAAGGTGGAGAAGACAAGATAGACTATCAGTAACAAAATGTTTTATGCCACTAGATGGCAGAGCTAGAAGAAAAATAGAAGGTATTAAGGTACTCAAGAGCCACTGCAATGGAATCTTCTTCCTCCAGAAGCATGAGGAATGAGTCATCAGCAAAATGGCCATTAACAAGTTGAGCCTAAGAGTTGGACAAAGAAATTCCCTTGACCCGCTACTGGGAAATCGCATTGGCTAAGAGGTAGCCAAAGCCCTTAGCTGCAAGCACATACAAAGAGGGGGCCAATGGGCACCCTTGCCGAATGGAACGAAAGAGTCCAAAGGTAGAGGATTGACAACCATTGATGGTGATACAAGCTGAGGCATCCGCAAAGAGCATTCAAATAGATTGAATGAAGTTGGGATCAAAACCCAAAGCTCACAGCATAGCAAGAATAAACGACCATTCAATGCGGTCATAGGCCTTGGCAAAGTCAATTTTAATGAGCATGGATTTCTGGTTTGAATGGCTGGCCCATTCCATGCCTTCCCAAACAAGAATAATATTATCCAAAATAAATCCAGATTTGATAAATCTAGTTTGTTCCGGGCACACAATCTGAGGTAGAAGATGGCAGATTTTAAGAGCCAAAGCCTTGGCAATAATCTTGTAGGATACATTAAGAAGTGTGACAGGTCTCCAGTTGCAAATGTCTTATGTTACCTTTATTAATTAAGTTACCTATGTTCATAGAATTAGAATGAAAAGCTTCTAAGTAAACTCGATGCAAATCATGCCCAATGTAGTCCCACATGGCCTTGTAGAATTCACAAGGGAAGCCATCAATTCCTAGGGATTTTTCATCGGCCATGGAATAGACAACATCTGTGAGATCATCAATTGTTAACAGTTGATCACAAAAAAATTTCTTAGATGAAGAAAGCTTATTTGGCACAACAGCAAGACAATCTTGAAGGGCTTGCTGTCGCACAAGCATGAGCTCCTGCGCAATGAAGACTTGCTCATAATTATGCACAAAGGCTTGGAGAATATCAAACAACTTAGAAAGCACCTGAATGCCATCTTTGAATTTGTTAATGCCTAGGGATGAGTTCCTGGCACAAAGAGCAAAAAAATACTCTTTGGAGGCACAATCACCAAATTTTAGCCAATGTAACTAGACTTTGATTTGCGCACCTCTAGCAACATAGTTGTCAGCAACTTGTTTCTTGTGCCTTAATTCTACCACCTTGACTTGCAATGATGGAGAAAAAGGGCTGGCCACCAAAGCTTCAGTAGCTGTATGGAGGTCACTGATGGTAGTCTCATAAGATCGCCAACAAAAAATAACCAGTTGGTACCCATAAATGCACAAAAATCTAGCCGTGCAAATGATAGCCTCATTCCACTAATTAATCCATCCTGTATGATGAGCTGGTCTGCACTCCAAATTATAGACTTTGTAAATGTGGGCTAGGGTAGGCTTGTGGTAGAGTAAAGACATGTTTAAAAAAAAAAGAGTTTTACACATGTCAGGCTGTCGAGTCTCCCATTCAATGCAAAAATAAATGGGGAAGTGGTTTGAAAATGTCACATCCACTAATGGCTTAACCGAGAGAGATGAGTTGAAAAAAGAGAAAAAATATTGCACCAAGATCATGGCACGATGAAAGAACTTAAATATTCTGTCACAATTGGCTCTGTAATTACACCAAGTGTTCTAGAGAGAATGAGAATGGTGGCGGCCAATATTGGGATCAAAAATCCCTAATTTATTACACATGTAAAACCACGCCTCCCTTTCCCCAACTTTCCATCTGAATGGAAAGGTGCCATCTTTGTTAGACACCATCTCCACCATATTGAAGTCCCCACATAGTAACTAGGTAGCAACTAGTAATAAATCAACAATCCAACACTAGAGAAAAGAGTGTTCCACAACATCATTAGAAGCATAGAAATTAATAATCCCAAAGGAATGATTATCAATGATGAGAAGGATCGAGACAAGCCGATGAGTGGGATTAGACCCATGGTCGACCACACAAGAGTGCCACCATGGGGCCAAAAGGGTGATAGCTTCACCACGCCGAGTATCATGAGCAGTAAAAAACATTTTATTGGTTGGCCAAATAGAGCGACAATCCACAACAAGCAAAAAACCAAAAAAATTAACTTCTTGGAGACAAAACACTTCAATAACAGAGTACTTACACAAGGTATCCCTGATAGAATACTTCCTATAGAGGTTCGTCAAACCTCAAAAATTTCATGAGAGGAACTTCATGAATGAAACTCCTCCATGTTTTTGAAACCCGATTCCTCTTCATTCAGAGAAGAGAAACAATTCTGCAAAATTTTTGGTGAAACTGATCCAATCTGGATGTACAGAGAGGAAAGCCTCCATTTTTCATAAACATATTCCCCTTCTTCCCTAGAAGGGGAAGGGTTGTGAGACCGCCTTTGAGCTCCCATCAAAGGAGAAGAAACATTTAGTTGTGTTAACATGACAAAAGCTAGTTGAGGCATAGCCTTTGGCCTAGGCTACTGTGGAACATAATCAGCTCCAACTAAAGCTTCTTTCCCCTTCAAACAAGGGTTTGAAACATCTTTCACTAGTTCAAAGGTCATGGGAGCTGACCCAGAACCAACAGACTTATTCTTTTCATTCGTAACCATAGTCCATTATGCATCAGCTTTGGTAGACGATGCAACCGTTGAACGAGGCTTTTCAACATCTCATGGTAGAGAAGGTGTATGAGGCACTGCCAAAGGGAAGTCCTTAATCTTGTGGTCTATTGATTGACACCTATAACATGTGTTGGGCAGATTAAAATATGTGACCTTTTGGGTGTGTCTGAGAGCTCCAATTTGGATATCAATGGAGTCTTTCAAATCTTTGGAAAGGTCCACTTCCACATAAACCATCTTTTGGGGTCGGGCTTGAAAGAACCTGTCTAACTCAATACAAATAACCCTTCCTAGTGAGGAAGCTATATTGTTCAAAAAAGACACACAAGGCAAGTGTAAACGAGGAAATTCATTCCAAACTGGGATCCGTAGCTTGGTGTCATCTGAGACAGAAAATTCTTAGGAAGAGCATCACCAAGTTCACTCAACTCAAAAGCAATAGGTTTACCAATCAACATGTGTCTGGTTACAATTTTTATAGTCCAAAGGTCTTTAATAGTTGTAGCTTTGACTTTGTATGAAGCAGGCAAGGATCTAAGCACTTTAGCAACAATCTCTAATTTGTCCAACTATCCACCAACACATTTGATACCACACACAAGTTCATTCACTCTTTGTATGAAAGTAGTAATGTTTTCATCATCACCCATTTTCAACATTTCATATTTCCCTTTCAAACTTTGTAACTTAGCAATCTTCACATTAGCATCACCTTCATACAAAGTTTCCAACTTTTTCCAGATCTCATAAGTAGTCTTCAGATCCATAACATTTTTCATCTCAAAATTAGTCAAAGTACTCAATAATGCTTCCTTAGCCCTAATATTGTACTCAACATCCCTGATCTCATCAGTAGTAGTAGGACCATTCTGACGAATAACATACCTATTGCTTGTAATACTCCAGTAGGCTTCACTAATGCATCTCAGATGGCAAGTGCTCCATTTGAGTCTTCCATAGAGAATAGTTTATTCCATCAAATCTTGGACTATCCTTCTTGTATGTCACCATCCAGTATCACCTTAAGCTATTAAACTTCTTCCAAGGAACCTGCTCTGATACCAATTGTTGGAAAAACAAGGGCAAACAACTAAGAGGGGGGGGGTGAATTAGTTGTCACAAAATTTCAAACTTATTCAAATTATTAACTTTATTATCAGATTTGATCAATAACCATGAAAGCATAAAGTAATAACACATTAGAGACACACATAACACCAATATTTTTATGTGGAAACCCTGTTAGGGGAAAAACCATGGTGGAGGTTAGTCCACAAGATTATACCCTATTAAAAGTATAAAGAAATATGAATGGGGAATACACATGCATTTAGTTACACTGGCTAGAGCTCACTACCCAATTACAAAAGGAAGACACACTGTCTTACAAAGATATGAATTACATGCATAAGATTTGAATGGAGAAAGATAACATCTACAAATGCCTAATTATAGTTCTGGTTAAGCACATGAACGCTTCTTCACTCTTCTTCACTTTTCTTCACGCTCTATTTATAGATTCTCGACAACACATTTGTGAAGGAGAAACAAAGAAAAGATCTAGATTTGATCTGAAAATTTGAATGGTGAATGATGAATAAGCCTGAGTTGATTATGGAGATTGTCCCTCCCCACAAAAACATTCAGCCAGAGGATAGGAAGAATCAATGGAAGAAGATGAAGAAGTTTGCTTGCAAATTTGTCTCCAATTTGTCTCCAAATTTGCTCGTGAAGGTTGAGATGAATTAAATTAGACATTTCATATCTAATTTGGTAGGTGGATATGATTAGCTATAGAATATATTTTAATTGAATATTTAGATTTATTCAATTTAGGAAAAGAAGATATTTAATTTAATAAAACAAACTATATAATTCTATGTTTATTAAATAAATATGGAAGAAATATGATAATTAAATAAATAAAAGTATGAAACTTATTTGTTTAATTTAGATGAAATGATGTGATTAAGATGGAAGATAATCATTGAATAATTTGATAATAATAATTAAATAAAACAAAGTATTAAATTTGTTTATTTAATTAAGAGGAAATAATATAATAAAGATAGAAGAATTAAAAGTGAACTATATAAATAAATATTTCTATTTATTTAATAGTAGAGGAATTAAAAGTTAATTAATCAAATAAATCGTATTTAATTAATTAAATTATCCAAGGCATTTTTAGGTGTATACATTTCCCCTCTTTGAGTGATGTATTTACGTTGCTTCAAAGGCCCACAACAAACTCTTTGCTGAGTAACAAAAATTTGATATACCCCAGATGTTGATTTTGATGTGATGATGGATATATGCCCACTCGGGAGATAAATTAATGAAATTTTTGATTTTTTTGGATTTTTTTTTCATAATTTTTAAATTTTTATGATTTTTGTGATGATTTGATGATTCAATGAAGGTTTGATGAAGCAATGATTTATCTCCCAACAAATAATTTTGTAAAATTCCCTTGTGATGAATTAATGAATTAAGCCCCTTTGAAAAATAAATTAAAATCATCATCTATAATTAACTATTAAAAGCTAAGACAATTTTAGTTTATTTACATGTTGGGTTTTGAAGTTGCGGTGGTGATTTTTGTAACGTTGAAAATAATCCCTACCACACACTCCCACCAGCCAGGCATGTGTGTTGGCTAGTGTGGCTGACCACTACCCTATGGACCCTCCACAGCAACACCCTTAGACCTCCCACTTTTCATTTTTTTATTTCACACATGTTTTGTTTGTTTTAAACTTTTATTTTAGCATATATCAGGCTGATGTAAGGCTAAACTATTGGCTTTAGCACATCCCTATGGTAAACATGCGGTTATTTAACATGAGTATTTTAGCATAGGTGGGATGTTACGCGCATCCATGGCTGGTAGCGCACCGTTGATTCCATACTTAGACTTCACAGTTTAGCGAATGACTACGAAGTGGCATCATTGATAAACCTCATGATAGGTGAGGTTGATTTGATTAATTGACATCATGATAGGTGAGGTACAATGATAGTTGCTCATGAAATTTGATCAAAATATCACTAGAGTTGATTAGATTTGATAGACTGATTGATGTTTGAGAAATTGACAATGATTACTGACTTTCAATATTTCGTGATGATAGGAGTCATTTGTGAAATTATAGATTCGAGAGCAGTTTCCTAGGACATTTGATTTGATACTTTAGCTAGTGCAGCCTAAGATAGTAGTCATCACATATTGTGGTTTATCCTCTCTTTTATCTATGCCCTAGATTAGGATTAATTTGGGTCTCCTAACAGCCCTAGAAGAGAGGTGGCATAGTGAGAATAATACCTTCCACCTTCCTATCGGTTAGATGATAGTCACTCCCAAGGATGTATGGCAGATTTTGAGGATACCCATCATTGGAGATGTTGTAGTTTATGATTCTTCAAAGTAGGGCAAGACTGATGCTCTATGTAGAGTATTTCAGGATGATACGATTTGTGGATACAAGATTCCATGGCAAGAGTTGGTGGATGCCTATGCTACCTTGCCATCAGTACTTGTTGGTTTCATTGGAGGGTTCCTTTGTCCTGATCGCAAGTCAAAAGGACTTTCTGTTGGTTGGGGTTGTGTTTTAGAGAGTATGATTGTTCACGGTACCAGATATGCATGGGGCATGTGTATGCTCACTCATCTTTACCATGATTTGTGTCAAGTTGTCTACTTTTGAGGTCACAGTTTTTCCACCAAGGTTAGATTAGTTTAGGTATGGGTGTGGTAGCATATAGTTGTTACGCATCTAGTGATGGTAAGACAATGACCCGCCATGAGGTCGTATGTGCATATATATGCAAGTTGACTTACTCAGGCTAGATTGGGTAAGTTGGAGCATTGGAGGAGAGTCTTGGATGATGTAGAGGTTGTTACATGGCCACCTTATCTAGACTGTGAGCACTGGGATGACGATGATACAAAGATGCCATACCTCTATCAGTCTATGTTTTTTATTGGTAGGACTCATTTTCTGATCCAGAGATATTTGTTTCAGAGAGTGCTCAGATAGTATGACATAGTATAGGGCATGCCCTAGGGTGTTGCAAATTATGTCTGGTGTTAGATAAATTATATCGAGTGGGGACCCAACCTTTCATATGATTATGTAATCCAAGAGTACCAAGGTCTATAGCCTTTGGTTTGGGAGATTTGTCCTGAGATTATTGAGCCACCTATCATAGTAGATTATGTAGAGTACCTAGCCCTACATCCTTTTCCACAAATTTCTATTCCTAATGAGCCAGTGCCACTACCTGGTGAGGAGGAGGTTGTTGTTGCACATGGTCACCGACGGAGGAGAGAGGAGGGTGGTGAGGAGGAGGAGGAGGATGTCAAGAGTAGTGGTGACGAGGAGAGTAGTAGTGATGAGGAGGGAGATGGAGATGATGGAGATGGAGGTGGAGGAGGTGGAGGAGATGGTGGTGGAGGTGGATTAGGTGGAGCAGGTGGATTAGGTGGGTTAGGTGGATCATCGGGTGTGAGAGACTTCATGGTGCATCATAATAGGTGATCATTGATAGCTCCCACTGAGCAGCGTGTGCATATTTGGGTACCTTCGCAACATTAGTACACTTAGATTACGAGTTTATAGGTGAAAGTACAAACATTATAGGGTCAGCTAATTTAGGCCTGGGGGTTACTAGTGCAGACAAAGACTTAGATGTAGTCACAGGCACAACCCCACACATAGACTCTTGGTCAGGTATAGGCATAGTTGTCAACTGCCTAGACATAGATTGCCTCTTTGACGGTTGAGAGAGATGTAGCTAGACAAGATGTAGAGAAGGCATAGGTGACAACTGAGAGATTGCAGAGATTGGTTGATGGTATCTCTATGGCTGATTACATGAGAGAGCTTCTTTTGTGGGTAGAGAGAAAAAGTATTATAGAGGCCGGTACCATGATGCAGTTCCCTCTGAGCAGAGAGTCAGTTATGCCGAGTCTAGATCAAGAAGGAGCTATTCCAAGATTGTTAGCACAAGTGTGACACAACCTCTACAGAGAGATCTGATAGATCCTAGTATGTCTGGTGGGGGAGACACTAGTCTAGAGATTCCTACACCATCTAGAGCTAGCATCACATAGTTCCATGATTTTATTCCATGATATATTTGAGACATGATGTATACTCTGGTTTTTTGATTCACAACCATTTTTGATGTTGTATCTCTTTACATTTCAGACATCATTGTACACTTGACATTATGATATTTGAGATCTATATGATATGTGGCAGATTGATCAATCTATATGTGTTCTATATCATTCTATGATGGATGCAATTAATTTGTTGTTCTATTTTCCATGTGATGATTCATATTATGATGTTATGGATGCAATTTATGATCATGATGACATCTTATGCTTTATATATGATGTTATATGTTATAATTCTTATATTGATGATGTATGGATGCATGATTATAGTTTTATGATAATGGATATATATAAATAATATGGTAATGTACCTATATGCATGACTTTGGATGAGTTGCTTTAATGATATATGACATAATGATGTAAATGAAATATGATGCATTTCTATTTTTAAAATTTCAAATGTGGTTATAGGATGTATGAATGGATGAATGAATGATTAATATGATGATTCTTCTAATGTGTGATGTATGATTATGATAATGTTAATGAAAATGTAGCTATATAGATGAAGTGTTTTTGATATTTTTCTTAGATGATGTATGAATGATGAAATGAAATGATAAATGCTTTCTAATGTATGTAATGGAAATGATTATGTAATTAAATGATAATGATGATGTTTTTGTTAATTTCAAGTATACTCAATCCATTAATGAGAAAGATAGCATCATTTTTTAATCCTTCACCAAATTTTGTAGCAAAATACTCTGCAGGTGCAAAACTAACATGAATGCAATCTAATTTTACCATGCAAATCTATATGCAAGAATTGTCATCTTAACAGTCCATTTATCATGCTTTTTATCATCATTGAGCCTTTTAAAATTTTGAAAGTGAGTACAAGCATCAATGGTATAATGTAGACCAATGATGACCTGAGTACTACTTTCATGATTTCTGATATTGCAAGTTAACACAAGCATCTAGGTATAATTAAACTGAGATGACCTAAGCATTTCTTTCATAAATAGACAATAATCAATCATTTTAATGTGCAAATTATGAATGTCATAAGTGATACTTTGCAGAGCACGTCTCACAACAATTCACACAAAAATAATGATCAATTCACAGGTAGTAGAAAAATAAAATACCATTCTCCTTCCTAGCTTCTCTAGTTCAATACATCATTGAGTTGCTCCAAAGAAATGATAACAAAAAATCAAAGTACAACATTTGAACATTCAATATGAAAGTGATAAATTATTATTCAAAAGGGTATCATCCATCTGCAGTTGTTTGGATTGATATGATTTCAGCTATTTTGATGTGGATGGTTGATTTCCTAAAATGTTCTGATGTTTGATGTATGTTCAATGTTGAGTTTCCTAATGATCGTTGTGTTTGTTGTATTGTCATACTGTTGTTTGTCTATAATTTTATGATTGATAAATAGGAGGACCCTTCACATAGTTGTGTGTGGTCCTTGGTTTGCATCAATGGACAACCTATTGGTTTATGCTCTTAATATATTACAAAAGATAGATGTGAGTTATGGGGCTACATGTTTGAAAATATTCCTAAGGATGATTGGTTTATAGGAGGTGATTTTAATATGGTGGAACATGATCCTAATGATCATAGTTGGCCCAATCATATTAAGCTAAATAGTGAATAATTTGATAAATGGTTGTATTATTGTAATATTGTGCAGGTAATATGTCTAATTCATAATAAATGTTTTAGGCATGACCATAATTGGTACACTTGATCTAACTACAAATTTGAGGATGGTAGAAAACTTAGGAGACTTCGTAAATTTATACATCCTTTAACCTTCAAGTAGTTCAAGATAACTCTAATTATTGTGTTAGAGTAGATTATTCTACTACTCTCTCAAAGAAATTTTCTATTCTTTGTTATGTTTTGAGGGCTAAAAATAGTAGAGTGGTTTCTAAATTTTCATGCAAGTTTAATACATCACATTTAAAAACTCCCTCTTTTGTTGCTACTCTAGTTGGCATTTAAAATTATATTCCCAAGCCAAAAGAAGGCTTATGTATAGGAAATGGTGGTGCTATGATATTTCATAATGTGTAGAATTCTTGTGTGCTTTTGGTAAGAGATTAGCTTGGTAGAAAAAATATAAGGAAATATCCCTGTATGGGAAGCTAGAAAACACCAAAAAAATTACTTAATGCAAATCCAAATAATACCAATTTATAAACCTATATAACCTCTTTAGAAGCACGACTCTAGAAACTTGACATATATAGGGGAAAAGAAGCTAAAATCAAGGCTAGATTACACCAAGTTAGGGAGGGTAATGGATGTTCTAAATATTTCTTCAATTTTCTAAACTATAAACATAAAAATGGGTGTATTAGAGAAATTCAAGATGAAACTAGCTATGTTCATATGAATTCAGAAGGGGTAAAAGTTTTGTTTCAAACCTATTATGAGAGATTGTTAAGAGAGTATTCTCATTGGTAGGACACAATTAATATTGGAAGATATTATTAAATATCATATTCTCAAGAAGGTGGATACTGCATATAGTTAGTTTTTATACCATAATATATCTATTGGGAACTTAGAACATGTGTTTTCAATGACCTCTAATAAAATTCATGGGATTGAAGGTATTTCAATTGAGTTCTATCGCATAATATTACATTATTTTAAATATAAATTTTATCTATTATAATTATAGGCTTTGAGGAAAGGTTCATTGGGACCTAATATTAATAAAATGCTAATCAAACATTTTTTGGAAGGAAGAAATGAAGACTCTATTTTTAGATGGAATCCTATTACTTTTCTTAACACTTTCATAAAATTATTGCTAAAGCCATATCTATAAGGATTAAACCTGTGGCAAAAGGGATAATTAATCCTAAACAAATTGGGTTCCTTGGTAGAAGATTTATCCTGGATAACCTTATCCTAGCATGGGAAACTATTGAATGGTCTCAACAATCAACACAAAATATCCTGCTAATTAAGCTTGATTTCAATAAAGCTTATGATAGAATGTGTTAGAGCTTTATCCTCAAGATGTTGTAATAGTTTGGTTTTGTTCCCAAGATACTTAAGCATGTTAAAATTTTATTCAAATATTCCTACTATAAAATTTCAATCAAATTTACATGATAAAGGTTATTCCCATTTCTATAAAGTGATTATGCTTAACTTACATTTTTTTGATGATAGCATGGTTTTTCTTCAAAAAATTTGAAAGGATGTTAATAATGTGATGGATTCCCTTAGTCTTTATTCTTTAGTTTTTGGTTCAAATTCATGTCATCATAAAATTAAATTTCTCATGATGTAAATTAATCCAATTCTTTAGTGGATTCCTAATAATTAGAATCAAATCAAACAAGGATATATTTATCATTACTTGGGTATCCCCTTTGGGTTGGGTGCTCCCTATCTCCCATGTTTTCAGCACTTGATGATCTGATAGATGATTTTTCTATTTGTTGTCCTTCATCTGATGATGATCATTGTCCCAACAACTCTCTTATTTTTCCTTGTTTCTTTCAATGTATCTTCTTTATCTGTCACTCAAGCTCATAGATTAATATCACCCACTAGTTGGAAGGATGATTAGAGCTCTGATACCACTATAATAAATAACCCCCAATTTTTATTTTTTTTTCAAACTACTCCAAGAAAGGTTCTGTGTTTGTTTCTGATTTGTTTGTTTTCGTCATTCACATACCATTCATGATTGAAGGTTTATGTTTGTTTTTTTTTTTTTATACTTTTCTCATTCCAATCATGATATAATCATGCCCAATGAATAACAATAGATTGCAGATGAAACATACAAATAATACACTAAGAAATTGTCATCTGATACCTCCAACAATCAGATTATCATTGACAAAGAGTGCATATTTTAACTTCCATAAACATCAGTAAATAAGTTACACTTTCAAACTTGGAATTAGAGCCATAACAGCATAAATAGGGTTCCTTAAACAGAACACACATCAACAAATCATCAGCTCTTAAAACCCTTGCTTGACCATGTCCCTAGCCCTATTAATCAACCTTCAATAGTGATCAGGAATAGACATAACCAACAGGTTGAAACTAAGTTTTCATTTCTATCAAAGATGTCCACCTAGGAAAGTTCAATCTCCTCTAATAAATTCAAATCTCACTTAATAATTGCCAACTAACACTTTCTTGAATCACTTGGATCAGAGGTTGCTTAAGAATAATTACCCAAAATGAAAGATGCAACTATAAACTAAGTATTTTCCAACCTACAAGGGCTACCCCTATGAAAAGTTTGATCTGCCTTATTAAATCTTTAACTCCACCAAAAAATACCTTCTAGGGATTGAAAGAGACACCAAGGGAGGGCCTTTTCAAATATCAAATACCCATATGAATACCTCACTCCATTTTAGAACTATGAGCAAATATATGAGTTTCAGGGGTAGAAACAAAGTGCCCAAAAATTATGAATTTCATCAACAAAATGCATTATGTCTTCACCTAAATTGATACCAAGTTATTACAAGACAAAACAACAAACCCTGCATCAGAAATGATAAAAAATATTCATCTCTAAAGATGTTAATTTGCAACTTTGAAGCTCAAATGGTGACCTCTGTATGAAATCACCCCTTCACTAGCTTGAGCAGCTCTCTCACTACCAAAATTGGTCTTAGATAATGAGGGGTTTTCATCCTTGAATCTGCTTCTCAGTCCTCTAGTAGAAAACCAACAACACCTCACTAAGTTGTCAAATCATCCATAGCTAAAAATGAACTTCTAAAGAAGCCTTATAAGAGACTTCATCAAATTAGGGTGACCTCCAATGCAAAACCCTAAACCCCAAGTGAAATTCCATGCCTAGAGACATTTTATATTTTGATTTTATATATCTCATCTCAAACATTAGCTTAATTTAAAATTTAACTCTATTTTTCTCCTTAGGCGTCCATCACAAAAAGAGCATTCTAAATTACATTTGATGCACTTTAAAATGACTTAAAGTCAATGCAATAGGCATCATGGTACAATTTTGTCCCCTCATGACCCTCAACAGATGAATATAAAGTTACTTTATTAAAATCCAATTTTGAAGGGGAGATTAAATATTAAAATGTCTCAACCAAATAAACTGATGCTTCCACTAAAAAATGTTGTTGAGAGATAACCCTGACTAGGTCCAGCTTACCCTAGATGACTTACTACTTTTAGAAAGTCCTAAAAATAGTAAGTAGTGCCCTAAAACTTGAGTTGGAGAGAAAATAAGGTGCTCAAAAGTGCTCACCAAGGATTGAAGGACAACAATAGACCCAGGCTAAAAATAACACTTACTAAAAATAGTAATTGCATCAGAATCAACCCAAACTGAAAGAGGATGTCGTAAATGGGGACATTACAATGCACCGAAATGGGTAATTAGCATGGATTTTACTTCCTTGTGGGGTGCAACACACCCAACCATGTGAACCAAAGCCTAGTCTATCCCAACCAAGTGGATCCACTAAGCTATTTTGGGATAGTCCTACAATTGTTATGGTTGTGGTCATGAAGATAACTAACAAGGTCAAAGCTAAGACATGAAGAGGCTTCAGTGCATCCCATACTACACCGTGGGTCCAATCTCATCACAATGAGTTCAATACAAGTGAGGGTGTGATAGGTAGACGAATAGTGGGGAGACTCACCACTATCCTATCTAGAGCATCCCATAGAAAGGAATGATGGTGCATTGAGCACTACACTGAGGGTCACATTTGTTCCTTGGTCTTCTATACCAAGTGGGGTGGCGGTATGGGTATTGGTCAATTGGGTAGAGGATTCGGTGCATCCCATACTACACTATGGGTCCATCATTTGTCGCAAGGGTCTTAGAGAATTCCCAAGTGGTGAACCTACCATAACCTAGGTAACAATTGGCATCAATCACTTCCATGCATACCAGTGATAGCTAGTGAACCCCTTTATTACAATGGTTAGCCCTAGATTACCATTACTCGCATAGATGGGTCCCTACCTATGCAGCTGCTATGATCTTATCATAATAGGGTAGCTCATAGAAACCTTCACCTTTGGGAAATAGGTGAATGCCAGCTAGACCCTAGCAATAGCCTAGACATCAACCACTAGCATGGTCTAGTGATTGCCTATCACTACTTAAATAACCTAGAGGTTCGCTCTTGGGTCTTCTTTGGGTTGGTCCTACTTAGTATTTTTAAGTATCAATAAAATCAACTTGGTGGGAATCCTAAAGTAGTTGAGGATTTGATTAGTTCTACTAAATATAAGTATTGTAAACCTTTTAGATGTACATGGTTTGTCATTAACAATGAACAATCTACTATTTTGGTGATATACCAAGAACTCCTTAGGGGGTAAGAGCTTATGCATAACCCATTTATTGGTTCAATTAAGGATACAATTCAAGGTTTACAAATTTGGTTATACACTTAATGATGTTCTATTCAACTTATCATACACAAATCAGTCATGTACTTGGCTGAAATCCTCTTAACATTTTCAATTTATTGGCATAGGTGAGAAATTGTTACAATGGTTGGTAAAGTGGTTGCAAGATGTCTGAAGTGTTAATTATTCTATCATGGCTTGATGGTCACGAGTAATCATGCACTTGGCTTCACTATTTCCCCTAGCTTTTTATATATTAAACCTATTGGTTATTAACTATTAATTTACTATCCCTAGCATGATCATCTTGAGTTAGACAATAGTCTATAGAATTTATTCAACTCATCCTCTTTTATAGCAAGACTAGACGGTCATAGAAAGGATACAAAGACTAGTTAGCCCCCATCGTAAGAAGCTCTAAGAAAATTAATTAAGTGTAGCTAGCAACTATGAATATTAAGGGAGATATGTCAAACCCTTGGTGAGAAGGAGAAAACAAATACACTGTTGATGCTAAAGATTAATTACTTCAATGCCCACAATAAAATTTTCAGTGATATACGATTGTTGGGTAATTGTAAAAGGGTCAAAATTCCCAATGGACATTTATTAGTTGCATCTAAAATTTAAAATGGTAAACTACTATAGAATATTCAAACATACTTGCACTTCATAGAGATTATTTTTTTCTGCTCTTACACTGTGTATAATTTTCCTTGTTTACAAGAGCTAATACTTGTTCTTGGCTATATTACTTTGGACAGACATAAAGGGGCAGCTGTAATATTCCCTTAGTCTTAGCAAGTTTTGTAAAATTTATATCTAAATAGACTCAAATCATGTAATCTTAATAGCTAAAGATGGATACATTTATATTTTATAGAGTATATTAAGGTTGTGTAGCGCTATCATTAATGGTTTGACTACTTCCTATAATTTTCTAAACCATGGCATGATTTTCGTAAAGAAAACAAAGAAGGAAAATTACTTTATTGCATTGTTAGCTAAACAAATTGAGATTTTAGACCCTAAATAGTTGTAGAAATAAAGAAACATGGACATCTTCAAAACCTAGCAAGAATAGAGGAACTTGTAAGGTGTTTGTAGTTGGAATAGACTCAATTCTTGGAATGTATGGCTCTCCTATTCCTCTGCTACTCTCTTCACACCTCTCCCTTCTCTCACCGTGAGAATTCATCTTCTTTCCAAAAATGGGGGTCGTGGGGTTATATGGTGAAATGCTTGTCCAACTTTCCCTGGCACTGGACATTCTAGAAGGCTCCCAAGCATGGACGCCATACCCTCTTTAATGGAGCAACCGTGCCTTCAGACGAGTGCTGCTATCCTCATAAATGTTGGTTGTCTATGATGTGCAACGTGAAAATCGCCCTTCCTCCAAAACAAATCATGACTTCTTTTTTCTTTATTTCTCTTGCTCATTTTGTATAGTTTAGTCTTTAGCTCTTATTTTCCTCATTGAATTTGTATTCTTCTCTTCTTTTTATTTAATTTTATTTATTTTCTTGTGTTTTAGTTATTATTTTAGTTTTATTTCTATTTTACCTCCAAATGGTAGGGTTTTTGTATAAATGAATTAAATCTTATTTTATTTTATTTATATTTTCTTTTATCCACCTTATGGCTCAACTGGAGAATGCTCACAAAGGGATAAGGGGTTAATTAATCTACCAATAAGGAAAATAGGGTCATACAGTTCAAACCTTACTAACAGTGGCAAATAGGCTCTTAATTTAGGTGGAGTAACTGGAGTGACACAACTTCAAGTAATCAAACTAGGCTATTGGGTTTAAGATTCCTTCCTTGAGCACCTACAAAACTCATCCACATTCTCACAAAATTGTTATTACCTGGTTAGTTGATAAACGCATATAGATATATCCATGCCAAAATCAAATAACTTATAACACCATTAAATTCATAAATGTCAAATTATTTAATAGTTATTTCAAATGAGCATTTAAAATATTTAAGTCTATTATATTAATATTTAAGTTCTTATAATCATTAAAATAAAGAGTGCAAACATAATTTTAGGTTTAAGGTTTCGCTTTCCACCAAATTACATCAGATTGATAGACGACTAACACAAAATTAAGTCTAATATTTAGAGAGATGTGACATTTGTCTCCATCTGCAAGCTACGCGCAGAACTGCTGGTTCCAACCACAACACCTTGAGCCTCAAGTCGCAAATTTTCCTTGTATTCACACATCTCTTTTCTATAGCGCTCTTCTTCTTGTATAGCACGCTCTTGATAAGGCTGCGAAAAAAAAAGAGCAAATTAATATAAACTCAATATAAACATTTTGTATATATGGTTATAAGTAAAACATTAATTTTGTCATTTACATACAAGTTTTTCATCCTTTGAAAGGCTATTCCACAAATCTCCAATCATCTTGCTTATTTCTCGATCCTTATCTGGTTGAGTTGACTTCAACCTAGCTTGTTGCTCAGCAAAGAAAAAGTCATAGCCAGTTCTGTTCTGCCTTGGTGCATTGGGATCCTTCCTACTCATTAGCTTCTTTTTCTTCCTACGTTCAATCTGATGTTCCGTGACAGAGGCTTTGAGCTCATTACCCATGCTATTCATAAAGGGAGATAGAGTTGCATGCAGTGGTACAGTGCTGGAAGGAGGAACATGGTACAAAACACCCCTCATTTTCCTTGTCCCAACTGTCACATTGACTAGGTAACCATGCTCAAATTTTCCATCAATACAGCCAGTAACAACACTTCCAATAGATGATGTCGGGCCAACTGCATAAAAGTTGTATTTATGGTTAAATTTATTAATATGCACAAATTTTTACAGTAGTAATACAAAGGTCAGTCCCTAATCAATGAATTATTTAAAATACTGGTTACAAGCAAGGACCTCCAAGTGAATGGGAAGATGGATATACTGAAGGGAATGAAACTGCTTATACAACAGAAAGTATACAGCTATGTGAGAAAAACACAATCTTAATGTGAACATAGCACAGTTTGAAATAACAATTAAATACAGTTTTATCTAGATACCTGGTGATGGCACTACAGGACCCTTACGCTGAAAGAAGTAAACCTGCTCATACTGGTGAAGCAGATAAGAATAATACTTTCGTAAAACAAACGAGGCATTCGTAGTTGTTCTAGGAAAATCCAACACGGAAGAGATCTCTTTCCATTTCCTATTTTTAATGACCTGTGTCATGTGATACAGCAAGTCTCAACTATAAGCTTTAAACTCTGATCAAAATGCAATTGCTAAATTATCAAGTAATAGCTCTGTCCCGGTTTGAGAAAATACAACATCTAAACAGTTCACTACATTGCTGTTTCACCATCATAAAATCAAGAAATATAAACATTTCAAAATTTCTCTTCTTATAACTAAATTGAATTTAAAAAAAATAAAAATACAGGTTTTAACTAAATTTGTGAATATTAAACATGAAAGCTTAACTATATGAGAAGCAAATGATTATGCATAAACCTTTGGTTGTGTTAGAGAAAACTGGCAGATGCATGGCATAATCAATGTTAAGTGTGTCAGATATTGTGCTATGTAGGACCGCAGTCCTTTCTGCAGTGTCAATTGAACCCTAAATCTGATGATTCGATAATGTTGAAATTGAGCGAACAGTATAATAGGAAGCTAAGAAGAAAAGTCAATCTTAATAAAACCAGGATTTAAAATTAAACATGTTTACCTAAAAACTTATTAATCAGATAAGGAGATTTTCACCCTGTCTTACCATTTCTACCCCACCACGAGCTGTCACTTCTTTATATAGAAGATGGAGATCCAAATCCTTGCCTCCCATTCTCGGAATACTGCACATTGAAAACTTCAGTACCTTAAATGAGATTCACCTTGCCAGGTTCACTTAAATTTGCTTCGATACAAGTTAACCACATAAATGTCTTAAAGATTAAGAACGAAACAATTTAAGGACATCCTAACTATCAAAAGGTTGCATATAACAGATACGGAATAGTGACCACAAGCATAATAGAGCATATTAATTACTAGTAATTGAAAAATAAAAAACATATATCAATGTTTGCTAACAAAAACTAGTATATCCTAGACAAGAATAGAAAAAGCATATGCTTTTCCATGCAAAAGCATAGTATAGAAGACCAATATACCAAATGAAGAGACATAGAATTCACCCTGTACAATGTTTGACTACAGAACGTGATAAACTATTAAAAAAACTATAGTTACAAGTTAGCATGGTCATCCATTGATAGCAGGCTTTTCCCTAACATTGCCAAATACCAGCCATTGTAATGCCCGATAATCAAAATTCATCCACATCTTGAAAGATGTGAATAGTGTCGGCAGTTTCTTTGCTGCCTGTAATGGCCATGGCTCTCCAGAAGTTCTTTGCTTGGCACATAATTTGAAGGGTTTCACAAATTTCCAACATTAAAACTTGAATGGTGCTTCAGCCAATGTCCATCGAGCATTCTGGATGCACAATCATGGTAGAATAATTTAGAATAGAGAAACCTAAAGGAAACATTAGTAAAGGTGCCAGATCGGATGCAAATTCTACTGCTCATGAAAGAGATGTCCTTGGCTAGAACCAAAGAGCATCATGCTGTCAATGAAAGATATAAACAAGAACTAGTATTCTGCAACGGCTGATTGGTCCAACATAAACCACCGAAATTCCTTGTATGAAATAAAAACTAGAGTAGCAACTCAAGAGAAAAGCAACACATGGATGAAAGATACTATTAGACATATGAAAAGAGGATAAGGATACAAAGGCAATGATGAAGATGGAACGTGAAAAGAAAAGATGATGGAACTGCAAGTTTATCACATATCCTGTTCCTTAGACACATTAGAACAACTTTGAAGAAGTTAATATTGCTTAGATTTGATGAAGATGGCAAAGGAGCACAAAGGTTGATGGAACTTCAAGTGTATTAATTAGCTTATTCCTTAGTATCTTTTTCCTGCAGTCCCATATGCAGGTATTGAGTCTTGAGTCCTAGAAAACATTTTAGTTCTATTTGAATCTTGTGTTACTTAAGTATCTATTTTTTATTGTGTATGCATAATAATTGTGCATCTTAAGTAAACTAGCCTAGTGAGGCAATTGATAATTTGATGGAGTGTTGTATATATTGAACTTTTAAGGTATTGCTGCTTTTGAAACCTGTTGCAACTAGTAGATAAATGACTTCCATAAACCATTTTTGTATTTTAACTGAATAGCATTCTCTTAAAAAAAAATCAAAAAAATAATGTTGCACCTTCAAAAACATACTTGGGAAAGGGTAAGGGAGGAGGTGCGCCTCGGGAAGCTAAATGGCTTGGGAAGTATGCATCTACAGGAAGCAGGTTATTGTGGAAGGAGGTCTGTATATGTACATTGCAAGACAATGGGCACATGACTGGTTATGTTCTAACAGAATAATAAGTAGACCGCACATGCCAATGCGAACCCATGGCAAAAAATTCCCATGATGCAAAACACAATTTACATAATTTACTCTGCTGATGGAGTATATGCATATGTCGGCTTCAGCTTTTCCATAGCATAGTAAGTATATCCTCGCATGCCAGGTCAAATCCATGGCAAATAATTGTTACAATGCAATACGGAGTTAAACATAATATCCTCAGTCTAAACTAAATGGTTAAAAAATTAATAATATTAAGTGAACGTGAGCTTTACAGAACCTTACCTTCTTAATGAGCAACTTTCATGAAGAGAACACCACATCTGATATGATATTTTAAGATTGAAACTCAATGAAGGTATCTTGGCAGGTACTGCCTGATCACCAAGTATCCGTTGGAATCACGATACGTATGTGCATATATAAATGTTTAGACATACTCATATTATATACATACAAATATATAGTAATACAGAGGCAATATATGGATAATATAATGTGTAAATGACCAGAGAGGACACTGTGATAGTGCATAAATGGGATATAAAGAAGAAGCATTAAACCAAAATTCAAAATACTTACGATAATTTGGTCTCGACTGCGGCATGGAATTCTCTGAGTGTAGTAAAAAACAAATCTTTGTTGCTCGCTACTTCTCCATGGCTTGCAAGTTGTGGAGGATAAATATGCTGCGCAATGGGAGACTCGTGATGTGAGCGGTTTTGTTGACCTTCTTGCTGTTGGGAACCTAGAACTTGGGTGTGTGTAGGACGAGGAGGGGACTGTAGAGACATCTTGGAGATAATATTTTAAGACAGACTTGAAAACAGGTACATAAGGCTCACACGGCACACCATATAAGACACAGAGCAAGAATTCAAAGGCATATACTACAATGACACAGAAAGCAGTAATATTTGAGGAATATCTATTAAAAAAAGGAAAGTAAAACAACTACTCCAAGGTACATAGCACAAAAACAACACAGTTTCTGAAGCATATGCTCAATACACTTTTAAGAAGAGACAGAGGAAGCAACAGTGAACCGACAGCTGCTGCAACACTCAGAGATTAACAGAATCCATGAATGGATCCTGAGTAGACACAGTGGGGTCCTCATGAATCTTCTTAAACTCCATCATGCCACAAGTTTATAAGGATATCAAACTACTTGAAAACCCAAACTAGTTCTACAATGATTCTCAGAACTAGAACTGCAACATTCTGCTAGAGAAACCCAAAAAATCCAAATGCGCATTTCCAATATATAACCGTTAAAAATGTTGTAATAAGCATCTGGATGATGCCAAAACCACCAGATATAATACAACAATCCTGCTCAAAATCCACTTTCATAAGGAAAATCTCATGTACCATCACCGATTCTTCCCAAAAATAGCAAACGCACATTATGGTCCCTAGGATACAATCTGAAAAAACAGTCCTTTTTTAAATTGAGTCGGTAAATCTAAACGTGGAGATTCAATTCAATGATATTTACTGAACTTTCTGTCCCATAAATCATTCTCATTAATATTTTATAGATTTAGGTTTTTAAAATATTGGGTTAGGTAGGTAGGCAGTTAGTAAGATATGCATTCATTTAATATTCGTTTTCTGCATTTATTTTTATCTTCATTTAATTAGTATAATTAGGGGTTAAATTTGATTGTTTATATAATTGTATTTATGTAATTTTATGTAATTTTAATTAATTAATTTAATTTATTTAATTATATTGAAACATGTTTTAGAATATATTATTTTTCCATATATCTTATTAAAAATAAAATTAATAAAAATATTTCAAGTTTTATTTTAGAAGGAAGGATACTACTTTTCAAAAATAAATTACTTAAAGAATTATTTTATTTTATTTGAAAATTATTTGAAAATTATTTTATTTTATTTATATAAGAGCTATTTTTATTTACTATTTTTTTATTTTTAAAGTCTTATTTAAGAATTGTTTTAGTTTGTTTAGAGTTATTTTTATTTCAAGATATTTTTTTTTTTATTTACATAAATTATTTTATTTACTTAAATATTAATTTTAATTTTACATCATAATTATTTAAAAAATATTTTAATTAATTTATGTTATTTAACTTATTTTAATTTGAAGATTTATTTTTTATTTTTTAAAATTATTTTATTTTAATTTATTTAACTAGTTATTTTATAGTTTTATTTTATTTAAATATATGTCTATATATTTTAATATTTATGAGTTCATGTCATGGAACTATAGCATAGACCGGGTTCTTAACTAGAGATTAATATTTGTTTATTTCAAGAATAAAATGGATAATTTTCCTTTTCATTCATTATATTTTAATTCTTCTAAAGTAAAATTCTTGATTTTTATTTTATTTTTAATTTTCAAAATTGCATTTCCTCAAATATCATTGGCTAAAAAAACTTAGGCAATGAAAATAGATTTTGTGGAATTAGACATAATATTTTTTTTTACAATTTTACTGGCATTTTTTGGGGCAATTTATGTCCCACTTCTTAATTAATATTTGATATCCAATAATTCAATTATTAAGAGAAAGTTAAAGTTTTAAAATTCTTACAATATATTTAATATTAACTTAGGTGAATACCTCTTGTCCAAGTATATTATATATAGATATATTACTAGAATAATATGGAAGAAATTTTGAACAAAAATGAACTGACTTACAAAATCTTCTAGCTGCATATATTTTACAACTATGGGTATTTGAAAGATTTTTTTGAGCTAAAATAAAAGAGTAATTTTATATTTTCCATTATGATTTTAATAAGATATTCCAATTTATAGTATAGTGTAATGACAAAAAATCTCAACAAGGATTTCATTCTGTAGAATAGGGTTGTGGGTATTTGAAAGATCTTTTTGGGCTAAAATAAAAGAGTACTTCTATATTTTCCATTATGAATTTAATAAACTATTCTAATTACATGAAAATTACAAGAATCTCTTTGCAAATATTTTACAACTATGGACATTTGAAAAAAATTTTGAGCTAAAATAAAAGAGTACTTTTATATTTTTCATTATGAATTTAATAAGCGATTCCAATTTATAGTATAGTTGTAATGAAGAAAATTTCAACAAGGATTTCACTAGAATAGGGTTATGGATATTTGAAATATTTTTTGAGCTAAAATAAAAGAGTACTTTTATATTTTCCATTCTGAATTTGATAAGCTATTCCAATATATAATATAGTTGAAATGACAAAATTTGTAGATATTTGAAATATTTTTTGAGCTAAAATAAAAGAGTACTTTTATATTTTTCATTCTGAATTTGATAAGCTATTCCAATATATAGTACAATTGAAATGACAAAAAATTTGAACAAGGATTCCATTTTGAAGAATAGGATAGAATAAGGGAAAATGCATGAATTAATAGTATCAACCACCAAATACATAAAACTCAAATCCTAGGACCCTAATCCAATAATGAAGTACAAATGAACATTGAAATATAAAATGATAAAACAATATTACCAACAATCCCTATGCCATGATTGAATCACATTCATTGCTCTTCTCCATTTTTCTTTATATCAAAGATAGTAGTTGTGGTTGTCTCTAGCTAGCTAGGGTTGAAATGAAAGTGATAGGTCTCTTTTATAGAAAACCAAATTTGAATGAAGGGGCAAGATCAAATGATGAAAATCAATGGATGATATTGCTTTGAGAAGCAATGAGATAGAGTTAGGGAAAAATAAGGTTTAGTTAAGGATGGACAATGGAGATTAAAAGGTAATAAAACCTTATCAAGGGTGGAAATTAATTGAGATGTGAAGGATAAGAATGACACAGATGAAGAGGGAAGGTTAATAATTAAATAATTTAAAAAATTATTTAGTTATAGAAGAAAGGGAAAAGATTGACTTTTAATTAAAACAATAATTTAATTAAAAGTGGAGGAAAAGGACAAACTTTTAAATTATTAACATAATTATTTAATAGAAAAGGGAAAGGTGGAAAATAGTTAAATAAATAAAATTTATTTAACTATGGAAGGAAAAGCTAATGAATAATTAAATAAATAAGAATTTATTTAATTATAAAGAAAAAGGAATATTGGTGACATAATTAAATAAATATTAATTTAATTAATTAATCATAAGAAGAATAAGAGGAGAAATGAATTAATTAAATAATTAAAATTATTTAATTAATCGAAGAATATGACTTTGGACAATAATTAAATAAATGATAAAATAAAATATGCTTCCTTCCTATTTTTGGTTGCAACTAGTGATTTATGAGTTTTTCTATTTTTTACTAAATAATCTCATCCCTTCATCTTGAACAAACTTAATCATAACAATCTATCTTCTCCTGGATCCAAAAAATGTTTTCTCAAGCAATCTCCACTATAGATCTTCCAAATAAATCTTGATTGTCTATCCTTCCAATTAAAAAAAACATAAATGAAGCTTTAAAGCTTTGAAAAAAAAAATCAATGTGAATGCACAAGTACATGTTTCCCATATTTTGAAGTAATATAGTTGAGAAACTACATCTCAACTATTGAATACATACATTTCACCATTGAATTTACATTTGGCGACCTTGTTTATTTGTATGTTGTTGCTTGAGTTCCATTTTTCTTCACTTAAGGTCTTTTACTAGTTCCAAATGGAAAGCATTTTGTTTATGTTTTATTTTCTCATTTAAATTTTTATTTTTTTCTCAGATTCAATTTTCTTGCTACCAGAAATGTAATTTCTTATTTTGTGCATAAGATGACACAAATATGAAGCCTATTACCCTTCAACCTATTCCACTCTCCAATAGTGTACATAAAAAAAATTCATAGTCATTTTATGTCATTGATTTGATTGTGGGAACATATATGTCCCCTAGATAGGATAACACCCACTACCTTATGCTCCTAGTTCAAACCTCTTTTCTTGTTTTCTTGGGTCAACTTTTTCATATTATTTGATTGTTTACCTATCAACTTGAATTATAAAAAATATAAATTTATGTATCTAGTGTTGGTGTGAATACTATTCACATGTTAAGTTTACAGGTCCTAGGCTTTTTTAGAAGTATTCATTGTCTAGATAAGATCTTATCATATCTTATCTATTTGGTTTTTATTTAATACTTATGTCCTAATTCATTTAATATTGTTGAGGTTGTTGTATCATTGTACAAGATTAAGGCACATGCCACAACATTTTCCTATCCTATCTCATAACTTTCCTTTATAAGAAAGATCATATGTACATCATATAAGCAATCTTGCAATCTTGCATCCTTAATCATAACAAGATATTCTTGCCATTTCTCTCTTGTGAAAGTTATTTTTTTCCTACAAATGATCCTAGAGTGTTGGGAGTTCACTATTAACTCCTACATCTACAACTCATATTTTTGGACATAATCTTATGTCATGTTTTTTATTGATTGCTAACATGCATCCACATGTAGAACATTAATTACAGCCTTAATCTTGCATAATTTTAGTTGCATCATCATCAAAATTCTTTTTTTGTGTGTTTTCATTTTTCTTGCATCAACCATAACAATAAACTACTATTAAGGAAGTCAACAATATTCTCTCTAACTATTATAAGTCCCTAAAGGTGTTCTTAGTGCGACTTATTTCTTAGATGTGGGTATAGGCATGAAAAAATAGATTTTGTAAATCGTAAATGTGAAATTCAAAAGTGGATAGAACTTTTTAGGAGAAAATTGTCCTACAACTAGATTGAACGTGGAACCTAGTATAAGGACTCATAATTACCTCTATCTTAGGATCCTAGTTACTAATCTAGTTTTGGATTTGAATTTTTATCATAGTATTTCAACTAGTCAAAAATATTAATTTTGACACACCATAAATGAAATATAATTTGTAACATTTATAAAAAATTTCTTCTCCATTCAAATTAATCAAATCTCTATTTACATTTATTATTCTTAACTCCAAAAATCTAAAATTTAATTTATTTAAAAGTTAATCTTTAATTTTTTAAATTTTTGTAAAACTAAAATAATTGTAATCTCTAATTTTTATTTTTATTTTGATAAAAGGCTTTTAACTAACATAATATATTATATACTAAAAAAGGTTACATGATGAAATAACACTCAAATTACACATTTCAAAGAGAGTTCCACCACATTTTATGGCCTTTAACAAACCTTCACATCCATTCCTTATACAAAAGTTTGATTAGCAAAATATGAACAAAATACATACTATTTTGATTTACATATATACTTACTAGAAATAGATTTTGGCATAAGCTCCATTTTAGTTTGATTAACAAGCCATATATAGTATGCTTGGGATGTGTTATTCATACTTCTTTTTACCAAAAAGACAAAAAGCTTTCAAACTTCTAATTACAACTTCAGGAACAACCAATTGATTTTTCATCATAACCTTCGTTTTGCACATTTTGGTTAACTAGGGAGGCCTGAGAAGCTGTTGTAACATTCATATCCATCAAGAGAGGTTAAGGATGATTCCCATTTGGAGGTGTGAGAGGAGGCCTAATGTGCACAACTTGATGACAGTGATGTGTTACATAAATGATACTGCATGATACTTGTTCTTGAATTTCTTGAGGATTTTAGCCATGTGTTCAAAGTGATGTTGGTTGAATTCCCTACACATATACAAGATTAAGAAAAAATTGGTCCTAATTCCATGCACACTAATGTAACCACCCATCATTACTCATCTTCCCAAGTTTGGAGAGTCAAAGGTTCCAAACTATCAACCAATCCATCTGCTATTCCTAAACACACAACAACATCCATGCCTCCACACATGATATCCAATTCACAAATTGACCATGTATTGGCAGCCACCCTTTTCCATAAGGATTTAGAAGGAATCCTATTCCGATGTGAGCACAAAGACAACATTAACTCTAGTATCCACAAAGCAGATCAAGAATCTCAAAAGTTTCTTTCAAGTGAACATATCTTGGCAAAGTAGCTTCTTCAAGTAGGATATCGATGGAACATTATGAAAAAAGCATCTACATCGACACCACCAGGTGGTTCAACATGAGCTTAAAATATTTCACAGAAAAATATAAAAAATCAAATAATGCAAAAAATCCAAAAAAAATAATCAGAAAAAGGATTAAAAATAGTAAAGAGAAAAAAATTGTCCTCTAGTGAAAACCACTACGATGGCACTTTGGGCAGGTACCATGATGAAAACCTAGAAAATGGGCATCATGTGTAGAATCAAGCATCTACGTAAGCCAGTTCAAGTGAAAGCATCTCATCCCATCCATAATAAATCCAATATTCCATCCATCTTATCCATAATAAATCCATTCATCCATGAACCATTTATCCAATCCATTTTCATCCATCTACATCGAAAGTCCAAGTTATCTTGATCTTAACAAAGTTTGGTGCACACTTTACACTTGCTTATGGTAAACATCTTGACATGGGCCATTTCCATTGATCCTATCTTACCCAAAATTATCTGAGCCATGAAGCATTATCCAAACGAGCATTCTTTATTTGAACACCTTATCTTATCACAAGATAATCATTGGAATCTTTTGCGTGCTTACCATATCCATCCATCCACACACCTATCTAAGCATCCACCCATGGAATTCCATACATTGCTAGATGCTAGGGGCAGATATTTACATCTTGCTTCGAGAATAAATCTTGATCTCTATCCTCCAACTTATGTGGTGATCCAACATTGAAAAATATGAAATCAAATTGGTCAAGAGTTTGTGAGCCAAAATATATATCACTAGCCCATGGAACATTTTGATGAGAAAACATTCCTTATCAAGCTTCATCTTTCATCGAACATCAATCCAAACAATCAATATCAATTGCATCTAATTTGCATGTCAACGTCACATCAAACCATCCAGAACCAACTTTATATTCCAAACCAAGCTTCATCAATCTTGATCAATCAAATCCAATCAATCCATCATAATTTCGAGATATCCTTCCCAATCTTCATGTTACTTAACACTATCCTTGCATTGTTGTGTATCCTCAACAATGTTATCATCATCATTCCATTGATCTGATCAATCAACCCTAGCTTCCAGGTTTTCAATAAAATCCCAAAATAGATCACTGATATCATCACACATCTCCATATCCAAAATGTCAAAATCAAGTGAAAAATCCAAAAAAATTAAAAAAACCAAGAAAATCCAAAAACATTCAAATCATATCAAATTCCAAAAACACTCATAAAAGTTAGAAAATTTCAAAAACATTTTATCCAAACTACATCGCCTCTAATCTTAAACATAGGCAAGGATAATCTTTGATCATCCCCCGAGACACTTAGGTCAGTCCTCTAGAAGTCCATCATAATAAACTGGCAATCCATTTTTTCATATCTTATAAATAATCGAGTTTGTGTCAGTCGAAATACATGGTCTTTGCGTGTACAATGTAGGAAAGGATAATCTATTGATGAGCCCTCGAGGCCCCTAGGATAAGTCCTTAGGTTAGTCTCTTGGTCAAAATCTCAGAAAACCCCAAAATATTTGAAAATCAAAAATCTAAACATTTGAAAAAACTCAAAAATACCAAAAATAGCCTCAAAACATTTCAAAAAATATCAAAAACATCCAAATATTTGAAACATCCACCTGTCTCATCTTGTTTTCACCCGCAATAAACATCACTCACAATAAATCAATCATCATCCCCAACCTTTGGTGAAACAGTCGAAAACAAGTCTAGCAGATTGAAAGTGAAAACTCAAAACGTCAAAGTCTCAAGTTTAGGTCAGTAAGTAAACAAGTTGGTCAACTCTTTGTGTCAATAGCTCATCATCCAATCAGTCCCAAATCAATCATCTAATATCATCATGTCCTAGGATGAATCCGTCCTACAATGGACATTAACATCAGATATCACTGTAGTTTAGTATTGGCTAGCGGTATGAAGAACATTATCTTGTTTGTTTACTTTATCTTTATCTTGTGGATTTATCTTATTGCACTCATTCCAAGGACCTCTCGATGATGTCTAATCAAAAGATTTAGAGAGATAGGAATGGGGAAATGATCATTATCTTTTTATATGATGTTCTTGTTGGATGTCTTTGTAATATAACCTCAGTGAATACTTTCTTTATTAGGTGTGTATGGAAGATGTTTTAGATATCTTGTTGACCACATAGGAAGGCTTTCCTTTCTATGTTTTGGTCTGAGATGTTTGAAGTACCTGAAGTGCATCCTAGTAAGGTTTCTATATGTTAGGTGTGAACAAGGATACTCCTATCTTATTTTCGAGTCAAAGTCCATCACACTAGGTGCAACACCATCCTAGTTCTCTATACCTTGATGCATCACACCTATGAGTGCTATCAAAAATAAGGTAAATATCCCTTTTAAAATCCCAATTCTTGGTAAGAAAATCATCCATCCTTCATCATCATCTCTAATAAATTTTTCTTGTTGAATCCTCATGTCATCATCTCATTTCGTCTTTTCCATGCTAACATCATGCCATGTCAGTTAATCATCATCACCAGTGCATCCATCTTGCATCCACAAAACCGTCAGCATGCTACACATCATATCATATCATATTGATCATCATCATAATATAGATCGGTTAGTCTAAGCATCTCATAAATAATAAATTTACATAAAACATCCATTGCATAATCATATAGGCATTATCACATCATCCATCTCAAATGCATTACATCATCATTTTAAGTTGTTTAGGATAATATAGATTGGTTATTCTAAGCATCTTGAAACCATCTCATTTGCATCATTATCATTACCATCCATACATCCATCTTGAACCTCTTTGTCATGAGATCAACCTTAAAATCAAACTTTTCACTCGATCTCTCAAGGGGGCAATGTACCAATATACTTCTTTCTACTAGGGCATCCGAAAAAATTAGAAAATTTTTGAATTTTGATTGCGGCAAGTTTATTCTTTGAACCAACGCAACAAGTACATTGCTTCAAAGAGGGGCAAAATGTAAACACGCAAAATTGACATCATTCATCTAATGTTCCAAATATTTAATCTCTAACGTCATTCCATTAAATTAAATAAATTAATATTTATTTGATTTAGTCTAACATCATCCTCTTTGATTAAATAAATCAAATCTTTATTTAATTAAGTCTAAAATAATTCCCTTCTCATTTTGATTTGTTTTAATCCTAAAATCTAAGTCAAAAGTCAAAATCACCTAATCTCCTATTAAATTAATCAAATCCTGATTAATTTAATCCTAATCACTTGAATCCTCTAGATTTTGCAACTTGCACCAATAAATCATTTATTTGATTTAATATTTCACTAATTACTTTCAAAATGGCATAAAAAAAGGGAATATTCCTCCAAGTTTGAAAATCCCTCCAAATGTCTTTTCCTCCAACATGGCATTAAATCCTCTTACATTGTCTCTTACATGTCTCCCACTTGGCATTTAAGACTCTTTCTTCTCCCTCCAACAAGCCATCTTTTGAATTTCAAATCTCCCCCTCTTTGGCACATTGATCAAAATGTGCACAACCTTCATCCTCTCACATGTTGACAAGTGGCATCTTGTCATTGGCTCATGTTTTGTCCCACATCCTCCATGTTCTTCAATCCTCCATCATAATTTCTTATAAATAGAGGTCTCTTCTAATGTATTATTCCTCCACAACTCCACAATCTTAAGCACTTGAATCTTGTTCATCATATCATCTAGGAGCTTATCAAAAAGGGGTTGGGAAAGGGCTATTTTCCACATCAAAATAGAACCAATCCCCCCTATAAGATGCTAGTTTGATCATTTGAATAATGTTCTATTGTGTTTTGCTTGCTTTCATGCTTTGTTTTCATTATTCTTGTGTTCAAATGAATTTTATAGGGAGTGGTGTATTTTGGTTTACTAACAATGACTAATGTGGTATGTTTTATATGTTGTTAGTGATAGGAGATTCACCTCTCACAGTAACCACCAAGTTTTTAATAGAGGGAGAAATTCATTATATCTAAACCACATAGATCTTTCAAACTTAAATGATGATCTCCCCTTTTGAGGAGAACTATTAGCTGTGATGCTCAACAATATAGGTAAATGATCAAAACCTTCCCATGACAAAATTTATGAGACTTGCATATGTTTTCAGGTATGTGCAGGATCATCATGGAAAAAACAGACCCTTAAGTGGCAAAAAATTCAGACAAATCAGTGTTAGGCAACTTGGCGTAAACATTTGAATAAGTTATCTATATTATTTCAAAAATATGTAAATATACAATCTATAGAAAATTTAATGTACTTTCTAAACTACTAGGTTTATTTATAAATAAATAAAATCTATTTGGTGAAAATTTGAAATTTCAATGCATTAGTACTTAAATTTTAGGGAAAAAATAAGAAGTAGGTGTCTGTTTGACCACCCTAACCATAATAAAATGATAATATTTTTTAATAAGATTTTATATATAAGTAGAGGACTCATTTCCAGATGTGCTGCATATTTTTTGTAATTTTTTTCCAAGTAAATAATTAATTATGAATTTTTTTATTACAACTTTTAAAAAAATATAAAAATCGTATGTCTAACCACCTTAACTTTGTCAAAATTCATGAAATTTAATTTTTATTCTTTTAATCCTATAGTATGTGAAGCATAGAATGTGACGATGTTTCAGATTCAAAAATGTGATACCGCTTGAAAGTTATAGATGTTTTCAATTAGCCTATCGATTAGGACTTTAGTCATAATTCTAATAGAAAAAAAAAAAAAAAAATTTATTAAATTCAAATTAAAGCATAATTTATATTGGTGGAAAGTGCAGAATCTCCTCTAAAAACCCTTTTCGTTTCATCAATTTTGGGTAAAAAAAAAGTCATCAGCCACATACCCTACAAATACCCATAATATTGCCACTTCCTGCACATACCCTTTCCTATAACCAAATCTAATGATATAAAAAATCTATCTAAGAATATAACTATCTACAAAAAGTCCTACCTCTTATTTTTCCATGTATATGTACCTTCAATTGGTTGTACATCTACAATAGCATTATTTTTAACAAAAGTGTTGAAATACTCCATCGCCTTTTGAGGTGGTATAATTCCTCCTTTCTTTTCAAATATTAGGTCAAGTTCATCCCATAGCACCTTTTTCCCAACCATTGAGTTTTGAGTATAAACATTTACCAGTAAAAAGCTTAAATCAAAATGAGTAACTCTTAGTAGTTTCCAGTTTGAAGTTGTGAACAATGATTTGCACCTAGCTAAACATAGACAAACACAAGACCATTAGTCATTCAATTAAGCACAAATATCATTCCCTATGAAATTCTCAAGCATGCAAAGAAGATGAAAACAAAACTCAAAACATGAAGTAAACATGAAATCAACCATGAAATCTTAATCTAAGCTACCCAAACCTCATCTCATATGGGAACTGGTATCACTTTGATGTGGAAAGTGGCCCTTTCCCAATCCCAAGTTGATAAGCTCCAAGATTGTTGATGGAATGTGATGAAATTTATCCAAAGTGGTGATGAAGTCAAGCTAAAATGATGAAGATGCAAGTAGATGTGAGATGAAAATGGATGTGGTGAATGCTAATTGTCCTGAAAGATAGTGATAGAAATTGGATGATTGGTGGATGAAATGAGCATAATGACTTTGCATGAGATAGTGGATGCATTTCAAGTAGAAGAGGCTTCTACCACTAGTAGAATTTGGAAAATAAATGACTATGTGACTAAAATTTTTAGTCATGTGACTAAAAATTTTAGTCACATGACTAAAAATAACTAAATTCTACTAATTTTTTGCAATTCACAAATATAAATGACTAAATAAATGACTAATTTGGTCATCGGGTAAAATCACAACTAAATAATTGGTCAGACATATAAAAATGGCTAAATAAATGACTATTACTCCTCTATTATTTTTTCTTTTGAATTTGATCAGAATCCATAGAGCTTAAACCCCCCTCATGGGACCCCTACATAAGCGGGCTATTTGGCTGCCTAGGTTACTTGGTGCACCAAAAATACCTATTGCGTGGAAGGCATTGCCTCTTGGTGCAGTCTTGAGGCCTTCACATATTTTATAAAAAAAATAACATTTACATTCTTTAACTTTTATTACTCATTATTTTAATGAATCATTAATGTTTTTAACTATGTTTTGAAGTTAGTTTGATTTTCCTGTTGTGTTAGCATGTCAAATGTATCAAAGAGAAATTGTGCTCAATTTAGCTAATAAAAATGATTTAAACAATCTAATTGCATTTTGAGGGCTATCTTGCAGACACTTTCATTTCAAATGGTCAAGTAGTTATTTCTAGAAGCAATTAGATTCAATTTACATGGATTGTAGAAACATAATGTCTATAAAAGTAATTATTTCTAGAAGCAGTGCCTTAAAAACATAAGGTCAAGTAGTTATTTCTAGAAGCAATTAGATTCAATTTACATGGATTGTAGGAACGTAATGGTTGAGTCTACTGAAAACGAAGATTTTTCCCTTAAAAAAGAACATTTTTCCCTAAAAATGAAGATTGATTCACTTTTATCTTTGCTTGTTGATATACTCGACCATCTTAATAATGCGAAATAAAAATAACAATGATCACTTTTGGCATACAAAAGTTTTCTCTTTCAGGCTTTATATTGTTAATTATTTTTTAAAAATAGAATTATTTTATAATCTATGAAATCAATTGTGTGTTGATCATTTTTATAGATGTTATCTTTTTATACAAGTTTGAAATCTAGTAATTTATTTATTTATTTTTTCTTTTTCTTTTTTTTTTATAAAAGAGGGGTAAATTTTTTATTGAAATTTAGAAACCAGCATTACATCCAAGCAAAGGGCACAAGCCCCAAAAGTACAACAAACACCAAGAGGCCTAGAAGCCAAATCAGTCAACACCCCCACTGTCCTCAGCAAGAACCCTCTCCAACTCCAGACTAAGCTCTTGTGGAATCTACGCCCAATCATCAATCCTCCAATCCCCCAGATGCTCAGAGGCCCACTTGGCCAAAAAATCAGCAGTCCTATTCCATTCCCGCGGAATATGGACAAAAGACACTCTTTCCATGAGATTACCGATCTGCAAAATCTGTTCCACCATCACAGCCAGCTGCCAGTTCACATCCGATGTCCTCCCTTGATTGAGAAAATTAATCAGATCCTGAGAGTCAGATTCACAGATAACGCTACGCCACCCCCTCTCGTAGGCCCTCTCCAAGGCAAGGAGAATTGCCCATCCTTCCATAAGGTTGATAGTCTGAGTCCCCTTATGAATGGAAAAGAGGAAGACCACAGAACCAGAAGAATCCCTACCCACCCCACCAACTTCAACAGGACCGGGATTACCCCTGGAAGAGCCATCAATATTAACCTTCAAAGTACCTGATGGGGGAGGCTGCCATCTCCCCTGCCGCTGGACACGCTGCCCCACCCGCCTACCTTTTTGGCAACATGATGCAATAGGGGAAAACCCCTAGATACCCAACATGGCCACCAACTCCGCATCCTTCTTCTCAAGCAACAACTCCACCACCCCTTTGGCTTGAATAGTCTCCTGAATCATCCCAAGAACTCTAGACCACACTTGCTGAACCTGCAGAAGTTCCCCTCTAAAAATCCTCCTATTCCTTTCCAGCCAAACCTGCCACAACAAGAAGATAGGCCCAGTGTGCTAGGCATCCTGCAAGAAAGATGCCATCAAGGAAGGTCTGCCCAAGCTATTCCAAAAATCCACAAGGGAGGAGGCATGAACACAGGGGCCCTGCCACACACTCCACCAAGAGCGCCAAAGCTAAAAGGAGAATGGACACCGAAAGAAAAGATGAGAGGAGTTCTCAATACCATTCCCACATAGCACACACTTAGATGGCCCCTGAAACCCACGCTTCTGGATATTATCCCAGGTTAAACACCTGTTCCATGCTAGGATCCAGGCAAAGCAGTTACACTTCAGCCAAGAAAACTTATTCCAAATCTGCTTCCACCAAGGAACCTCCGCCCCCTTAATCCTTTGAGCAAGCAACCTCTGATATCCTGAAGCAACTGTGTAATACCCTTTCGGATTAGGAGACCATGCAAGAATATCCATGTCCCTAAGGGGATTGCATAGTTTGCTCGAAAGAATATTATGCAAAGTCCTACAATCTTCTTCCATACCAATTACCGGCCACTCCTTGAGAGTTTTCCACTGAGCACTCACAAGCTGACCCTGAAAAGAAAGCACCTTAAAATCACTAACCATCGTCCAACTAGCTTCACCAAAACACCTCCTCAAGGCTGCCAAATCAGGAAACTGAATGAGAATGGGAGGATGGCCATCCCAAGAATCATACCAAAACTGAACCTCTGTCTCACGGCTACAGATCCCAAATAAACCATCCTTGATGAGAGCCACTCCCTTCTTAAGGGTAGCCCAAATAGCCGATCCCTTACCAACCAAGGAGTAACGGGGGATATCTTCCCCAGGAGCACCCTGCAAATACTTGTAGGCCAGGATCTAGCCCAAATCCTGTCCTTCTCTATGCACCATCACCAATAAAGTTTTTCCGCCAAAGCCGTCCCAGCCAATGCGGCTTGCCGCAATCCCAGCCCACCATACTACTTAGGGCAACAAACCATATTCCATCTAACCAGACTCCACTTGGAAGACATCAGACTGCCCACCCATAAAAACTGTCTAGCCAAAGAGTCCAACTCAAAAACAAAACCCTTCGGGGCCACTTGGAGCATACCCCGATAAATGGGGAGGGCTGGACCACAGACTTCAACAACTGAACCCGCCCAACAAAGGATAACCAATGGTTGGTCCAATGAGTAACTCGTAATCAAAACTTATCCAATATAGGCTGCCATGAATCCCTTGCCAATCTTCCAACCGCAATAGGAAGCCCAAGGTAAGACAACAGAAGAGTCCCGACCTGAAAATGAAGAATCTGGGCAATTCTCCTCTGGATAAGAGTAGGAATATTAAAGAAGTAGATGGAAGACTTGCCATCATTAATTGATTGACCTGACGCTTCAAGATACATATCCAACACCCTCTGGATATTTGTTGACTCCCGAATAGTGGCTGCCCCCATCAAGGCAGTATCATCAACAAACTGCAAATGGGATTGAGGGGGTAAATCCCCTCCCCACCTCCATCCCTGAATAAGGCCTAGCCCCACATGTCTTCTCAGAAGGCACCCCAAGCCTTCCATAAGAAAAATAAACAAATAAGGGGAGAGAGGATCACCTTGCCTAATTCCTCGAGATGCGCCAAACAACTCCGAATGCTCCCCATTAGTTAAGATAGAGAAAGAAACTGACGTGACACAACTCATGACCCATTGAATCCACTCTGCCCCAAATCTTAAAGCAGCCAGGATCTTCTAAAGAAAAGACCATCTAACTCTATCATAAGCCTTTGCCATATCAAGTTTGATAAACATAGCCTTATCCCGAGAATTGGCCATAGAATGGATAGTCTCAGTAGCTATAACAATCCCATCTAGAATCTATCTGCCCTCCACAAAACCACTTTGCTCCTCTGAAATGAGCAAATGCAACCACATTTTCAACATATTAGCAATAAGCTTTGAAATAATATTGTACACCACATTGCAGAGGGCTATAGGCCAAAATCGGTTCAGCCTATCCGCCCCTTCGCACTTGGGAATAAGTGCAAGAAAAGTAGAATTCAGGGTCTTTAACATTTGCTTATTCCGCTGCGACTCCATGACCACCTCAAGTAAATCAAGTTTGATGATCTCCCAAAATTCTTGGAAGAATTCTGTCGGGAAACCATTCGGGCCAGGGGCTTTTCCTTTCTTCATCTGAAAAACTATCCCCCCCAACTCCTCAAGGGTGACCTCACCCATAAGATCCGCCATCATCTCCCTAGACACCAACTGAGGGATACAAGAGAGAACCTAAACTTCCTCAACTGAACTCCCTTGCAGATCCTCTCTAAACAAGGAGGCAAAATAATGGGCAGCTTCATCTGAAATACTCTAATAAGAAGTTAAAGTCACGCCCCTATCCGTAACCAGAACGGGAATAGAATTACCATGCCTCTGCGCCTTAACACAATTAAAGAAGAAAGCATAATTTTTATCCCCCTCCTGTAGCCAATCAATACGAGCTTTTTGTTTCCAAAAGATCTCCTCCCTTAATTCCCATTCCTCCAATGCTTTCAAAGCCCTAGCTTCCTCCTGCAACAATCCTTCAGTCACCCCCTTCTCTCTAATCTCCCTCGTAACACCATCCAGCTTAGCTTGAGCATCAGACTTGGCCTTAAAAATATTTCCAAAACATTGCTTGTTCCAACGCTTAAGCTTATATTTAACAAACTGAAGAAGCTTAGAAAAGACATACATTGTCGTGCTGAAAGATGGTTTGCCCTAATACCACCACCGAGCAACATAATCATGGAGATCAGGATCACACAACCACATAAGCTGGAATTTGAAGGAGGGCATGTGAGGTCGCCCAGCTGAAAGGATCATAAGTTTTATAGGCCAATGGTCTTAACCTCTCCAGTCCAGAATCTCTGAGCTAGATGTCCACCTATCACCAACCCAGAAACAAGACACCAAAAATCTATCCAGGCGCTCCACAATGCAACTCTCCTCGGGCCTCCGATTGTTCTAGGTAAACTAACCATTGCCGGGCTTGATATCAACAAGATTCAAAGCTGAAATATTGTCTTGGAACAAAAGAGCTGATGCCTCCAATCTCCTGGTACTAGCACGTTTCTCAGCAATCTCAGTGATAGCATTGAAATCACCCCCAATAACCCACGGGAGGTAAGGAACCATACTTCGAATATAATGAATATTTGACCACAAAAGTTGCTTGGCCTGCATATCCATAGGTGCATAAATATTGGAAAAAAGAACCAACTCCCCAGATTCATAGCAAGAGGCCACCATAGAAATAGAGGATTTGAAGGACATCCACCACTGAGGGTAAACCTTCTAAGGGTTCCATAAGCAGGCCACCCCTCCAGACGAACCCTGTGCACCAATACACTGGCAATCCCCGCTCATCCAAAGTTTGGGTAGAAGACCCATCATACATTCCACAGAAAGCTTGGTCTCCTGCAAAAAGAGAATATCAGGAGACTGACACCTAATTAAATTCCGAATAGCTTTTTGTCTAGGGCCACTGTTCAAGCCCCTAACATTCCATGATAAAACAATCATTTCGAAGGGTTTGTGAAATGAGAATCCAAAGTCTTGACTGACCTTGAGTCCACCAGATTCTCCCCTATCAATTTAATCTTCTCCAAGTATTTTTTCCTACCCAATTTAGCAACTTTCTCTACCCCTCCTTTCTTAAGATCCTTTTGCAGTATACCCAAATGAGGAGAAGGCTTACTATTTTTTCCCCCTCTGAGCTAGACCATCGTGCAGAAAGAGACAGAACCTCACTATCCTTCACCACAACACTGCCTGAATCTTTCTGAGCTTCCATCTTAAGATCAGAATCTAAATGCACAGTCCCATCCACCCTTGGATCAGGAGAGACCCTGGGATCAATCCCTCCTTGACTAGAGCCTCCACCAGCTAACTTCGCCTCCTAAAATCCCAAACCCTCCACCTGAGGGTTTTCCTACCCCAGTTCAACCAATTGCCCCGGCTGATCAGAACCCAAAACTCCTTGATCCAAATCAACCAAACCTGGATTTACTTCCTATTGGCTAAGATCCTCCAAGACCTCGAATCTATTAAGAGTATCCTCAGCCTGCCTCTCTTTCATACTTCTTTTATGCCCCTTATTCTTGTTCCGAGATCTAATAGGAATAAATCCTTCCTCCCCAATACCACTACTTTGAATAGGGCCTTTGCCCTTGTCCACCCTCGGCAGGCTATTGGAGGGTTGAGAAGAATTGGTCTCCAAAGGCTTGGCCCTTGGACATCTACGCAGTAAGTGGCCATATTCATGACATAAACAACATCTAAATGGTAAAGTTTCATAGTCAAGTTGTTGAATCAATTATAAGATCCTGCACAAACTTCTAGAGAGTTTGGCAAAGGTTTACTTAAATCAATTTCCACACAGAACTGAACAAAAGTCATTACCTTTCTGAACTGTGTCTGCTGTGAAGAGCCCATTGGCTTACCGAGCATTGACACAAGAAAATGCAAAACATCGTCACGCCAACATTCGACAGGAAGCCTTGGTAATCTAACCCAAACTGGAACTCTACTAGGAATCTCCTCCACTAGATCGAAGCCTGCATGCCATGGCTTGATAAACAAGCCCACCTGATTGTAAAAATAAGGGCCTCCTTCGAAAACCTTTATCCTGTCTGACATGCAATCGAAGGTAACCATAAAATAGTTGTTTGCAAGGAGCCTAATCTCCATCTCACCTTCCAGCAACCTTGTTCGCTGAGCCCAAGCTTCCAAAAATTGCAACGAGATTTTTAACCCCAAAAACTTGCAGTATAGGGAGTGTCGAGAGTAATACTCAATGTCTTCCGCAAGCATCTCCATCAGGATCACCACATTTGGCCTCTCTTTGCACCTCTCCAGGCATCCATTAATCTTTGGCAGCCGAAACCCCCTAGATGATCCCAACTCAATCTTCTCCAAGTTTTGAGAAAATAAATTATTGTCGTAAATTTGAGATCCCTATAGCAAAGGTTTCGAGCCGACAGCAGAATGGAAATCCAACTTAGTTCCCGCCCCAGACGATTCCCCTTGAGCCATACGTAGAAGAAGAAAACCTAAGCAAGCCAATAAACCCTCGAGCCCACGAGAGCCCAAGGCCCCACACCAAGGATTTCCAACCACAAACCTCCACCAAAAAGGGTAGGTGCATAGGCATGCTTAAAAGAACAAGCAACAAAAGAAAAAACCCGACACCCAAAAAGAAAGAAACGCAGCCACCGAGGGACGGCCGCATACAAGACACACCCCACGCCCAACACTCACAGCCCCACATGGGCCTAACAAGATAAGAAGCCCTCCCCTGCCAACAGCACCCAGAACAACACCCGGCCACAAAATGTAGAGAGATAGGGCAGGAGAAAACCAGACAGTGCCGGCCAAAATAGCCCCCCCAGACACCAAAAACGGACAGGAAAGAAGGTAGGAAAGTACATGAGACCATGCCCCAAAAGCAGAAACCTCCTCCCCATGGCGCACAATCAGAAAGAACCAGAAGCAAGCTAGGGCACGAGCGCCCTAGCTCGACCAACAAGTTTCAGAAACGCCATCATTCGACCAATTCTCCAAATGACTTCCAATGAAATCTAGTAATTTTAGGAGCACATCATGCTTATCTTAATTTTCACAACCTATATAGAATTGTCCCCCCCTCTATATCTCTTCTTTTTCCTAATCCCTCCAAAGATCAATTAAACTATCAAATTTTTTATATATTAATTTATTTTATTTTATATAAAAATATATTAATTATTAGTTATTAATTATATTAATTTTATATTTATATTTAATATTTTTTATTATAGAATACAATATATAATAATAATATAACCTATATATACTATTAAATATAATAATAAATATAATTATATTATAAATAATTTAATCTTATTACTATTATATTAAATATATATAATATATTAATTATATTTTATATTATATTTATTATATTAATTTTTTAAGATTAAACGAATCTTAGTGTTCATTATTTTTTGCAATTTTTTTGAGTTGCTTTTCACCATTTTTTTGCTGCTTTTCCGCCACTATTGGTTCCCACTCCTCCAAACTCTTCCTCGCTAGTATTGACCTTTCACTTTTCCAATTTGGCGAGTTGTAGCCTGGAAATAAGGTTTCACTGAGGGTTCAAGGTTTTCTTTTTTCAAACTCAAGAATCTATGTAAGCCCTAAAACCCTCAATAGACGTCCATGGACTCTCAAGGAAGATGATCTTCTTGCTAAGTACCTTCAAAAACATGGTGGATGAGGTTGGAGGACACTTCCTAAGAAAGCAGGTTTACTATCATACACAATTTTGTTTAGGGTTTTTTCCTCTTTCTTGTTTCTTTGAGTTATCACAGAACTGACTTAAATTAGCTCTTTTGTTATTGTTCTCCAAGGTTTGCTTTGATGCAGAAAGAGCTGCAGATTACGATGGATGAATTACATGAGACCTGGTGTCAAAAGAGGCCAAATTCTGCCCAATGAAGAAGACATCATTCTCAGTTTGCACCGCCTTTTGGGTAACAGGTATGTCTAATTGCACCACAACTCAAATCTAGGAAGAAATAGAAGGTCTAAAATGAAAGAATTGAATAATTGTATATCATGGGTTTTCAGGTGGTCTCTAATAGCAGGATGTATTCCTAGGCAGACTGATAATGAGATCAAGAACTTCTGGAATACCAACCTTAGTAGAAAACTTGTGAGTCAGGGAATTGATCCTCGAACCCACAAACCCCTTTCTGAATTAGAATTTAAAAACCATGATGATAATAATGTAGGTATAGATTCTGAAAACAAGCTCAGCCCAGAAGATTCTCATCATTCTCAAGATAAATATGCACAAACTAGTACTATTGTTGCTGAAAATATTCAAGTTGTTTCTAAATTTGGCAATAACTACCATTCCCCATAGCTCAATAGTGAGATTTCCAAAACTCAAGTAACAACCAGCCTTAATCATGCTTTCAATAATGCTTGCAAAAGTGGTTTAAAGAGATTACCACCACCTGTATTTCAGGATGCACAATACTCTACCAATGTTGTTCAATGAATCCAACCTTGATTCCCTTTTCTAATGCTACTTTAGAAATGGGCACACAAGACCATGATGCTTCTCTATATTTGAGAAGAAATTCAATCACAAATAGCTATTTTGTGGCACCTGCAATGACTAATTCAGTCCTGCAAAGCATTCCAAGCTTTTCAGGCACTGTCAATGGAAATTCCTCATTCGAAGGTTTTCCAATGAACTTTGAGCAGTCTAAGATTCAACAACGCCATATTCTTGAAGAGATTCGCACGGACATCAATTCCATAACTACAAGTACCATTGTGGAAGATTGTAATTTAGATATATTCTCTTACTTTCCAGAATCCTTCACTGAGGAAGGTCAGCTACATGATGAAATCAACAAGCATGCTGCATCTTCACTCTCAGAAAACAGGCAGCAATTCTCAAACACTGAAACTTCAAACCGTGCCATAGGTATGACATGTGGCCTACAATTCCCCCACCATCACAATATCCATCGAGTTTCCTGAAAGAATGTAATAACTAGCACTTGTAGCCGGGGGAGCTGCAAGGAATATACTGATAGCTTTTTATATTTTGTTGAGTATTATCAGTAATAAAACCACAAGGGTAAGTACAATATTACTATTTAGAAAATAATATCTTTAGTTGTGGCCTACAATAAACAAATTAAGGAGTGGTCAACCATAATAAAGACAAAAGAAACTCAAGCGAAATGAAATGCATGGCACTTAAAATAAGAACCTATGTTGAAGTTAGAGAATTACAAGGTCAATCTATATTAGGAGATGTTCTAAGCAACAATTTATTGGAATGTCGTTTCTCTAGTGGATGTTAGAACAAATCATGCTATTAAAATACTGATCTAAATTCAATTGGAGGGAACAATGAAGATTATGTTAATCAAGTAATTGTGTTTACATAGGAAACAACTGTTGGATAAGCAATTCAATAGTATATTGAAAATTTATGGTATTCAATAGACATAAACTCTGCATGACATAAATGATGACAAATACTTATGAATTTGAAAAGATATTATATAACAAACTAACTTAACAAGTACAATTTCATGCAAGATATGCCACAACAGATTGGAGTGGGGCCTATTAATTCAATAAAGTCTATCAGCGGACTAAGTTTCTTTTCATGAATTTTTATGATAGTCTCTAGAATGGTATCAAGTTCTACTCAACATCATTCAATTTCAGCTTTCATTGCCTCCATAGGTAGTTGCCACTTTATCTTAGTCATGTTCTTGGAGGATTGCAAAAATCTTTTATTTGTCTTGAAAAAGGTAAATATACTATATTATTAATGAGAGAGTGCAAAAGGGCCAGCCTGAATTTTCAAACTTAGCCCTTGAATTTTCCACCTTTATTGATTCCATAACGAGTGTTATGTTGAGCTCTTGAGGAGAGGATTTACCTTTTCAGGAGTCTTGCTATTAGCATTTGGACCTGTCCACATTATCTCCGAATCCCATTTTGGTTCACAGACCTATAGCACATCCATCTAAGAGACCAAAGATGAACCGAGTTAAGGCACCTTGTTCGCTAACCATAGTTGGAGATACATAGTCAAATTACATAACCATGCTTGAAATTGAAACAAATTACAAATATCTTACAAATTACAAATATATGTACAAATTACCAATATATGAAACAAATTACAAATATCTATACACAATGATCCTCTGTACATAGATTATTTCAGACCTGTTGTATCTCTGTACACAATGATTGGAGTCAGCAATTTATTTTTTGGTTCATGCATCAGACAATGGAGACAACAAATTTTTGATCCCTACACATCATGGAAAATAGTGATTGTGTTATGTCAGTACCTTTATCCTACTGGTGGAGTCCTTCTCACTGCACATATATAACTATATGTTATTATGTAACTATGTTAGACCTCGAGGGTTCATACCAGTCCAATTAACACACGAAGAATTCAACCCAGAATTGATTCACAATCTTGAGATGATGGGGAGCAAGCTGAGAGTAATCTGAACCTGAAATCTGCCTACAAACAAGATGATTCCTTTGTAGCTACACAGTTAGGGCCTAAGAAGAAAATTGTATTCCTTAGGTTAAAAATAAAAGGAGAGAAAACATATTTTTTATGATCTTCAAGATTAGTTTGTAGTGTGAGAGGAGACCATACATATTACTTGACATAAAGACATGAGAAATAATCAAGTTCATTTACCAGGTAAATATTAATGTGCAGCTAATTTAATTAACTTTTTTTAAGCCTTAGGAAAATACATTTATTAGTTTTAGGATAATATATTTGGCTAATGATTTAAGTTTCACAAATAGGGTATTAGACTATACAATTGATTAGATTAGTGATTAAGAATAGGACATATATTACTTTATGTTATTATGTAACTATTTTAGACCTCAAGGGTTTGTACCATAATCAAGACAAAAACAATCTTGTGCCATTACCAAGTGCAGGACATAAATTATGTAATTAGCATATGGGGGAGAGCCCAACATATGTAAGAATGCAATCATACCTCTTCTTTGAACTTGTCCATAACAACTTTTCCAGTTGTTACTTCTTGTTCAATAGCATCCCTCCATCTGGCTATTTCTTCCTCTACTGCTGCAATATCCATCATAAGTCCTTCAACCTAAAAGGACAATAAACTGGCCAATTAATTATAAATTCTCGTAGTATAATTCCATCTTTGAAATCCATGCATGAGAAATTTAATATTTGACCCAAAAAAATATTGAAATTCAAAGCAACAAAGAAAGATTTTGTGAAAAATTTCAGAAAATACAAACAACTCTAAGGTAGCATGGCCTGCAAAAGGGGAAAAGCCCCAATCTAATTTACTAATGTCAAAAATAGGAGCATAGTTAGTCTATTTATTTATTATTGTGTAATATTGTTTTGCCATGCTTATGTCTTCTTAACTTATTTGTCACTATTATGTTTGCTTTGGACAAAGCTATTTAAGACACAATACTAATTGTGAACATCTTAAAAAGACTATTGTATTATATGATTGTAATCTAAAAATACTGTTGTATTCTATTGAATTTCATATATAAATATATTTGTATTATATTAAATTCCATATGTTTGGAGTGTATTTTCTTAGATAGTTATCAGAAACGTATTCATTTTTATACTTCATTTTAGGCAATTAGTGTACTTTCTAACGTGAAGTTGAACATGTAGAGAGTTCAGTGTTCTTAAGATGTTCTAAATTAATCATTGAATATTCACATCTTATTCACTTAGAAATGGTAACTTCGTTAATGATACTTCTACATCGAATGTCTATTAAAATAGATGAAATGAAGTCAAAATATTCAACAAAATTTCATGAAAGGCATGAAAAGAGTCAAAACATTCATTGATTCTTTACAAAGGCTTCTCTCGAAGTTTTTCTGTAGAGAAATCAATATTGAAATTACAATGTTATTAAGTTTAGATTTGAAGTATATTTTCTAGGATAAAACTTTGAAGCAAACAAACTGACCAAACCCAATATATTCCTTAAAAAATCTTTTTTCTCTTTGAGCATTTCACCATAGAAAATATTCTACTTGTCCTTGACTGTGATATATTCTAAAAATTTTTTGGTTGAAAGGTTTTTGTGGCAAGTTTGTTTGCAAGCCTTATATATTACATTCACTTTTATAGAATTTCTCTAAATTGATAAAACTTTTGCTTGAGTTGGAAGAATTAAAAAGACTTATCATTTACTTCAGAAGGGGAACTAAAAATGATTCAAAAACTTAATGAATCTCCTAGCTTTTATGTTTTTAATCTATTTTTTATTCTACATTTGGTCTATTTTTTCATTCAACACAATGGATTCAACTATGTTAAATTTTTTTCCCACCATTTGCAAGCTATTGCGATTGAATAAATTATCTGAAGCTAGCATATGAGCTTGTAAACCTCTCATTACTAGCTAAGATATTTACCAACACATACCAATGATCTAACGATCTTTACAAATGCCATGGAATCAGAAGTACAAAATATTATTGTTGTAGTGTTCATTTGCAATAATGATTGTTGGCTTATTGCTTCCTTTGATTCAACAGTCCAACCATTTATCCATCTAACTAAAGCCTTATGAATTAAGTTTCATCTTTTGAAAGCCTAGAATTATATTTTCTTTTCAAGTGAAATACACAGAATATGTAACGTATGAACTAAGATATCAGTGGACATGGAAAAGTAGGAAGACTAAGACATATTAGGGCTACTTGAATGGTGAGAAACATAAATTAGTCCCAACAATTTGTCTGTACAAACAAGTTCGCAGTTTTTTTCTTACTATAGATCAACTATTTTTTAGTTCATTATTTTCTAAATCTAGAGCTCTTGGTGAAAGTTTTGGAAATAGATGAACGTGATAAAACAGAGATTTCTGTCTGATCTAAGAAGGAATCTCAAGATTAATTTCATCTATTCGAAGACTAACCTCAATAGTGATTTAAATCTGCAAGAAAAAATGAGACGGTCTTCAGTTTTTTCAAGAAATCAGCTAACGAAAAAAAGACTTGAAGAATAAAAATGTATGGATATCAAGACCAACACTTACAAATTGACATAATGTTTTTTTTTGTTCTTCACCTCTGTGAGCATCACCGAGGTGAACGTCAAGGGGCCATTAATGCTGATGAGAGATGGGGACTCTTATGAAAAATTTCTATGCTTCAAAAAATATTTGCATTGCCCCCAAGAAATGAGTGAGTCTTGACATGCCAGAATACTTACTAAAGGTTTTGCAAGAGCTATTCTGTCAAAAAGGCCTGATTGTAGAGGAATCTCCAGAGTTATTGGGTGAGATCCCAAGAATTCTTGGTTCTTCATCTTAGTGAGCATCACCTAGGTGCAGTTATAGTGAGGGGACAGTTAATGCTAATGAGAGATGGGTAGGCTCTTACGAACAATTTCCCATTATATATGAATCACTGTATATAGGCTCAAAACTATGCAGCTGCGACAAAATAATAAAATAACATATTACACCGATGATATACTTCAAAAGAACTGATTTAATACCTTTTAGAATAATGCCATATCCCATATATGTCATGCCCCATTGTATCTTGGTTGTGTATATATATATATATTGTCAGTATGCCATGGCATATGTGGGATGTGGACTGTATATGTGAGCTGCATTCATGTTCTTTAATGAATTTCTACAGTTGTATACTTTCCAAGTTTCCATATCAATGTCTAGATCCTTGAAAATTGTATATATATGCCTAGTAGGTTAGCTTGCATCTACATTCAATTTCCCTTCCTTGAAGATTTCATTACTTAAGGGATTTAGGGGTTTATATTGTTGAATTTGTAATATTCTAAAAATTGAGAAACTGTTGTGGAGTAAAAAACTTTGGTCATCAGATAGTTATTATTGGACTTTTTCCTTCAAATCAAGTCATTTTACATTTTTAGGTAAGTGACATCTTGTTTAAGTTATAGAGTCTCTTAGAAATTCCATGGTGGTTGTACCATTTTTTAAAATGGTAATTATATATATGCATGTTTTGAATTTGTTGCAGACTAGCTACTATTATTTGGTAAAGTTTGTATTACCACTAACCCAAGTTTGTAAGGTAATGTGCGTATTGATGCCTGTTTTTCCAATTTAAAATTCATTAATTCAGTGGCATTGATTATGTTGTAGTTCCTGGGACAAGTTGAGGTAGAGTATGTAACCCAAGTTTGTATTACCACTAACCCAAGTTTGTAAGGCAATGTGTGTATTGATACCTGTTTTTCCAATTTAAAATTCATTAATTTTGTGGCATTAATTATGTTGTAGTTCTTGGGACAAGTTGAGGTAGAGTATGTAGTAGAAAAATCTAGTTTTGAAGATGAGCTTCTCGAGGACTTCAAATGTGTGTTCCTTTTTATTTCATCGGGAGATGCCATATGAGTCAGAAAAGAGGTGGGTATTTGCTTACATAACTTATTTTTATGTGGATACTCTAACTACTGTCTACCTTCCATTTTTCTTTGTTCTAGACTTTTCCTTTCATAACTAAATTGTAAGTTATTTGTTTATAGGATGATGAAGTAAAGGAGGATGCAACTTCAGATCTGGCAACAAAAAAAGAAGTTAAAATCTAATTCAGATGAGGAGGATGAAAAAGAAACACAAACTAAAGAAAGGGGGGTCTCAAATAAGAAGAATAAGGTTATTATATGTTTCATTAAGTATTATATTTAGCCGATAGGCTTTACTTCTGGGCTTGCTAGTCCACAATTTTCCTGAAAACCTATCTCACGTCTGAGAACAGGTTTAAGCTGCCTCAAACCATCTTCAGGTCACCGAAAAATGGTCATGTCTGAAAATAAACTGCATCTATATTCTCATTTAAAAAGTTACAAAGATCTCCAAATCAAATCCAGTTTCTATAGTGCCCTAAAACCCAAATATTCAGATATTTTTATATCTTCTTTTTGTTTACTGTGTATAGATTGAAGCATCAACCATACGGAATTTGGTTTTGGTTTGTCTCATTTTAAAAATAGATGTTGTGCTCTACTTCAGCCCCAACAAATACTAGCTCTGCGCCGCCACACAACAGTACGTCAAGATTTGGGATCTCTAGAGCAAGAGCATTGTTGCTGATCTTCGTCTCGATTTCATGCCCACAAAGAAATCCCAAGTCGGTAGGTGATAAATAATTGATTTATTTATCTGTTCTTATTTCATTTTCCTTTACGAAATTCATGTTTGTTCATTTTCAACTAGTGAATCTATGCTTTGAGAGCTTGCAAATATCTTTCTCGTATAAAATCATTGTGGACTTGCACCCTACCTTGAATTGAATGCATTCCAAGTGAATGATTTGGTGCATTTTCTCCTTTATTATTTTGTTAAATTCAAATTTTGAGGTAACCTTTTACTTGGATGGCAAGATTTTACACCAACCTTCCTCGTCTTGACCTATAATGCACTGTACACCTAGAAATAAAGCTTTCCCCTCCTTTCCTTATTTTAGTTTGGTAAATTCACATTATGGTACCAAGGTACTTGCATCTGGCATACTCGACTATAATATTGCTTAAGAAACAAGCTCACAAATTAATTTCTTGCAATGCAATGAGAAATACATAGCAAAATAATAAATTGATTGATGGATCTGGTAGAAAGCAGGTAAAAATTACTATAAAATAATTTCAAATTACCATTATCTTTCCCTTTCTCAAGAATTCAAAGGGTGGAGTGAAATACTTCTAAACTGCTCTTGCTTTGAAACAATAGTATGTCCTCAATCATAATTATCATGAAATCAGACGGTTTACTAAGACTTTATATACCGTAGAAAATGTTTAAATACATCTCTATATACCATGTTTAAATAAGTTTCATGAAAAGACCTGCCAAAACATCTTGTGAATGAATCTACTCAGTTACAATCTCAGTTTGTAAGTGCTACTAGTTGAGAACTGAGAAAATTTTAAAGTGAATGCTACAGTGGGAAAGTTTTATTGTATTGGACCAGAAAACTGCAATGAATAAGAGCTCTGTAATATAAAACTACTTGTGGTGTTGCTAATATTACACTATAAAGACAATTAGATCTTACAACTTTCCAGGTCACCTCCAGATATGCATTCAACTATAGAGTCTAGGCTGACTATGTAATACAATCCAAAAGCTCCAAATATCTATATTTGAATTTTGAATTTTAGATTTCTACTTCTGAGGTCCAAAATTAAATATAGTTTACGTGAAGAAAGAAGAAAAAGAATTAAGGAATTCGATTCTCACTTGCCACAACTAGGATTAGGTCAAGTGTTTTTTAGGTTGTTCATTCAATTTTTCTTATACTGAATTGATGAATAGCTCAATTAAATGGGATCTTTGTGCACCTAGGGACATTCAAGTAAACCAAGTCCTCCCTCTTAGACACACACACCCAAGGGGTCAAGAAAATTCTACACTTAACCAAGTGACACCATCCTTCCTAAGAAAGAAATAAATACTATGCTTCCCTTTTATTATCTACATGCTATGTGAATGTAAATAATGGGCTACATAACTTGAGCCAAATCTCAGCCCAATTCCTTTTAACTGGTTGTAATACCTTGTCTTCATTGACTCTGAACTCTTATGCAAATTCCTTCTGCAATACCTTCTTCCTCATCAACAACAGGAATTTGCGTATGCAGATCATTCTCTAAGGTGTCCTACACTGATGCAAATCAACCTTTGCTCTAGAAAATTTTTCTCAAGAAAACATAAACTTTCTTGCAAGTTAAGCTCAAAAAACTATACTATAACCCTGCAAATAAACTCCAACAGGATACCTTGTTCCTGAAATTCATGCTCAAGACTGAAAATAATAACCAATAAAAGCAGAAAAAAATGAGGAAGAATCTTGAATTCTTTTTAATGTCTTTAGATTTGATTTCTCCCTTCACAATATTTTTTCATTAATGCATGCATTACTATTTGCAACCATGATTTCTCTATCATTATTGTTATTCATTTTCCAAATTATAGATAAACACACTAGAATCCTAATACTTATTGATCAACCCATCAATGAGATTTAGAGTAGAATTCCTATGGAATTAGGACATCTGCATTGCAATCACAAACCATTAGTACTTTATTTTAAGAGGTAACAAAAGCTATGGTTTTTTAACTTAATTTCCATTTTGGATCTTCAATTACATTATATCTTTAATTTCCTATCAGCATATCCCTTGAACCTCTTATGGGTACTATTAACTGAATTCCCATAAGTCTCCTACACAGGGATTGTAGCTTGTTGTTCATGACTAGCAATTTTTATTTTTTTGTGTAGCACATCACAAATATGATATGTACTCACTTTGTAACCTTCCATTTTAATTGAGGTGCTATCATGGGAATCAACTTCATTTATAAATGTACAAATTGTATCTAGAATTTCTTTGAGTCACATTTTTATCTTCGAGTTTTATTGATGATTTTTGAAAATGATAGGAAAATGCCATTTTGTTCGATCAATTGGACACAAACTCTTTCAGATTTTAGACACTCATGTTCCTCATCAATAATCTCTTGACCCTGAATTCCTCCTCTAGAATGAAGATCCCCATTACAACATAAAAATTCACTTTCCTGAACACTTGATCCATGCTCATCAAATCCTCTGTTCTCTCTATAGAGTCACTATTACGAATGACAAATTTTCTCTCTCTATCAGTCTTTCTTTTTATGCCATTCTTATTGCTACCAAATACCTCCTCCAACATATGTTCTTAGTTGTGGCATTCATTGGTAGGTATGAGTTTAAGATGTGATCTTTAGCTATATATCTTTCTACCTTTTTCAAGTTTGTTGTCTTTCATACATGAATGACATAATGTTTTATACTATGGCTTCTAACAAGGCATTGGGATACTCATGGATGGTCTTTTTGGAATAGGAACTGGTTCAACAATTTCATTGTAAGAAGGATAATGCCTTCATTTTTAATCTAGACATAGTTCCAATTCTTTTAGATTCTAGAACCTGTTGTTTTTTCTAGGGCTTATGACTGGCAATCAAAATTTACAACCTGGGACCATCCCATCTTGTTTCAGTATGGATAAATTTTAATATGTACAAACACCCAACTGTCTACATTCTTGCTTTTCTAAAGCAAAATGGATGCCAAATATAATTGTGTTCTTTTTTTCTTCCCTCTTTTTACCCATTGTTTATTTTGAGCTATCTCAACCTTAATATTTGTTACACATAACTTTTTTAATGTCCATCATCTTTCTTTTTTCCTTTGAATCTTCCTGAAGGTTTTAAAACTTTAAACTGTTGATCTTTCTCAATTTCTACACTCGAGTGCTCCTTTTAGGTGTTCTCTCTCATGATTCCTGCACCATAGGGAAGATCTCTACTAGAACATAAAAAATCACTTCCCTGAACATTCAATATGTGAGATTTTGATGTAATTGATTCTATCACAATACACTGATCCTAAATAAAACCTTTTTGTTGCTTCTTGTTACTCTTTTTTTGACAAACAAGAAATTTAGCCCGTTGTGATTTCCCACTATCACTAATCCTTCTTGTTTTCTATCTTTTTACACCACCCCCTCCTGGTTTCCCTGTATAATTCTGATGAACAACACCCTCAATATTTGTTTTACATGAATCATTCAAATGTCCATGAGATGCATTGTGCTCTTCTACCTTTCTTAGAGATTTTGTAACTTCATGTGGAAAATAACATTTTAATTGATCAATAGAAAATCAATCTCTCTTAATAACATCAATAGGACATCCATCTGCATGGTGAGCATCAACCTCAATATTCATTCTACCTAACTCATTAAAATCTCCATGATATGTACTTCTTTTTTCTGCATATCCAAGTGATATTGAAACTGCACATTGCAAATAGCATTTTGATTGATCACTAGAACATCTATCTCTCTCTATTCCTAGACATTTATTCTCCTCTTCTAGATGTTCCTATGCGTCAAATTTTCTCCTTGAAAATGAAGGTCTTCATTAAAGTTTAACAATACACCTCTCTAAGTGTTTAACATGACTTCATTTCATCCTTTGAATTCTAGTACAAATCCTGGACCCTGTAGACCTTCTCTTTCTAGCTCATCATTGTTCTCTTTTATAAAATTCCTACAAATACCAATTGTGGAAGATCTCACTTGTTCTGATTGGTGATGTTCCATATTTGTCTTAGGGCCTTTCCATCTCACACCACTCCCTCTTTTTTTCACCTATTGATTGTGGATTACCTCGCCAACAATTTTTCTTTCACCAAATTCAGTACCTAAACATGATAGTCAAATTTAAATGTTATTTAAGTTTTCTTTAGACCTTCGCTTAAGTTTTCACCTGCCATATAATGGATCTTACTTTCATACATAACACACTATACTTTCCTATCATATTATTAGAAAATATTGTATTGTGTTTGTCTAATAGTGAATCATGAACAAGAGTTCTCATGAAAACCTTCCTATGAGCTCTGCTTCTAGTGATTCTCCCTATGGTTTTATCTGCAAGAGTAGTTTCAAATATCTTTCTTCATAGGCTTGCTGAAAGCATTCAAGATGCATATGTTGAAGTTGCTAGCATTGTAAAGCAGGCTTGAATGGGCGGGGGGGAGGATGTAGTTCATATAAATTAACATGTTAAGTTTTTGTATTTTGTTTGTAAACTGACTTTATGGTAATTTCTTGTTGATTTGTGGGTAGTTGCTATGATTTGGATTTAGGTAATTGTTGATGGTTGTGTTATATTTTGCAACTATCAGGAATTTTATACATGTTTTTCCTAGTCTGGGAAAGTATTCCAATCTTGATAGATGTTTCCTGGTCTTTATTTTGTGTACAAGCACTACTCTGAATGAATAAAACAATCATTGATATTGGTCTACAATCTCTTGGCATGTTTTCTTATATTTTGCTTACATAGCAACAACTAATGTTATTGTTTGGCTGTAAACACCACTTTTGCTTATATTTATGTTGGCTTAGATTAATGGTAGTTTCTTTATTATAGTTGATACCTTGATCACTTTTGTTTTAATAACAAGGAAATATGCTTTTAAGATGTTATGTTCATGATAGATATTTAACAAATGCAAGCAATTTTAAGTGATAGTGACCCATGGAAGTCATTATCTTGACGTAAGTCATTAATCTTTCTAGGATATGAACATGGTAGAAAATCTAAAATCTCCTTAATGCTTTGGTACTTTAGTATAGACCCATGGAACTATTTAAAATTTAAGGTTATGGTTTACACTAACCATGGATGCACTTTATTTGCTTACATTTAGATTGGTTTTATTGATTGTAACATTGAGGGACTCTTCTTTTCCTTTTGTAGGAAGGGAATGGGTATGATAAGTGCTTTTGGAGGTAAGGGATGGGATGGTGGAGGTGGTGGAAGAGTTTTCATAAAGAGCTACAATAGGCAAGGGTGTTTGAATATCTTTGTGCATGGTTAGTTTCTTGTCCTTTTTTGTTTGCAAAGAAAAAAATTGTTACCTGAGAAAAACAATTGAGTTTTTCTAAATGAAAATACTAACTTTGAGTCTTTTGGTTAAACATAAACTCATGCATCACAGATTATTGGCTATTATTTTCTAAGTTATCGTATGGGTATATTTTCTTCAGTATCAAGTTACCTTTGGAATGAGAAATAAAGTATATTTGTGTGTTGAATAGTCTTTTATAAGCTAGATACATGGAACTTTTGTATGATAGGAATCTTTGTATGTGAAGTGTAGTTTTTCTTTTTCCATTCACTTAGAGGGTTTTATATGAGACTTTCAAACTCAGTTTCTTGCAAAACATCTAAAACCAGAGAATTCTCAAAAGAACAAGTTTGATCCACTTGTGTGCATAATGGAATATATGATTCAAAATCCAAGCCATCTCTTTTAGTTATTAGTTTTTAGATTCCCTAAAAATTGTTTCCTTTCCAAATTTTATAGGGAAAAAGTTACCTTGAGGGAAGTGGTATTTTTGTTTTATCAAGGGGGATTTTAATGATCTTCAATTAAGCATATAACAACTCACCAACCTGTAAAAAAATGACACAAGAATTATGATTACCTTGGTATACAAAAGGCTCTAAATGACCTTATGTAAATGTTTTTAATTTGATAACACAAGTTCTATAATTAATAATTAATTTTTATTCTATCATTCTCAACTTTTTAATTTCTTATAAATATTCTTAATCCTTCATTTTTATTTTTGAATGGTAAGCATCTAGTAGAATGCGAATGAATAGGTAATGATCAAATAAAAAATATATTCATTAACTTAGTTATTGAACCTGCCTCTTGCAATCTACAGTTTCAACAGCCACATTTGCAATAAATTGAATTCGAGTAGCATATAGTCTTTCTGCAAGCTGATTTAATGGTTTGGGAACTGGAATATAAACATGATTTTTTTTTGCACTCTATATAAAAATATTTTAACTGGATTCTATTATTAAGAGAATATATTTCAGTGAAATAAATGAGTAGCTTGCTGAAACTAACAAACATGTGGGATTCCAAAAATTCTGCATGTTTCTTGGTCCTAAGCCATCATGAATAGTTTGTCTTTATGTTTTCTTCCTTAATGTAAATATATTTTTGTGAATGAAATATATTGCACCTTATTATGTGAGGACACGAATCTAGACGGGGTACAAAATATGACAGAATGACCATTACTATCATGGGATCTTTGGATCATAAACCTCACAATCCAATTTTTAAATATAATATCTGATGTTAGAGATCCCATCTATTTTTTAAACTAACTATTCTTCACTTTTTGTCACTTATTTTCTTTCTATCAAAGTACTCTCTTTCTAATCTAGTAATAGTATATTTCTAAATTTATGCTTGTGAATGTAGTTCAAGAAGTTTTTGTCCTTTATGATTATGTGGGGATTCTAACTTGGTTCACATGCTTTTTGTTTTGGACCAGGTGGATAGATTCGAGCTGTATAGAAAATGTAGGTGCCAACTTCAACTCATTGTCTTCAGCATCCTTTCTTCCAGGTTCATTTTTTAATTTTTTTTCAATACTATGTAATTCTATATTTTTCTTGTTTATATTTTATGACTACATGGTAAATGGAAGTATCTGGGACATCCTACATGGTGAGAAAATGATGTTATGTAGAAACATGATAGATTTATGAAATATGAGTCCAATCATTATTTCTACCATCTGATCAAAATAGATTGAGAACCTAACAAATATTTTAATTTTTTGTGTAGGAACATCAAAGAAGATTAAATTAGACTAGGATACTCATCTAAATATAGCCTATGGTGCTACAAAAGGATTAACATATCTTCATCGCGACTATAACCCATGCACTGTTCACAAGGATGTAAAGATATCTAACATTCTTTTAGATGACAACTTTGAAGCACTTTTGTTAGAATTTGGCATTTCCAAGTGCATTTCCTTGGACAAAACTCACACCTCCACCTATGTTATTGGTACTACTGGTTATATTGACCCTAAATATGCAAGAACCTTAAGTCTTAACGAGAAATCTGATGTTTACAACTATGGTATTTTTCTTTCGAAGTTGCTAACAAGAAGGAAAGTTGTGGACAATGACTCAAATTTACTTCAGTTGGTAGGATTCGTGATTGGTGATAAAGAAACCAACAAGATATGAAGATGAAGAGGTAAATGATCAATTTTTTAATGGATAGTTCAATGGTAAGAGAAACAATGAAGTAATAGTTAACATGGTCATAAGATGATAGTAATCAAAATGAGGGCAGCCTACAGATGATTGGAGCTTTATCACAATCATATAATGAAAGTTCCTTTGCAAAGATGTATCATGTACTTATGCATTACAAGGGTAGGGGACTGTAGGTTATGATGAACAGTCATGCACAAATGATAGTTAGAGGATCACCAAGCATTACAAGGGTAAGGGACTACAAGCTATGATATAAAAGAATAGTCGTGTTCCTATTCTTTTGTAAGCTGTTGAACATCATAAAGACAAGGTTTTAGAGAAGATTTCAACTACTTTTTTTTCTCTTTCAGAAATGTACTATAATATTTTCAAGTTCTTTCATGTTGGGACAACAAATTGTAACTCCATTTTCAAGCTTACACAACTATATGTAACATCTTGTTGATTAATAAAATAAGCTATTTTTACCTTCTCATTGTTGTTTTATTGTGCAAATCTTTTAGATAGTTGATAAGCAATCTTTTAGATTAATAAAATAAATATTAAACTATCAAATAATGCAATTAAAAATGCACTAAATATACTACCAAATCAATGAATAAAGTAATGACTAAATTAATGACTAAATATATGACTAAATTAATGACTAAATATATGATTAAAGTAATGATTAAATACACGACTAAATAAATGACTAGTTAAAAATAATCAATGACTAAATATATGTCTAAATAAATCACTACCATGACTAAATAAATGACTAGTTAACAACAATCAATGGCTAAATCAATGACCAAATCAATGACTAAAAAAATGACTAGATAAATGACTAAAATAGTTTAGTCATAAATTTGCTCGTGTTATAAATGATTGGCAATAAACTACTAATGGTCATGTGACCAAAATTAGTCATTTATATGCAATTTTTAGTAGTTTATTTAGTCATATATTGTTGTTTTTGTATTAGTGTACTTATAGGACTCAAGGGTTGAAGAAGAGATAAAATTGGTGAATTTTGGATAAAAAAGGGAGCCAATAGGATTGTGAAACTTGTCACAATTCTATTGGATGAGGATGGAGCACATTTTAGGGAATGTGTAGAGTAAAGAGGATGTAAGAGAAATAAATGAAAATGGTTGAGGATGTAAGATGATTAAATGAATGTGGTTGGAGATGTAAGAGAATTTAAGGGACAAGATGACATGTAAGAAGAGTAAATGTCTATTATTGTTTACATATATTTCTATTCTGAAGACCGTTATGGGAGCTTGCAAAGGCAACACACACTTTGAAGCAGGCTCTTGGATGAAGGATACAAAGAAAGAATGGTCGTCGATGCAGGATTGGCGACGAAATGCGCACCAACCTCAAGGGACCCATTCCAATCATCGGGAAAATGAAAATACTGATTAAGGTAGGAGGATTCTTCCAAGGGAGAGATATAGAAACCCTAGAAGGCTGACAGAGCCAAGATATGGTCCTCAGTAGTAGAAGCATAAGGATCTACTATGGGTTTCTAGCTGGAGGTTTCTAGAAAAGAATGCATTCGCCTTCAGGGTATGGGGGGAACAGGCATAAGCGACATCATGTGGGGGACTCAAAGATTCATCCAGAGTCATCTAGGAAGGAAAAGGGAGAAAAGATAGATAGCTCGAAGGGTGTAGTGGCGACAAATATGTGGTGGGTTGAGAAACACCCCGAGGTGGTATCCCAAGACAAGACTCTTGAGGAAAAGTAGCCGGATCTTGGGTCAGGAAGGAAAATGCATGTTTTTTGGGAGATACCTAACTCATTGTTGGGAGCTAGAAAATATTGCTTGGAGAGTAGGGATCTCTTTGTGAAATGGTGGGGTGAAAATTTTACTAAATCTCGAATGAGGCAATGGTGGTAGGAAAAATGGCAGGACAAAGTGAGCATCTAGTTTTTTGTGAATATCTTCCTCTTGGTCAAATGTGCCACTCCTGAAATAAGGTCAGAAATTTTGAATACATATTTTCTAATTGTGGATGGTTTTGGGTTTTATTTCTTGGCTTGGACAAGGTGTTTTGAACCATTAAGGCATATCTTAGAAAAAATGAGGGTTTGGGTAGAAATAGACAATATTCCTTCTGAGTTGTGGTCTCCAGATGTTTTGGAATGGATAGGAGGAGCTCTGGGTCCATTTCTTTGTTTGAATGAGGGAGCTCTCAAGGACAACAATGAGGGATTGATGAGGATGTTAATAGAGGTTGCACCTTGGAATGAGCTATGGGATGAAATGGAGTTGTCCATCAAAGGGGTCAAATGGGCTCAAAAGGTTAGCTGGAAGTGGTCATAATGCCAAAATATTGTTTTGAAAATGTGGGTGTGGGAGGGATTAAATGATCGATTGAAACCTACTCCGAAAGGGAAAGAGATTGCTGATTCGTAAAAAATGATCTTTGAAGGGGAAGTCATCTAAGCCTGCTTAGAGTAATATAACCCAGTCAAGGGCTAAAAAAGTTGTTGAGAATCAAAAGCTAGATTTACCCCTAATAGAAGAGGGGGGATTTCCCTTAGGTTTGATCCCTCTAGAAGAGAATCAGGTGGAAGATGAGGCAATAGGCTGTTTGAAGGTGAATGTTACTATCTTGGATCAGGAGGTTAATGAATGGGAAACAATTATGGAAGTAGGCAATGAGCTTAGAAACATGATGGGTGTTTGTGAGGAGTCGAATGTTGAAGCCAAATTTGAGGTGCAAGAGCTGGATTGGGACAACATGGATTGGGAAGATGAAAAAAACCTCCAAATAGTTTTGTTTAGGGAGACCCCTTGGGCAACATCTCCTACGATGGAGTTGTGTTTGGCTAAGGATCAAGGTGTGGGAGAGAGGGTTTTGGAGCTGAACCTGACCCAACCTATAGAGGAAGCAACCTAGCCTTTAGAAAGTGACAAACATAATGCAAAAAAGATATTAGGTGTTATGTAGCATGGCTCTGGGAAAGTGACTCTTGATTGTGGTGACAAGAAGAAAGTAGGGAGGAAGACATATGAAGAATGAAGATTCATTGCTGTGGGGGCAGCTGGTCAGCAAAAAATTACCATGCACTTGAGATTAGGAAAGGGTGGTACCCTTCTCGAGGAGCAACGAGGGTCCTCATCTAGAATGTTAGGGGCTTAAATTCCCCTAACAAAAGGCGTCTTCTTAGACATCTGTTGGAGGATAGCAAGCTGGAGATTGTCCTAATTCAAGAGTCAAAATTGAAAAATGAAGAGATGACTTGTTTGAAAGTAAAATTGAAGGCTTGCCAATTTTTTGCAATAGACTCTCTTGGGACTTTAGGTGGGCTCATAACCATCTGGCATTCACAGTTATTTTCCTTGGAGGAGGTGGTTGTGGGTAGATGGTGGCTGCCAAGTAAGGTAAACACCCTAAATTCAAATTTGGAGTTTCTTTTACTAAAATGTGTATGGGCCTGTAAATTGCATCCAAAAGCATAGGGTTTGGATGGATATACGGATTTTTTTCTTGTCCCAGTAGGATGCAATTTGTATTTTAGGAGGAGAATTTAATGCGATTTTGAAGGTGGAGGACAAGTGAGGAGGTGTTGGAAAGAAATTGCAGTCTCACTCTAAATTTGAAGAATTTGTAAATAAAAATTCTATAATGGACATCCAGTTAGCTGATGGCTTATTTACCTAGATGAATAGAAGGTAGGGATTTAGTGGGATAGAAGAGAAATTGGATAGATTTTTGTTCAATGGAGACCTAAAGACATTTCCATTTTCACTAGAGGGGAGAATTCTGTCATTTTCAAGTTCAGATCATTATCCAATTCTCCTGGAGATTCTTGGTGAGCAGAAGCCTCTGAGATGCCCTTTTAGATTTGAGAAAATGTGGCTTCGGGACCCTTCATTTTGGGATAAAGTGAAAGACTGGTGGCATGAGCAATAGGTGATTGGGAATGGCTTGTTCAAGGTGGTGAGTAAGCTGAAAGGGATCAAGCAGAAAATACAGATATGGAATAAAGAATGTTTTGGTAACATTTTTTAGGAGAAGCCTCAAATTGAGGCTAGATTGGTGGAAGTGAATGTCCAGGTCCTATCTGTGGGAATGGATGACTCTCTATTTCTAAAAGAAAAGAAACTCTTGAAGGAATGGGAGGAGGTGTTAGCCAGGGAGGAAGTGTTTTGGTGTCAGAAATCTTGTGACACTTGGATCAAAGAAGGGGACCGCAATTCAAAAAAATTCATAACTCAACCAGAGTGAGGAGAGAAAGGAAAAAAAATGTTTTCCTGCAAAAGGAGGATGGTGCACTAGTGGAAGGATAGGAAGGGGTGGAAAGCTTGGTGGTGGATTATTTTTAGCGAATCCTCAATAATTTGGAGGGCTCAAATTTAATTCAACAAAATGCATTTCTGTAAAGAATCCCTTCCTTGGTGACACCAGAATAAAATAGGATTCTAACGAGTCCTTTCTCATTGGAGGAAGTAAGGAAAGCTACCTTTTAGCTTCACCCAAATAAGGCACCTAGGCCAGATGGCTTTCCATCTTTCTTTTTCCAAGTGTTCTAGGATGTGTTGGGTCAGGAGATTGCAGAGGCTTTGGAAGAATTATGTGCTTCTGATTGTCTACTAAGGGAAGTGAATAGCACTTTCTTGGCCTTGATCCTAAGAAGGAGAAACCAATGTCCTTGGATGAATTTAGATCAATTTTCTTGTGCAATACTCTATATAAAATTAAGGAAAATGTTATGGCAAACTGATTGAAAGACATCATGTCGAGACTCATCTCTGAGGAACAAATAGGGTTTGTCCCTGGAAGATCTATTTTTGATGGTGTCATTATAGCTCAGGAGGCTATTCATTCTATTCAGATTAGTGGGAGGTTTGACATGCTAGTGAAGCTTGATATTCAGAAGGCATGTTATCTAGTAGATTAGCATTTCTTGTGTAAGATTTTGGAGGCTTTTGGTTTTGATAAGTCTTGGATTGCCTAGATCTTCACATGTATTTCTACTTCACAGTTCTTGATTTTGGTTAATGGAGAACCTTCAGGATTTTCTAAAGTATCCAGGGGCCTACGACAAGGAGACCCAATTTCTCCTTTTTTATATATTCTGTTGGCAAAAGCATTGGGTTGGTCATTGAGCTAGGTGGTTGAGAGTGGTTCTCTTAAAGGAACTCAAGTCACAAGCAAGCTTCCAACCTTGTCTCACGAACAATTTTCTGATGATACATTGTGATTTGCTTGTCCAAATGTTCGGGAGGCAGAGACTCTAAAAAGTATTTTAAATGGTTATGAGAATGCTTTGGGGCAACAAGTAAGTTAGGTGAAATCAAAAAATTTCTTCTTGAATACTGAGTAGAGAGTGGCAGAACAAGTGGTGGAAATTTTTAACTTCAAGATCGGGGAACTCCCAATGACATATTTGGGGCTTCTAGTTGATAAAGGGGTGAGGACGGGGAAGTTATGGTATAATTTGATTAACAAGGTCAATGGGAAGTTGTGCTCTTGGAGTGAAAAGTGGCTATCCTAGGTGGGGAAAATTGTGATGCTGAAAGCAATAATTGTTACTTTACCAATTTATCTGCTCTCATGTCTGGCCTTGCCTTGATTTAGAGCCACTCAATTGAATCAAATAATGTGAAGGTTTTTTTGGCAAGGAACGTTGGATCAGAACAATTTTCCTCTATTCTCCTGGCAAGAAATTTGTAAATCAAAGAGTGTTGGAGGCATTGGAATCCACGATTTGTTGAAGCAAAACAAGGAATTGGGAACTAAGCTTGTGTGGGGTTTGTATACTTGAAATCATGCTAAGTGGGCTAGAATCATCCAGTGCAAGTATTTGGGTGAGGATGATGTTGAAAGTATTCTAAGTGTTACAATTCTTCCAAATGGGTCACGTGTGTGGAAATTTATCAAAGCTTGTCATCCTCTTGTTCTTGATAGTATTTCTTGGGATATTCATGATGGGAGGAAGGAATTTTTTTGGGAAGACTCGTGGTGTGGGTGGCTGATTCTAGAGTCAATTTTGGGGCTAAAAAAATTGAAGGAGATTCTGACACAATCCTGGGGTGTCTATGTTTGAGATTACTTGGATGAGAGACTAGTGGATGGGGTCTTAGAAGCAGTTTGGAAAAGGTTTGAGCCGATATTGATTCCTATGAAGGAGGAGAGGCTATTGTGATCTGAATTGGAGAAGAAGCTTGTAGTAATTCAGCCTAGGGAGGATCAGTCGGTCTGGGTTGGATCTTCTACAGGTAAATATACATCCAAAGAAGGTTATAAAATTTTGGGGTGGAGGAGATGCCATTGACTTTACCTCTGCATTTGTGTTGGAACTGCGCTTTCCTTCTGAAGGCTAGGACCTTTTCATGGACGATAGTAAGAAGGAGGATTCTCATGAAAGACAACTTCAAGATGTTAGGCTATGCAGGTCCTTCAAGGTACATTTTGTGAAAAAGGGCTGAGGAAAGTGTGGATCATCTTTTGGTTGGATTCCCTTTCACACAAGCGTGTTGGAGATGGCTCTGAGCCAGATTGGGTTCAAGTTGTGCCTTGCCCAATAATGTTCTCTCTTTTTTCTACTTGGCTGGTTTTGAAAAGGGACTCCCTTTATCATGATTTGTGGGTTGTAAGCCCCTCCTTAGTAATTTGGGAGATTTGGAAAGAACAAAATAGACGTTTGTTTATAGACAAAGAAAGTTTTTTTCTAGGTTTCATTAATCATCTAGAAGTAGTGATTGTATTATGGTAAATTGGAGGGTGAAGCTAAAAAATGAGGATGATTGGTGCTTCTTTGAATGGGATGCAAGTATGTGTAGAAATTGGTTTGGATTGGATATTCCAAAGCCTAGTGCTTGTTATGAGGGCGGCAGGAAAGAGGCAAGGAAGAATACAAAGTGGGAGCCCCTAAAGAAGGGATGTTTTAAATTGAATTTTGATGGGGCATCCCAAGGAAATTCAGGGATTGTTGGGTCAGATTGTTGTGTTAGGGATGATAAGGGAAGATTGATTGCAAAGAATTTTGAAAACCTTCCTATAATGACAAACACAAAGGTAGAGCTTCGAGCTCTTATTGGGGGTCTTAAGTTGTGCAAGAGATTTCAGATGGAAAAAGTGAAACTAGAAGGTGACTCGATGGTGGTGGTTCAGGCTTTATAGGAGGGAAGTTTGGTGAATTGGAGATTACAATCTTTGTTGGACAAAGTGGGAGATCTAGTAAGTGGCATCCCTATATTTTCTATCAAGCATATTTATTAGGAATCCAATGAAAAGGTGGAAAAACTAGAAAATTTGGGTGCTAATGGGTAGCAAATGTGTAGAATCTGGGATCCAAGCAAGGATGGGGGCTAACTTCTTATGTTTGTCATGATGCCAAGTAGGCAGGATCAGTATTGGTGTTGTCAGAGGTGATGACATATTCTTGGATGGTGTGGGCAAGGAGGATATGGGTGGTGGCGGGCATTTAATTCTGAAGGATGGATATGGGACCATATTGGTTGTTTGTTTGGCCTCTTAATTTTGACTAACCACTTGGTCTAGATGTTGTGGGGAATAGTGTGATGGGATGCAGGTGTAGGTTTGTGGTTAAATTGCCATCTAGTGGTGTAATTGAAACATTCTCTTTGATTGACTTTATGGAGTCTCCTATCAGTCTTTCATCTGGTAGGAAACTCTGGATATTTTATGAGTGCATACGACATGGGTGACTGAAGTCTGTGTTCAAGATATGGGACGAGCTTGTTTTTGGTCCAACAAAGATTCTACTTGGTGAAGAGTTCATGAGTTTGTCTGAGCACTGGTAGACCAATGCCGACATTGCATCTAGGTTTCTTGCCTCACTCCTACACTTTGAGGTGCCACAAGCAATGGCGTTGTTAATATCAAGGAAATTGGTGTGGGAGAATCTTCTGGAGGGTGCGATGGAATTGATTATCGTTGTAGTTCCAAGTGTTGGGGTGTTGTGGCCATAAGGCTTGCAAAGGGCTCTGATTCCTGGGGAGAGGGTGGAGCTATTCCCATTCATCATGGACATCGTCGGTGAAGACCTTATGTGCCATCGCGAGCATGGGAGATGCAAGCTTATCTTCCTGAAACACTTTTTGTTTCTAGAATCGTCGATCGGGGTGGATTGGTGTTGTCTCTTTTGGGACTTCCTAGTTGCGGATGGTGTGTTGTGGGTAGACTGAGGTGTATATTATCTAAGTAAATTTTTTATGTTTTTTGTATAATCTTGTACGATCTTTTGGTGGTTGGGATATAGGATGGGTCTAGGTAGCAGGGTTGGAGTGTCTAGTGCATGTTTTTTTGTTGGGTTGGAGTAGCTCGTGGGTGGTATGGGGTTTTTTGAATTTCCTAGACAATTATAGAGCTAAATGTAAAATATTTTTTCAGTTAAATTAATATAAATATTTACAAATCAAAAAAGAGAAAGAGTAAATGTCTTTGTAAGAGGCTATTAAATCCTTTTGGAGGGAATTTAAATGAATAGGTGGTTGGGAGGAATATTCCTAAGAATATTCCATTGTAAGGATGGATAAGGTAATTAAATAATTAAAAGAAATGAATTTCACATGCAACCTGGTTAGTTGACGATGGGCTGATTTAACTCTTGGGGAGTTAAAAGCTAGAGAAATGAATAGTGATGATTTTAAAATGATCTAGAGTTAATTAGTTCAGAATTAATTAATTTGAGTAGGTTAGTGGATTTATGACATTTGATTTATTTAATCAAATGAGAGGATTATTAGGAGGATTTACTTAAATGATTTTATTTAATTAAATAGGATGAATATTAGTCAGAAGAAGGTGAATTAATCTAATAAAGTTAATTATTTGATTAATAGAAGAAGTTGATGAATTTAACTAAATAATACTAATTATTTAATTAATTGGTTAGTCTAAAGTGATTTAGGAGGAAATGGTGTTAATTTCAGAATCAGATGTATAGTATCAATCAGGATTTTTTAAGTGTCTACATTTTTCCCCTCTTTGAAGCAAGGTACTTGTTGCATTGGTTCAAAGAATAACACTTCCGAGATCAAAATTCAAATTTTTTTCATTTTTTTTGGATTCCCTACTATTGCCCCAATCGAAGGAATTACACTGCTACCTTGAGAGATCGAGCAAAAATTTTAATTTTAGGTTGACCTCATGATAAATATTTAAGATTAGATCAACCCTAAGAGGACCCAAAAGCTCAGATGTCTGATGTAGACAAATCTCATGATGTATAGACATTCATCAGCCATGGGTAGACTCATGTATATTTTGGTATATCACACATATTTGATACTTGGTTAGAACTATTAGTGAAGATAAGATAATAAGAAGAATAAGATGGAGTAACCCTTGACGGTGAGAAGATTCAGAAGTCTAACAAGTTTATGAGTCATTCATACTTTATTAGATATATGGTGATGAGTTATGATGAATTGCTTATCTAGGGATTGGGACATGAATGACACAACTTTCCTTATGTTTGATAACACATAGATATGATACATCAAGGTATAGAAAGCCAAGATGGTGTGGTATCTAGTACGATGGACTTTGAATCAACAAACAAATGGGAGTATTCTTGTTTACACCTAACATACGAAAACCTTGCTAGGATGTACTTCAAAAACTTAAAACATCTTTGACCATAACATGGAAAGCCATAAACTATCAATGTAATAGTCAACAAGTTGTCCAAAACACCTTCTATACACACCGAATAAAGCAACTATTCATCAAGGTTATATTACCAGAATATCCAACAAGTACAACAAATAAAAGATAATGATCAATTCCCCATTCCTTTCTCTCTAAATCATTTGATAGAAATCATCGAGAGGTCATAAGAATCAGCACTAGAAGATAAATCGTAAGAAGAGATCAAGAAAATAAACAAGCCAATGTTCTTCATACCTCTAGCCAAGGGGATGTCTTTCATTTAGGATAAGTATCCAAAGTGATTGCCAAAGATAATGCCAAAGGATGGTGGAAAGTTGATAGGTTGTTTGAAAGGACATTGATATAATTTGCTAAAATGATCAAGAGTTTTATTTTGCATTTAAAAGTTTGTTGTTTTGATTTTGACTTTTCTTTTTTATGTTTGCTTTTGTTGATTGTTGTGGTTTTTCTATTTGTATTGCCAAAGGATGAAGGTGATGAATGATTTATTATGAATGATTGATTATTGTGGGTGAAGTGAAATGAGATGGATGGATTTTTTCAAATATTTGGATGTTTTTGATGTTTTTTAAATGTTATGAGGCTGTTTTTTGATTTTTTGAGTTATTTAAATGTTTTTGTATTTTTTTTTAGATTTATGATTTTTTTTGTGTTTTTGTTTCTCAAGGGCTCATCAATGATTCCCTTTCCTACATTTAAGCTCAAAGATGACATAGTTTGGACTACCATGTTTTTTATTTTATTTTTACTTTTTGACCTATTTTAGGATTTTGATATGATTTGAATGTTTTTTTATTTTTGCATGACTTTGATGTTTTGGATATGGATATGTGTGACGATATTAGTGCTATTTTTGGATTTTTTGAAAACCAAGCTAGGGTTGATTGATCAAATTGATGGATTGATGATGATAACATTGTTGAGGATAATGCAAGGATAGTGCTAAGCAACATGAGGATTGGGAAGGATATCCCAAGATGATGACGGATTGATAGGATTTGTTTGATGAAGATTATGAAGCTCAATTTGGAACAAAAATTGTTTGAATGATTTGATGTGATGTTGAAGTAAAAATTAGATGCAACTGACATTGATTGATTTTTGATGAAAGATAAAACTTGATAAGAAATATCTTCTCGTCAAAATGCATGATGGGCTAGTAAGTTGGATTTTTTTTTCTCACAAGTGCTTTGACCAATTTGATTTTATGTTTCAATGTTTGGGTCACCACATAAGTTGGAAGATATAGATCAATATTTATTCCCAAAACAAGATGATTATCTTTCACCAAATCCTAGCAATGGTCCTTTCCAAGACATTGATATCCTTAGACCTCGTGGTTGTAGATATTGAAGGAATCCTCAACTCAACACTTGATCCAAATCCACTCAAAGATCAAGAAAATATTGAGCCACTTCCCATGCCTAATGAAGACATCCAAGAAATCTTTATAAGCAATCCATCCTTTGAAATTTATCCATGTTAAGAACTTGATCCAAAGCATGTCAAAAGAAATTCCAAAATTAATCGAGATCAAGAATTAGTATCTCCAAGATGCTACAATGATCTAATGAACAATCTCCAATCTATAAAAAATTTCACAAATGATGATCATCTCCATATGGCACATACTCCTCCATCTACCCATAATATGCTTTCTTTGGATGGACACATAGATGATCTTCATTTGGAACAAGATTCCTCTACTCTTGACATTATTACCCAAGAACAAGAGGTTATTTATTCCTATAGTCAAGATGATTTGTCAACACCAAGATTAGATATAACCCAAATTAAGATTGAGGACATCATGTATGAAGACATCTAGCATTATCCACTTAAGGAAACAAGTTAGACCAAACAAGATATTCCAGAGATAATAGAGCAACAAATTCAAATAACATCATCTGTAGTGGTCATTTATCAGAGAATGCTTGCTAAATAGGACATCTCAAAATAGGAAGAATCAAAGCATGAAGGTACTAATTCCACAATACTGGGGGAAACTTCATCTCAAACTAAAATTAACATAGGGAGCATGAATAATCCTTATTATGAAACCAATGCCAATACTATAACTAGCCACATCATGAATCTTCATCCACCCATCACCCCATCTACAAATTGAGACCAACATCAAAAGAAGGATGTGAATCAAAACAAGAAGAACATCATCAAAGAAAAATAAGTAGCAAAGCATGAAGGAAAAATAAAATACAAGTGGATACCAAAAAATACAAAGATAAATCATCCCTATCACACTCCATCAATCAATGAAACTATGGGGAAAAATCAAAAAGTGAAATATATCCAACTTATTTGGTGACCCGAACATTGGAAAATGTGAAATCAAATTGGTCAAATCACTTGTGAGGAAAAAAATCCAAATCACAAGCCTATGGCATATTTTGATGAGAAGATGTTTCTTATCAAGTTTTATCTTTCATAAAAAAATTAGTCAATATCAATTGCATCTAATTTGCACTTCAACATCACATCAAATCATTCAAACAGATTTTGTTCCAAACCAAGCTTCACAATCTTGATCAATCAAATCCAATCAATCCATCATCTCGGGATATCCTTCCCAATCCTCATGCAAAGTCATTATGCTCATTTCATCCACTAATCATCCAATTGATATCACTATCTTTGAGGGAAATTGGCATTCATCACATCCTTTTTCACCTCACATCTACTTGCATCTTCATCATTTTAGCTTGAATTCATCACCACTTTGGTGAAATTTCATCACATTGTATCAACAATCTTGGAGTGTTGATGTTGTTGATCTTGATATCCAACCTCTTGACCTTGGGGATATTCTTCTTGATGAGGTTGTGTAGACAACTCAATGTTTTGATGACATGGTTTAACCAATGGGGGAGTCTGTAGATTTTGGGGTGGAGATGTCTCTTGGTGCAATGAATCAACTATTTTGGTAAGTGAAGAAATTTGATGTTGATTTTGATTTTGACACCCTTGATATAGTTCATTTGGTTGTTGGTCAAGGTGGTTCAACGTGGACTTAAAATCTTTCATAAAAATGAAAAAATAAAAAAAGTCATGAAAATAGTATGATAAACAATCATCCTCCATTAAAAACCACTATGGTGGCACTTTGGATATGTACCATGATGAAAACCTAGAAAATAGGTGCCATGTTTAGAATCAAGCATTTGCATGCACTAGTTCAGGTGAAAGAATATTATCTCATCCATAATAAATCCAACATTACATCCATCTTACATATCCAACCACATTCATTTAATCCTCTTACGTCCTTAACCATTTTCATTTATTTCTCTTACATCCTCTTTCCTCTACACATTCCCCAAAATGTGCTCCATCCTCATCTAATAGAATTGTGACAAGTGTCACAATCCTATTGGCTCCCTTTTTAATCTCACATTCACCAATTTTACCTCTACTTCAACCCTTGAGTCCTATAAGAAGAAGCCTCTTCTACTTGAAATACATCCACAATCTCATGGAAAGTCATTATGCTCATTTCATCCACCAATCATCTAGTTTCTATCACTATCTTTGAGGGAAATTAGCATTCATCACATCCATTTTCATCTCACATCTACTTACATCATCATTTTAGCTTGAATTCATCATCACTTTGGAGAAATTTCATTTCATTGCATCAACAATCTTGGAGCTTATAAACTTGGGATTGGGAAAGGGCCACTTTCCACATCAAAGTGACACCAATGCCATGGCATATTTTGATGAGAAGATGTTTCTTATTAAGTTTTATCTTTCATCAAAAATCATACAATATCATTTGCATCTAATATGCACTTCACCATCACATCAAATCATTCAAACAAATTTTGTTCCAAATTGAGCTTCACAATCTTGATCAATCAAACCCAATCAATCCATCATCTCAAGATATCCTTCCCAATCCTCTAGCGCCAAAATGTGAATGATGATCTGAACCTAGATAAACATAGACAAAAACAAGAGCATTATTCATTTAAATAAGAACAAATATCATTCCTTATGAAATTCTCAAGCATGCAAAGAAGATGAAAACAAAACTAAAAATATGAAGTAAACATGAAATCAAGCATGAAAACTTAATCTAAGCTACCCAAAGCTCATCTCATAGAGGGATTGGTCACTTTGATGTGGAAAGTGGCACTTTCCCAATCCCAAGTTGATAAAATCCAAGATTGTTGATCCAGACTGTGATAAAATTTCTCCAAAGTGGTGATGAATTCAAGCTAAAATGATGAAGATGCAAGTAGATGTGAGATTAAAATGGATGTGATGAATGTCAATTGCCTCAAAGATAGTGATAGCAATTGGATGATTGGTGGATGAAATGAGCATAATGACTTTGCATGAGATTGTGGATCCATTTCAAGTAGAATAGGCTTCTACTTATAGGAGTGAAGGTTTAAGAGAGAGTGAAATTGATGAATGTGGGATTAAAATGGGATCCAATAAGAATGTAACATTGTCACAAGGCTAATGGTTGGAGGTGGAGCACATTTTGGGGAATGTGTGAGTAAAGAGGATGTAAGAGGATTAAATGAATATGGTTGAGAGTGTAAGAGAATGTGGGTGAGGATGTAAGAGAGATTAATGCCCTTGTAAGAGACAAGATGGCATGTAAGAGGGAGTAAATGTCTTTGTAAGAGGTATTTATGGATGTTTAAGAGTCTTTTGGAGAGAAATTGAATGAAGGGGTGGTTGGGAAGAATATTCCTAGGAATATGCCATTGTGATGATAAATAGGGTAATTAGATAAAATTTAAAAGAACTTTGAATTTTATGTGCAACTTGGTTAGTTATCCATGGGTTGATTTAACTCCTGGGGAGTTAAAAGCTAGAGGATTTGTTAATGATGATTAGAAAGTAGCTTAGGGTAAATTAATTCAAAATTAATTAACTTGGATGGGTTAGGAGATTATGACATTTGATTTGATAATCAAATGAGAGGATTTTAGGGGAGTTTAATTAAATATAATGAACATTAGTCAGAAGAAAGGTGAATTAATATAATAAAGTTAATTATTTGATTAATAGTATAAATTGATGAGTTTAACTAAATAATGATGATTATTTAAGTAATTGGTTAGTTTGAAGTGATTTAGGTGAAAGTGATGTTAATTAATTAGAATCAAATGCATAATATCAATCAAGATATTTAAGTGTCTAGGTATGTGCAGGATCATCATGGAAAAAGTAGGCCCTTAAGTGCCAAAAAATTCAGAAAAATCAGAGTTAGGAAACTTTATCTAAAAAATTCAATAAGTTATCTATATTGTTTCAAAAATATGTAAAAAAATAGAATCTGTAGTAAATTGAATATAGTTTCTAAACTACTAGGTTTATTTTTAAAAAAAATCTATTTGGTGAAAATTTGAAATTTCAATGTAGTAGTACTTAAATTTTAGGGAAAAAATAAGAAGTAGGTGTCTGTCTGACCACCCTAACCACAATAAAATGATAATATTTTTTATAAGATTTTAGATATAATTAGAGGACTCATGCCCCGATGTGATGCATTTTTTTATTTTTCCAAGAAAATAATTAATTATGAATTTTTATTACAACTTTTAAAAAATATAAAAACTCATATGTCTAACCACCTTAACTTCCAAAACTTCATGATTTTTTTTTTTTTTAATCCTATAGTATGTGAAACATAGAATGTGACACATGTTTCAAATTCAAAAAATGTGATACCGTTTGAAAGCTATAGATGTTTTTCAATCAACCTATCAATCAGACTTTAGTCGTAATTCAAATAGAAAATGGATAATAATTATTTATTAAATTCAAATTAAAGCATAATTTATATTGGTGGAAAGTTGAGAATCTCCTTTAAAAACACTTTTTGTTTCATCAATTTTGGGTAAAAAAAAATCATCAACCATGTACCCTACACATACCCATCATATCACCACTTTTTGGCCCATCATGATCCTGCATGTATACTCGTCTACAATATCTTGGCCCAATTTGCTTATCTACGTACATACATTTTTAATATTAGCTTCACCTCGAGTGCTTTGTTTTGCTTTAGTGAATCCCTAATGGCCATGCCCCCACTAGCATTTGATTTATAGATATTTTCCCATGCAATCAGAGGATACTTCTTATCCAAAGTGCCCTATAAAAAAAACTACCTCATACTGCTATTTAATTATGCTAACTTGTAGGCCAACAATGCAAGACAAGACATTAGATATATTGGGAGAGCAGAGACCACTTCAATTTTATAATCTATCCAACAATGATAACCAATGTATTCCCCATGATGATAAGTGATTCTTGACCCGATCCTACAATAGGTCCCATAATTTCCTGGTTCTCACCTCTCTTTCCAATGGTAACCTAAGATAGGTCAATGACATGTCCCCAATCCTAAAATTTATAATCGTAGCCACCTCCCTTACAACCCCTAGTTTAGCACATTGAGAAAAAAGATTCCTGACTTTGCCTCACTTACCCTCTAACCTGAAGTAACTGCATAGTTGGTGAGGATCCTTTTATACTCTAGGGCCTCCATTCTCCTAGACTCCCCAAAAAACATTGTAGATCATTTGTGAATTGTTGGTGAGTAACAATGAGCATCCCACTTGTTATTTATATACCTCCAATTTTTTGACTTGTGGTAGCACAGGAGATGGTTTTTCCCAAAGCTTTCACCATTATGATGTAGAGAAAGAGGGACAAGGGGTCTCCCTATCTTAATCCATGAGAGACTTCATAAAACCTTGTAGGCTCCCCATTTACTAGGACTAAATACTGGGGATTGAGATACAACTAAAGATCCATTTGATCTAGCCCATGTTAAACCTAAAACCTTCCAAAACTTTTCATAAAAACCTCCAATCCACCATGTCATAAGCCTTCTAAATATCCAATTTCACCAATATACCTTATTTATTTCTATTATAAAGTGATTGTATTGCCTCTCAAGGGAAATTATCACCCCATCAAGGATTGATTGCCTTTGTACAAAACCCATCTATTCCTTTGAAATGATTGTTGGGAGAAGAGTACTCATCCATTTTTCCTTCACTTTCACAAATTTTTTGTAAAGAGTATTGCACAATGTAATTTTCCTAAATTCATCCAACCTCATTGGCATCTCCTTCTTTGGAATCAATTTCAAGAAAGTATTTTTTAATTCTCATAGAAACTTTCCTATAGCTCTTGATTATTCTAGGGCTTCTGACACCTTCGCGCCTATAAAAATCCAACATTTTTGATAGGAGGTAGGGAAACCATCAAGGCCAGATGCCTTGTTGAGATGAAGCTAAAATGCTGCAACATTGAACTCCTCCACCATGAAAGGAGCAACCAACGTCTAATTTTTAGCGTGAGTGATTAGTACAGGAATTCCTTCTAATAGAGATTGTTGCAACCTTAAATGTGAACCTTTGGTATTGTTCAAAATTTGTTTGAAATACCTCCTCACTTCTATCATGATATCCGTTGCTCCTTCCATAACCTCCCCATCATCCCATTTCAAGCAAGTGATTATGTTCGCTTCCCTCCTTACCTTGGTTGAATTATTGAAGAATCTTGAATTGCAGCCCTCCTCCTTAATTGAGAGTTCACACAAATTTTGTTGTGAAGATAACTCCTTTCTTGCAAGTATCTCTTCCCAATATTTGAGAAGCTCATGCTCCTTCAAGAATAACTCCTCGTTCATACTGCTTTTGGCCACCTTCTTATTAATCCCCTCCAAGTCTACTCCCAGATGATGTTTTTCCTCAAATATTCCCAAAATGATCCTTGTTCTATTGCTTTATCTATTGCTTGATCAATTTTAGCTTGCTTACCACTTTGAAAAACTTATTCCCTTATGGCTACATTGAGACCCACCAATCCACAAACTTCAAGAAGGTATAATCACAAAACCATATTTTTTCAAACCTGAAAGGATTCTTGCAAATCTTATTGTCACCATTGATCTCTAGCTTGACCGGTAAATGATCTGAACTCTAGTAGAGAAGGATGTTTCCTTCCAATGTAAATTTGAATGAAGTCTCCATATTATGACCCTCATTATTCCTTGGGAAGGATAATAGCTTTCCCTAGCCTTGAATGCATAGTGATTTTTTGCTACCTAGAAGCCTCCCCCACGCTTGTTTTGTTTTCTTCATTAGTCTTTCTACTGACCTTATTCTTATCTCCACAATCAAGAGTCTTCCTACCACAATCTTTTTTCTGCACCCCTAGTTTCTTCTTGGATAAATACTTTCCTCCTGACTAAGGTATCTCCCCTTCCTCCAACATCCCCTCTTTTGTGCTCTCTATGTTTTCCTCCTCTAATATATATCACTCCACCATTTGGAGGTATAGAACCTCTTCCATTCTTGCTTCATTCATTTCATTAGTTTCCAAGGCACAACTTGTAGATTATTTTTTGGATCATCCTTTTGACCAGCCTCCACATCAACCAATTCTTCCCCCATTTTCTTGGCATTGAAAGAGTTCTCTTCCCTAATCAATTTCATGAGCTCATTTCCCACTTCCAAGATCATCCCCCATTCCTCACACAACCTAACTTTGATATCTAGGGCTTTGTATAACATCTCCCAATTTTCCATAGCTTATGAGGCTCCCTTGTATTCCATAATTTCCATTGAGTTTTTTTGTGAATCAACCCCATTCTCAGTTAATGCACACTCCCCATCTCCTATCTCCTTCCCTAGCACTCTCACAGTCGCCTCTACACCTTCCTCTAGGTCAAATCTCAATCTTTTCATCTCCCCCCAAAGTTCATGCCTCTTAATTGCACCACCCCCTTTCCCTTTATATCTTCCTTGTTATTCCCGAGTCCACCCTACTTCCAACTTTTCCAAACCAACTGTTAACTCTGTGAAAAATCCCAATTCACCTTCTGGTACCACCTATCCCTATTGCATTATTTCATATCCACCATTATATTATCATTCCTTAGACTTCATATACCCTTGTCAATATACAAGTCTTATTTGGTCCAAACAAGGTTACAAAGGAAAATAAAAGAAATGAACTACAGAAATGAAAACCCCTTTCTCAACACAATTAGCAATATGAAACTTGGGTCTTCTTCCAATGAGGCACACAAGGCACGAGCCTCATTTCCAAATCCATTTGAAAAGTTCACAATATAATATAGCAATATACCTTTTACTGAAGAATAAATTGAGATAGTTGCTCAAGACCCTAACATAGCATGGTTTGTATAAAATATAGTAGCACAAGACCCACAATGATTTATTGCAAAATTTCTACAAAGTGGAGCTAAAATTCCTCATGGTTTTGATGTCAACACACTTTTTGCAACACCAATTAATGAGACCACACAAAACCAAGGGCATAATGCATATACTCCTAATCATTTCATCCCACAAGTGCATGCTACTATACCATTAAGGGAAACATGACAAAATGCTATAACGATCAACAGGACACTGGTATTTGGAACACAAGGTTCACAAGCTATGTCACAACCTCCTATTAGCACATTTAATCTGTTTGGATTGACATATAATGCTATGGGAACTTCATTTTTCAATCTTTTTTTAGTAGGTCAAGACAAGTGAAATAGAAATCAACCTAAAATGTGAAAGGTTTGAATCAGTGGGCCTAAGCCACAATCCCTGAAAACTAACATCACACCAAATATCAATTTGAACACCAACACATCACAACAATGTCTTGGTATGAGTATTCCTCTACAAAGCAACACACAAAGGAATTTTCAACAATATGGCAACAAAAATCCGCATGGTCAAAGAAGTTCAAGCCCGTTGTAAACACAAACTCAACCCAATATGATTCCCCCACATTTCAATTAAATCCCAACTTTCACCCATAACATCAAAACCAAAACCCATCACACTCATTTGGGACCAACCTTAATTCATTCTGTTGGTTCCCAAATCAATATATGCAATGAGTCCTAAAGAGTAGCTACTCTCTCATATTCAAACTCAATGGGTTGATATGGCCAATGAATGAGAGAGTGAATAAAATACCCCTTTCTCCCCTACACTTTAGACTCTATTAAACCTGGGAGGGTGACCCCAATAATATATTTATAGGTACTTGTGTGTTGAAGTACCAAATACATTGTAAACAGATGTTTCTCCTTTAGATGTTTAATAGACCCAATACTATAAAGGCTTGGCTGACCTCTATAGTAATGCCTAATTTTAAAATGAGAAATGTAATAAAATAAGCTCAGCACACAAACAAACTAACAATGACATTTGATTTAAAAGATGATCAACTACTATATTAACTCACACATGTAACATGAATAACACACTTAGATCATTGCCTCATCCTTGGAATGGAGTCTACTCAAACACATACATAATCTGACGACAATTTTCACACCTGACAATATATGAAGTTCTAAAATGTTGCATTACAACATTTCAGCATTATGTTTTAACCTTTACTTCTTACTAGCATCCTAGCACTCAGCCTAACATAAACCAGTGGCTTCACTCAAGCATTTACATACATTCTTTGAATGGACAAGCAAGAATAAAACTAAACATCCATTGGAATTCAATGGAGATGAAAAATATAATTCTTGATTATTTTATTCATAATTTATAAAACTAGTACATATGAGAGTAAAATAGTCTCAAAATTGAAACATTCAACATTATTTTTCTAGTTTTGTACTGAAAATTACATATATATTGATAGAATCAGATCCTAAAACTTAACTCTAAAATGCTTGTATTCACACTACAGTACTTTTTGTGTTAAATTACAAAACAACCTCTCCTTTGAATGAGGCAGAAAGATAACATTTAACGAGACACAAAAACCCTAAATGTTCATCAGAAGAAAACACTTGGCACATTTTGGTTCATTGATCTTCAACTCTCTTTGCTTGCAGAAAAATCTTCAACCTGCTCTTTCTTTTCTTGCTCCTCACTCCACTGCCCTTCAACAGAAAAATATTCTTCCTTTCTAGAAGCTTCATACCTCATCATTCCCCTTTTTTTGAGTGTAAAAACCACCTGTCTTGTGCATTTACCTTTTTCCTGCAAAATATTTTATTCTCTTTTGTTCATTTTCACCATAATTTTCTCTAAAAAAAATTTACGGCAACAAAATAAAATTTTATTTTATGTGTGAAGACTCCCAGTAGCCACCATCGCACATCTTCAATTTGGTGTGAGAGATGAAAATAAAATCAGCAATGGGCGATGGACACAACAAACATCGCTCATCGCTAATTTCAACTTGCTTTTCCACTAAAAAATGGAGATGAGCATTGTTGTCGTGAACATTAAAAAGTTCCTCTGGTCAATGAGAAACAAAATTTTATTTTCCCTTTCCACAATAATAATTGAAAATTCACTTTTTAACTGTTCACGTGCTTCCATCGCTTATTGCTATTGCAAAAAGAACATGGAGCAACCAAATATGCTTGATGAAGAAGCCAACCATGGTCTCACCCATCACCAATGTGCGGCCATTGTACCATCACTGATTCAAATAGGAAATGCAAATCAAAATGCAGATCCACGATGAGCGTGAAACCATGCTATCATGTTGTCGTGATTTCGACCAATTAGAAGAAAGAATTAAACTTGCTTTCCCTTATGAACATTTGAAATGTGTTTTATATTTTTCCATTGTATTTGCACAATATTTAAAATATTTAAAATATTGACATTTGAAACTTTAGAAGAATTTGACATCTAATTACGCTTGCAGGCCAAATGGAAAAATTTATTGTAGACAAATGGTGACACTTGGAGCTGATATTTTTTGTGTACGGCCATAATCAATTGTTTTGAGAAAACCCATTTTCTGAAATTTTCCTAGCCCTTAAAATTCAGGTACCTCCTTTGTAAACTGGCCCACAGGACATGTTTGCCGCAACAGACATACATTAAAATAATGTATCAAATGACCTCCGATTTTGATAAAAATGGAGCTGTAGAGGTTTCACACAAAAATAAGAAATGGCTTGTCCTTGTATTTTGAAAATTTGGAACTTTTTGGGACACCATTTTTGGCCATATTGTGATAAAAAAGCAATTAAATAACCCATCAAAACTTATCCTGGGTGCTTGAAACTAAGTAGGAATGTTACCATTTGATTCAATAATTCATTGCAACAAATGGCATGGAAAAATTCTTTCTGAAGTGAAAGAAATTAAATGCCAAAGTGACTCACTCAAGCTTTTCTGCAATTGCTGATTCTAAAACACTGAAAAAGTTCATCTAGAATGGGCTTTGAAAAAATATCGAATCAAGAGCTAGAGGGCTACAAACTAGAAAGTGGTAGATAATTATATAGAAAATCATGGGGAACATTCACTCTGATGTGTAGGTCATTAGGTTGCAAAATAAAAATTCAAATGTGAGGCCACTTTCTGCAGATTTACACAGTTCAGTTTGCAAATCTGAACTTTTTGCAAACGGATTCAGGCTAGAAAACTTAGCAAATGGATTCATGGTACTATTCCAACTGACAAGGGGCTTCACTAAGGTGAAAATAATTATGGAAAAATATCAATTGGGCTTAATTCTCAGTAGGCAAAAATATACATCACAAAGATGGCCTACTCAGAAAGGTGTAACATGTGCAAAAAACAAACCAACTTCTGAGCCTCCAGATATGGGCATCAAAAAATTATTAAAACTTATCATGTGAAACTACAAATGGACATATGGTATCTCCAATAGGTGTTAAGAAATTCCCCAAAGTGATTTTTCATTACAATCCATGGGTGTCAAATTGTAAGCTCCCAAAATGAGCTACTTAGGCTTATTTTGTAGGGTACCTACTTCTGAGTGCATTAGGAAAATTTTTACTTGGGCCCTCAAAACTTAGCAAACTTTTGTAGGTCCCAACAGTGGCTTTGACTAGGGAAGAATGCCCCTTGCGAGCATGGCAAGATTCTAGATTTTTGGGAGAGTAGAACATGTGCCTTATCCATTGGGAGCTCAAAAACTACTCCTTTATTTAACTTTCTTTTTCAACTTCATCTGGTGACCCCTGGCCACCAAATAAAAAATGGGAGTCAACATTTACCTCTGTCAAACACAATTCTATAAAAAGAGTTGATCTCCCTCAACTCATGCTTGCACTTATCAAACCACAACAACACGAACAACTACACCTTTGCAAACACAAGCATCAGGCTACCTTTGTGCAAGTGGAAACTTGCTCTCTGTTTGGCTTTGTTATCACATGGAAACTAAATCAAATAGGCCACATCATTGCCACTCTCTTCATTCTTGAATTTTGAATCAAGTGGCAAAATTTGAAAATAGTGATCAAGACCATATGAAAGCATAGTCTAATAATAGTCATCTACCCGATTCAACATGTTGGTACCCCCTAATAGGAAATTACATACAACATCATCAACATGTTCATAATAACTATGTATTTGAAAGTTAGACATACTTTCAAAATGTTTATCATCATCTGGCAACAACTTATCACATTCATCATATAAATCATTCTTAGGCTGAAAACAACCTTCTTCAATGTTCTGCAAATTGCCACATTTTGTGAATACTTCTCCATCATACTAGTACAGAGAATTATCATAGATTTTTGACTCATCATCATCTATAGTTATCTTTTTATCTTTTGAACATAACATATCAACATCTTCAGTATCACAAGCTTACTCAACAACAACCAATTCTGGTTTAGAAGCATAATTTGATTTCTTATTGAAATCATCATTCATATTCACATTAAAAGACTCATGCTAAGGCTCATTCAATTCAACAAACAAATACTTGTTCAAATCTGCATTACAATATTCAAAGCTTGGCTCATTGGATGCAAAAACCTCATGGTCATCTATTTCTTCAAACTCATCAATTTTTTTTTCTGAGTTTGCAACAATATTCACACTGTCATACTCATCATACAATGATTCATTACCATCAAATGGCTACTTGTCTTCAGTCAAATTATCACTATGGTGATCAATTGGTTCATCATTAGAAGGAAGATCAAAGACACATGCATCATACCTTGCATCTTGAAGGCCATCATTATTGTCAAAGTCAATAGGAGTAGCACACAATAATTGAGAGTCATGTCTTTATGTTTACATTTTTTATATTCTGTGGTCAACAAATCTGAAATATTTTCACAACTTAATAGATCATTGCTCTGATCTATTCTTTCAACCACTTCCTCTTTTTGACCTTCACTTGAATTGGGTGCATTACCAAATTGCAAATCAGGGTATCACATGATCTCATTATCTTCAGAGTCTGAAAACTCAATTGGCTAATTATAAACAGGGTCTCCCCAATCATAAGATATTGGATTCTTATTGACCTTATCAAAAACATGGTCACAACCCATCGTAAAGAATAGGTTGTATACTTGTTCATTCTTACATGCTTCTTAGTTGTCGTAACAACAATCCACATCTTCATACATCTCAACATTGGACTGGGTGACTTCATTGATTTCATCATTTACATCCTTTACTTCACTTGTGGCTGATAAACTGACATCCTCAAGAGCATTCACCAAATCAGCAAATTTCAATGTCTCATTATGAAGACTTACATCAAAGCTACATTCAACACATGTAGAGTTGACATGGTCAATTGTATCATAACATTGTTGATTACTTATCTCTTCTTCAAAGAGTAAATCGAACTGATATCCTTCATCATGTTCTTGGCTTGGAAAAATTGGCTACTGATTTTCATTTAGGTACATCTCTTGTGTAAGTTGTTGAAAGAAAAATCCCTCATCATCTGATGATGCAACACTTTCATCTTCTACCTTCTCAACTATGGACTTTTCTAAAAAGATTTGATCATTTGCATTCACATAGCTACTGATTTCATGAACATATTTATCCATAAGTGAAGACAAGAAACTTTGCACATACTCATTCCTTTGCTTCTCCAAACTATCCAGAAATGTCTAGGCCATCTTCATACTCAGTATTTCAAAATCTTTTAACAATGCACTAGATCGTTCCTCATAGGCTTCAAAGTACATATGAATATAATCTGGAGTACTGGGTCTGAAATTCCCTAGGATTAGTGACAAGGCAGCAACAAATCTATGACTGAAACCAATGCTTGACTCTTCATTTCGCTTCCTAATTTGCTGCAACCTCATGACAAGGTCAGAAATTTCCCTTGCAAATTCTTCTCTATAGGCATTCACTAATTTATCCCAACAAGGAGATGACTTCTCAGGAAAGCTTAAACACCAATCCCTTGCTTTTTCTTCAAGGGATCTGACAAAATATCTCATCCACATATCCTGATATTCAAATGAATGTTTCTCCATGAAGCTGGAAAAACTTTTGATATGTGCATCTCCTTCACAAACATTATATCCATAAAATCTAGGAATCTTTTTGTAACCTTGGATTGACATACTTTGAGTTTTGTAATCAACACATGACAAATATAATTGAGCATACAATGGATCAAAGGAATTGAAAAAAGGTGCATTAACTTGGCAAGTAGATACAGTATGACTATCTCTTAATCGGACTTGTTGAAACATCCAGTGTCTTTCACCCATCTGTCTAATTCCCCTTTCAAATACATCATTCCATTCTGGGCTAAACCAAGGCTTGCTAACCCTTGGGTTCCTATCAAACTTTTGAAGTTTCTTGACAATCTGTCTTATGGCTTGATCCATAGATATTTATAAATTAGGGCTCAACTAATTGTGCATAAACATGACCAAATGATGGAAAACTATGAAAATTATTGACATAGTGACAACTTGGGCTTGAATGATATGATAATGGAAATGGATGGAAATCCCTAAGATATAAAAATACATTCTAACCATCCATACAATCAACTATTTGAGCACTAGATAAAAATATTTCAATGGAACTGCAATTACATTCAACAGATCCAACAAATGGAAGTGTGCAAACTTAAATTTACTATCATTTCCCTTTGTCAGTGCTAAATTACTTAATAGGGAACATTTTTTTTTTCCTAAGATGTTCAAATATGTTTTTCATACAAGAGTTTCTTGAAAACCAAAAGTGAACAATACCTGGAAACGTTGCAACTACTGTAAATTGTTCTTCTGATTGGAAATATTGTAGATCTAGAACTATATTCACCTCTTCAATAGGTTCTTATAACAGAGTCACTAGCTCTCTTCACAGAGGATTGAACTTCAAGCAGTAGGGTATGTGCAGGATCACGATGGGCCAAAAAGTGGCAATATGATGGGTATGTGGCTGACAACTTTTTTTTACCCAAAATTGATGAAATGAAAAGGGTTTTTAAAGGAGATTCTCAGCTTTCCACCAATATAAATTATGCTTTACTTTGAATTTAATAAGTAATTATTATTCATTTTCTATTCAAATTATGACTAAAGTTCTGATTGATAGACTAATTGAAAAACATCTATAGCTTTCAAACGGTATACGATTTTTTGAATCCAAAACATGTGTCACATTCTATGCTTCACATACTATAGGATTAAAAAAAGAAAAATTGAATTTCATGAAGTTTTGACCAAGTTAAGGTGGTCAGACATATGAGTTTTTATATTTCTAAAATTTGTAACAAAAAATTCATAATTAATTATTTATGTGGAAAATAATTACAAAAAAATATGCATCACATCGGGACATGAGTCCTCTACTTATATCTAAAATCTTATAATTTTTTTTTTATCATTTTATTGTGGTTAGGGTGGTTAGAAAGACACCTACTTCTTATTTTTTCCCTAAAATTTAAGTACTACTGCATTGAAATTTCAAATTTTCACAAAATAGATTTCTTTTTTTTTTAAACAAACCTAGTAGTTTAGAAACTACATTCAATTTTCTACAAATTCTATTCTTACATATTTTTGAAATAATATAGATAACTTATTCAAATTTTTATGTCAAGTTGCCTAACTCTAAATTTTCTAATTTTTTTGCCACTTAAGGGCCTATTTTTTCCATGATGATCCTGCACATACCCAGTATGAAGCTGCTTCAAAAATGAATTTTCTTTTGGGTCTTCTTCCATAGCAAAGTCACACAAATTATTTAAAATTTTGCTACAACAAAATCACTTCCAGGTTTAAAAGCTTCTCTAGATATCTGAACCAGATGTCTAAATTTACCAAACTCTCGACTTTGTGATGTAACAGTCTGCAACTGGAGATTCAAAGTTCTCCCCAGCAGAGTCACCAATTTGTTGGTTCCCAAACCAACATATGCAATGAGTCCTAAAGAGTAGCCACTCTCTCATATTCAGACTCAATGGGTTGATATGGCCAACAAACGGGAGAGTGAATAAAATACCCCTTTCTCCCCTGCACTTCCAACTCTTTTAAACCTATGAGGGTGATCCCAATAGTATATTTATAGGTACTTGTGTGATGAAGTACCAAATACATTGTAAACAAATTTTTCTCTTTTAGATGTTTAATAGACACAATACCATAAAGGCTTGGTTGACCTCTATAGTAATGCCTACTTTAAACATGAGAAATGTAATAAAATAAGCTCAACACACAAACAAACTAACAATGAAATTTGATTTAAAAGATGATCAACTATTGTATTAACTAACACATGTAACATGAATAACACACTTAGATCAGTGCCTCATTCTTGGAATAGAGTCTAGTCAAACACATACATAATCTGATGACAATTTTCACACCTGACAATATATGAAGCTCTGTAATGTTGTGTTATATATAGCATTTCAACATTATGTTTTAACCTTTACTTCTTACTAGCATCCTAGCACTTAGCCTAACATATACCAGTAGTATCACTCAAGCATTTACATACATTCTTTGAATGGACAAGAAATAATAAAACTAAACATCCACTGGAACTCAATGGAGATGAATAAAATATTTCCTGATTATGTTATTCATAATTTAAAAAACCAATACATAGGAGAGTAAAATAGTCTCAAACTTGAAACATTCAACATTATTTTGCTAGTATTACTCAAAATTACATAAATATTGATAGACTCAAATCCTAAAACTTAACTCTAAAATGCTCCATATTAAAAGTAAAGTGTTTTCTGTGTTAAATTATAGAACAACTTCTCTTTTGAATGAGGAAGAAATATAACATGTAAGGAGACACAAAAACCCTAGATGTTCATTAGAAAAAAAAACTTGGCATATTCTAGTTCGTTGATCTTCAACTCCCTTGGCTTGCAGGACAATCTTCAACTTGCTCTTTCTTTTCTTGCTCCTCACTCCACTGCCCTTTAATAGAAAAACTTTCTTCCTTTCTAGAAGCTTCATACCTCATCATTCCCCTTTGTTTGACTATAAAAACCACATGTCCTGTGCACTTACCTTTTTCCTAGAAAATATTTTATTCTCTTTTGTTCATTTTCACCATAATTTTCTCCAAAACTTTTTATGACAACAAAATAAAATTTAATTTTATGTGTGAAGACTCCCAGAAACCACCATTGCACAACTCCAATTTGGTGTGAGAGATTAAAATAAAATCAACGATGGGCGATGGACACAATAACCATCGACCATCGCTAATTTCAACTTTCTTTTCCACTGAAAAATGGAGATGAGCATTGTTGTCGTGAACATTCAAAGGTTCCTCTAGTCAATGAGAAATAAAATTTTATGTTCCCTTTCCACAATAATAATTGAAAATTCACTTTTTAACTGTTCATGTGCTTCCATCGCTTATCGCTATTGTAGAAAGAACATGGAGAAACCAAATGGCCATGCCCAATGAAGAATCCAGCCATGGTCTCGCACATTACCAATGTGCAACAAGAAAGGGCCTACGAATCCACGATGGGTGATGTGAGGACACAACCATTGCACCATCGCTGATTCAAATATGAAATGCAAATCAAAATGGTGATTCGCAATGAAGTTCTCACGTGAAACTGTGGTGCCGTGATTTCGACCAATCAAAAGCAAGAATTAAACTTGCTTTCCCTTATGGACATTTGAAATGTGTTTTATATTTTCCATTTGTATTTGCATAATTTTTAAAATATTCAAAATATTTTAAATATTGACATTTAAAACTTTAGAAGAATTTTAACTTCTAAGTACGCCTGTGGGCCAAATGGAGAAATTTATTACAGACAAATGGTGACACTTGGAGTGGAATTTTTTTTCATGCGGCCATAATCAATTGTTTAGATAAAACCCATTTGCTTAAATTTTTCCCAACCCTTACAATTCAGGTACCTCCTTTGTAAATTGGCCCCTAGGACGTGTTTGCTATAACAAAAGTACATTAAAATAATGTATTAAATAACCTCCGATATTAATGAATATGGAGCTATAGAGGTTTCAGACCAAAAAAAGAAATGGGTTGTCCTTAGATTTTGAAAATTTGGAACTTTTTGGGACACCATTTTTGGCCATATTGCAAGAAAAAAAATTAAATAACCAATAAAACTTATCCTGGGAGCCTAAAACTGAGTAGGCATGTTACCATTTGACCCAAGAATTCATTGCAACAAACACATGGAAAAATTATTCCTAAAGTGAAAGATATTAAATGCCAAATTTACTCATTCAGGCTTTTCTATAATTGCTCATTCTGAAACACTAAAAAAGTTCATCTGGAATGGGCTTTGAAAAAATATCAAATGAGGAGCTGGAGGGCTACGTAGATAATTACATAGAAAATCGTGGGGAGCATTCAATTTGATGTGCAGTTCATTAGGTTGCAAAATAAAAATTCAAATGTGAGGCCACTTTCTACAGATTTACATAGTTCAGTTTCCAAGTCTGAACTTTTTGCAAACGGATTCAAGCTGGAAAACTTAGCAAATGGGGCTATTCCAACTAACAAGGGGCTTCACTAAGGTGCAAAGAATTATGGAAAGATATTAGTTGGGCTCAATACTTAGCAGAGACAAATATAAAACATCACAAAGATGGCCTACTTAGAAAGGTGTAACATGTGCAAACAACAAACCAACTTCTTAGTCTCCAGATAGAGGCATCAAAAACTTATTAAAATTGCTCATGTGAAGCTACAAATGGACATATGGCATCTCCAATAGGTGTTCAACAAGTCCCCAAAGTGATTTTTCATGACAATCCATGGGTGTCAAATTATAAGCTCCCAAAGTGAGCTACTTAGGCTTATTCTGCAGGGTATTTCTGAGTGCATTAGGTAAAATTTTACTTGGGCCCTCAAATTTTAGCCAAATTTTGTATGTCCCAACAATGGCTCTGACTAGAGACGCATGCCCCTTGTGGGCATGGCGAGATTCCAGATCTCTAGGAGAGTAGACCATGTGCCTTGTCCATTAGGAGCTCAAAAATTGTTCCTTTATTTATCTTTCTTTTTCAACTTCATCTGGTGACCCCTGGCCACCAAATAAAAAATGGGAGTCAACATTTACCTCTGTCAAACACAATTCTATAAAAATATTTGATCTCCCTCAACTCATGCTTGCACTTATCAAACCACAACAACATGAACAACTACACCTTTCCAAACACAAGCATCAGGTTACCTTTGTGCAAGTGAAAAATTGCTCTCTATTTGGATTTGTTATCACATGGAAACTAAATCAAATAGGCCACATCATTGCCACTGTCTTCATTCTTGAATTTTGAATCAAGTGGCAAAATTTGAAAATGTTGATCAAGACCATATGAAAGCATAGTCTAATCACAATCATCTACCTGATTGAACATGTTGGTACACCCTAATAGGAAATTATATACAACATCATCAAGATGTTCATAATCACTATCTATTTGAAAGTTAGGCATACTTTCAAAATGTTGATCATCATGTGGCAACAACTTATCACATTCATCATATAAATCATTCTTAGGCTGAAAACAACCTTCTTCCATGTAAGGCACATTGCCACATTTTGTTAACATTTCTCCATCATACTAGTATTGAGAATCATCAAAGATTTATGACTCATCATCATCTATAGTCATCTTGTCATCTTCTGAACATAACATATCAACTTATTCAATATCACAAGCTTGGTCAACAAGCAATTCTAGTTCAGAAGCATAATTTGATATCTTATTGAAATCATCATTCATATTCACATTAAAAGACTCATGCCTAAGCTCATTTAGGTCAACACACAAATACTTGTTCAAATCTACATTAGAATCTTCAAAGCTTGGCTCATTGGATGCACAAACCTCATGGTCATCTATTTCTTCAAACTCATCAATTTTTTTTTTGAGTTTGCAACAGTATTCACACTATCATACTCATCATACAATGATTCATTACCATCCAATGGCTACTTTTCTTTAGTCACATTATCATAATGGTGATCAGCTGGTTCATCATTAGAAGGAAGATCAAAGACACATGCAACATACCTTGCATCTTGAAGGCCATCATTACTGTCAAAGTCAATAGGAGTAGCACACAATAATTGAGAGTCATCTTAATGTTTACATTTCTGATATTTTGTGGTCAACATATCTAAAAAATTTTCACAACTTAATAGATCATTGCTCTGATATATTCTTTCAACCATTTCCTCTTCTTGACCTTCACTTGAATTGGATGCATTACCAAAATGCAAATAAGGGTATCACATGATCTCATTATCTTCAAAGTCTGAAGACTCAATTGGCTAATTATAAAAAGGATCTCGCCGATCATAAGAGATTGGATTGCTATCAACCTTATCAAAAACATGGTCACAACCCATCATAAAGAATAGGTTGTCTGCTTGTTCGTTCTTATATTGCTTCTAGGTTGTCATAATAGTAATCCGCATCTTCATGCATCTCAACATTGGACTGGGTGACTTCATTGATTTCATCATTTACATCCTTTACTTCACTTGTAGCTGATAAACTAACATCCTCAAGAGCATTCACCAAATCAGCAAATTGCAATGTCTCATTATGAAGACTTACATCAAAGCTACGTTCAACACATGTAGAGTTGACATGATCAATTGTATCATAACATTGTTGATTACTTATCTCTTCTTCAAAGAGTAAATCCAACTGATATCCTTCATCATGTTCTTGTTTTGGAAAAATTGGCTGTTGATTTTCATTTGGGTACATCTCTTGTGTAAGTTGTTGAAAGACAAATCCCTCATCATCTGATGATGCATCACTTTCATCTTCTACCTTCTCAACTATGCACTTGTCTAAAAAGCTCTGATAATTTGCATTCACATAGTTGCTGATTTCATCAATATATTTTTCCATAAGTGAAGACAACAAACTTTGCAAATACTCATTCCTTTGCTTCTCCAAACTATCCAGAAATGTGTAGGCCATCTTCATACTCAGTGTTTCCAAATATTTTAACAATGCACTAGATCCTTCCTCATAGGCTTCAAAGTACATATGAATATGATCTGGAGTACTGGGTCTAAAATTCTCTGGGATTAGTGACAGGGCAGTAGGAAATCTATGACTGAAACCAATGCTTGACTCTTCATTTCCCTTTCTAATTTGTTGCAACCTCATGAAAAGGTGAGAAAGTTCCCTTGCAAATTCTTCTCTATATGCATTCACTAATTTATCCTGGCAAGGAAATGACTTCTTAGGAAAGCATAAATACTAATCCCTTGCTTTTTCTTCAAGGGATCTGTCAAAAAATCTCATCCACATATCCTGATATTCAAATGAATGTTTCTCCATGAAGCTGGAAAAACTTTTGATATGTGCATGTCCTTCACAAACATTATATCCATAAACTCTAGGCATCTTTTTGTAACCTTGGGACATACTTTGAGTTTTGTAATCAACCCATGAAAAATCTAATGAAGCATACAATGGATCAAAGGAATTGACAAAAGGTGCATTAACTTGGCAAGTAGATGTATCATGATGGGCCAAAAAGTAGCAATATGATGGGTATGTGGCTGATGAATTTTTTTTTACCCAAAATTGATGAAATGAAAAGGGTTTATAAAGGAGATTCTCAGCTTTCCACCAATATAAGTAATGCTTTACTTTGAATTTAATAAGTAATTATTATACATTTCCTATTCAAATTATGACTAAAGTCTTGATCGATAGAGTGATTGGAAAACATCTATAGCTTTCAAACGATATCACATTTTTTTAATCCAAACCATGCATCACATTGTATGCTTCATATACTATAGGATTATAAAAGTAAAAATTTAATTTCATGAAGTTTTGACCAAGTTAAGGTGGTCAAACATACGAGTTTTTTATATTTTTAAAAATTTGTAATAAAAAATTCATAATTAATTATTTACTTGGAAAAAATTACAAAAAATATGCATCACATCGGACATGAGTCCTCTACTTATATCTAAAATATTATAAAAAATATTATCATTTTATTGTGGTTAGGGTGGTCAGACATACACCTACTTCTTATTTTTCCCTAAAATTTAAGTACTACTGCATTGAAATTTCAAATTTTGATCAAATCAATTTTTTTTTAAACAAACCTAGTAGTTTAGACACAACATTCAATTTTCTACAGATTCTATTCTTACATATTTTTAAAATAATATAGATAACATATTCAAACTTTTACGTCAATTTTCCTAACTCTAATTTTTCTGCCACTTAAGGGCTTGTTTTTTCCATTATGATCCTGGACATACCCTACAGTATGACTATCTCTTAATAGGACTTGATGAAACATCCATTTTCTTTCACCCATCTCTCTAATTCCCCTTTCAAATACATCATTCCATTTTGGGCTAAACCTAGGCTTGCTAACCCTTGGGTTCCTATCATACTTCTGAAGTTTCTTGACAATATGTCTTATGGCTTGATGATCCATAGATATTTGCAAATTAGGACTCAACTAATTGTGAATAAACATGACCAAATGATGGATAACTATGAAAATTACTAACATAATGACAACATGGGCTTGAATCATATGATAATGTAAATGGATGGAAATCCCTAAGATATACAAATGCATTCTAACCATCCATACAATCAAATATTTGAGCACTAGATAAAAATATTTCAATGGAACTACAATTACATTCAACAGATCCAGCAAATGAAAGTGTGCAAACTTAAATTTACTATCATTTCCCTTTGTCAGTGCTAAATCACTGAATATGGAACAATTTTTTTTCCTCAGATGTTCAAATATGGTTTTCATACAAGAGTTTCTTGAAAACCAAAAGTGAATTATACCTAGAAATGTTGCAACTGCTCCAAATTGTTCTTCTGATAGGAATTATTGTAGATCTGGAACTATATTCACCTCTTCAATAGGTTCTTCTAATAGAGTCACCACCTCTTGTCACAAAGGACCGAACTTCAAGCAGTATGAAGCTCCTTCAAAAGTGAATTTTCTTTTGGCTCTTCTTCCACAGGAGAGTCACACAAAAATTCTCTTAATTTTTGCTACAACAAACTCACTTCCAGGTATAAAAGCTTCTCTATATCTGAACTAGATGTCCAAATTTACCAAAATCTCAATTTTGTGATGTAACAGTCTATAACTGGAGATTCAGAGTTCTCCCTAGCGGAGTCGCCAACCTGTTGGTCCCCAAATCAATAGATGCAATGAGTCCTAAAGAGTAGCCACTCTCTCATATTCAGACTCAACTGGATATGGCCAACGAACAGGAGAGTGAATAAAATACCCCTTTCTTCCCTACACTTTAGGCTCTATTAAATCTCAGAGGGTGATCCCAATAGTATATTTATAGGTACTTGTGTGTTGAAGTACCAAATACACTATAAACAAATGTTTCTCCTTTAGATGTTTAATAGACACAATACTATAAAGGCTTGGCTGACCTCTATAGTAATGCCTAATTGAAACATGAGAAATGTATTAAAATAAGTTCAACACACAAACAAACTAACAATGACATGTTTAATTTAAAAGTTGATCAGTTGTTGTATTAACTAATAGATGTAACATGAATAACACACTTAGATTAGTGCCTCATCCTTGGAATGAAGTCCACTCAAACACATACATAATTTGATGACAATTTTCACACCTGACAATATATGAAGCTTTGAAATGTTGCATTACAGCATTTCAAAATTATTTTTTAACCTTTACTTCTTACTAGAATCCTAGCACTCAGCCTAACATAATCTAGTAGCTGCACTCAAGCATTTACATACATTCTTTGAATGGACAAGAAAGAATAAAACTAAACATGTATCCACTGGAATTCAATGGAAATGAATAAAATAATTCTTGATTATGTTATTCATAATTTATAAAACTAGTACATATGAGAGTAAAATAGTCTCAAACTTGAAACATTCAACATTATTTTTCCAATATTGTACTCAAAATTACATAAATATTGATAGACTCAGATCCTAAAACTTAACCCTAAAATGCTATGTATTCACACTATAGTGTTTTCTTTGTTAATTTAAAAAACAACCTCTCTTTTGAATGAGGTAGAAAGATAACATTGGTGAAAAAAAACCCTAAATGTTCATTAGAAGAAAACACTTAGCACATTCTGGTTCTTCTATCTTCAACTCTCTTTGCTTGCAGAACAATCTTCAACCTATTCTTTCTTTTCTTGCTCCTCACTCCATTGCCCTTCAATAGAAAAATATTCTTCCTTTCTAGAAGCTTCATACCTCATCATTCCCCTTTGTTTGACTATAAAAACCACCTGTCATGTGCACTTACCTTTCACATGAAAAATATTTTATTCTCTTTTGTTCATTTTCGCCATAATTTTCTCTAGAACTTTTTACAGCAACAAAATAAAATTTTATTTTATGTGTAAAATCTCCCAGAAACCACCATCGCACATCTCCAATTTTGTGTGAGAGATGAAAATGAAATCAGCAATGGGTGATGGACACAACAACCATCGCTCATCGCTAATTTCAACTTGCTTTTCCACTGAAAAATGGAGATGAGCATTGTTGTCGTGAACATTCAAAAGTTGCTCCGGTCAATGAGAAATAAAATTTTATTCTCCCTTTCCACAATAATAATTGAAAATTCACTTTTTCACTATTCACGTGCTTCCATCGCTTATCGCTATTGCAAAAAGAACATCGAGAAACCAAATAATGATTCCCGATGAAGAAGCCAACCATGGTCTCACCCATAGCCAATGTGCAACAAGAAAGGGCCTTCAAATCCGTGATGGGCGATGAGAGGACACAGCCATGGCACCAACGCTGATTCAAATAGGAAATGCAAATCAAAATGGTGATCCACGATGAAGTTCTCACGTGAATGTCATGATTTTGACCAATCAAAAGCAAGAATTAAACTTGCTTTCCCTTATAAACATTTGAAATGTTTTTTATATTTTCCCCATGAACAATATTTAAAATATTCAAAATATTTTAAATATTGACATTCAAAACTTTAGAAGAATTTTGACTTCTAATTACGCGTGCTGACCAAATGGAGAAATTTATTGCAGACAAATGGTGACACTTGGATCCGATATTTTTTGTGTGTGGCCATAATCATTTGTTTAGAGAAAACCCATTTTCTCAATTTTTTCCAATCTCTTAAAATTCAGGTACCTCCTTTGTAAACTGGCCCTCGGGACATGTTTGCCGCAACAGAAGTACATTAAAATAATGTATCAAATGACCTTCAATCATGATGAAAATGAACTTGAAGAGATTTTAGATCAAAACAGGAAATGGGTTGTCCTTATATTTTGAAAGTTTGGAACTTTTCGGGACACCATTTTTGGCCATATGGCGATTAAAAAAAATAAAATAACCCATCAAAACTTATCATTGGAGCCTAAAACTGAGTAGGAATGTTACCATTTGACCAATAATTCATTGCAACAAATGGCATGGAAAAAGTATTCCTGAAGTGAAAGATATTAAATGCCAGAGTGACTCATTCAGGGTTTTCTGCAATTGCTGATACTAAAACACTGAAAAAGTTCATCTGAAATGGGCTTCTAAAAAGTAACAAATGAGGATATGGAGGGCTACAAACCATCAAAGTGGTAGATAATTATATAGACAATCATGTAGAACATTCACTTTGATGTGCAGGTTACTAGGTTGCAAAGTAAAAATTCATATGTGAGGCCACTTTCTGCAGATTTACACAGTTCAGTTTGCAAATCTGAACTTTTTGCAAACGGATTCAAGCTAGAAAGCTTAGCAAATGGATTCATGGGGCTATTCCAAATGAAAATTGGCTTCATTTAGGTGCAAAAAATTATGGAAAATTATCAATTGGACTTAATACTCAGCAGGCACAAAGATACAACATCACAAAGATGGCCTACTCAGAAAGGTGTAACATGTGCAAGCAACAAACCAACTTCTGAGCTACCAGACAGGGGCATCATAAACTTATATAAACTGATCATGTGAAGCTTCAAATGGACATATGGCATCTCCAATAGGTGTTCAACAATTCCCCAAAGTGATTTTTCATGAAAATCCATGGGTGTCAAATTATAAGCTCCAAAAGTGAGCTAGTTAGGCTTATTTTGGAGGGTATTTCTGAGTGCATTAGGAAAAAATTTACTTGGTCCCTCAAAATTTAGCCAAATTTTGTAGGTCCCAACAATGGCTCCGATTGGGGATGCATGCCCCTTGCGGGCATGGAGAGATTCCAGATCTCTGGGAGGGCAGACCATGTGCCTTGTCGATTGGGAGCTCAAAAAATGCTCCTTTATTTAACCTTTTTTTTTCAATTTCATCTGGTGACCCATAGCCACCAAATGAAAAATGGGAGTCAACATTTACCTCTGTCAAACACAATTATGTAAAAAGAGTTGATCTCCCTCAACTCATGCTTGCACTTATCAAGTCACAACAACATTAACAACCTCACCTTTGCAAACACAAGCATTAGGATGCCTTTGTGCAAGTGGAAACTTGCTCTCTATTTGGCTTTGTTATCACATGGAAATGAAATCAAATAGGCCACATCATTGCCACTCTCTTCATTCTCATATTTTGTATCAAGTGGCAAAATTTGAAAATATTGATCAAGACCATATGAAAGAATAGTTTGATCACAGTCATCTACCTAATTCAACATGTTGGCACCCCCTAACAGACAATTATATACAACATCATCAACATGTTCATAATCACTATGTATTTGAAAGTTGGGCATACTTTCAAAATGATGATCATCATGTGGAAACAACTTATCACATTCATCATATAAATCATTCTTAGGCTAAAAGCAACCTTCTTCAATGTTCTACACATTGCCACATTTTATGAATATTTCTCCATCATACTGGTACTGAGAATCATCAGATATTTCTAAATCATCATCTATAGTCATCTTGTCATCTTCTGAACATAACATATCAACATCTTCAATATCACAAGCTTGCTCAACAACAAGCAATTCTGGTTATGAAGAATAATTTGATTTCCTATTGAAATCATCATTCATATTCACATGAAAAGAACCATGCCTAGGCTCATTCAAGTCAACAAACAAAGAATTTTTCAAATATACATTATAATCTTCAAGCTTGGCTCATTGGATTCACAAACCTCATGGTCATCTATTGCTTCAAACTCATCAAAACAGATTTCTAAGTTTGCATCAGCATTCACATTGTCATTCTCATCATACAATGCATCATTACCATCAAATGGATACTTGTCTTCAATCACATTATCATTATGTTGATTATCTATTTCATCATTAGAAGGAAGATCAAAGACACATGCCTCACACCTTCCATCTTGAAGGCCATCATTACTGTCAAAGTCAATAGGAGTAGCACACAATAACTAAGAGTCTTCTTCATGTGTACATTCCTGATATTTTGTGGTCAATAGATCTGAAATTTGTTCACAGCTTAATAGATCATTACTCTGATCTATTCTTTCAACCACTTCCTCTTCTTGACCCTCACTTGAATTGGATACACATACCAAATTGCAAATCAGGATATCCCATGATCTCATCATCTTCAAAGTCTGAAAACTCAAATGGTTGATCATAAACAGGATCTCACCAATCATAAGAGATTGGATCTCTGACAACCTTGTCAAAAACATGGTCATAACCCATCATAAATAATAGGTTTTCTTCTTGTTCATTCTTACTTGCTTCTGGGCTATCATAACAACAATGCACATCCTCATACATCTCAACATTGGACTAGGTGTCTTCATCGAGTTCATCATTTACATTCTTTTCTTCACTTGCAACTGATAAATTAACATCCTCAAGAGCATTCCCCGAGTTAGAAAATTCCAATGTCTCATTATGAAGACTTAAATCAAAGCCACGTTTAACACATGTAGAATTGAAATGGTCAATTGTATCATAACATTTTTTATTACTTATCTCTTCTTCAAAGAGTAAATCCAACTGATATCCTTCATCATGTTCTTGGCTTGGAAAACTTGGCTACTGATTTTCCAAACTATCCAGAAATGTGCAAGCCATTTCCATACTCAGTATTTCAAAATATTTTATCAATGCACTAGATCCTTCCTCATAGGCTTCAAAGTACATATGAATATAATCTGGAGTACTGCCAGGTCTGAAATTCTCTAGGATTAGTGACAGGGAAACAACAAATCTATGATTGGAACCAATGCTTGACTCTTCATTTCACTTTCTAATCTACTACAACCTCATGACAAGGTCAGAAGGTCCCCTTGAAAATTCTTCACTATAGGCATTCACTAATTTATCCCAATAAGGAAATAACTTCTCAGGAAAGCTTAAATGCCAGTCCCTTGCTTTTTCTTCAAAGGATCTAACAAAAAATATCATCCACATATCATGATATTCAAATGAATGTTGTCCATGAAGCTGGAAAAACTTTTGATATGTGCATCTCCTTCACAAACATTATATCCATAAAATCTAGGCATCATTTTGTAAACTTGGGCTGACATACTTTGAGTTTTGTAATCAACCCATGACAAATCTAATTAAGCATACAATGGATCAAAGGAATTGACAAAAGCTACATTAACTTGGCAAGTAGATACAGTATGACTATCTCTTAATTAGACTTGTTGAAACATCTGGTGTCTTTCACCCATTTGTCTAATTCCCCTTTCAAATACATCATTCCATTTTGGGCTAAACCTAGGCTTGCTAACCCTTGGGTTCCTATCATATTTCTGAAGTTTCTTGACAATCTATCTTATGGCTTGATGATCCATAGATATTTGCAAATTAGGACTCAAATAATTGTGCATAATCATGACCAAATGATGGACAACTATGAAAATTACTGACATACTAATGGAAATGGATGGAAATCCCTAAGATAGACAAATACATTCTAACCATCCATACAATCAAATATTTGAGCACTAGATAAAAATATTTCAATGGAACTGCGATTACATTCAACATATCCAACAAATGGAAGTGTGCAAACTTAAATTTACTATCATTTCCCTTTGTTAGTGCTAAATCACTCAATAGGCAATTTTTTTTTTCCTAAGATGTTCAAATATGGTTTTCATACAAGAGTTTCTTGAAAACAAAAAGTGAAGAATGCTTGGAAACGTTGCAACTACTGAAAATTGTTCTTTGATCAGAAATATTGTAGATCTAGAAATGTATTCACCTCTTCAATAGGTTCTTCTAATAGAGTCTCCACCTCTCTTCACAAAGGACTGAACTTCAAGTACTATGAAGCTCCTTCAAAAATGAATTTTCTTTTGGGTCTTCTTCCACAGCAGAGTCAGATAAATTCTTTGAAATTTTGCTACAACAAACTCACTTCTCGGTATAAAAGCTTCTCTATATCTGAACCAGATGTCCAAATTTACCAAACTCTTGACTCTATGATGTAATAGTCTACAACTAGAGATAAAAATTTCTCCCCAACGTAGTTGCTAATCTGTTGGTTCCCAAATCAACATATGTAATGAGTCCTAAACAGTAGCTACTCTCTCATATTCAGACTCAACGGGTTGATATGGCCAACAAATAGGAGAGTTAATAAAATACCCCTTTCTCTACTGTACTTCATGCTCTGTTAAACCTGGGAGGGTGATCCTAATAGTATATTTAAAGGTACTTGTGTGCTGAAGTACGAAATACACTATAAACAGATGTTTCTCCTTCAGATGTTTAATAGAAACAATACTATAAAGGCTTGGTTGACCTCTACAGTAATGTCTAATTGAAACATGAGAAATGTAATAAAATAAGCTCAACACACAAACAAACTAACAATGACATTTGATTTAAAAGATGATCAGCTGATGTATTAACTGTTAACACATGTAACATGAATAACACACTTAGATCAGTGCCTCATCCTTGGAATGGAGTCTACTCAAACACATACATAATTTGATGACAATTTTCACTCCTAACAATATATGAAGCTCTGAAATGTTGCATTATAGCATTTCAACATTATGTTTTAACCTTTACTTCTTAATAGCATCCTAGCACTCAGCCTAACATAAACTAGTAGCTTCACTCAAGCATTTACATACATTCTTTGAATGGACAAGGAAGAATAAAACTAAACATCCACTGGAATCCAATGGAGATGAATAAAATAATTATGTATTATGTTATTCATAATTTATAAAATCAATACATGGGAGAGTAAAATAGTCTCAAATTTGAAACATTCAGCATTATTTTGCCATTATTGTACCCAAAATTATATAAATATTGATAGACTCATATCCTAAAACTTAACTCTAAAATTCTTTGTATTCACACTACATTATTTTATGTGTTAAATTACAAAATAGCCTCTCTTTTGAATGAGGCAGAAAGATAACATTTAAGGAGACACAAGAACCCTAGATATTCATCATAAGAAAACACTTGGCACATTCTGGTTCATTGATCTTAAACTCTGTTTGCTTGTAGAACAATCTTCAACCTGCTCTTTCTTTTCTTGCTCCTCACCCCACTGCTTTTCAACAGAAAAATATTCTTCCTTTCTAGAAGCTTCATACCTCATCATTCCCTTTTGTTTGACTATAAAAACCACCTGTATTGTTCACTTACCTTTTTCCTACAAAATATTTTATTCTCTTTTGTTCATTTTTACCATAATTTTCTCGAGAACTTTTTACAATAACAAAATAAAATTTTATTTTATGTGTGAAGACTCCCAGCAGCTACAATCAGACATCTCCACTGAAAAATGGAGATGACCATTATTCTAGTGAACATTCAAAAGTTCCTCCAGTCAATGAGAAACAAAATTTTAGTTTCCCTTTGTGCAATAATAATTGAAAATTCATGTTTTAACTATTCACTTGCTTCCATCCCTTATCACTATTGCAGAAAGAAAATGAAGAAACTGGTGATGCTCAATGAAGAAGCCAACATTGGTCTCACCCATCACCAATGTGAAACATGAAAGGGCCTATGAATCCATAATGGGCGATGAGAGGACATAGCCGTGGCACCATCACTGATTCAAATAGGAAATGCAAATCAAAATGGTGATCTGCGATGAAGTTCTCGCGTGAAACCATCCTGCCATGCTGCCATGTTTTGACCAATTAGAAGTAAGAATTAAACTTTCTCTAGCTTATAAACATTAGAAATTTGTTTTATATTTGCCCCTTTGTATTTGCAAAATATTTTAAATATTGACATTTGAATTTTTAGAAGAATTTTGACTTCTAATTATGCCTGCGGACCAAATGGAGAAATTTATTGTGGACAAACGGTCACACTTAGAGCCGAGATTTTTTGTGTGCAGCCATAATCAATTGTTTAGAGAAAAAAAAAATCTCAAAATTTTCCCATCTCTTAAAATTCAGGTACCTCCTTTGTAAACTGCCCTTGGGACGTATTTGCCACAATATAAGTACATTAAAATAATGTATCAAATGACCTCCGATCTTGATGAAAATGGAGCTATAGAGGTTTCAGATGAAAAACAGAAATGGGTTGTCCTTATATTTTGAAAATTTGGAATATTTTTGGGACACCATTTTTGGCTATATTGCGATAAAAAAACAATTAAATAACCCATCAAAACTTATCCTCAGAGCCTGCCGGTATTGGCATGGTGTGATGGTTTATCGGTGGCATTGTTGTTCTTGCCACCAAGGTTCAAACCCCATTGGGGTGTTATTGTTGAATGGTTGTTTCTGGTTCATAGCTCCAGTCAAAAGCGTTTACCCCTTGAATAAAAAAAACTTATCCTCAGAGCCTGAAATTGAGTAGGTATCTTACCATTTGACCCAAGAATTCATTGCAACAAACGGAATGGAAAAATGATTCCTGAAGTGAAATATATTAAATTACAAAGTGACTCACTCAGGCTTTTCTGCAATTGCTGATTCTGAAACACTGAAAAAGTTCATCTAGAATAGGCTTTGAAAAAATATCAAATGAGGAACTGGAGGGATACAAACTAGAAAATTCATGGATAATTATATAGAAAATCATGGGGAACATTCATTTTGATGTGTAGTTCATTGGGTTGCAAAATAAAAATTCAAATGTGAGGCCACTTTCTGCAGATTTACACAGTTCAGTTTGCAAATCTGAACTTTTTGCAAACGGATTCAGGCTGAAAAACTTAGCAAATGGATTCATGGGGCTATTCCAACTGAAAAGGGGCTTCATTACGGTGCAAATATTTATTGAAAAATACCAATTGGGCTTAATACTCAGCAGGCACAAAGATACAACATCACAAAGATGGCCTACTCAAAAAGCTGTAACTTGTGCAAACAACAAACCAACTTCTAAGCCTCCAAACAGGGGCATCAAAAAATTATTAAAACTGATCATGCGAAGCTGCAAATGGACATATGGCATCTCCAATAGGAGTTCAACAATTCCCCAAAGTGATTTTTCATGACAATCCATGGGTGCCAAATTTTGTAGGTCCCAACACATTCACACCAAATATTGGATTGCAAAATGTTGACTCAAGAATGGGTCACCCATATCATAATGTGATTGCTAATGCAGTGGACACATCATTGACTCAAGTTGACTTCTTGAAAAATAAAATGCTAGCACTAGAAAGACAAGTTAACAATATGAAAATATCAATGAAGAAAACCTACTGCACACAATGGATATGTCTATATCCTTTTGACAAGAGCATACATATATGCATCCCTTTCCTCACAACTATGTTATTCCAAATTTCACTAAATATAGAGGAAAGGGAAGTCCAATCGAACATGTGAGGGAGTTTCACATGGCTTGCATAGATATTTTATTTGAACATACATACCTAATGATATTTTTCCCAAGAAGTCTCATAAGACAAGCACTTTAATGGTTTACCCATTTACCAATAGGGATACGAACATGGGATGAGTTAAACAACAAATTTGTGACATATTTTGCATACAACATTGAAAATGACATTATCATAGCCACATTATGTCAAACCAAGCAAGAAGAAGGTGAAACTTTCACATCATTCTTCCAAAGATGGAGAGGCTTGGCTAGTAGGTGTCCTTGTGAGATACTTGAGAAACAAAAAATAATGTTTGTGGAAAACTTGGTCACAAAATTGAAATACCAACTCAAATTCCATTGTTGTACTACATTTTTTGACCTTGTGGAGAAAGGTACTACCCTTGAAAAGAAACTTATTGCAAAAGGGGAAATCAAAATTTTCAATAAGACTCAAAATTCCTAGAGTACCTCAAACGACAAAAGCAACTATTGGCCTCGCAATAAGAATGTCAAAAATGAAGGATTTGTAGGTGAAAAGATAATAAACAAAACTAGTCCTACACTCACTCTCAAAGGACCTAATACAAAATATAACCTACCACATGTTCATGAGAAAAAAAAAAGTAATTCAGAATAACCAAGAACATGGACCTAAAAGAAACTTTCAACCCAGATGCAAATACACTCCCTTACCTTAGGGGAACCCACCAAATCCATCTTGAGAAAAAATTTGCATTCAAATATCGTATGACTTCTAGAGGTGAAACATTATGACCTAGGGCCTTTTAAATCATCTTGGTGGGATGACAATGCTTTTTGTGATTATCACCATACCAAAGGACATAAGACTTCATCATGTGAACAACTCAGAAACATAATCTAGGACCTTATCAAAAATGGTGTCATAGAGGTAGAAATCCATTAGGAAAATTCAAATACTAATCATACCATCTTTAAAAATCCTTTGCATGACCATGGGATGGGGAAAGCCTGTAGTTCCAGTACAAAGACTAATGAAAAAACCAATTATACCCATGTCACCCATGAATATATCATAAACAATATTTGAACCTTGGATGACAATGAAAATACCATCACAATAAAGAAACTAGCAAAATGTATAGTCACAATATGATGAACAAAGGTGCTCCTCTAAATAGCAACCAAGAGCCCAATATAATCTTTTAGACCATTTTTGGAAGACAACTACCTAGATATCTATCCTTGAGCTACTTTGCATAGATTCCTAAGCACAAAGAAATCATGGATAAAGCCTTGGAAGACACTTCCATTCCCATAGACCTTGATGTAAATTGATTCAATGAAATGATGGGATACTTAGCCAATACCCATCAAGTCACCTTTTCCAATCAATATTTATCCTCACAAAAGTCCAATCATAACAACCATTTACACTTAGAATTCTATATAAATAAACATAAAATATGACGAGTCTTGGTAGATGGTGGAGCAAGATTGTATATTTTCACTTTAAAACTAGTTACAAAATTAGGTTTATCAAAAGCTTTCATGGAATCATCAAAGAGCATTATCATAAAGGCTTACGATGATATAGAGAACTCTTACAAGGGTTTCATATCACTACCTATAAGAGTTTGTCCCACTATATTGTGATGGAGCAAAGTTCCAAATCACCTAGGAACAACCTACAACTCAACCCTCACAACCAAGAACATAATAATTAGAAAATATGTGATAAACTTTATTAAAAGTTAAGATGATAAAATACATTATAGTATAAGCTTCTAAAGCCATGAAAAAAGCTAAATGGGTGAGCAACTACCCAATATAGGAATACAGGAAAGAAAACTAATTTATTGATTTCATAAATTAAATACAACTAAACTATAGTCTACATAAGTAAAAATTAAATAAATATGCATCTACTCTAACACCCCCATTAAGTGAAACTTAGGGAGAATGAAAATGCAAAAATGAAGATGTGCAGTATGGGTCTCGGCTACACAACCATGTTAGGTACCCATTTACAACTACAAAAAGAAATATGTCAAAATCAGAGAAAAGGAGAAAAACCCTCTCCAAAAGAGAGAAAATAAAATAAAAATGATGCATGGATGGAGGACTCAATCACAGCCCCCAAGGACTACATACATCATGAAAATGATAAAGGACAATGAAGCCCCCATATAATTGATAATCTCCTACACTAATGGTAAAACATGATCCAATGCATACAAACTTGTCTCCCTTTAGGAAGAAACAAGGCCATAGATAAATGCAAGAAGGATGGTGTCTCTAAAAACTATCCATGCATCTCCTTTGCCAAGTATGATGATGTCACCAAGCAATCAAGGACTTACCTGGAAGATGGAAAACTCAGACAATGTGAAAGCATATAAGGAACAAAATCCAAAGATGATAAATAATAGCCTCCAAACAAATATGAAGAACAATAAGATAACAAGGTGGATGCTTAGTATGCCTACGCATAAGCAATCTCCACATGACAGATAGGTGGGAAAAATAAAGCCTCTAGGGCCAATTAGACAATGTTGTGGTGGTTACACGCACCACAATGCCTGCAAGCACCAAGACTAAGCTCATGCCACCAATCCACAAGAGTTGATCAAAGCCCTCATGACGCATTGTTCGAGTGTGAGGCCATGATGCTCATAGCAGCAAGAGGGTAGGTGGAAAAATATAAAGGCTTAAAATGACCAATGCATTGAGAATGTGTGATAAAACCAATAGAAAATAACAATGCCCAAAACCCTAGCACCACAAATGTATGTAATGGAGCTTTCTAAAGTGTAATGCATCGGCCCAAAACAAAGAATCATTTACCAATCACAAGCAAGTAGCCAATGCAAACATGAAAGTGCACCCTCAGGAATGAAGGAAATGCCACTTGAAAAAAAAACATTTCAATGACATAGTCAGGACCAAGGAGTGGTTTAGGTGACACCAAAACATAGCCTTTATTCATGTGCCTCCTCCAATAGAAACATGCCTCCAGTGAAGAAATGACAGCAAGGTTGACACTTTCACCAGTAGAGACATCTCCCCCTCTTTGGAAAATCATGCAACTTGTAGAGAATGAAATCCATAACCAAGAGTAAATGAAATTGGGCCTCCTCTCTCCAAAATGTGTCTAGAGAACAAAATGCGTGGCCTCCTCCATAAGCTAGAAAGAACTGCAAAGGAATTTAGATATGCATAGAGAATAAAATTGGTCTTCCAAATACAAACCAACAATAATGGAAATAACTGAGCTGAAATGGGAATTTAATATAATTCCAAACGCTGAATTTTTTTTGATGAAAAGATAGATCTGCAAAGGAAAATGTGTGATAAACCTTCTACATCCCTTTAAAAAAGGCCATATTTAACCACACAAAATATGCACTACATAAATCTCAATAAAGTTGTAGGTTAACCACATGGAGGTCTGCCAAAACACTAGTGACTTAATCTTTCAAGGTCGGCAACAGGAAAAAAATCCTCAATCAAAGGAAGGGAAGGAGATCTGCTTTGATACCATGATGGAGCAAAGCTCCAAATCACCCAGGAACAACCTGAAACTCAACTCTCATAGCTGAGAACATAATAATCACCAAATATGGGATAAGCTTGATTAAAATCTAATATGATAAAATACATTATAATATAGGCTAATAAAGCCATGAAAAAATCCAAACGGGTGAGCAACCACCCAATACGAGAATATGGAAAAGAAAACTAATTTCCTAGTTTAATAAATTAAATGAAACTAAACTAGATTCTACCTAAGTATAACTTAAGTAAATATACATTTACTCTAACATATTGGATACCACATTCCAAGTATTGGACATGGATCTTCCCTATAACATCCTCCTTAGCCAACTATGGATTCATTCTATGAAGGTCATCCCCTCCACATACCACCAATGCCTTAATTTTCCTCACAACAACGTTGAGATCACAATTGTCGATGATCCCGATCCTTTTCAATATTGTAGCAACCTAAGAGGACAACCGAACAACAAGTGTCAATCAATCAGGAAAATACATCATCCACTTCATCCCATTATGTTGCTTTCTCCACTTTAACAAAAGCATCGACTTCCACCATTCCACCACCCAATCCCAAGATCTAGGTCCAAGATAAATGGTGTGGAGAATATCATATGAAGACATCCTACTATGTCAACAAACCACCACAACTCCAAAATCCTATGGTAATCCATCTACTATCGAAAAGGAACTCAAGGTCATTATTTGAGCATCTCCCACCACAACCTTCACAAAATGGGGAGAGTTGAGTGAAGAGGCTATTAACGAAGAGGACATCACCTCCAAGTTATACAAGGAAGAAGAAGATGCTCAACCTAAACGGATCTCAACCAAGTCATATGGTAAGGGCTTTGAGATCATGAAACACAAAGGTTATGATGGAAATAGAAGACTTGATTTACATAAGAATGGAATGATAGAACATTGGATACCTCCCAAGCGACCAAAGAACATAGGACTAGGGTATGGCCATTAAAAGTGAACACTCTTAGTACCAAGGCGCTTTCAAGTGGGGAGGCTAGTGCTTCAAAATATATTGAGAAATCAAAGGATTAACATGAATGGGAGTGGGACTCTTGCACATCCAATGATTATGATCTAGTTGAGACCTTTCATAAACTTGACTTATTCAATCATCCAACTGAAGGCCAAGATTGGATTGATTCCTTTTGGGATAACGACAATACTTCAATTTTCACCTTATCTTCGTCTTCGCTAAATCTCAACAACATGATGATGGCATGCCCCTAGTATACCTACAATTGATAGACTGGGACCAACAACGACCACCAACCTTAGACATGTTTGAAAAGAATGAAGCAATAGATGAGTTTATGGGACTACGTGAAGGAATACCCTATGGGGATCTTAAAGTATCCTTTACTATAGATCTTGACAACACAACCTACTTTGGGGAGTATTGACCACCCTCCAGTCACAAAAATGAAAATGATAAAATAAAAAAGGAAAGCTATTTAGGTTAAAATCAAAAGGTTCCTCTAGACCTAGAAAAAGTAAAAAGAAAGGACACATCCAAGGGTGAAAACCTCTCTAAGGCACCCAAGGATGGAGGGTTGGACTTACTTCCCATAACTTAAGAGAAATCACCAATGCTAGTAGAGGAGTCTATGCAAGTCAACATAGGCACTAATGATAATCCTAAAATTGTCCACTTTGCAACATCTTTGACGGAAACAAAACAACTAGAGTTTCATGCCTTCTTCACAAAAATATAGTTCAACTTTGCTTTGTCTTGTGTAGACATGCCAGGTTTGGATCCTATGTTGGTATTACACCACATGCCATTATTTTCTGATGCTAAACCAATCAAACAAAAGCTTAGGAAAATGCATCCTCAAATTTCCCTACTCATGAAGGTTGAGTTAAAGAAGTTACTTGATGCTGGCTTCATTTGACCTAATAACTATGTAGAGTGGATTTCCAATTTGTTGCTAGTGACAAAGCCAATAGGAGGAATCTGCATATGTATTGATTTCAAATAGCTAAACAAGGCATGACCAAAAGATGACTTCCCGTTACCAAATATCAACATCATAGTGGACATAACAACATGGTATGAGATGTTATCCCTCATGGATGGTTTCTCAAGATACAATCAAATTAGGGTAGCTCTTGAAGACTAGCACAAGACAACTTTCACATGTACTTCGGGAACATATTGCTAGAATTTTGTGCCATTCGGATTGAAAAACACTAGAGCTACATATCAACAAGCTGTGACCAACATCTTTCATAATATCATGCATACCTTCATGTAAGATTATGTAGATTACCTCTTAGCCAAATCATTTTCAAGGGGTAATCATTTTTGAGTGTTAGAAAAAACCTTCAAGAGTTTAGAAGAATACAAAGTATGATTGAATCCAAATAAATTTGTGTTTGGAGTAACATTGAGCAAACTCCTAGGGTACATTGTCTCTGGAAGAGGTATTGAGGTCGACCCTGCCCAAGTAAAGCCTATGATAGAAATGCCAACACCAACCAACGTAAGCCAATTGTGAATACTCCAAGGAATATTACAATCCATTAGATGGTTCATTGCTCAAGTGGTAGATAAGTATCAACCATTCCAACAATTGCTAAGAAAAGGAGCTCCATTTATTTGGACGGATCAATTTCAAGAGGCCTTTCAGCTGGATAAAATATTATCTATTAACAGTTCCAGTTCTAATGACTCTGATTGATGGTATACATCTCATACTCTATATATCAACAACCACATCAACATTAAGGGGACTACTAGTACAAAATGATGATGATGATTGCAAAGAAAGATCAATTTACTATATTAGTCACACACTTATAGGATACGAGCTCAACTACAATCCCATTGGATATTATTTCCTTGTGGTGGTTATTTCCACTCAAAAAAATAGGCATTATATATTAACCATGGGTGATCCCACAATACTAGTTTACAATTTTTGGCCAAACTAGACACTGAACTGATTTTTTCTAACTAAATCTTCACTTTTGAGCACCTATAGCGGCTAAACCACGAGGAATTTGGAGATGATGCAAACTTTTGATTTGTGAAATTTTTTCTATAGTTTCTAAATATATTTTTTTCAAAATTTTTGGAATCAAATTGCATTTCTTTTTCCATCTCCTTCAAAAACTAGTTTTTTTCAGTAATCACCATTTTTAAGGAGTGATGCTCACCATATACAACATAATTTTTTTTCTATGAAGGATAAAATTCTATTGTTTTCAAATTTAGATTTTTAACTACAATATCTAGCACTTTCATTTGGTTTCATAGGGTTTTATTGGATTTTTTTCCTTAATCAAGTTTTGAAGGCAAATCAATTAGAAAATTTCAGATATAGGCAACTATATACAACATAACCTTTTTTTTATATGTATCAAAATTCATGTTTTTTTGTTGGATCAAGGACTTCAATATCTAGTGTAGTGATCTTTTTCAAAAAAAATTGATAATCTGCTATTTTTCCACATGTGCAGAATAAAGAGCTTGATTTTTAGTGAAAAACCTACATTCACAAGAAACAAAAAAAAAATATAATAAAAAACTTAAAATTATTTTAAATTATGCTTTTTGGGAAGCTTATAATAAGGACTACATACTCACAGAAAATAAAATTTAAATGAATTCATTTGAGCCCCCAAAAGGTAAATCAAAAGTGTTTTTTTATCAGCATTTTGATAGGTGTAAAGGAGACTCCATTATAGGTATGGTTTAAAACTAGCAGGGTTCTATCCAAGGGGGTTTGATCTAAGGAGGTTCGATCAAACCATCTTCAATTGGAATCCTTTAAATAGAACTTTTCAAGGCTTAAATCATTATATTTTCTAAAAATATGTGATTTCAGAAAAAATCAGGATCTCCCAGAAATTGTAAACCAGTATTGTTGGATCAGCCCCATCAAACGAATCTCATAGCCAAGATTGTACCCTTGAAATATCTCCTCAATAAAGTAGCTTTGACGGGATGGTTAGCCAAATGGGTAATGATACTAAGAAAATACGACATCTAGTTTGAGCAAAAAACAATAAAAGGACAAGTTATAGCCAATCAAATCACATATGTGCCCACTATAGCAGACCATCTATTGGTATCAAAATTCCTTGATGAGTCTATATTCACACTAGACACTTCAGTCACATGGATGTTATATTTTGATGGATCTCACACAAGTCATGGTTCAAGAGTAGGGATACTATTCGTCACACCCTAAGGAGATACTATACCAAATTCATTTAGAATCAATTTATCTTGTATCAACAACATAGTAGAGTATGAGGCACTACTTACAAGTTTCTCATGGCCATCAAATGGAAGATCAAAAAACTTCAAGTTTTATGGTGACTCACAATTGGTTATATGACAAGTCAATGATGATTATGACACGAAGGATGAGAAGCTCACTCATTACAAATGAATGGTTGATATAGTTTTAAGCAACACTTTGATGACATCATCTTTTAGTAGGTTCTTAGAATCCAAAACAAGGCAGTTGATGCACTGGGTACAATCGGATCTCTCTTGGACATTCCAAATAATGTGTTGCAGTATGAGTTCTTAGTAGCACAAATCTTGATCCCCACCTTTGATATCCTCAAGTCTGAGATGGTGTGAAAACTTGTTGGTCCTAATTCCCCTTGGTCCAAAGCTTTCTATGACTACTTTCATGACCAAGTTATCCCTCCTGACTTATCTCTTAATCAATGTAAGACCTTCATCTTGATACTGATGAAGCACAAAAAACCTTATGAGATGTACATGAGGGTATATGTGGATCTCACTCAAGTGGTCCTACTTTAGCTAAGAATATCATGGGAGTTGGATACTATTGGCCGATAATGGAACATGATGCATACCACTTTGTTAAGAAGCATAGATAGTGCCAAATACATTGAGATCTTATACACACACCAGCATAAGAACTCCAACCAATCATATCACCAAGGCCCTTCTCCCAATGGGGACTTGACCTCATAGGTAAAATCCATCCCATCTCATCCAATGGCCATAAGTTCATTATCATAGAGACCAAGTATTTCACAAAATCGATAGAGGCTATCCATATGACGTACATTATTGGAAAATAAATATTTAAATTCATCCTTAATTACATCATTTTCTAGTATTATGTCTCGTAGTCTATCATTACTGATAGCAGTCATCCATTTAAGAACCAAGATGTTCACCAATTATGCAAAAAATTCCACATCCAACACCACTTCTCCACTCCATATTATCCCCAAGGTAACGGCCAAGCTGAGGCATCCAACAAGACCATCATAAAAATCTTGAAGAGGAGTGTCAATGGCACTAGTCATGATTGGCACCTCCAACACAATCCCACCTTATGGGGTTACCACACTAGCATTCACACTCCCACGGGAGCCACACCATATTCCTTAGTCTTTGGTTCTGAATCCAACCTTCCTATTAAGGTCAAGTTTCCTTCCCTAAGGGTATCCATGCAAGGGATTATTGATGAGGGGAAATATCGTGTATCCATATTGCATGAGTTAGAATTATTATATGAGCGAAGATAGAATACATTGGTTCACCTAAAAGCTTATCAAAATCATCTTCATCGTAGTTATAATAAGAGGTTTTGGTCAGACACTTCGACAACAGTGACTTGGTCTTAATGGAAAATCATAAGAATCAAGTAGAAAGAAAGAAGACAAGAAAATTCAAGACTAATTTTGTTTTTTACAACATAAGAATAGTATATGGGTCTAGCACATTTCATATTTTTACTCCTGAAGGTGAGCCATTGTCAAAGCCTATCAATAGCCTACACTTGAGAAAATTCTACACCTAGCTTCAAAGAGCCTTTGTCAAAAACTCAAAAATACAAAAATAAATCAAAAATAAAAAAAATTGTCACCTTGATGAAAACCTAGCAAACAGGTGTCTTGTGTGACCACAAAAAAAACTAAAAAATCAACAAAATAGTTAAGAGAAATAATTCGTCCAATAATGGAAACCACTTTCGTGGCACTTTTGATAAGTACCATGGTGAAAACTTGGCAATCAAGTGCCATGTGTAGTCAATCTTTGCCGCATCATCTACTATCATTCTATCTAGTTTTCAATCCTCACTCATAATAAATTCATCTACATGCTTTATCTCACCATTCAAAATAATTCTTTGTTGTCCTTCCCATCACTTGAAATGGTTGATATTTTGCATCTTTCACCTTCTATACCCATCTACCATAAGAATTATCAAATTCCATCCCTAATAAGTTGTTCCTATACCTAATTAGGGGCAAGTACTTAACTCATGTCTTCAATGGATCCTAGATATGGTATTGGAGGTCACTATATTGAAAATCCAAAAAGATAATGAAACTTCAAAAATCCAAAATAATAAAAAAAACCAAAAAACCAAAAAAATCAAAACATGTCAAAAATCCAAAAAATATAAAATATCCTCAAAAAGCCAAAAAAATTTGAAATATTACCAAAAATCCAAAAACATCCAAATAACCTTCAAAATCCCAAAAATTGTGTCATGTCAAGTGAAAGATGGTCGAACTATGTTGCCTTTGCGACTTCATGTTGGGAAGGTCATCATCGACAAGCCCCCAAGGCTTAGCTTAGTCATTAAGGTTTCTCAAATAAAGTCAATCATCATTCATAATATAAAGTATCTTTTGTTTGAGTCAAGATCAAATTACAATGTTTCTACATATGTCATGTAGCCAAGGCCATCACTGATGAGCCCTTGAGGCACTAGGTTAGTCCTTCATAATTTTTCAAGTCAACCATTATCTATAACACAATCAATTAGAAACCTTGATTAGAAACAAACAATCATCTCAGTCTTAGACCAATCATGAAGCAATTAGACAAAATATCCAACTCGTCTTCAACCCAGACTGGTCAATTTCCTAATTCCTTAAACATAAAATCAATAATCACCAGTCAATCCATGGTCTTATACAAGAAGTGGCATTATCGAAAGCAGACTCAACATCTCATACGACATGCCTCATTTCTTGAAATGATACCTGACCTTATCATTTGTCTTATACAGGATGTATCATTCTTCAAACCAAGCATTATCATTCATAACCTTATCATTTTCCTTATACAAGTGCCTACATGCTCGAAATGAGACTCAATGTCTTATACAACATGCTCCATTTTCTAAAAATAGGTGTTATCAATCAATCAATCAATCAATCAATCAATCAATCAATCAATCAATCAATCAATCAATCAATTGATCAATTAAGCAACCAATCAATCCTATCAACACAGAAGCATTGGTAAAACAATCTAAATGGTTGTTGACTCTATTGGTTTAGTTGTCTTATCTTTTTCTTGATTTATCTTTTGGTCATGTTACTAGCCACCTCAAGGATGTCCCAAGAAGGATTTAGAGGAGTGATGATGTCTCATACCCTGCCCTTTCTTTGATTGTTGTTTGTGATTTGTCTTGACAAAATGACTTAGGCAACTTTACTCCTAGTATGAGTTATGACATTCCTTATCTGTTAAGTGTCCTTTTTTTGCAAAGGGATACATTGCACACCTTGGTCCATGTCATACCATAGTGCTTATTGTCGATTTGCCATATTTTTAACACCTAATGATGATGAACATGCAATCCTAGCATCCCTCAAGCAAAATATCAATCCCTCTTCAATCATCTAACTCCATGCTAACATTTTCCTCTTGCTAACATTTCATTTCATCAATCCTTGCATTCATGCCTATCCAATTTGTTTGCTAGAATAATTTTTCAAAATTTTCAAAATTTTCCAAAATTTGGAAAAAAAAATTAGAGGGGGCATGGATCTATATGGTATGTACTGGGGCATGTCTTAGACTAAATTTCTTTGATAGATAAATTGCATTGTATGAAAGAGGGACAAAATGTAGACACTGAAAAATTTCTTAGGCTTGCGAGCGTCAATTTTCACTTCTTCCCCACATAATTGAATAATTTGAATTATTTACTTAATTCATTTCTCCTTGTATTCTTGCATTGATTAATTAAATAAATTAATATTTATTTAATTATGTCACTAATATTCCTTCTCTATAATTAAATAAATTCTTATTTATTTAATTATTTAATATTTTATCCTTTTCCTCCACATTTAATTAAATTGTTATTTTAATTAAAATTAACGGTTTCCCTTTCTTCTATAATTAAATAATTGTTTTATTTATTTAATTATTCACTTTCCCTCCTAAATTAAATAATTTGATAATTATTTAATTTACTCCAGCAACCTATGCCAACCTCTTTATCTATGTCATTCTTATCCCTTCACATCTCAATTAATTTCCACCATTGATAAGGTTTTATTACCCTTTAATGTCCACCATCCATCCTTAGTCAAACCCTATTTTTGTCCTAACCCTATTTCATTGCTTCTCAAAGCAATCTCATCCATTGATCTTCATCATTTGATCTTGACCCTTCATTGAAATTTGGTTTTCTATAAAAGAGACCTATCACTTTCATTTCAGCCCTACCTAGCCAGAGACAATCACAACTACTATCTTTGATATAAAGAAAAATGGAGTAGAGAAATGAAGGTGATTCAATCATGGCATAGGGATTATTGGTAATATTGTTTTATCATTTTATATTTCAATGTTCATTTGTGCTTCATTGTCGGATTAGGGTCTACGGTTTGAATTTTATGTATTTCATGGTTGATATTGTGGATTCATGTCTTTTCCCTTGATTCTACCCTATTCTATAGAAATATTTTTTGTCATTACAACTATACTATAAATTGGAATAGCTTATTAAATTCATAATGGAAAATATAAAGTACTCTTTTTATTTTAGCTCAAAAAAATCTTTCAAATAAGCATAGTTGTAAAATATATGTAGATGACCAGGGAGGAGATTCTTGTAATAGAGAATTACATTCCCATCCACTTAAAGAGAAAAGAAAGATTCTTATAAACTAGAATTTAAATTTCATTTATGAATAAAAGCTGGTATTATTAAAGAAAAGCATTAAAACTCTAATAAAAGAAATTACTTTATCTCTTCCCTACTTTTTAAGGTAAATAACAAAATGGGAATTAACATTTATTTAATGGTATATATAATTCCCTTTATTTAATTTATAAGTCTAGTATATGTATATATACATATTATTTATTTGGGTAGGAATTAATTAATAATTAATATTTCAAGTAAAATATAAGTTGTAATTCTCTTATATTTGGAATAGCTTATTAAATTCATAATGGAATATATAAAAGTACTCTTTTATTTTAGCTCAAAAAACTCTTTCAAATACCCATAACCATATTCTACAAAATGAAATCCTTGTTGAGATTTTTTTGTTATTACAACTATATTATAAATTGGAATAGCTTATTAAATTCATAATGGAAATTATAAAAGTACTCTTTTATTTTAGCTCGAGAAAATATTTCAAATACTCATAGTTGTAATTGAAATAGCTTATTAAATTCATAATGAAAATATAAAAGCACTCTTTTATTTTAGTTCAAAAGAATGTTTCAAATACCCATAACCCTGTTCTACTTAATGAAATCCTTATTGAGATTTTTTGTCATTACAACTTTACTATAAATTGGAATAGCTTATTAAATTCATAATGGAAAATATAAAAGTAATCTTTTATTTTATCTCAAAAAAATCTTTCAAATACCCATAGTTGTAAGTTAGTTCATTGTTGTTAAAAATTCCTTTGATATTATTCTAGTAATATATCTACATATAATATACATGGACAAGAAGTATTCACCTAAGTTTTTTTTTTAAGTAAAGGTGGTTGAATCACAAATTTTATTAAAATAAAAAGTTTTACATAAAGTCGAGGAGTTGCCAAAAGAGAACAAAATTGAAACTCCAAATATTACAAAATCAAGCCACTAAGGCAAAGCAAGAAGAATCGAGAAGACATATACCCAAGAACAAGACAAAATCCTGGTGAGAAAATGAGAAAGATACAACACTACGAGCTTTTAAATGAGAAGAAACCAGCTGGAGACCCGAATCCAAAAAGAAGAGGAGAAGTCCTGAGGAACGAAGAGCATCCAACTCAAAGACCTGATATCCTGCAGAATGGTGCCAAAGAAACGAGTTTTCCTCCAAACAACAGATATTCCATCAAAGAATTTAAGAAGAGAAGTGTGAAAATAATTGAAAATTTGAGAGAATAAATTGAATATATTTAAATTTGATAAATTTAATATATTTTACTTTTAAAATCATCAACACTTTAAGTCATGTCTAGTTTCAATATAGATTCTTAAATTACTATATGTAACTGTTTTTTAAAGTTTTTGAAAAGAATTTCAAAACTTGAACTTTCTCATAATAATGGCATTCTCTGATATCAAACATTAATTAAGAAGTGGGGATAAATTGCTCAAACAAAATTAATAAAATTGTAAAACAAAAATATTATGTTCAATTCCAGTCCTTATTGCTTAATAATGTTATGCTGAACAAAAATATTATGTTCAATTCCAGTCCTTATTGCTTAATAATGTTATGCTGAACAAAAATATTATGTTCAATTCCAGTCCTTATTGCTTAATAATGTTATGCTGATCTTGGTGTGGGTGTTGCCGTTCCCCTTGCTTATCGTTGTATGAACTTTGTTCTTGGTTTGGCTGATGATGGTTCAGGTTTGCCTGCGACTGCTCTTTCTTTTGTTTCTGCAAGTTATGTTGCTCGTGTTGATATTGATATGAGTTTGGTTGTTCTTTCTTACATTCATGTGGGTGCTATTGCTGCTACTGATGCTGTTGCTGGTCCTCATGTGTATTTTTGCTTTTGTTGATTGTGTTCTCTGGTGTTACTGCTGCTCTTGGTATGGACAGTCTTGCTGCTTTCGCTGCATTCCGGTTGGTTTGGCGGCTGCTGCTGATTTTTACATAGATGTTGCTTCTCTTGCCGATGTTCCTGTCGAGTATGCTGCTCTTCCTTGATTTTTGCAATTGCTGCTGCTGCTCTCGCTGATGTTCATGTGGATTTTTCTGCTCTTGGTTCTACTTCTCTTTCTGACTTTGATGTGGGTGCTTTTGTTAACCCTCTTGCTATACGGAACCTAGAACTTGGGAGTGTGTAGGACGAGAAGGGGAGAGGACTGTAGAGACATGTTGGAGATAATATTTTAAGACAGACCTGAAAACAGGTACATAAGGCTCACACCCTATATGACACAGAGCAAGAATTCAAAGGCATATACTACAATGACATAGAAAGCAATAATATCCGAGGAATATCTATTAAAAAAAGGGAAGTAAAACAACTACTCCAAGGTGCATAGCGCAAGGGTCAACAAAAACCACCCACATCAAAGTCAGAAAGAGAAGCAGAACCAAGAGCATAAAAATCCACATGAACACCAGCAAGAACAGCAGCAGCGGTTGCAGAAGATTAGGGAAGAGCAGCATACTCGACAGGAACATCAGCAAGAGAAGCAACATCTATGTAAATATCAGCAGCAGCCTCCAAACCAGCCGGAATGTCAGGAAAACCAGCAAGACTGTACATAGCAAGAGCAGCAGCAACACCTGAGAACACAATCAACAAAAGAAAAATACACATGAGGACCTGCAAAAGCATCAGCAGCAGCAACAGCACCCACATTAAGGTAAGCAAGAACATCCAAACTCATATCAATATCAACACGAGCAACATAACTTGCAAATACAAAAGAAAGAGCAGTCGCAGGCAAACCTGAAACATCGTTAGCCAAAGGAAGAACAAAGTTCATACAACGACAAGCAAGGGGTACAGCAACACCGAGAACGCAATCAACAAGAGCAAAATACACATGAGGACCAGCAACAGCATACTTATCCTCCACCACCTGGAAGCCACGGAGACGTTGTGGGCAACATAGATTTATTTTTTACTACACTCAGCGAATTTCATGCCGCACTCGGGACCAAATTATCGTAAGTATTTTGAATTTTTGGTTTAATGCTTCTTCTTTATATCCCATTTATGCACTATCACAGTATCCTCTCTGGTCATTTACACATTATATGATCCATATATTGCCTCTGTATTACTATATATTTCTATGTATATAATATGAGTATGTCTAAACATTTTTATATATGCACATATGTATCGCGATTCCAATGAATACTCGGTGATTAGGCAGTACCTGCCAAGACACCTTCATTGACTTTCAATCTTAAAACATCATATCAGATGTGGTGTTCTCTTCATGAAAGTTGCTCATTAAGAAGGTACGGTTATGTATAGCTCGCGTTCACTTAATATTATTAAATTTTTAACTATTAAGTGTACACTGAGGATATTATATTCAAGTCCGTATTGCATTGTAACAATTATTTTCCATGGGTTTGACCTGGCATGTGAGGATGTACTTACTATGCTCTTTGGTTCTAGCCCATGATTGTTACAAAGCCCATTCCCTGGCAATGTACATATACAGACCTCCTTCCACAATAACCTGCTTCCTGTAGATGCATCCATTTAGCTTCCCTAAGCTGTACATTCTCGAGGTGCACCTCCTTCCTTACCCCTTCCATGCATGTTTTTGAAGGTGCAACATTATTTTTTTGTTTTTTTCTGAAGAGAATGCTATTCAGTTAACATACAGAAATGGTTTATGGAAGTCACTTATCTACTAGATGCAACAGGTTTCAAAAGCAGTAATACCTTAGAAGTTCAATATATACAACACTACATCAAATTATCAATTGCCTCACTAGGCTAGTTTACATAAGATGCACAATTATTATGCATACACAATAAAAAATAGATACTTAAGTAACACAAGATTCAAATAGAACTAAAATGTTTTCTAGGACTCAAGACTCAATACCTGCATATGGGACTGCAGGAAAAAGATACTAAGGAATAAGCTAATTAATACACTTGAAGTTCCATTAACCTTTGTTCTCCTTTGCCATCTTCATCAAATCTAAGCAATATTAACTTCTTCAAAGTTGTACTAATGTGTCTAAGGAACAGGATATGTGATAAACTTGAAGTTCCATCATCTTTTCTTTTCACGTTCCTTCTTCATCAATGCCTTTGTATCCTTATCCTCCTTTCATGTCTAATAGTATCTTTCATCCATGTGTTGATTTTCTCGAGTTGGTACTCTACTTTTTATTTCATACGAGGCATTTCAGTGGTTTATGTTTGGGACCAATCAGCCATTGGATAATACTAGTTCTTCTTTATTTCTTCATGGACACCATGATGCTCTTTGGTTCTAGCCAAGGACATCTCTTTCATGAGCACTAGAATTTGCATCAAATCTGGCACCTCCATAAATGTTTCCTTTAGGGTTTCTCTATTCTAAATTATTCTACCATAATTGTGCATCCTGAATGTTGGCAGAAGCACCATTCAGGTTTTAGTGTTGGAAATTTGTGAAACCCTTCAAATTATGTGGAAAGCGAAGAAATTCTGGAGAGCCATGGCCACTACAGGTGGCAAAGAAACTGCCAACACTATTGACATCTTTCAAGATGTGGATGAATTTTGATTATTGGGCATTACAATGGCTGGTATTTGACAATGTTATGGAAAAGCCTGCTATCAGTGGGTGACCATGCTAACTTGTAACTATAGTTTTTCTAATGGTTTATCACGTTCTGGAGTCGAACATTGTACAGGGTGAATTCCATGTCACTTCATTTAGTATATTGGTCTTCTATACTATGCTTTTGCTTGGAAAAGCATATGCTTTTTCTATTCTTGTCTAGGAAATACTAGCTTTTGTTAGCAAACAACAATATATGTTTTTAATTTTTAAATTGCTAGTAATTAATATGTTCAATTATGCTTGTGATCACTATTTCCGTATTTGTTATATGCAACCTTTTGATAGTTAGGATGTCCTTAAATTGTTTCGTTCTTAATCTTTAACACATTTGTGTGGTTAACTTGTATCGAAGCAAATTTAACTGAACCTGGCAAGGTGAATCTCATTTAAGGTACTGAAGTTTTCAATGTGCGGTATCCCGATAATAGGAGGCAAGGATTTGGATCTCCATCTTCTATACAAAGAAGTGAAAGCTCGTGGGGGTAGAAATGGTAAGACAGGGTTAAAATCTTCTTATCTGATTAATAAGTTTTAGGTAAACATGTTTAATTTTAAATCCTGGTTTTATTAAGACTGACTATTCTTCTTAGCTTCCTATTATACCGTTCGCTCAATTTTAACATCATCGAATCATCAAATTTATGGTTCAATTGACACTGCAGAAAGGACTGCGTTCCTAAATAGCACAATATCTGACACACTTAACATTGATTTTGCTATGGATCTGCCGGTTTTCTCTAACACAACCAAAGGTTTATGCATACTTATTTGCTTCTCATGCAGTTAAGCTTTCAGGTTTGATATTAAAAAAAAACATGTGATATGGACTTTAGAAGATATAATTGTGCATGGTGCATTCACATTTGTTCTAAGAAAATTCACTGTCAACAATTCGCCGTGAAAAAATTCACCACCATGATTAATTCACCTTAAAAAAATCACCACCAACAATTAAAGTTTACTTGGATGCACATAACTACATATGGATTTCGTCATTATATTATAAAACGAAAAATTTACATATTTGTTAACGTGTGACAGCGAATTTACTAACATGTTACTTTCAATTGTCTCCAGAAAATTGAGAAGTCACAAGGTATGTGCTCTAATTTCCTTTTTATCAACGTCACAGATTGAGGACCACCTAAAACGTTGAAGGTGTGTGTTTGATATTTTATTAATATATGTTTGTTTTGTTTTTACTGGTTAAAATTTAATTTATTTGATATTTAATGATGGTCTTAATTTTCTTTACTAGATATTTTAAATATTGTTTATATTCTTTTCAATATTATTTTTATTTTTATATATTGATGAGGTACTAGATCAGATTTCAGATTGTGATATTGCTATCAGGATTCAACTGTGTAGTTTTATAGTCAAACTCATTGACCCATGTTTTATGAATAGTGGTTCACAAGAATTCATCTCTCATGATAATGAATATTCCACTTAGCACTCATTGCATCTAGGTGATGCTCACAAGGTGAAGCACTGGCCTTCCCAGAAGGTCACCCATCCCAGTATTACTCCAACTAAAACACATTTAATCACAGAGTTTTTTCCCAAGATTAAGCCCAAATTTCAGATGTTAATAACATATTTTGCATTTAAAGTTTGACTCATTTCACATTTTAATGCATATATATTGCAGAGTTTTCGTAATTTTATATGTTGAAGATAAGGGACTAGGCCAGATTTCACATATTGATGCGTATTTACTGCAGATTTTGCCTCATTTCATATATTGAAGATAATATTTATATTGTCTAAAAATACTCTTGTAATTGTCAACATATGTTGCACTTAAAACTTGACCCATTTCACATATTGATGTATATTTATTGCATTGTTACCTTATTTCATATATTGAAGATAATATTTATATTTTGTCTGAAAATACTCTTGTAAGTAATACCCAAGTATAGTTTTTCAGGATAATGAACAATATCAAAATATATTGATAGATTGTTTTATGATTATAGTCAAATAAATATATTACAATAGATAGCCACTATTTAATAGTATTACCAATTATTCGGATCTGAGTAATAACATTTCTACAGTATCTTATATGGTAGACAAGTAGATCTAACTTTCCTATTCCTCCAAGGCTGAGAGACTTCAATTTATACCTCCAAGGCTGAGAGACGTCAATTTATAGGTTTTTAACATTTTTCACATAATCAGGCCTAAGCCCTTGTATTTTGATTTTGTTTTCCTTTGTAACACAAATAAAATAATGATAACAGTGAAGGAAACATAAGATATAATCTCACTATTATATTTACAGTTGGCATGTGCCAAATTATTGACTGTCACTAAACTGTGGATTCTAATGTTAAATTCGTATCCATTTGCAGAATATTAGCGGAAGAGCTTGATGGATCTAACTAACACGCCGTCCAACTGGTTTGGCCACAGAAGTTCAGTCTACCATGGAGTTGCCAAGTTTGTTCATACATATATTTTCTCTCATTTATTTATATATATATATATATATATATATATATACCTATACCAATACCTTTACCAAATAAAGGACTAGTTTAAAGTAACATTATGTGGGACTCAATGCAGGCATAGGTGGACAGGGAGATATGGACACCTCGAGAGAAAAGAATGTGGAAGTACCCAAAGACAACATGTTTTCAAAATCTGGTGGTGCCTTTGAAACAACTGATCCTTCTTGAATATAACTGAATGGAGCTGCGAGAGAAGTGTGTGATGGAAAAGAGGAATCTCCCATCACCAGTCCATGGGTGGCTGCCATAGTTTTTGAGATTGCATGCCCATTAATGGTCGTAGGTGCACTATTGTCTGTGCAGGAAGATATGTTCCCAATGCTAGCCTGCCACCTTCCATCACTATGATGTCTGCCAAGTCATATGATGGATTTGTAGAGCTACGTTAGGTCAATGTTGGCATTTATATTAATCAGCTTATCAGTGACATAAATTACTTTCACCTTTCTACATCAAACTCGATATGACGTAAAAGCCATTATGAGCAGTACATTGCCCATAGGAGGAAAATCAAAGCGGATTAGTGTTGAAGTACAAGATGAGGAAAACACTGGGGAGGAAGATGATTCTCTATACAATCTACTGAGCTTCGAACCTCCAACCATTTATGTACTGGAAAGCATTGGGAACATATCTTCCTGCACAGACAATAGTGCACCTACAACCATCAATGGGCATGCAATCTCAAAATCTATGGCAACCACCCATGGACTGGTGATGGAAGATTCCTCTTTTCCATCATACACTTCTTTCGCAGCTCCATTCAGTTGTATTCAAGAAGGATCAGTTGTTTCAAAGGCTCCACCAGCTTTTGAAAACATGTTGTCTTTGGGTACTTCAACATTCTTCGCTCCAGGGCTATCCTCAGGTCTTGTGGGAGCTGGTCATGAGAATGTGAATGAGGATTCAAAAAGTGAGCTTCATGCAGGAGTAGCATGTCAACCTCCTGTTATGTTCAATATCTGTAGCGACATAAGGATGTCAAAATCTTTAGTATTTTGAAATACTAAGATTATTCTCGTAAAGGCAATAATCTTTTTGCTTTAGGTACTGTGGACACCTTGCTTTTCACAATTTTAAGACCTAGACTTGGTCCTTCGCGATATATCTAATCGTGGAGGAGCTTTTTCACCCTTTTTTGGTTGCAGGTTGAAGATTTAGGTACAGAAAAGATTTTGGAACCATTTTGTTGTGACTTCCTCCTTCATTGGCTGAGGCAGTGAAGTTGCCTGATGCCGTCCACATTCAAGAATGTATATTGCGTGGACATATCTGCAATTTAGTTAAACCCTGTAATTTTATGTTTGAAAATTTAATATAGCTATAAGGGGAAAGAAATTTGAAATGTTTATATTTCTTGACTTTATGATGGTGAAAAAGCAATGTAGTGAACTGTTTAGATGCTGTATTTTCTCAAACCGGGACCGAGCTATTACTTGGTAATTTGGCAATTGCATTTTGATCAGAGTTTAAAGCTTATAGTTGAGACTTGCTCTATCACATGACACAGGTCATTAAAAATAGGAAATGGAAAGAGATCTCTTTGGTGTTGGACTTCCCTAAAACAATTGTGAGTGCCTCGTTTGCTTTATGAAAGTATTATTCTTATCTGCTTCACCAGTATGAGCATGTTTACTTCTTTCAGCGTAAGAGTCCTGTAGTGCCATCACCGGGTATCTAGACAAAACTGTATTTAATTGTTATTTCAAACTGTGCTATGTTCACATTAAGATTGAATTTTTCTCACATAATTGTATACTTTCTGTTGTTTAAGCAGTTTCACTCCCTTCAGTATCTCCAGCTTCCCATTCGTTGTCAGAGACCTTCACCTTCGGAGGGTCCTGTAGTAGATATGAAAAAGCAGAAGACTGATTGTGCCCAAGCACTTGGACGTCCTTCCTTGTAACCAATATTTTAAATAATTCATTGGTTAGGGACTAACCTTTGTATTGGTACTGTAAACATTTGTGTATATTGAAACATAGATTTTTAGGACCTGCTTTCTTTCTAACACTTTTAGGATTTTTAACCTAAAAGGAGAACGATGGGTCCAAAAATGCTAATGTTTACATTCAAAGATTAGTGTGATATGGATGGAAAAAGGATGCAAAATTCCTAGATGTAATGTTTGAATGCAAGAAACTAATAAGATTGATTGATTAATGAATGGAAACTAGAGAAAAACAAATTATTTGAAAACAAATTGTGTATTGCAAAATCACCTACAAATGAATGGAAGAATGCAACATAAATGAATCAAACTAAAAGTGTGCACTTGGAATTTTGATGAAGACTGAAAATTGCTTTTGAAATGTTCTTGATGAAGTTTTTTAGGCCTAGAGAGACTCATTCGCCATACTGGGCGAATCAGTCCCAGTTCTAGTAAAGTGAGTTTCTGTCAAAAGGGTGTCATAAAATGCAGAAAACATAAAACTAACCTAAAAAATGGGACTCATTCGCCACCCATGGTGAATGAGTCCACTTTTGAATTTTTGAATATTCAAGAGTGGACTTCGGAGCTTCTGATCTGCACTTTGACTTCCTACAGGTGTTCGCTTCCGAAACTCTGATTTATAGGTTTGAAAATGAGATTTTGTTGATTCTTTGACTTGTTGAATGAAGGGAGGACTTTAACAACTTTGCAACTTGATCTACAATAATTTCCAAACTTCCAAAGGACCTAAATCTACAAACACACAAGAAGAGAAGAAGAAATGTGGAATGTTAGGGCATGGGGGTTTGCCTTGGTCAAACTTCGTTTAGGTAATTAAACCAAAATGATGAAAGAATAGAATGAAACCTATAATAATGGAATAAATTAGCTTGCCATGATTATTGATCTTGAAATTCTACAATAAAACATGTAGAATTTGTCCTTGGTTGTCTTAGGAAGCTAAATTAATGACTTGCAATGTTAGAGCCCTAACTTGCCTGACTTGAATGAATGATGTAAATGAGTTATGAGATTAAGAGATGAATGAGAGATGGAGTATGTAAAATGAGAAGAAAAAAAGATATATTTATACACACTTGTCCCTTAGTAACCTGTTCATACCTCATCATAGGCCATCAAGTGATTTTGAAGAAAAACCCAAAAGGAAATTTTCAAAACTTTGAATTTGGAGCCAAGGGGGACTCATTCACCACCCATGGCAAATGGGTCCAACCTAGGACTTGAAAATGGGTGTTAGGAATTATCTTGTATTTAATGTTGTTTATCAAGCTTGCATTAAAAAATACACTTAACTAAGACATATGAGGGCATAAAGGGGCCAAATAAAGCATAAAAAGTGGATAAATAGTGAAATTATGCCTAGAAAACCATGAAATCTTGTTACAAGACTTTACAACACTTCAAAATAGGACTTGATTAGTGATGAAAAGGTCATTTTTGGGTGAATTACAATAAATAGAGTCTAGAAGAATGTAGAAATGTCTTACAACACTTCACAATACCTCATTAAAAGCATTTTATTTAGTTTGCAAAGGTTCAAGACCTAGTGTGGATGCATAAAATTCCTCACAACACTAGATTAAGGCCTCATTAAGTCCAATTAATCATGAATTAATCCCATGTCAAGCAAAGGGTTCTTTTTTTCTACGACACAAATATTAATAAATTTACTCATAAATACAACTTTGATGTAGTTGACCCAACATCATCTATTGGAAGTGTTGTGACTAGCCAGAAGCCATGGGAAAGTAGTTTTAAGTTGGATTTATTAAATCAGTAGAAGCTAGTTTGAGTCGGATTTATTAAATCAACAAAAGCTAGTTTGAGTCAGATTTATTAAATCAATAGAAGCCAGTTTGAGTTAGTAATATACTTAGTTGTACCACATATATTCCATTTCCATACCAATTGTCACATAGCTATGTTAAACAGGTAGTGTTAAGTACATCCAGACTGTAACTTCATTGAAATTCAATGCACTTTTCTTGTTGCAAACAAGAAATAAATTTTTTCTATACTCAACAAGTGCTAGTAATAGACTCAAATTTCATTATCAAATTGGTCAAACATTTAATGCAATTTGTGGCTCCATGAGCAAGTATTATTCCTTGAAGCATTTTGTTTTGTTCTAGGTTTGATTATTAATTTTCTCAATAAATAGTAGTTCACCATCCATGCCTTTATAGGCAATAATATTACAATTGCTACACAGTTTAACCGAAGTGGGTTTTGCTGAAGGTTTTGCAAATGGAGTTGCAAGCTAGGTGGGTTTAACCTTGGAGAGAACTCGATGGTTAAGCGCACTTGAGTTGGAGTAGTACTGGGATGGGTGACCTCCCAGGAAGGCCTAGTGCTTCACCTCTATGAGCATCACCTAGATGCAATGAGTGCTAAGTGGACCATTTATTATCATGAGATATGGACCGTTCTTGTGAATCACTACTCATGAAACATGGGTCAATTAGTTTGACTTGAAACTACACAGTTGAATCCTAATAATAATATCATAATGAAAGTTGACATGAAAGAAAAAAATATTACTCTAAAAAGTTTGACTTCTCATGCAACTTAATTTTAAAAAAATACAAACATAAAATACACTAAAAAATAGATATTTTACTAGTTTACATCATTTCTAAATTCAAAATATATATGCCACTTTTTAGTGATTCAAGTTTAAATGTTTTCTTTGTTTCCTTTATAAAATGTGACACAGTTTGGTGCTTTTACCCTCTAATCCTCAACAATTGATTAATCAAGTGGGTTAGGATGAGTATTTGATTTTTTTCTTTCTAAACTTATTGATTATTTCTATATAACATAAATACCCTAGAATATATATTATAAAATTTATTTAAATAAAATTAAACATTTTTTTTATTTTGATATGTAAGGCTTTTCGTTATTAGATTAAAAAGAGAACATACAAACGTCTGCTATGCGATATTTTTAAACTCCCACCAACCAACACTAAGGAGAACATAGCCATTTCAAGTTTAATAGTGCTTACTGACCCTACCCAAAAAACCTTCGATAGAAACTAACACCACCAAACCAAGCATATAATGTGCAAAATTTGAAACCCACCAAACCATAAACTACAAAAACCCATTCAAATTTGCAAAAGATTCAAAATACTTTACCTATTCAACACCACTTTACCTATTCAACACCACCAGCCACCATTAAACCAAGCATTTTCTTGAGGTATTCCATAGCCACGACCACAATCATCCTATGTCGCATAAGAGTCGTCCCAGTCAAATCTAAAAGAAATCGATAGAACTTTACAGCTTTGTTTGTCTTTGCTAAGAGCTCTAGATCAGAATGCCATGGAATTTTAGTTCCTATGATAGTTGACTTAAGCACCACTTCCAAAAAACCTATTAGGTCATTTCTAAACAAATGAACTAGTAGCTCCTTCGCCACCTCCATGGAGACTCTACTGTCAAGCAAGGATGCCAAGAATCATGAAGATGTGTGCACATTATCTCGCTCGTATTCCTTTCATTCAATGTGCCCACTACCCAACACCATTTTGACCGTTGTCACTATGAGCGGGTCATTATTAAGCAAAATCCTTTTCAATCTTTGATTTTTTACCTCTGTGAAGGCTACTTTCTGCTCTGTTGCATGCAAATAAATTGGGGTATCTGTTCCAAACCATACCAACCCCTCTGCCAATACTGCAATAACAAATTTTGAACACCCAACTAGAGGAATCCACCGATGATTCCAGAGACTAGTTAGGAGAAACCTACCAGCACACCACCATTAACAAAGCAAAAATACGAAAAAAAATTTTAATGTGTTAAGCAACTAATGCAGGTCCACATATTAATAATTTCCACAAGATCCAAGCTAATCCGCCACCACACAAATGAAGCATCATGTCTTAGCTTCACAAGTTGTCCTTATACCATCGATGTCATCTTGCATCTCCGGCTCAAAGTGTGAGGCACTCCTTAGAGAACATCCTTTAAACCAAACTTATTAAAACTTGTACTTCAACTTTAACATGGGCCCCAACCTCTCAAAGCTAATACCACCTCACCACCACACGGCCTGACATGTATGCCACCTATGCCAACTAGCCAATGCCCTCTGCCAGTTTGGGGGGTTGCCTTTTGAACCACCCACAATAAAATTAAACATTGTTGGAAAGTGTATATATTAAACATTTAGACAACAACATCCTATACACAAAGTATTTCATTAAAACTTGCTTCTTTCTAAATTAAAATTATCCTTTGAATTCCAAAATCCTCCAAGACAACAACAACTAACCTTTATTCTTCTTATTCATTTTTATCAAGTATAAAACCTTCTACCATAATTAAACTATAAATTACAATGCATATCTAGGTTCTTAATAACTTTATAAATGCCCATAATACCTACACATTTCTTCCTTGAAATTCATAGGTTGAAAGTCCCAAGATAATATTTTTTATTCAATATATGTACCTAAAAGATAAAGATCAAAAGGAAAATAATCTTGACCAATGGGATCTCCTCCCAACCATAGAATTGGAAATCAATCCACCATCAAGCTCTAAGGGTCACATACCTTTCCCTTACACACACCATCCCTATTTGCAAGGGTTCCTTAGAAAAAATTAAAAACATACTATGCATAGTGAAAACACACATACTATAATTCATCACCCCAACCCTTAAATAGTTATAAATATTATGAGAAACTAAAACAAGGTGGAACTCCAACCAAAAAAACTAATCACATAATTTTAACAAATACCTCAAAGGGACCTAGCAACTAGTTGCACATAAAATTCAAAACATAAACAATATTTCATGCATCTTAAACAAAGATTTACAAAGGGGTGGACCTTACCAAACCAAGTACAAATCCAAAAGTTGATAGCCTCTCCTTCTTCAGACCATATTCTTCCATTCTTCCTATTGGTTATTTTTAATGAACCGAGCTTTTCTCACCAGTTATCTATGAATGTGTTAAATTCAATTGTCAATAACTATGAGGGATTTCCCAATGAATAGGTGAAAGCTTGTTAGGCTTCCCCCCTCCACTTTGGGCTTTGAAAAACCTAGCAAGGTGATCCTTACAATGTATTTTTAGATACTACTATGCCAATTATCATAGACAATGTAATTCTAATAGATAAATTCTCCTTTAACTGCTTAACAAGTGGAAACCTTAAAGATTTGGCTAATCCTTATGGTAACATCGCATTGAAGCATGAGAAAATGTTATAAATTTAGCTTGACATAGATTCACATATAAAATGGATATTGAAATTGCTTTTGAATGTAGTTTCTAAGAAAGATCCAAGAAATTGTAACATAACATGGCCAATGCCTTATCCTAGGGTGGAGAATCCTAAATCACACAATTGAGAATACATAATAGTATTATTCCTATCATAACAAATCCTATCAATGATGCCCTACACTATTATACAAGAAACTTAACCAATAATACTTAATTATCCATGCATACATTCACATAAACCTCCATTCATGTTAATACAAATTTAACTCATTCTTTTAACAAGCATAATAACCATGAATAAACATTCAAGGAAATATAAGAAGATGAATCAAAGTAATCTTTTATTGCTTTATATTCAAAATATATGCAAAGTATACAATGGAGAACATTGGCCTTGAATATTTTCCATTTATATTCCAAAATATGAAAATATTGTTATCATATTCACCATTACAAGACCCAAAAGACTCGTAGAACCTAGAACATGCTCATATTCTATTATCAAAACCTGGTTACAAAATTTCTCTAAGATCAATCAACTAACAATGCCATAAAATTGGCTTTGAATTCCCTTCTATAAGAACAAGGAAGAAAAACAAGCTTCAAACCAAATTGTACACATGTCATGTTTTCATTTGACATTCACATTTACATCCAATGGTAGTTATTTTTTCCAAAATATGAGGGAGAGGTTCACATAAGACAAAAACTATTTCTCATTTGTTGATGAAGATTCTCCCACCTTCCAAAAGGATCTTTAGTCAGTGCCAATTATTCTTTCCATGAGCTATACACCCTTTTCCACATTTTCTAAAACTTGTATATGAAAGGAATAAAATAAAGAAAGGAGAGAACACCAAACCATTTCCACATTTATATTCCATGTCATCAATTTGAAATGGAGAAGAATGCAATATCTGAACTTTGATATATCTAAGGCTTAATCTGTACTAGTTCTAGGCCATGTATTGTACTTCTCCTATTGTAACCTTTATTATTGCAAATATAAGATCAAAATTTCATCACCACTTCATCATTGTAGGAGCATACTTATCCAAGATGTCAACATATTTTCTCTTCCAGAGTTCAAACTCTTCCTCAAAAGGCCAGTTAAATGTTATAACTTCATCTGCCTTTTTTTCATATGGAGTGTACTTTATGACTGCCTATTTAGCTTCCTTGTCAAACTCCTCAAGGAAAACTCCAATGTGGGTGAGCTTATCCATACTATTTTTCAACATCTCCATATCTACTCCATCACAAATTAGCTTGTCTTGAGTGGCTATCACATTATTTGCTTGGTCCTTCCATTCTTGCAAAGGTGTAGCCTCACCATTTTCATTGAAAATAGATGGAAGTAGATTGAAGCTCCACTCATCAAACCTCTTCACTAAATCCCTAATTTTCATTTCCAATGGTTAAATCAACCCTTAGAGATCCTTGATTACATTCATAAGCCTCGAGGTTGGGACAATGCCAGAAGGTTTATTTACATCATTTTTTGACCTAATGGCCATATCTCTCAATTCTTATGCTCTTGGGATCCATTTATCTAGCAACGGGATGGAAATATCTTTATCTTGGTTTATGGATGTAGAAAACCCTACTTTTTGAGGATGTCAAACACTTGAAATGCACTGCAACAACTTTAGAATGTTTTTTAATGCTTTTTAAAACAATAATTAGCTTTAAAGCAAGATTTTATGGTGAAAAAATTATTGAATTCGGTAGAAAAAAATAAAATCTACCATTATTATTCATTCACATGAACTAGAATGACTTAATGATGTCCTTTCTAGCAAATTTGAATTTCCACCATATATCTCATCGCAATCTGGATCAATGTGTGGCCAAGATGTGGTCAAAGAAGTTTGAACATTTTTATTTTTGTGACTCAACATCCACTAGGCCCAATTCTTGCCATGTGTGCATCATTTTCATTGGCTTCATGGCCCCACTGCACTTTACAAGTCATGCTAGAATCCACATGGAAGTCACTTGCTAGCCCTCTGAAATCTACAAGGTTTAGATCTATAGTCGTGGGCTAGTGAGCAACAATCCTGATCAACCTAGTGGCCTTCAATGTGCACTCCTTTTAATCTCCAATCCTAACACTCATATAGTTATCCTCCCTTCAAAATGAATGACTCATATTAAAACATCTTTTGGAGCAATTTTGTACATGCACGTATATCTCTTTAGTAGCATTCCTTTTAACATTACCATAGTTGTTCAAGTTATGTCACCAAATAGTTCAATGCCTTCTATAGTCCTATGGATAGTAGCGATGATGCCACATGGTGCTTTCCCACCATCCCTCTAAGAGCTGAGAACTGATAGTGGGTCTCTTGCAGGCCCACAAGGAACAATCGGGATTAAACCGCAAGGTTGTATCTAAGTCATCGATATCACCACCTTTCATCACTGATGTCATGAAGTTTCGGTAGGACCTACCACAAGGATGGGTAGGTGTCACCTACCTGCTATCGTTCTGGTTCATTTATGCAATTATTTTATTGCCGCAAGCTACTGGATGACCAATGAAATGCATTTGGTGGGATGCAACGACCATTGCTTGAGAATTTTTAAAGGCATGTGCACTTATTTGTGACTTAAAAGGGGTTGTTTTCTAAGATAACATGGTAAATCGACTTAAGCATTTCACAGATCTAGACTTAGGATATAGTGCCAAATATTTAAAAGACTTCAAACCTACCTAAAATTTGACAAGATTAAAATAATTCAATGGGTAGTGACCGATAATCTAGCCATAAGGGGTTGGTAAGCAAATGAGTTCAATGGTTCAAGTCATAACATAAAAAATTGGGAGTGAGCCAACGCTAGTCAACTACAAATCAAACTTACGCAAGGTTTTTTAATACTTAGGATTTTTCTAAGGGGTTTGCGACATAAATAAAACCCTAAATGGAGGAAAAACCAAAAACGCTAAACCATAGGAGACATACCAGACTAGAAAATACAACCAAATATGCATCAAATATCAGTGTAACACAAATATTTTAGAGGTTCTACTAGTGGCTCCAATTGGGGACATTTGTTCTTCTAGAACAAAGCAAGATCTTAGAATCTAAAGGTTGAGGAGACCAAACCTAGAGAACAAAACCAAGGACAACCCATATAAGGAAAACCAAGAAAACTAAAGAAAAAGCATTCCAAACCAAACCTATATACACAATATACATAATACTACAATGTGCATGGAAAAGAAACATACCTTAAGAGAATTATTCTTTCAAGAACTATCCATGCACTGATAACTCAAGAAACTCTGTAGTTAAAATTTGTAGATAGTAGGAATATTCACCATGTGTGTTTGATATCAGATAAGGATCCAATGATAATGCATCAAATTTTATATGCTTTCCCTTATCTTGAGCTCTAGCATTCCACATTATCACCATGTTTCCTACAAACTTTCGTGGAGAAGCCTTTTTGTCATACAAATGTTTGACTTGTAATTGCACTTTAGCATTTTAGTTTCGAGCTTCTCTCCTTATTTCATCCAAATCTATCAGAGCATCAACCCTATGTTTCATTTCATTACAAATATCTTCATCATATTATTGTACAAATTTGTACATTTTTAGCAAGTTATTTTGAGGTAGTCTTGCATCCAAACCATATACTAGACCAAAAGGAAAATTCACAATAGCTTTCTTAACAGTAAACCTATGTGCTCAAATTACAAGCTTTATTTTTGAGTCCCATGCTTTCTTATTTTTCTCAATCACCCTTTTGATAATAGTCATCAGACTCATATTACTTGATTTTGTCTGACCATTTCCTTGTGGATGAAAGGGAGAAGAGTAACATACCTGAATTTGATGCTTGTCACAAAAATCTCTAAAATCATCTAATCTGAAGCACATGGTACTATCAGAAGAGATCTTCTCTGGGACCCCAAACCTAATCAAATTTTTTCTCATTAGAAAATCAACCACAACTTTGCTTGTTACTTTCTTTCAAGGGATTTCTTCCACCCACTTTGTAAAATAGTCAGTGGCAACAAGAATCCAAGAGTTTCCTCCACTGGATTTATCAGATATTTCACTAATAAAATCAATACCCCACTGTTGAAAAGGGGCTTGGACTAAAATTGGTCTAAGTGGAAAATTTCCTAAAAAATTCAGCTTTCTTGAAAAACCTTTAGCAAGCATCACAAGTTTTCATAAACTTGTGGGCATCTTTGAACACTAAGGACCACCAAAATACCACTCTCAATTTTTTGTGGGAAATTGTCTTTTCCATGTAATGGCCTCCACAGACTCTGCTATGCATTTATATTAGGAGTTCCAATGATTTCTTTTCATCATCACATTTAAGTAATACACCCTTTGGACTTCTCCACCAAAGTTCATTGTCAATTATTACATACTTAATAGCCTACAACTTTAGGGTTATTTTTTCATTATCTGCCATTCCTTCACAACATTGCATAGTTTGTAGATATTGAACAATCCACCTATTCCAACCACATGTTTTCATATCACATATAGGTGCAACATATACACATTCTATCTAGTTTATTTTATTGGCTTGCAAGTTTATCTTGGCCATGAACTTAGCTAAACTATTTCCTCTCTCTAACTTGGTTATTTGGATATCTATATTGAACTCTTGGATTCTATTAAACCACCTACACCTTCTACCTATAAATTCTTGTTGAGTGAAAATATCCTTCATTGCAACACTTGGGACATAAGTAGTGATTGTAGCTCTCCCATTAAGTAGGTTCTAAAATTCTTCACTACTTTCACCAATGCATAAGCTTGTTTCTCTATCATATCATATTTGAGTTTTTTTTCCTACAAGGATTTTCTAAAAAATGCAATGGGTCGCTCAAAACCTTCTCCGTTTTTTGCAATAGTACAACTACAATTGTGTGAAATAATGCAAAGGAAAAAAATTGCATAGGCTTGGAGAAATCTAGTGACTTGAATACTGGATCCTCCTTTATAGCTTATTTGATACTCTTAAATTCCATACGAGACTCCTCACTCCAAGTTTCCTTTTCTCCTTTCTTCTACATTTTAGATATTGGGCGGGTAATCTCTTCAAAGTTTGTTACAAACCTCCTTAAGAAATTGATCTGTCCAAAGAATGACTAGATGCCTTTGACATTCTTTGGTTATGGGACTACCATCTGTATCAAATCATTGACAATTTCTGGAGTGAATCTGTGGGCTCTGATCTCTCAGGTGGTATCTCAGTGTCTCAATTATGTGTCAGTGTGTCTCAGGTCAGATTGTCTTTGACTAAAAGGCTTAGCATCGGGTTTTAAAGGAATCTCATGTTGAAAAAATTCTTCGAGCTATAAGATTTTAGATCATCAGAAGACCAGGAAAAAACATGCTTGTATCTTCTTCACAAGGCAATCAACATTTCTTTGACCTAATGCTTCATTTTCTTCCAAATGTAGACTTTCTTAGGAGCATTTTCTATGCCAAGTTTAACATCTTCCAAATCCTCCTTATGAGTAAATGGTTGTTAATAATTTTTCCTATTAGGGCCATCAAAGACCCTCTCCAAAGCAACTAACCCTCAACTAAATGGTTTCATTGTAAAACACTTTCTTTTCCATCCACTTCTTCTACAAAATCTCCAAAGTGAATTTCTTGACCTTCATATTCATCTACATACTGGAAGAATCTCAAAATGTCACCATCATCATTAAAAACCTACTAGTTCCATATATTATCAGGAACTGAAGGTCTAATCTACACTTCAACTTTTGAAATTCCTACAAAGGTAATGTCATGGTCAGAGTGCACGATGTTGGCAAGCAAATCTGCCACCTGATTCTTACTCCTATCCAACTAGTCAATACAAAAGGCATAAAACTATTCTATTGAGTCCCAAACAACCTTTTTATACTATTTCAACTTATTCTTTTTTGATGCATATCTCGACCTAACTTGAGAAAGAACAAACTCTAAATCTCCAATAACCCTTAACTTCCTAATTCCATGTTTCTCAACTAGTCTTAACCCCAGTATCAAAGCTTCATATTTAGCTACATTATTTGTACATACAAATAGCAATGAAAATGAAAAGTTCAAATTTCTACCACTAGGGGAAATGAGTATCACCCCTGTGCCTGTTCCTTCCTTTGCGCAAGCACCGTAAAAATGCATGCTCCACAAGTCATCACTATTTCCTTGCTGCAAAACTTCCTTTTCAAGAGGTGCAGGTTGTCCATCCTCCTCTTTTGAAAACTTTTCAACTCTGAATTTATCATACCAGTATCCACAAAGTGAATTATTTCCTCTTGATCAATAAATTCAATCATGTGTGGGGCTCTTGGCTCCCTCACAAGCTTAATGTCTTTTCCCTCAATGGGAAAAGTAGAAAAAGACATGCCACACTACATGCTACCTCCCATAGAGGCACTCCATTTCCCTGACAATAACATACCATAATTGGGTGGGATGTCCACCACAAATATACTCATGAAAAATTCCTTAACTGGAAACACAACTAGTCTATATGGGACATTTGTAATTACTCCAATGACTAGGATTTCTCTTGAATCCATGTCATAACATTTGACATAATCAAAATTTATCTTCAAACCCATCTCCTTCATGATTTCAAATGGAATGATGTTAGATGAAGCTCCCAAGTCAATCATACAATTTTTAAAGAGCTTAACATCAACAATTAGAATCACATAAAAATGATCCATGTTATTTGGGAAAGCTATTGTAGTACTTTCCAAGTAAATTTAAGAGATCTCACTAATGGTTCCCTCTACTTCCTCTTTACTTGATTTCCACTCACTTTAGGCTGAGAAGAAACCCTTTTATCATCACAAGTTACAGTAGCACCATTAATAAGGGTCACTACCTTTTGTTTGTGTTCCTCAATCCTCATCATTTCTATTGTTGCTCGGATTTTCACCTTGACTTGGGAAAGTAAATAAAACATGTGAGTGGTCACAATTCACAATTCTATTCCTCAAATTGTGAGTGTTTCTAGCTTGTGCAACTAATGCTACTATCATCCTTTGATATTCCTCATCAGAGGGTCTTCATAGAGATACATTCATTTGATTTGTTTGTAAAGCACAAACATTATGCTCAACATTGTCATCTTCATTAGGAAAAATATGTTGATCATATGCATCTAATTTCTACCTTTGATTGTCAACATCAACCTCATGTGACTCTTCTTATGCAGAACACTCTTCTTTGACAAAATATGATCTATGCATAAGCACATGTATCTCCTCATTGTTTTCTTGAAATGACTCATAGTCATTTAGGCTCATTTTGTTCTTCTTCAAACTTCTTTGCTACTAAGCATGTTTGGGAAGCATGTGGTAATTGGAAAACAATACACAAGGTGTTTCATCAATAAAATTCATAGAGTTATTTTGTAATGGATTAGGAGGAACTTTACTTTGTGTATTCTTTTGATTATTTTGAATTGGATTTCCATTATACCAATTGGTGTTATAAGTATGATCTTGTATCCTAGGAGGTCTTTCATTTCTTTGGAAATTAGGATTGTCATTTTTTAGTCCCTTTTCTTTCCTAGCAAGTTTGTAACTGATGTCCTTCATGGAATTTGCAACCTTATCTATTTTTTCCTCAAGTGAAGATCCTTTCTCTATAGAGTTTTTTTCTTCCCTCTACGGGTTCTTTAGGATCTTGACATCATCTCTCCTCCCTACCTTTCTTGATACTCTTTTATTATTTTTAATGCGTAATGCAATCTTGAAAACCTCTCAATGTTTGGGGATTCTTGTCTCACAATAGATAACTCACTTTTGAATCAAATGCATTGCAATAATTAACCAAACACACATTATCTTTCAACCTCAAGTCAATAGGTAACCTATTAATAACTTTCTAAAATATGGTATTGAAATTAGTAACCATTTCATTGGATCCTTTATAGATATTATTAAACTCACTAAGCAAGAACCTTGCATTTCTCTTATTCCTATATTGTTCTCTAAATATCCTTTTAAATTCCTCCCATGACCCAATGTTTTTTGCTAGTAAATATCTATACCATTCCTTTATATCTTCAGTGAGTGACTACATAAATATTTTCATGATAACATCTTTAGCTTCAACCACAAAGTTATCCATGATGTTAACAAACGGGAGAGTAAATAAAATACCCCTTTCTCCCTTGTACTTCAGGCTCTGTTAAACCTAGGAGGGTGATCCCAACAATATATTTAAAGTTACTTGTGTGCTAAAGTACCAAATACACTATAAATAGATTTTTCTCCTTTAGATGTTTAATAGACACAATACTATAAAGGCTTGGCTCACCTCTACAGTAATGTCTAATTGAAACATGAGAAATGTAATAAAATAAGCTCAACACACAAGAAAACTAACAATGAAATTTGATTTAAAAGATGATCAGCTGATGTATTAACTAACACATGTAACATGAATAACACACTTACGTCAATGCCTCATCCTTGGAACATAGTCTACTCAAACACATACATAATCTAATGACAATTTTCACACCTGACTTGATATATGAAGCTATGAAATGTTGCATTATAGCATTTCAACATTATGTTTTAACCGTTACTTCTTACTAGCATCCTAGCACTCAGCCTAACATAAACTAGTAGCTTCACTCAAGCAATTACATACATTATTTGAATGGAAAAGCAAGAATAAAACTAAACATCCACTGGAATTCAATGGAGATGACTAAAATAATTCTTGATTATGTTATTCATAATTTATAAAATCAATACATAGAAGAGTAAAATAGTCTTAAATTTGAAACATTCAGCATTATTTTGCCAGTATTGTACCCAAAATTACATAAATATTGAAAGACTCATATCCTTAAACTTAAGTCTAAAATCCTTTGTATTCACACAACAGTATTTTATGTGTTAAATTACAAAATAGCCTGTCTTTTGAATGAGGCAGAAAGATAACATTTAAGGAGACACAAGAACCCTAAATTTCATTAGAAGAAAACACTTGGCACATTTTGGTTCGTTGATCTTCAACTCCCTTTGCTTGTACAAAAATCTTCAACCTGCTCTTTCTTTTCTTGCTCCTCACCCCACTGCCCTTCAATAGAAAAATATTCTTCCTTTCTAGAAGCTTCATACCTCATCATTCCCCTTTGTTTGACTATAAAAACCACCTATACAGTTCACTTACCTTTTTCCTGCAAAAGATTTTATTCTCTTTTGTTCATTTTCACCATAATTTTCTCGAGAACTTTTTACGACAACAAAATAAAATTTTATTTTGTGTGAAGACTCCCAGTAGCCACAATCAAACATCTCCAATTTGGTGTGAGAGATGAAAATAAAATCAGCGATGGGCGATGGACACAACAACCATTGCTCATTGCTAATTTCAACTTGCTTTTCCACTGAAAAATGGAGATGAGCATTGTTCTAGTGAACATTCAAAAGTTCCTCAAGTCAATGAGAAACAAAATTTTAGTTTCCCTTTGTGCAATAATAATTGAAAATTCACATTTTAACTGTTCACGTGCTTCCATCACTTATCTCTATTGCAGAAAGAACATGGAGAACCGGTGAGAAACAAAATTTTAGTTTCCCTTTGCGCAATAATAATTGAAAATTCACATTTTAACTGTTCACGTGCTTCCATCGCTTATCGCTATTGCAGAAAGAACATGGAGAAACTGGTGATGCCCAATGAAGAAGCCAACCATGGTCTCGCCCATCGCCAATGTGCAATAGGAAAGGGCCTACGAATCCGTGATGGGCGATGGGAGGACACAACCATGGCACCGTAACTGATTCAAATAGGAAATGCAAATCAAAATGGTGATTTGCGATGAAGTTCTTGCATGAAACCATGCTACCATGCTGCCGTGATTTCGACCAATCAGAAGTAAGAATTAAACTTTCTTTCCCTTATGAACATTTGAAATGTGTTTTATATTTTCCCCTTTGTATTTGCACAATATTTAAAATATTCAAAATATTTTAAATATTGACATTTGAATTTTTAGAAGAATTTTAACTTCTAATTACACCTACAGGCCAAATGGAGAAATTTATTGCAAACAAACGGTGACACTTGGAGTCAAGATTTTTTGTGTGCAGCCATAATCAATTGTTTAGAGAAAACCAATATTTTCAAATTTTTCCCATCTCTTAAAATTTAGGTATCTCCTTTGTAAATTGCCCCTAGGACTTATTTGATGCAACAGAAGTACATTAAAATAATGTATAAAATGACCTCCAATCTTGATGAAAATGGGGCTATAGGGGTTTCAGATGGAAACAAGATATGGGTTGTCCTTATACTTTTAAAATTTCAAACTTTTTGGGACACCATTTTTGGCCATATTGCCATAAAAAAAATTAAATAACCCATCAAGACTTATCCTCGGAGCTTGAAATTGAGTAGGACTATTACCATTTGACCCAAGAATTCATTGCAAAAAATGGAATGGAAAAATGATTCCTGAAGTGAAAGATATTAAATTCCAAAGTGACTCACTCAGGATTTTCTGCAATTGTTGATTTTGAAACATTGAAAAAGTTCATCTAGAAATAGGCTTTGAAAAAATATCAAATGAGGAGCTAGAGGGATAAAAACTAGAAAAGTGGTGGATAATTATATAGAAAATCATGGGGAACATTCACTTTGATGTGTGGGTCATTAGGTTGCAAAATAAAAATTCAAATGTGAGGCCACTTTCTACATATTTACACAGTTCAGTTTGCAAATCTGGACTTTTTGCAAATGGATTCAGACTGAAAAACTTAGCAAATGAATTCATGGGGCTATTCCAACTGATAACGGGATTCATTACAGTGCAAAGAATTATTGAAAAATATCAATTGGGCTTAATCCTCAGCAGGCACAAAGATACAACATCACAAAGATGTCCTACTTCGAAAGGTGTAACATGTGCAAACAACAAACCAACTTCTAAGCCTCCAGATAGGGGCATCAAAAAATTATTAAAATTGATCATGTGAAGCTGTAAATGGACATATGGCATGTCTAATAGGTGTTCAATAGTTCCCCAAAGTAATTTTTCATGACAATCCATGGGTGTCAAATTATAAGCTCCCAAAGTTAGATACTTAGGCTTATTCTGCAAGGTACTTCTGAGTGCATTAGGGAAATTTTTACTTGGTCCCTAAAAATTTAGCCAAATTTTGTAGGTCCCAACACATTCACCCCAAATATTGGATTGCAAATTGTTGACTCAAGAATGGGTCACCCATATCATAATGTGATTGCTAATGCAATGGACACATCATTGACTCAAGTTGACTTCTTGAAAAATAAAATCCTAGCACTAGAAAGACAAGTTGACAATATGAAAATATCAATGAAGAAAACCTACTCAACACAATAGCTATGTCTATATCATTTTGACAAGAGCATATATATGCCTCCCTTTCCTCACAACTATGTTATTCCAAATTTCACTAAATATAGAAGAAAGGGAAGTCCAATCGAACATGTGAGGGAGTTTCACATGGCTTGCATAGATATTTTATTTGAACATACATACCTAATGATATTTTTCCCTAGAAGTCTCATAAGACAAGCACTTTAATGGTTTACCCATTTACCAACAAGGATACGAACATGGGATGAGTTAAACAACAAATTTGTGACATATTTTACCTACAACATTGAAAATGACATTAGCATAGCCACATTATGTCAAACCAAGCAAGAAGAAGGTGAAACTTTCATATCACTCTTCCAAAGATGGAGAGGCTTGGCTAGTAGGTGTCCTTGTGAGATACTTGAGAAACAAAAAGTTTTCATGTTTGTGGAAAACTTGGTCACAAAAGTGAAATACCAACTCAAAGTCCATTGTTGTACTACTTTTTTTGACCTTGTGGAGAAAGGAACTACCCTTGAAAAGAAACTTATTGCAAAAGGGGAAATCAAAATTTTCAATAAGACTCAAAATGCCCAGAGTAATGACAAAAAAAACTATTGTCCTTGCAATAAGAATGCCACAAATGATGGAGTTGTAGTTGAAAAGATAATAAACACTCACTCTCAAAGGACCTAATACAAAAAATAACCTACCACATGTTCCTGAGAAAAAAAAATGTAATTCAGAATAACCAAGAACATGTTCCTAAAAGAAACTTTCAACCCAGATGCAAATACACTCCCTTACCTTAGGGGAACCCATCAAATCCATCTTGAGACAAATTTTTCAATTGAATTTCGTATGACTTCCAGAGGTGAAACATTATGACCTAGAGCCTTTCAAATCATCTTGGTGGGATGACAACGCTTTTTGTGACTATCACCATACCAAAGGACATAAGACTTCATCATGTGAACAAATCAGAAACATAATCTAGGACCTTATCAAAAATGGTGTCATAGAGGTAGAAATCCATTAGGAAACTTCAAATACTAATCATACCATCTTTAAAAATCCTTTGCATGACCATGGGATGGGGAAAGCTTGCAGTTCTAGTACAAAGACTAATGAAAAAACCAATTATACTCGTGTCACCCATGAATATATCATAAACAATATTTGTACCTTGGATGACAATGTCAATACCATCACAATCAATAAACTAGTAAAATGTACAGTCACAATATGATGCAAAAAGGTGTCCTTACAAGGTGCTCCTCTAAATAGCAACCAAGAGCCCAATATAATCTTTTAGACCATTTTTGGAAAACAACTACCTACATATCTATCCTTGAGCTACTTTGCATAGATTCCTAAACACAAGGAAATCCTGGATAAAGCCTTGGAAGACACTTCCATTCCCATAGACCATGATGTCAATTGATTCAATGAAATGATGGGATACTTAGCCAATACCCATCAAGTCACCTTTTCCAATCAATATTTCTCCTCACCAAAGTCCAATCATAACAGCCATTTACACTTAGAAGTCTATATCAATAAACATAAAATTTGCACTTTAAAACTAGTAACAAAATTAGGTTTATCAAAAGTTTTCATGGAATCATCAAATAGCATTATCATAAAGGCTTACGAAGATGTAGAGAAATATTACAAGGGTTTCATATCACTACCTATAAGAGTTTGTCCCACTATATTGTAATGGAGCAAAGTTCCAAATCACCTAGGAACAACCTACAACTCAACCCTCACAACCAAGAACATAATAATCACCAAATATGTGATAAACTTTATTAAAAGTTAAGATGATAAAATACATTATAATATAGGCTTCTAAAGCCATGAAAAAAGCTAAATGGGTGAGCAACCAGCCAATATAGGAATACAGGAAAGAAAACTAATTTTTTGATTTAATAAATTAAATACAACTAAACTATAGTCTACCTAAGTAAAACTTAAATAAATATGCATTTACTCTAACACCCCCCTTAAGTACAACTTAAGGAGAATGAAAATGCAAAAATGAAGATGCAGTATGGGTCTCGGCTACACAACCATGTTAGGTACCCATTTACAACTACAAAAAGAAATCTGTCACAATCGGAGAAAAGGAGAAAAAACCTACAGGAAGAAAACCTCTCAAAAAGAGAGAAAATAAAATAAAAATGATGCATGGATGGAGGACTCAATCACAACCCCCAAGGACTACATACATCATGAAAATGATAAAGTACAATGAAGCCCCCGTATAATTGATAATCTCCTGCACTAATGGTAGAACATGATCCAATGCATACAAACTTGTCTCCCTTTAGGAAGAAACAAGGCCATAGATAAATGAAAGAAGGATGGTGTCTTTGAAAACTATCCACGTGTTTCCTTTGCCAAGTATGATGATGTCACCAACCAATCAAGGACTTGCCTGGAAGATGGCAAACTTAGACAATGCGGAAGCATATAAGGAACAAAATCCAAAGATGATAAATAATAGCCTCCAAACAAATCTGAAGAACAATAAGATAACAAGGTGGATGCTTAGTATGCCTATGCATAAGCAATGTCCACATGCCAGATAGGTGGGAAAATTAAAGCCTCTAGGGCCAATTAGACAATGTTGTGGTGGCTACACGCACCACAATGCCTCCAGTCACCAAGATTAAGCTCATGCCACTGATCCACAAGAGTTGATCAAAGCCCTCATAATGCATCGTGTGAGTGTGAGGCCATAGATGCTCATAGTAGCAAGAGGGTAGTTGGAAAAATATAAAGGCTTAAAATGACCGATGCATTGAGAATGTGGGATAAAACCAATAGAAAATAGCAATGCCCAAAACCCTAGCACCACAAATGTATGTAATGGAGCTTTCTAAAGTGTAATGGATCAGAGCAAAACAAAGAATCATCTACCAATCATAAGCAATTAGCCAATGCAAACATGAAAGTGCACCCTCGTGAATGAGGGAAACATCACTCAAAAAAAATCATTTCAATGACACAGTCGGGACCAAGGAGTGGTTCAGGCGACACAAAAACTTAGCCTTTATTCATGTGCCTCCTCCAATAGAAACATGCCTCCAATGAAGAAATGACAGCAAGCCTGACACATTCACCAGTAGAGACATCTGCCCCTCTTTGGAAAATCATGCAGCTTGTAGAGAATGAAATCCATAACCAAGAGCAAATGAAATTGGGCCTCCTCTCTCCAAAATGCCTTTAGAGAACAAAATGTGTGGTCTCCTCCATAAGCTAGATTTAACTACAAAGGAATTTAGATATGCATAGAGAATCAAATCGGTCTTCCAAATACAAACCAACAATAATGGAAACAACTGAGCCGAAATGGGAATTTAATATAATTCCAAACACTCAATTTTTTTGGAAGAAAAGATAGATCTGCAAAGGAAAATGTGTGATAAACCTTCTACATCCCTTTTAAAAAGGCCAGATTTAACCACACAAAATATGCACTACATAAATCTCAATAAAGTTGTATATTAACCACACAGAGGTCTACAAAAAACCTAGTGACCTCACCTTTCAAGCTCGCCAACAAGAAAAAAATCCTTAGTGGAAGGAAGGGTTGGAGATCTGCTTTGATACCATGATGGAGCAAAGCTCCAAATCACCTAGGAACAACCTGAAACTCAACTCCTGCATCCAAGAACATAATAGTCACCAAATATGTGATAAGCTTTATTAAAATCTAATACGATAAAATACATTATAATATAGGCTAATAAAGCCATTAAAAAATCTAAACGGGTGAACAACCACCCAATATGGGAATATGGGAAAGAAAGCTAATTTCTTGGTTTAATAAATTAAATGCAACTAAAATATATTCTACCTAAGTAAAACTTAAGTAAAAATACATTTATGCTAACATATTGGATACCACATTCCAAGTATTGGACATGGATCTTCCCTATAACATCCTCCTTAGCCAACTATGGATTCATTCTATAAAGGTCATCCCCTCCACATACCACCAATGCCTTAAGTTTCCTCATAATGACATTGAGATCACAATTGTCTATGATCCCGATCCTTTTCAATATTGTAGCAACCTAAGAGGGACACCTGAACAACAAGTGTCAATCAATCAAGAAAATCCATCATTCACTTCATCCCATTATGGTGATTTCTCCACTTTAGCAAAAGCATCAACTTCCACCATTCCACCACCCATTCCACCACCCAATCCCAAGATCTAGGTCCAAGATAAAGGGTGTGGAGAATATCATATGATGACATCCTATTGTGTCAGCAAACCACCACAACTCCAAAATCCTATAGTAAGTCATCTACTATAAAAAGGGAACCCAAGGTCATTATTTGAGCATCTCCCACCACAACCTTCACAAAATGGGGAGAGTTGAGTGAAGAGGCTATTAACAAAGAGGACATCACCTCCAAGTTATACAAGGAAGAAGAAGATGCTCAATCTAAACGGATCTCAATCGAGTCATATGGTAAGGGCTTCAAGATCATGAAACACAAAGGTTATGATGCAAATAGAAGACTTGATTTAAACAAGAATGGAATGATAGAACCTTCAATACCTCCCAAGCGACCAAAGAACATAGGACTAGGGTATGAACCATTAAAATTGAACACTCCTAGTACCAAGGTGCTTTCAAGTGGGGAGGTTAGTGCTTCAAAATATATTGAGAAATCAAAGGATTAACATGCTAAGACTATCTCCAATGAATGGGAGTGGAACTCTTGCACATCCAGTGATTATGATCTACCTGAGACCTTTCATAAACTTGACTTATTCGATCATCCAACTAAAGGCCAAGCTTGGATTGATTCCTTTCGGGATAACGACAATACTTCCATTTTCACCTTATCTTTGTCTTCGCTAAATCTCAACAACATGATGATGGCATGCCCCTAGTATACCTGCAATTGATAGACTAGGACCAACAACGACCACCAACCTTAGACATGTTTGAAAAGAATGAAGCAATAGATGAGTTTATACGACTACGTGAAGGCATACCCTATGGGGATCTTAAAGTTTCCTTTACTATAGATCTTGACAACACAACCTACTTTGGGGAGTATTGACCACCCTCTAGTTACAAAAATGAAAATGATAAAATAAAAAATGAAAGGTCTTTAGGTTAAAATCAAAAGGTGCCTCTAGACCTAGAAAAAGTAAAAAGAAAGGACACATCCAAGGGTGAAAACCTCTTTAAGGCACCCAAGGATGGAGGGTTGGACTTACTTCCCATAACTTAAGAGAAATCACCGATGCTAGTATAGGAGTCTATGCAAGTCAACATAGGCACTAATGATAATCCTAAAATTTTCCACTTTGTAGCACCTTTGACGGAAACAGAGCAACTAGAGTTTCATGCCTTCTTCACAGAAAGATAGTTCAGCTTCACTTGGTCTTATGTACACATGCCAAGTTTGGATCCTAAGTTGGTATTAGACCACTTGCCATTATTTTTTGATGCTAAACCAATCAAACAAAAGCTAAGGAAAATCCATCCTCAAATTTCCCTACTCGTGAAGGCTAAGTTAAAGAAGTTACTTGATGTTGGATTCATTTGACCTAATAACTATGTAGAGTGGATTTCCAATTTGGTGCTAGTGAAAAATCCAATAGGAGGAATTTGCACATGTATTGATTTCAAATAGCTAAACAAGGCATGCCCAAAAGATGACTTCCCCTTACCAAATATCGACATCATAATGGACATAACAACATGGTATGAGATGTTATAACTCATGGATGGTTTCTCAAGATATAATCAAATTAGAGTAGCTCTTGAAGACTAGCATAAGACAACTTTCACATGTACTTGGGGAACATATTGCTAGAATTTTGTGCCATTCAGATTGAAAGACACTAGAGGTACATATCAATAAGCCATGACCAACATCTTTCATAATATCATGCATACCTTCATGTGAGATTGTGTAGATTACCTCTTAGCCAAATCATTTTCAAGAGGTAATATTTTTTTAGTGTTAGAATTTTTTTTCAAGAGTTTAGAAGAATACAAAGTACGATTGAAACCAAATAAATGTGTGTTTGGAGTAACATTGACCAAACTCCTAGGGTACATTATCTCTAGAAGAGGTATTGAGGTCGACCCTGCCCAAGTAAAGGCTATGATAGACATGCCAACACCAACCAACGTAAGCCAATTGTGAATACTCCAAGGAATATTACAATCCATTAAATGGTTCATTGCTCAAGTGGTAGATAAGTATCAACCATTCCAACAATTGCTAAGAAAAGGAGATCCATTTATTTGGACAAATCAATGTCAAGAGGCCTTTCAACTGGATAAAATATTATCTATTAACACTTCCAGTTCTAATGCCTCTAATTGATGGTATACATCTTATACTCTATATATCAACAACCAAATCAACATTAGGGGCACTACTAGTACAAAATGATGATGATGATGATGGCAAAGAAAGATCAATTTACTATAGTAGGCACATGCTTGTAGGATACAAGCTCAACTAAAATCCCATTGAATGTGCTTTCCTTGTGGTGGTTATTTCCAATTAAAAAAAAAGGCATTATATATTAACCATGGGTGATCCCACAATACTAGTTTACAATTTTTGGCCAAACTAGACACTGAACTGATTTTTTCTAACTAAATCTTCACTTTCAGGCACCTATAGCGGCTAAACCATGAGGAATTTGAAGATGACGCAAAATTCTGATTTGTGAAATTTTTTCTGTAGATTCTAAATATATGTTTTTCAAAAAAATTGGAATAAAATTGCACTTCTTTTTCCATCTCCTTCAAAAACTAGTTTTTTTCAGTAATCACTATTTTTAAGGAGTGATGCTCACCATATACAACATAATTTTTTTTCTATTAAGGATTAAATTCTATTTTTTTTGAAATTTAGATTTCTAACTACAATATCTAGCACTTTCATTTGGTTTCATAGTGTTCTATTGAATATTTTTCCTTTAATCAAGTTTTGAAGTAAAATAATTTACAATTCAGATATAGGCGGACTATAAACAACATAACCATTTTTGTATATGTATTGAAATTCATGTTTTTTTGTTGGATCAAGGACTTCAATATCTAGTGTAGTGATATTTTTCAAATATTTTTTGATAATCTGCTATTTTTCCACATGTGCAGAATAGAGAACTTGATTTTCAGTGAAAAACCTACATTCACAAGAAACAAAAAGTAAATATAATAAAAAACTTAAAATTATTTTAAATTATGCTTTTTGGGAAGCTTATAATAAGGACTACATACTTACAAAAAATAAATTTTAAATGAATTAATTTGAGCCCCCAAAAGGTAAATCAAAAGTGATTTTTTATTAGCATTTTGATAGGTGTAGAGGAGACTCCATTATAGGTATGGTTTAAAACTAGCAGGGTTCTATCCAAGCGGGTTTGATCTAAGGAGGTTCAATCAAACCATATTCAATTGGAACCCTTTAAATAGAACTTTTCAAGGCTTAAATCATTATATTATCTAAAAATATGTGATTTCAGCAAAAATTAGGATCTCCCAGAAATTGTAAACTAGTATTGTGGGATCACCCCCATCAAATGAATCTCATAGCCAAGATTGACCCCTTGAAATATCTCCTCAATAAAGTAGCTTTGACGGGATGGTTAGCCAACTGGGTAATGATAATAAGCAAATAAGACATTTAGTTTGAGCAAAAAACAATAAAAGGACAAGTTATAGCCAATGAAATCACATATGTGCCCTCTATAGCAGACCATCTATTGGTATCAAAATTCCTTGATGAGTCTATATTCACACTAGACACTTCAGTCACATGGATGTTATATTTTGATGGATCTCACACAAGTCATGGTTCAAGAGTAGGGATACTATTCGTCACACCCTAAGGAGATACTATAACAAATTCATTTAGAATCAATTTGTCTTGTATCAAAAACATAGTAGAGTATGAGGCACTACTTACAAGATTTCTCATGGCCATCAAATGGAAGATCAAAAGACTTCAAGTTTTATGGTGACTCACAATTGGTTATACGACAAGTCAATGATGATTATGACAAGAAGGATGAGAAGCTCACTCCTTACAAATGAATGGTTGATATAGTTTTAAGCAATACTTTGATGAAATCATCATTTAGTAGGTTCTTAGAATCCAAAACAAGGCAGTCGATGCACTGGCTACGATCGGATCTCTCTTGGACATTCCAAATAATGTGTTGTAGTATGAGTTCTTAGTAGCACAACTCTTGATCCCCACCTTTGATATCCTCGAGTCTGAGATGGTATGCAAAATTGTTGGTCCTAATTCCCCTTGGTACAAATATTTCTATGACTACTTGCATGACCAAGTTATCCCTCCTTACTTATCTATTAATCAATGTAAGACCTTCATCTATAAGACTACTAGATATATTATCATCAGTAATATTCTTTATTGCAAAAGTCTAGACAACACCCTCCTGAGATGTCTTGATACTGATGAAGCACAAAAAACCTTATGAGATGTACATGAGGGTATATGTGGATCTCACTCAAGTGGTCCTACTTTAGCTAAGAAGATCATGGGAGCGGGATACTATTGGCCGATAATGGAACATGATGAATACCATTTTGTCAAGAAGCGTAGACAATGCCAAATACATTGAGATCTTATATACACACCAACATAAGAAATCCAACCAATCATATCACCAAGGCCTTTCTCCCAATGGGGACTTGACCTCATAGGTAAAATCCATCCCATCTCATCCAATGGCCATAAGTTCATTATCATAGAGACCAAGTATTTCACAAAATGGATAGAGGCTATCCCTATGATGTAAATGATTGGAAAACAAATATTTAAATTCATCCTTAATTACATCATTTGCTAGTATTATGTCTCGCATTCTATCATTACTGATAATGATCATCCATTTAAGAACCAAGATGTTCACCTATTATGAAAAAAATTCCACATCCAACACCACTTCTCCACTCCATATTATCCCCAAGGTAACGCCCAAGCTGAGGCATCTGACAAGACCATCATAAAAATCTTGAAGAGGACTGTCAATGGCACTAGTCATGATTGGTACCTCCAACACAATCCCACCTTATGGGATTACCACACTAGTATTCATACTCCCACAAGAGCCACAACATATTCCTTAGTCTTTGGTTTTGAATCCATCCTTCCTATTAAGGTCAAGTTTCCTTCCCTAAGGGTATCCATGCAAGGGATTATTGATGAGGGGATACATGAGTTAGAATTGTTATATGAGCGAAGATAGAATACATTGGTTCACCTACAAGCTTATCAAAATCATCTTCATTGGAGTTATAATAAGAAGTTTTGGTCAGACACTTCGACATCAGTCACTTGGTCTCAATGGAAAATCATAAGAATCAAGTAGAAAGAAAGAAGACTAGAAAATTCAAGCCTAATTTTGGTTTGTACAACATAACAATAGTATATGGGTCTAGCACATATCATATTTTGACTCTTGAAGGTGAGCCATTGTCAAAGCCTATCAATAGCCTACACTTGAGCAAATTCTACACCTAGCTTCAAAGAGCCTTTGTCAAAAACTCAAAAATACAAAAAAAATGAAAAATAAAAAAAATTGTCACCTTGATGAAAACCTAGCAAACATGTGTCTTGTGTGACCACAAAAAAAACTAAAAAATCAACAAAATAGTTAAGAGAAATAATTCATCCAATAATGGAAACCACTTTAGTGGCACTTTTGATAAGTACAATGGTGAAAACTTGGCAATCAGGTGCCATGTGTAGTCAATCTTTGCCGCATCATCTACTATCATTCTATCTAGTTTTCCATCCTTGCTCATAATAAATTCACCTACATGCTTTATCTCACCATTCAAAATAATTCTTTGTTGTCCTTCCCATCACTTGAAATGGTTGATATTTTGCATCTTTTGCCTTCTATACCCTTCCACCATAAGAATTATCAAATTCCATCCCTAATAAGTTGGTATTATACCTAATTGGGGGCAAGTACTTAAATCATGTCTTCAATGGATCCTAGATATGGTATTGGAGGTCACTATGTTGAAAATCCAAAAAGATCATGAAACTTCATCCAAAAAATAAAAAAATCCAAAAGTCCAAAAAAATAAAAACATGTCAAAAATCCAAAAAATATAAAATATCCTCAAAAAGCCAATTTTTTTTGAAATATTCCCAAAAATCTAAAAACATCCAAATAACTTTCAAAATCTCAAAAATAGTGTCATGTCAAGTGAAAGACGGTCAAACTATTTTTCCTTTGCAACTTCATGTTGGCAAGGTCATCATCAACAAGCCCCCAAGGCTCTAGGTTAGTCCTTAGGGTTTCTCAATAAAGTCAATCATCATTCATAATATAAAGTATGTTTTGTTTGAGTCAAGGTCAAACTACAATGTTTCTATATATATCATGTTGCTAAGGCAATCACTGATGAGCCCTTGAGGCACTAGGTTAGTCCTTCATAATTTTTCAAGTCAACCACTATCTATAACAAAATCAATTAGAAACCTTGATTAGACACAAACAATCATCTCAGTCTTAGACCAATCATGAAGCAATCAGACGAAATATTCAACTCATCTTCAAACCAACCTGGTCAATTTCCTAATTTGTCAAACATCAAATCAACAATTACCAGTCAATCCATGGTCTTCTACAGGAAGTGGCATTATCGAAAGTAGACTCAACATCTCATACAACATGCCTTATTTCTTGAAATGATACTTGACCTTATCATTTGTCTTATACAGGATGTGTCATTCTTGAAACCAAGCATTATCATTCATAACCTTATCATTTTCCTTATACAAGTGGCTACATGCTCGAAATGAGACTTGATGTCTTATACAACATGCTCCATTTTCTAAAAATAGGTGTTATCAATCAATCAATTGATCAATTAAGCAACCAATCAATCCTTTCAACACACGAGTGTTGGTAAAACAATCTAAATTGTTGTTGACTCTATTGGTTTAGTTGTCTTATCTTTTTCTTGATTTATCTTTTGGTCATGTTACTAGCCACCTCAAGGATGTCCCAAGAAGGATTTAGAGGAGCGATGATGTCTCATAACCTACCCTTTCTTTGATTGTTGTTTGTGATTTTTCTTGATAAAAATACTTAGGAAACTTTGCTCCTAGTATGATTTATGACATTCCTTATCTGTTAAGTGTCATTTTTTTGCAAAGGGATACATTGCACACCTTGGTCCATGTCATACCATTGTGCTTATTGTCCATTTGCCATATTTTTAACACCTAATGATGATAAACATGCAAGTCTAGCATCCCTCAAGCAAAATATCAGTCCCTCTTCAATCATCTAACTCCATGCTAACATTTTTCTCCTGCTGACATTTCATTTCATCAATCCTTGCATTCATGCCTATCCAATTTGTTTGTTAGAATAATTTTTCAATTTTTTCCAACATTTGGAAAAAAGATGAAGGAACCATGGGTCTATCTGACCATCTTTGGGCATGTCTTAAGACAATTTCATTGATAAAATTTTGCATTGTAAAGAGGATGTGGAAATGTGAACCTCAAAAATTCTTGAGCTTCATTTTCCTTCTTTACATAATTCTTGAATAATTTGTTCTTACATAGTGTTTCTTTTTCTCTTCTTGCTTTTAATTAATTAAATGGAAGATTAATATTCCTTCCAATTATCACTAATGTTCACATTCTCTATAATTCAGTAAATTCTTATTTATTTAATTGACTAAACTCCAATTTTCTATTCTGACAAATATTCTTTAATTATTTAATATTTTCCTTTTTCCTCTACTTTTATTCAGGTATTTATTTTAAATTAATTAACATCCCTTTCTTCTGTTAATCAGGCATTGTTTTAATTATTAATTCATTCACTCTCCTATTCAAATAATTTGATAATTATTTAATTTACTCCAACTGTTTCATCATGCCAACCTCTTTGTCATTTCAGAATTCTTGTCCTTCACATCTCAGTGAAATTCACACCATTAGTGGTTTTATTATTATAATCACTGCATCCATTCATGCCCAACCCTATCTTGTCTCTGCTTCTTCATTGCTTCTCAAAGAAATCTCATCCATTGATCTTCATCATTTGATCTTGACCCTTCATTGAAATTTGGCTTTCTATAAAAGAGACCTATCACTTTCATTTCAACCCTACCTAGCTAGAGACAACCACAACTACTATCTTTGATATAAAGCAAAATGGAGTAGAGCAATGAAGGTGATTCAATCACGGCATAGGGATTATTGGTAATATTGTTTTATCATTTTATATTTCAATGTTCATTTGTGCTTCATTTTCGGATTAGGGTCTATGGTTTGAATTTTATGTATTTCATGGTTGATATTGTGGATTCATGTCTTTTCCCTTGATTCTACCCTATTCTATAGAAATATTTTTTGTCATTACAACAATACTATAAATTGGAATAGCTTATTAAATTCATAATGGAAAATATAAAATACTTTTTTTTATTTTAGCTCAAAAAAATCTTTCAAATACGCATAGTTGTAAAATATATGTAGATGACCAGGGAGGAGATTCTTGTAATTTTCTTGTAATTGGAATAGCTTATTAAATTCATAATGGAAAATATAAAAGTACTCTTTTATTTTAGCTCAAAAAAATCTTTCAAATACCCATAACCCTATTCTACATAATGAAATCCTTGTTGTGGTTTTTTGTCATTACAAATTTACTATAAATTGGAATAGCTTATTAAATTCATAAGAGAAAATATAAAAATACTTTTTAATTTTAGCCCAAAAAAATCTTTCAAAAACCCATAATTGTGAAATATAAGTTGTAATATTCTTGTATTTGGAATAGCTTATTAAATTCATAATGGAATATATAAAAGTACTCTTTTATTTTAGCTCAAAAAACTCTTTCAAATACCCATAACCATATTCTACAAAATGAAATCCTTGTGGAGATTTTTTGTCATTACAACTATACTATAAATTTGAATAGCTTATTAAATTCATAATGGAAATTATAAAAGTACTCTTTTATTTTAGCTCGAAAAAATCTTTCAAATACCCATAGTTGTAAGTCAGTTCATTGTTGTTCAAAATTTCTTTGATATTATTCTAGTAATATATCTACATATAATATACATGGACAAGAAGTATTTACCTAAGATTTTTTTTTTTAGGTAAAGGTGGTTGAGTCACAAATTTTATTAAAATAAAAAGTTTTACATTAAGTCGAGGAGTTGCCAAAAGAGAACAAAATTGAAACTTCAAATATTACAAAATCAAGCCACTAAGGCAAAACAAGAAGAATCAAGAAGACGTATACCCAAGAACAAGACAAAATCCTGGTGAGAAAATGAGAAAGATACAACACTACGAGCTTTCAAAGGAGAAGAAACAAGCTGGTGACCCAAATCCAAAAAGAAGAGGAGAAGTCCTGAGGAACGAAGAGCATCCAACCCAAAGACCTAATATCCTGCAGAATGGTGCCAAAGAAACGAGCTTTCTTCCAAACAACAGATATTCCATCAAAGAATTTAAGAAGAGAAGTGTGAAAATAATTGAAAATTTGAGAGAATAAATTGAATTTATTTAAATTTGATAAATTTAATATATTTTACTTTTAACCTCATCAACACTTTAAGTCATGTCTTGTCTTAATATAGAATCTTAAATAACTATTTGTAACTGTTTATAAAAGTTTTTGAAATTTTTTTCAAAACTTTAACTTTCTCATAATAATGGCATTCTCGAATATCAAACATTAATTAAGAAGTGGGAGATAAATTGCTCCAAAAAAAACCAATAAAATTGTAAAACAAAAATATTATGTTCAATTCCAGTCCTTATTGCTTAATAATGTTATGCTAGTCTTGGTGTGGGTGTTGCCGTTCCCCTTGCTTATCGTTGTATGAACTTTGTTCTTGGTTTGGCTGATGATGGTTCAGGTTTGCCTGCGACTCCTCTTTCTTTTGTTTCTGCAAGTTATGTTGCTTGTGTTGATACTGATACGAGTTTGGTTGTTCTTTCTTACATTCATGTGGGTGCTATTGCTGCTACTGATGCTGTTGCTGGTCCTCGTGTGTATTTTTGCTTTTGTTGATTGTGTTCTCAGGTGTTACTGCTGCTCTTGGTATGGACAGTCTTGCTGCTTTTGCTGACATTCCGGTTGGTTTGGCGGCTGCTGCTGATTTTTACATAGATGTTGCTTCTCTTGCCGATGTTCCTGTCGAGTATGCTGCTCTTCCTTGATTTTTGCAATTGCTGCTGCTGCTCTCGCTGGTGTTCATGTGGATTTTTCTGCTCTTGGTTCTACTTCTCTTTCTGACTTTGATGTGGGTGCTTTTGTTAACCCTCTTGCTATTGGGAACCTAGAACTTGGGAGTGTGTAGGACGAGGAGGGGAGCTGGTGTTCATGTGGATGTTTCTGCTCTTGGTTCTGCTTCTCTTTCTGACTTTGATGTGGGTGCTTTTGTTAACCCTCTTGCTATTGGGAACCTAGAACTTGGGAGTGTGTAGGACGAGGAGGGGAGGGGACTGTAGAGACATGTTGGAGATAATATTTTAAGACAGACCTGAAAACAGGTACATAAGGCTCACACCCTATATGACACAGAGCAAGAATTCAAAGGCATATACTACAATGACATAGAAAGCAATAATATCCGAGGAATATCTATTAAAAAAAGGGAAGTAAAACAACTACTCCAAGGTACATAGCGCAAGGGTCAACAAAAACCACCCACATCAAAGTCAGAAAGAGAAGCAGAACCAAGAGCAGAAAAATCCACATGAACACCAGCAAGAACAGCAGCAGCAGTTGCAGAAGATTAAGGAAGAGCAGCATAATCGACAGGAACATCAGCAAGAGAAGCAACATCTATGTAAATATCAGCAGCAGCCTCCAAACCAGCCGGAATGTCAGGAAAAGCAGCAAGACTGTCCATAGCAAGAGCAGCAGCAACACCTGAGAACACAATCAACAAAAGCAAAATACACATGAGGTCCTGCAAAAGCATCAGCAGCAGCAACAGCACCCACATTAAGGTAAGCAAGAACATCCAAACTCATATCAATATCAACACGAGCAACATAACTTGCAAATACAAAAGAAAGAGCAGTCGCAGGCAAACCTGAAACATCGCTAGCTAAAGCTAGAACAAAGTTCATACAACGACAAGCAAGGGGTACAGCAACACCGAGAACGCAATCAACAAGAGCAAAATACACATGAGGACCAGCAACAGCATACTTATCCTCCACCACTTGCAAGCCACGGAGACGTTGTGGGCAACAGAGATTTGTTTTTTACTACACTCAGCGAATTTCATGCCGCACTCGGGACCAAATTATGGTAAGTATTTTGAATTTTTGGTTTAATGCTTCTTCTTTATATCCCATTTATGCACTATCACAGTATCCTCTCTGGTCATTTACACATTATATGATCCATATATTTGTAGATTTTGAATAAAGAGGCCTCTCCTCTAAAACCAACTGATTAAGCTTAATAGAACAGCAGAAAGAAAACAACTAACAGCAATAAAAAACAATGATAAAAATAAATTATTTACTGTCCTCTTAAAACATCTCAACATACATCAAAGAATTATTATTATTCAATGATTTTCAGAATCATAAATATATGACAGAATTCTGCTCTTCAAAACAGAGCTTCCTTAGTTTATTGTTGCTTGCAAAAAAAGAATATAGAATAGAGTAAATATAAAGAGAGTTCGATGCTCAAGGAAAAAACACCTAAACTAAGCATGAAACCCATATTTTATTCATAGAGGGAAAAAACTAGTTTTAAAACAAATAAAAACAGCTTTAAAGCAAAAAAACAAGTTAAGAATAGAAATTGATATGCCACGCATAGCTGATTGTGCAGATTGATTTTCTATGCTGGAATAAACAAAATCTTCGTAGCTTTTTCACAGCATCACTTATCTTCATACTCCCCCTTGATGCTAAGAGGGCTCATGATCTGATCACGAAGTAACTTAAACTGATCTCTCGCAACTACTTTGGTGAAGATATCTGCTAACTGATCCTAAGTGCTGATGTGTTTCAATTCAACTTCCTTCTTCTATACTAAATCACGGATGAAGTGATACTTCAAATCAAAAAATTTTGTTCTACTGTGATGAACCGGATTCTTTGCTAACTTGATGGCACTTACATTGTCACAATAAAATCACTGTAGGCTGAATCTATTTCTCACCAATTTCTTCTAAAACTTTTCTAGGCCAAAGAGCTTGAGTACCTGCTGAGGTAACTGCAACATACTCTGCTTCTATGGATGAGAGAGCAACCATGCTTTGCTTCTTGGAACTCTAAGTAATCAAACCAGAACCAAAAGAGAAACAATTTCCAGATGTAGACTTACGATCATCCATACTACCTCCCCAATCTGAATCACTAAAGCCAACAAGATTGAATCTTTTAGAAGAGTAGTAATGAATACCATAATTTAGAGTACCTTTCACATACCTCAAAATTCTCTTAGCTGCTTTCATGTGTATTTCTGATGGATTTGTCATATACCTTGAAACAAGTGAAATTGAATATGCTATATTAGGCCTTGTGTGGGTTAGAAACATCAAAGTCCCAATAATACTTTTGTAAGTTGTCTCATCAACTAATTTAGCACCATCATTCCTACTCAACACAACTCCATGAGCACTTGGAGTGGAGTATGGTTTACAATCAACCATGTCAAACTTCTTCAACATATCTTTTTGCATATTTGGTTTGGCAAATGAAAATTTTATTTTTACATTGATAAACCTCGATTCCTAAAAAATATTTCATGAGACCAAGATCTTTCATTTCAAATTCTTTCATCACAGCAATTTCGAACTCATCTTTCATCTTAGAACTGCTACCCATATACAACAAATCATCAACATACAAACTTATAATAAGAATATCATTATCTTCTTGTTTGTAGTAAAGGGTAGGTTCACTCTTACTTCTCTTGAAGCCATTCTCATGAAAGTATCCATCAATTCTTGCATACCATGCTTGGTGCTTGCTTTAGGCCATACAAAGCCTTCTTCAATTTGTAGACATGATTCTCTTTTCCTTCCACTTGAAAACCTTGTGGCTATTCCACATATACTTCCTCTTCTAAGTACCCATTCAAGAAGGCACTTTTCTCATCCATATGTTGTATGCTCCAATTCTTTTGAGCTGCTAATGAAATCAGCATTCTGATGGTCTCTTGTCTTGCAACTGGTGCAAACGTCTCTTCATAGTCAATCCCATACTTCTGTGTGAAGCCTTTAGCAACTAATCTTGCCTTATGCCTTTCAACACTTCCATCACTGTTATGCTTAGTCTTGTAGATCCATTTGGTGCCAATCTTCTTCTTGTCATGTGAAAGCTCTGTAAGCTCCCAAGTATCATTCCTATGAATGGAATCCATCTCTTCTTGCATTGCTTGCATCCAAACCTCATTAGTACATGCTTCTTCAAAACATGATGGTTCAAAATCAGCCTTGGTAAATAAAGCAAAATTAACTGTCTCACCTATTGGATTTTCTTCATGTGCTTGATTTGCACTCCTTTGATAAATATCACTCAAACTTTTTACCTTCCTCCTAGAACTTGGAGTTGAAGATGGACTTGAAGAATTAGATGAGGGGTTGTTTGGTGGATTTATAACACTTGGAACAACAACATTAGTTGGCTGCTCATGAACAATATCATCATTCAAAACAGATTTTGACTTCTCCATATGGCCTTTTTGATGACTATGACCATAAACTCCCCCTTCATCAAAAATCACATCTCTTGAAACAATAAGCTTATTAGTGAGAGGATTATATAACCTGTAATCTTTGCTTTCCTCACTATACCCAACAAAAATGCATGACTCACTTTTTGCATCTAACTTTTGTCTATTCTGATTAGGGACATGAACATAAGCTAAACAACCAAAAACTCTGAAATGATTAACATTAGGCCTTTTCTCATACCATGCTTCATAAGGAGTCAACTTCTCAAGTGCACTGGTGGGACTTTGATTGAGAATATACATTGCTGTAGCAACTGCATCTCCCCAATAAGAGTTACTCAATCCCTTGGTTTGTAACATACTCCTTGCCATTTCTACCATAGTGGGGTTTTTCCTTTCAGCTACCCCATTTTGTTGAGGCATGTATGGAGTGGTGAGTTGCCTCCTGATGCCATTCATATCACAATAATCTTGAAAGGCTCTTGAACAAAATTATCCTCCATGATCAGTCATTAAACATTTGATTTTACACACTTTCTCATTTTCCACAAGTGCTTTAAACCTCTTGAATGTATCAAGGGCTTCATCCTTAGCCTTCAAAAAATACACCCAACATTTTCGTGAGTAATCATCAATAAAAGTGATAAAATATGATGACTTACCCAAACTCTTTGTTTGCATAGGTCCATAGATATCTGAATGAACAAGTTGAAGGGGGTAATGGGACCTCCATGCAGTGCCTTTTGGAAACTTTTCTCTTGCATGCTTTCCTTTAGCACATCCTTCACAAACCTCCTTGTGTTCTTCAACCTTGGGCAAGCCAAAAACTAACGCTTGTGAGGTCAAAAGCTTCAAACTATGAAAGTTTAAATGGCCATACCTTAGATGCCATAGCCAACTTGTATCTTCAAATGCCATATTGGCAAAGCTGCTGTTATGTTCACAAAATCTCAATGGGAACATCCTATTTTTCGTCATAGGAACAACTGTGACTACTCTGTTTCCCTGACTCTTATCAAAAAATGTACATTTCTTATTTTCAAAGACAACTCTATAGTTCTTCTCACATTATTGTCCAACACTTAACAAATTATGTTTTAACTCAGGAGTGTAATAAATATCTTTAACACTCTTCATACCATCTTTTGTGTGGACCTCCATAGCACCTTTTGCAGCAACCACCAATGATTTATCATCACCAAGCTGAATCTTTGACTTGAAACTTTCATACTTTGTTGAAAACAACTTCCCATTTCCTGACATATAGTTAGAGAATCCATAATCTAGGTACCAAACATCTTTACTAGTATTTTCACCTTTAGAATAAGATAAAAATAAATTATCTAGAGGATTTTCATAACTTTCTTGAGCATAATTAACATTTTTACCTTCTTTTAATCTACATTCTCTTTCAAAATGTCCATACCTATTACAATGGTAACATTGAACATTCCTTTTATCAAATCTTCCTCTACCTCTACCTCTTGAACCACCTCTTCCTCTTGAACCACCCCTGCCTCTACCTTTTGAATTATTATGATTTTGACCTTTATTTTGGCTTTGATCGCTTTTGTTACTACTGCTGCCATCATTATTCTTTGTGATTTGTACTTTGGAGGAAAAGGCTTTCTCAACACTTTCCCCAAAATAATCTTTTAATCTTTCTTCATGTGAGATCAAAGATCCAATGAGGTAATTAAATTGAAGGGTTGTCAAATCCTTACTTTCTTCCATTATTATGGCGACATGATTCCATCTTGGTGTGAGAGATCTCAACACCTTTTTTATCAGAACCTCTGTGTTCACAGTTTCTCCAAGTGTAGCCATCTTATTGACCACATCTTTTATTCTGACACAATACTCACTCACACTTTCTGCTTCTTGCATCTTTAAATTCTCAAATTCTCTCTTCAATGTCTATAACTTAACAACTTGGACTTGATCATTGCCTTGGTAAGATTCTTTTAGAGTCTTCCAGGCATCCTCAGCTATCTTTGCACCTACAATTCTTGGAAATAGACTCTTGTCTAGAGCTATTTGAATATGAAACAATGCTTGAAAATTCTTCTTCTTAGCCTCCTTCCTGGCTGTTCTTTCATTGACTGGGAGGGCATTCCAATCAGCTGGCTCCTGGTAACCTGATTCAACAATCTCCCACAAATCTTTTCCTGTTAAAAAAATCATCATTTTTATGCACCAATAATCATACTCATTTCCATCAAATTCTGGAATGGGCAAGCTGTTAGAATTCAACATGATAATCTTTGGTGAAATTCAAACAACTAGATCTTAAACCCAAAACAAAATACTTGCTCTGATACCAAATGTAGATTTTGAATAAATAGGCCTCTCCTCTAAAACCAACTGATTAAGCTTAATATAACAGCAGAAAGAAAACAACTAACAGCAATAAAAAACAATGATAAAAATAAACTATTTACTATCCTCTTAAAACATCTCAACATACATCAAAGAATTATTATTATTCAATGATTTTCAGAATCATAAATATATGACAAAATTCTGCTCTGTTTCAAAACAGAGCTTCCTTAGTTTATTGCTGCTTGGAAAAAAAATATAGAATAGAGTAAATATAAAGAGAGTTTGATGCTCAAGGAAAAAACACCTAAACTAAGCTTGAAACCCATGCTTTATTCATAGAGGGAAAAAACTAGTTTTAAAACAAATAAAAACAGCTTTAAAGCAAAAAACAAGTTAAGAATAGAAATTTATATGCCACGCATACCTGATTGTGCAGATTGATTTTCTACGCTGGAATAAACAAAATCTTCATAGCTTTTTCACAACATCACTTATCTTCATAATATTGCCTCTGTATTACTATATGTTTGTATGTATATAACATGAGTATGTCTAAACATTTTAATATATGCACATATGTATCGTGATTCAAATGAATACTCGGTGATTAGGCAGTACCTGCCAAGACACCTTCATTGACTTTCAATCTCAGAACATCATATCAGATGTGGTGTTCTTTTCATGAAAGTTGCTCATTAAGAAGGTACAGTTATGTAAAGCTCACGTTCACTTAATATTATTAAACTTTTAACTATTAAGTGTACACTGAGGATATTATATTCAAGTCCATATTGCATTGTAACAATTATTTGCCATGGGTTTGACCTGGCATGTGAGGATGTACTTACTATGCTCTTTGGTTCTAGCCCATGATTGTTACAAAGCCCATTCTTTGGCAATGTAGATATACATACCTCCTTCCACAATAACCTACTTCCTATAGATGCATCCATTTAGCTTCCCTAAGCTGTACATTCTCGAGGTGCACCTCCTCCCTTACCCCTTCCATGCATGTTTTTGTAGGTGCAACATTATTTTTTTGTTTTTCTCTGAAGAGAATGCTATTCAGTTAACATACAGAAATGGTTTATGGAAGTCACTTATCTACTAGATGCAATAGGTTTCAAAAGTAGTAATAGGTTAGAAGTTCAATATATACAACACTACATCAAATTATCAATTGCCTCACTAGGCTAGTTTGCATAAGATGCACAATTATTATGCATACACAATAAAAAATAGATACTTAAGTAACACAAGATTGAAATAGAACTAAAATGTTTTCTATGACTCAAGACTCAATTCCTGCATATGGGACTGCAGGAAAAAGATACTAAGGAATAAGCTAATTAATACACTTGAAGTTCCATTAACCTTTGTTCTCCTTTGCCATCTTCATCAAATCTAAGCAATATTAACTTTTTCAAAGTTGTACTAATGTGTCTTAAGGAACAGGATATGTGATAAACTTGCAGTTCCATCATCTTTTCTTTTCATGTTCCTTCTTCATCAATGCCTTTGTATCCTTATCCTCTTTTCATATGTCTAATAGTATCTTTCATCCATGTGTTGATTTTCTCTTGAGTTGCTACTCTACTTTTTATTTCATACAAGGCATTTTAGTGGTTTATGTTTGGGACCAATCAGCCATTGGATAATACTAGTTCTTCTTTATTTCTTCATGGACACCATGATGCTCTTTGGTTCTAGCCAAGGGCATCTCTTTCATGAGCACTAGAATTTGCATCAAATCTGGAACCTCCATAAATGTTTCTTTTAGGGTTTCTCTATTCTAAATTATTCTACCATGATTGTGTATCCAGAATGTCTGTAGAAACACCATTCAAGTTTTAGTGTTGGAAATTTGTGAAACCCTTCAAATTATGTGGAAAGCGAAGAACTTCTGGAGAGCCATGGCCACTACAGGTGGCAAAGAAATTGCCAAAACTATTGACATCTTTCAAGATGTGGATGAATTTTGATTATTGGGCATTACAATGGCTGGTATTTGACAATGTTATGGAAAAGCTTGCTATCAGTGGATGACCATGCTAACTTGTAACTATAGTTTTTCTAATGGTTTATCACGTTCTGGAGTCGAACATTATACAGGGTGAATTCCATGTCACTTCATTTAGTATATTGGCCTTCTATACTATGCTTTTGCATGGAAAAGCATATGCTTTTTCTATTCTTGTCTAGGATATACTAGCTTTTGTTAGCAAACATCAATATATTTTTTCAATTTTTCAATTGCTAGTAATTAATATGTTCAATTATGCTTGTGATCACTATTTCCGTATTTGTTATATGCAACCTTTTGATAGTTAGGATGTCCTTAAATTGTTTCTTTCTTAATCTTTAACACATTTGTGTGGTTAACTTGTATCGAAGCAAATTTAACTGAACCTGGCAAGGTGAATCTCATTTAAGGTACTGAAGTTTTCAATGTGCGGTATCCCGATAATAGGAGGCAAGGATTTGGATCTCCATCTTCTATACAAAGAAGTGAAAGCTCGTGGGGGGTAGAAATGGTAAGACAGGGTTAAAATCTTCTTATTTGATTAATAAGTTTTAGGTAAACATGTTTAATTTTAAATCCTGGTTTTATTAAGATTGACTATTCTTCTTAGCTTCCTATTATACCGTTCGCTCAATTTTAACATCATCGAATCATCAAATTTATGGTTCAGTTGACACTACAGAAAGGACTGCATTTCTAAATAGCAAAATATCTGACACACTTAACATTGATTTTGCTATGGATTTGCCAGTTTTCTCTAACACAACCAAAGGTTTATGCATACTCATTTTGCTTCTCATGCAGTTAAGCTTTCATGTTTGATATTAAAAAAAAAACATATGATATGGACTTTAGAAGATATAATTGTGCATGGTACGTTCAATATTTGTTAATGTGTGACAGCAAATTTACTAACATGTTACTTTCAATTGTCTCCTGAAAATTGAGAAGTCACAAGGTATGTGCTCTAATTTCCTTTTTATCAATGTCACAGATTGAGGACAACCTAAAACGTTGAAGGTGTGTGTTTGATATTTTATTAATATATGTTTGTTTTGTTTCTACTGATTAAAATTTAATTTATTTGATATTTAATGATGGTCTTAATTTTCTTTACTAGATATTTTAAATATCATTTATATTCTTTTCAATATTACTTCTATTTTCATATATTGATGAGGTACTAGATCAGATTTCAGATTGTGATATTGCTATCAGGATTCAACTGTGTAGTTTTAGAGTCAAACTCATTGACCCATGTTTTATGAATAGTGGTTCACAAGAACTCATCTCTCATGATAATGAATATTCCACTTAGCACTCATTGCATCTAGGTGATGCTCACAAGGTCAAGCACTGGCCCTCCAAGAAGGTCACCCATCCCAGTATTACTCCAACTCAAACACATTTAACCACATAGTTTTTTTCCCAAGATTAAGCCCAAAATTTAGATGTTAATAACATATTTTGCATTTAAAGCTCAACTAATTTCACATATTAATGCATATATATTGCAGAGGTTTCGTAATTTTATATGTTGAAGATAAGGGACTAGGCCGGATTTCACATATTGATGCGTATTTACTGCAGATTTTTCCTCATTTCATATATTGAAGATAATATTTATATTGTCTAAAAATACTCTTGTAATTGTCAACATATGTTGCACTTAAAACTTGACCCATTTCACATATTGATGTGTATTTATTGCATTGTTTACCTTATTTCATATGTTGAAGATAATATTTATATTTTGTATGAAAATACTCTTGTAAGTAATACCCAAGTATAGTTTTTCAGGATAATGAACAATATCAAAATATATTGACAGATTGTTTTATGATTATAGTCGAATAAATATATTACAATAGATGGTCACCATTTAATAGTAATACCAATTATTCAGATATGAGTAATTAAATTTCTACAGTATCTTATATGGTAGACGAGTAGATCTAATTTTCCTATTCCTCCAAGGCTGAGAAACTTCAATTTATAGGTTTTTAATATTTTTCACATAATCAGACCTAAGCTCTTGTATTTTGATTTTGTTTTGCTTTGTAACACAAATAAAATAATGATAACAGTGAAGGAAACATAAGATATAATCTCACTATGATATTTACAGTTGGCATGTGCCAAATTATTGATAGTCACTAAACTGTGGATTCTAATGTTAAATTCATATCCATTTGCAGAATATTAGCGGAAGAGCTTGATGGATCTAACTAACACGCCGTCCAACTGGTTTGGCCACAGATGTTCAGTCTACCATGGAGTAGCTAGGTTTGTACATACATATATTTTCTCTCATTTATATATATATATACCATTACCATTACCTTTACCAAATAAAGGACTAGTTTGAAGTAACATTATGTGGGACTCAATGCAGGCATAGGTGGATAGGGAGATATGGACACCTCGAGAGAAAAGAATGTGGAAGTACCCAATGACAACATGTTTTCAAAAGTTGGTCGTGCCTTTGAAACAACTTATCCTTCTTGAATATAACTAAATGGAGCTGCGAGAGAAGTGTGTGATGGAAAAGAGGAATCTCCCATCACCAGTCCATGGGTGGCTGCCATAGTTTTTGAGATTACATGCCCATTAATGGTCGTAGGTGCACTATTGTCTGTGCAGGAAGATATGTTCCCAATGCTAGCCTGCCACCTTCCATCACTATGATGTCTGCCAAGTCATATGATGGATTTGTAGAGCTATGTTAGGTCAATGTTGGCATTTATATTAATCAGCTTATCAGTGACATAAATTACTTTCACCTTTCTACATCAAATTCGATATGATGTAAAAGCCATTATGAGCAGTACGTTGCCCATAGGAGGGAAATCAAAGCGGATTAGTGTTAAAGTACAAGATCAGGAAAACACTGGGGAGGAAGATGATTCTCTATACAATCTGTTGAGCTTCGAACCTCCAACCATTTATGTACTAGAAAGCATTGGGAACATATCTTCCTGCACAGACAATAGTGCACCTAAAACCATTAATGGGCATGCAATCTCAAAAACTATGGCAACCACCCATGGACTGGTGATGGGAGATTCCTCTTTTCCATCATACACTTCTTTCATAGCTCCATTTAGTTGTATTCAAGAAGGATTATTTGTTTCAAAGGCTCCACCAGCTTTTGAAAACATGTTGTCTTTGGGTACTGTTGTGCCCTTAGCACACACACCCCGTTCGGAACGGGGACCCTCTTTTCTTTCACCTCGTCGGGTCTTTTGGGGCTGCCTCATTTTGTGTGCCCCTCCTTTTGATGTTTCTCATGATCGATGTTTCTCCAAAGTTCCATCATAAATCGATCATGCCTCTGCTTTTGGTTTTCTACTACCTTCCTGGGCCTCGTGGAATCCCTTTGGCATTTTCGCCCTAAAACGGCCTTGGGCCCCTCCGGGCCTGGGCATCTAGGGTTCCCTTTTCGGGTTTCCCCTTTGTAATCACCGTCCTTCGGGGCATTCGTCGAGCGTCTGCCCGCCCCTCGGGGTCCACCCTGCCGCCCGCCGCCTGAAACTTGCATAGATTTGCAGGACGGCGCCTGCCCCTTCGGGCCCCAAGACCCGAAAGTTCACTTCCGGACTTCCGTTTTGGTCTTGTTGTCCGCGACGGCTAGCCTTTGGCAGCCTCCCATTCCTCGGGCCCCGCCGTGGTTTTTTCCGTCGATGTTTCATTTGTCCCTGCCCGGCGCCAACCGTTCCGGGCCTGACTCCCCAGAATTCCATTTCTCGAATTCCGTGGTGGTCTTGCCGTCGTCGATGGTGGATACCTTCCGGCTTCCCGCCCTCTGGGCCCTGGGCCACTCCTCGCCGTTGCTGTTCAAAGTTGCTGAAAATCAAACGGCAACCGTCATGCCACGTCTTCCCAGCCGCTAGGTCCCGGCGTCGCCGCCATCGCCGCCGACCTAATTTCAAACTCACCAACCTTTTCCCGCGGCCGTACAGGTAATTAATGTAGGTATTAATGGCGGTTGGGGTATAAAATGCCCAATCCACCGAAGTCATTTTCAAAATCCGAATTGGAGCGAGTTGGAGAAGGAATCTTTTGGAGCCCACCGTCTTCAAAGCGTCACGATCATCGCTATCAACTTCATTTCGTTGACCCCCGGTGGATCCCACACCTCCCCGCTCTGTGTGTTCGAGGTAGGTGACCAATTTTCTCTCTCGTGTGTGTTTTTCATAATTTTGAAAGATCTAAATGGATGAACAATTAGTTAGGGTGGCATGAAATCAAAGAACACCAAATTGTGCTCATAACCCATATGTTTAAAAACTGGCAAACCTATCAGAATTGCCCTCGCCGCCGACTCAGGACTTTTCCGCGGCGCGGCTGTTCTTCGCACAGGGTGATTCCTCGTCCCAGGTCTGAGACCTCCCTTTGCCATCAAAGATCAAACTTCAAACTCTCGCCGAGATGGCAATCCTCCCCATTGGGCCAAGTCCGTCGAGTTTCCCTACCCGGGCTTCCATTTAAACTTCGCTGCGCTTGAACTGTGAACCTGCTCCTGCCTCCCGGCTTTCGAGCCCCAGAATGTCCATCGCCGTCTGAACTTTAAAATTGAGTAGGTGTCCTTTTGTCGTGTCGGGTTCCAGACCCCGGGCTTCCGTCCCTGGAGTTCTGCCCTATTTTTCGCCGTCTCCAACAGAATTCGTGCCATGGCTTCCCGCGCCTCGGCCTCCGTCCTGACCCTCGCTGTTAACCCTTGGGCGATATCATATTTTTGCATCATTTTCTCCTTTGGCCCCCAGATGTCGGGCCTCTGTGGCTAATATTCTGTCGTTTCCCATGGCAAGACCTTTTTGGTGAAGTCTCATCTGCCACCCGACCCCCAGACCCCGGCTCCTGGAATTCCGTCTTCGGAAGTCCGGTGCTCTCTTGCTGTCCAAGCTCCTACCCCGCCATTTGCCCTCCGATGCCCTGGCCTCCAGGCATCGGTGTCTGGACTGTCATCCTTGGAAGACCGCCTCTCGTGCGTCACGGCTGGCAGAAAATGTCAACCGGTGCCCCGGCCGCCGGGCCCCGCCTGGCCGAATGCCGCCAGGCCTAAACAATGCACGCATTGGCAGCATTTTAGCCCTTCGGGCCCCGGTTCTCGGAATTCCACCTTAGGATTTCTGTCTGCTATTTTCCATTACCTAATGCCATCACCTAGCCGCCTTCCGGCCTGAAACCTCTGATGCCTCTTAAATCTATCCAAATGATCGCCAATCTGGAATCTGACCTCACCCACGTCCCAAATTTTGCTCTTCTTGATTAGGGGCCTCCTAAAACATTGAAATTTGGCTAAGAAGGGTCTCTAGGAGCTTTTGGCTGCGTTTTCCCTTCTAGACAACATTCCTTCCAGGGAAGTCTGGCCCTCCAGGCCCGGATTGTCCAAATGCCCTGAAACGAAGATCAATAACTTCTAGAGATGAGATTTATGATATACTTGATTGATTGTTTAGATGTTATTTTGAAAATATGGACTAACATGAATGCTTTTGATGTTTTATTGTGCTAACTTTGCCTTTGCTTGCAGGATACATGGAATTTGCTACAGGAACTTCAGGGGCCTCTGCCGAAAAGGACAAGGTCAAGAAGTCAGGAAGGACCCCTCAGGGAAAGGAAGACAAGGATCAAATGAAGTATCAGTTCCAGGGTGAGCTGCTCCACTCAAAGGTCTCAATGGACTAGAAGGAGATTTCAGATACAAATATTGGCCAGGTTGACATAGATGAATTCACTCAGAGGGTCAAGGTTAACCCGACAACAAAAAATGCCAGATTAATACGAAAATGTAGAATAGCCAAGGCCGCCAACTTCCCTCCCTCTCTGGTGGCACCCGAACTAGTGATGGCTTGTCGAGAAGCCTATCAAACAGACACCAGAACGATTATGGATAAGGAGGGGAACATCCTCTCAGACATGTCACCAGAAGGGATTACGAAGACATTCCACATTGCCACATTCCAACAGATGGAGGTCCCCATGTTGAAAGAATTCCGAGCGGTGTGGGATGCTAATCCATTGGGGTGGAAAAAGTCAATCAACCTCCATTGGCTTAAGGAAAAATGGGGCAGTGATGTGAAGGTTCCCCAAGAACTTTTCCGTAGCGATTTCCACGAGGACTACCATGACTTGGTGACCATGTTAAGCAGGGTCATGGGTTTTCCAATGGCTGCCTACTTCTAGGAGTGGATGGCATACTATATTGAGTAGATCCTGAGAGGAAATGAGGACACTACAACCAAGGTCTCATTCGATTGGGGAAGCATCATTAGAAACTGCTTTCATGAGCAGTTTTTCAACGTGAAGAAGATTTCTAAGTTCTACATGACCTCCTACCTAGTGTACTCCCTGGCAGGTCAAAGACAATACAGTGGGTTATTTGTGGCACCCGATCAGGGGCATAAGCGAGGGCTGAAACCGTTTGACAAATATCCACAGCTCCAATATCGCAACTTCAAAAGGGAATACTGCCAGGTCAATGACACCATCATTGGCCATATAATTAGATTGATCGCTGGAGATTTCAAGAGGACGGTCTCCCACAGCGCCAGGGTGCTCTTAAAAGAGTATGCTTTTCTGTTCATCTAGTTCCCCAAGTTCACCTACATCCGGGCCCAGGTTTTCACGGAACGGCTGAATAGATTACCACAGTACCCAAATGACAGGAGCATCCTCCTGGAGCTTTCTCGATAGCTCCAACATATCCAGGCATTCTTTAGAAATAAACACATAGCGGGGATTTCCTACCCCATGACCCTTGGCTAGGGCCTGTATCGATTATAGACTTCTCAATGTGCTAGTAATTATGAGAAGGAGCTCAAGGATTACCATTTCGACTAGTACACTGCTCGCCTGCGGATGGATCCATATGGCCACGTAAGGAAGGCACTGGGGCTGGCATATGCCCATCAATATCATATTGAGGATTTCTGGGCCGACTATAAGGATGACAAGGAGGTGCGCACAAGTCACTACATGTGCATGACAGTACTATTCCTAAGAAGGGTGCAATCGTTCCTGATACTAGACCACGCCGAGGAGGATGAGTCCATGATCATGCACCCAAGGTACCCTACAGTTGCTAACTTGCCAATACCGTCGATTGACTGGGATGAACAAGAGGTCGATGACCTAGATACAATCACCCAGTCAATCATAACTCGTACTAAGGAGTGGGTCAATGGGCAGGTGGTGCACCTAAAGTGACAAGGAGTAGTCCTAACATATGAAGGGCACAAGAGTGAGCTGAGTGCCACGGAGGACGTTGTTGCCACCATGTCCACCGGCAGGACCTCCAAGTCTCCTCCGATCACTAGGTCCCAGAAGAGGAAGGGAATGGAGACTGCACAGTCTCTAGATCCCAAGGAGAAAGCAAAGAAAGAAACGGGAGGCTCATCTCCCAAAAGGCTTAAACAAGCGGTGAGTGCGGAAGAACCCTGACCTCCTTTAGCTCTTCTTGCTCCTCCTGTTGCACCGCCCACCTCACTAGCTATGGTCGCCGCATCTCCGCTAGCAGTGGACATTTCTGTCCATCTTGCTCCTTTGCCTCCGACAGGGTCAGTAGTCATCATTGATTCCTCTTCTGGCATAACCACTCCTCCTTCCTCTGCTACCATGTTTCCAATTACTTCCCTCCCTTTGGCAACAATAACACTACCTATTCCTGCTGCCACTATGCCTAAGGTTCTTACAAGACACATGCAAAACCTCCCACCGGAGCTCTCACAGATCTTAATGGACCCAACTCTCTAGCCAGCCCTCGCCTAGGTCCTTGCAACAGCTCAACCTTCACAACCACCAATAGGGTTGCCAGCTATGGAAGCTACAATGCAAATCTTGAAAGAGTTGGAGGATCAGGAGTAGGAAGCCTTGAAGTCTATCGAGGAGGAGGCTGACGAGTATCACGAGCACCCCGAGTATGAGCACCGAACTATCAACAGGGTGGTCTATGAGGAAGAGGAGACAGGCTCTTCTAAGAGTGGAGATGAGGAGGGTGGCTCGGGTGCCAAGGAAATCATCTAGACTTTCGATGAGGACCTTGAGGAGGAGTTGGTATAGCAACTAAAGAATGTTGGGGAGGAGGCAGAAAAGTCACCACATGGTGAAGAGGGGCAGCCGCAAGAAGAGCAGCAGATAAAATATTTGGCTGTGGCTGCGACCCATGCTATCAAAAGCCCTGGGGCCGAGGCTACTGAAGAGAAGAAAGAAGAAGAGGCAGTGAAAGAAGAAGGTCTCACCTAACAGCCGTCCACCAAGCTGTCCATCAAACGCCTCGTGTTCATTCGTGACTCTGACAAAGAGGTGGAGGATGTTTCCCCAGAGAAGGAAGAGCCCCATAAGGAGAAAGAGGCAGAAGTCTTGCCTTTGATGGAGAAGGGTGAGGGCAGCCATGATGCACCCAAGGATAAGTTTGTTGTGCCCAATTGGTTGGAGAGGCAACTTGAGAAGACGACTCCTATGCTGAAAGACCCAAGGGCAAGATTGGAGGCCATCTTGGCTCATTCCCAGATCATAATGAAGAAGGAGAAGAAGCCCAAAGTCTGTTCCAAGATAACAATGGATGCTTCTGGCTCCCGAGCAGCACAAATTGTGACACCTACTATTGGCCAGGCAGGGGTGAGTTACAGTATCTCAACCATTGACTTGGGGACAACAACTAGAGAGAAAAAGGTTGAGCACCTGGAGGAGTCAGTGGCCACGATGGTGCACCTGATAAAGCAGGACAAGGTCTCTAAGGATGAGCTTAAAGCGTAGGTTGCTGCCCTAATAGACTACATACAAGAATGGTCCCCAGAGGACGACCTGCCCACCACCTCCATAGTTGCACTGCAGTTGCTCTCTAAAGAACATATTGACAAGATGGAGAGAAGGAAGAACTTGGAGAAAACCACCATGGATTGGTTCTGACAAGTCGCATACGTCAGAAACATGGGAATCAACTGGACTGTGTGGACAGCCAACAAGTTCTTGGACTTGATGGAATCTTTGGAGGGCACGAAGAGGCTCTACACTAATTTCCCTGCAACCTACGACTCCACCTTCCCAAGGATTGAAGCTATCCTTCAAATGCCTGTGGCCACGTGGGAGGAAAAGTTGGAACTTAAAGAAGAAAATCACAGGCTAGTGGATGTGTGGCACAGAGACCTCGACAACCAGAAGGAGAGGTTGGAGAAAATCCTGGGCAGGGTGGATCTAGATATTGAGTGGATCAAGGAAATCTGGGCGGAATGCGCCAAATACCTTAAGCTGATGATGGGCTATGATATGCCCACCGTGCAAATGGATCCAAAAAAGATCAAGCTATACTTCCAGGAGAAAATGAAGGATAGGACAGCTGGAAAAGTCACAACGGAGCTCCTAAGTTTTGCTGCCCGTGCCTTCGACCGATCAGAGTTGTTCAAGGACCAAGGCTCTAAGTATGACAAAGATTGGAAAAGGCTGGAAGAGAACGCTAAGGAATGGAGCTACCAGGCATTGCGATGTGAAATCCTTGAAATCGACAAGCTCCAGGCCATCATCCTCATGTACATAGAACACGCAGCTTCTGAGGAGGAAGAGGACAGCCCAACCAAAGATAAAGACCTTCCTGAAGAGTAGATACATCAAAGAAAAAACAACAATCTGCTACATGATGAAAGAGCTATAGTGTCATCCACAAGAGGACGAAATAGGGAAGGGACAAAAATGTATTTTTTAATTGAGATCTATATGGGGGTAGGTGAAACCCTATTTTGTAATGAATCTTGGCCACACAATTGTACTGAATCTTGTCCATTCATTTAACTTTTGGAAAACTATAAATAGGGCACTCCTCTCATTTGCAAAGGGAGAGTTGAGTTGTTGTAAAGACATGCTGCTGAAATTTATAAGAAAAGACATTGACTTGGTGTATTTTCCTGGTTTCTCTCATGTTATTTGATTCATTCTCCAATATGAGATGTTTAGCTTAGATCTTGTTGCTGTTTAGTTAGCTATTTACTTTCTTTGGATAAATCTTAGGAATGTTGTTGGGTGATTGTAAAAATTCTTGCTTTGTTGATGATTCCTTAGTCCATACTTTTTGTTGTTTGCTGAAGGTAGATAGCTGTGTAAAGTTAGCCTGGACTTGATTTGAAGCTGCCCCAAACATTTATCTTTGATTCATGCATGTATGTGGTGGATGAAGGATGAAATATCTACAGCCCTTAGAAGATAGCACAATTTCCATGATACTGTGAAATTCCTGATTAAGTGGGATATTGTTTTATGGAATTGTCCATTACAGGAACTCCATTATCACTATTCATAGCAAGTTTCAGACTTAGGAACTTTTCCTATCCTTCACCCTTTCCCTTTTTTTTTAGTAGTTGATTTGTGTTAAGGTTCATTGCACATTGTAAAGCCAAATCCAATAACTAGATGGAGTCCAAGATTGTTGTTTGAACCTACAGCCAACTCATAATAGCTTTTATCCTAAGAACTCCATTTTAAGATCCAACTTCATGCTTTGTGTCCGCACTTTGTATTTTCTGTAAGACCACCTTGTGATTCGAGCAAATCACATCAAACTACTGAGGTATCTAAGCACTGTCTTGACCTAACATCCAAGAGACCTTGGGATAGTGTTCTGCAATCCGATTGTGGAAGATTGTTTTTCAAGAGAGGTAGTGCGCCTATGCACTACTTGTGTTGAGAAGTGCATAAAAACACCATCAACAGAACTGGCGCTAGAGGGAGGGCAACGCTCGAAATACTAAGCTATGGGATAAAGTGAAGCTAGATTGAATTGGATCATTCTCTTTGGAAAGGTTTCAAAGATTTCTATGGTCAACGCCAAACAAGGGAGAATTCGAAGAATTACCGCCTCCCATGAGGGCGAGGCGGGCTCAAGGAAGTAATATTACCTCTTCCTCTTCCTCCATTCCATCCACCTCCATTTCATCTTCACCTTCATTTGGCTAGCCTTCATCTTCCACCCAACCATCTCAAAAAGCATTTGCACATTCTACCTCCGGCAGCCAGGGGTTCACTCCTCTCCCAACCCTTCCAGCCTGAGGCACCGTCTAGATAGCCATAGCTCAAGTGCAGCCCCAGATTGTTGTTGTAATCCTCATTTTCCAATAGCAAACGCTACCTTTGCTTCCCCCCATGGCTTGGCTAGTGCATAACCCTTCGTCGATACATTTTGTTGTGTACAATGATATGCCCAAGAATCCGGAGGGCTTTTGTTTGAAGTTCCACCTGCGAGATCTGCAAAGAAGAGCTGAGGAGCATATCAAAATATTCAAGACGGCGGTCATCAAAATGTAAGTGGACCACGAGGACATTGCTTATCGCCTTTTTCCGCATTCATTGGGGGAAGAAGCCTTCTATTGGTATATTAACCTGTCGAGGGGGTCCGTCACCTCATGGAACTTGATGAAGAATGCCTTTCTGTAGAAATACAAGATCCCCATCAACCCTTTAGAGCTTTACCAACAGTTCATGTCTGTCAGAAGGGAGGTCAACGAACCTATCAGTTCCTTCAATGACCGCTTCCATCGGGCTCACATGAGGCTTCAGGATCCATACCTCCATAATGATGTAGTAGCTCTCCTGGTCTATTATGCGGCGCTAGACAACCTCACGTTGGCTTTGGTGAAAAGGATGTGCCCACCACCCGCTACCCTATTGGCCGCCTATGCAGAAGCCGTCGTCGCTAGTGTGGACTTGGAGAAAAATATCTCTGGCCCGCTGCCCTCGTTGGGGCCGGTAGCCCACCCAATGCATATTCAAGGGCTTAATCAGGTGTTTTCTCATCAAGCCCCTCTTATGAACCAGGTACCCCAATTGCCTATGGTACCACATCTTGGGCAGCCGTTGAATTATGCGCCTCCCACGTCTTCCTATTTGCAGCCCCAATAGCAGTACAACTATTCCCAGATTACTCCGTAACAACATGCATATTCTCAATAGCTCCAGGCGCCGTTGTACCTCTCAAGACCAGACCTTCCTCTGGCCTACCAAAAGTAGCCACCGGCCCCGCCCACTTTTCTCCAAAATTTGGCCTCGTCGCCCGGAGGAACAACTGAAAAAGAAAAGCTAGAGGAGTTAACTGAGATGATCAAGAAAATGTCCATGTAGATGGCACATCTAAAGAATCAGAATAATCAATTGTAGGACTCCTAGCATAATTTCCAGGCCAATTTCAACCGAGATAGCTGAGATAATAGGGACGGCAAGGACAATCATGTGGTAGGCACTTCCTCCAGGCAGAATTATGAGAGGGGCCAAAACACCAATCAAAATACATAAAGGAGACCTTCTCAAAAGTAGAATTGCACATGGAACACCAGGCCCAATAATGGTGGAGTCCCCATGCCTTTTGATCAACCGACAAGTAACGACAAGACATCTAGCAGTGTATACCTGGCTGAAGCAGTCTTATCTGGATGGTGTCAACTTCACAAAACTAGTAGACATTCTGAGCTAGATTGTCCTGAGTTCTAGACAGCTGCTGAAATCTTCCAGGTGGAGGTACAAAATGTGGTTGACAATGCCAACTACAGGGACATCATCCCATCCGAGCCATATGACTCCTCTTGTCTGGTGGTCAATCAAGCGTCATTTCCGTGAGGTGACCGCAACGAGCCCAAAGTCGAGCCTACTCCTGTCGAGGGTGAAGAAGCGCAAGAGGTAAGTAATGAACAAACCTTGGCTTAGCTCTTTAATTCAGTAGACAATGGACCGGTAGATGAAGAAGAACCATTTATAGATGAGGTCCACATGTTTCATCAACGGTCAAGTCCTTACTTCCTTAGGAATAGACAAGCAAGTAGGCCCTTTACAACCTCTACCCCACCAAACAATTTTGCCACTCCGCCTGATCCAAATGCCAGTAATAACCCTGGGCTTCCTAATATACCCACCCAATACCTCAACAAGAACGGGTCTCGAAACCAGTCGCAAAATTAGCCTCAAGGCCAACCTCAAGATCTGTCTGGACAAGCGAAGGTCCAAACCCCTAATTCTGCTATAGGCCAGGCTTTTAGCACAGAAACCGAGCAGATGGGCAAATATGTAGCAAAAAAGTTCAAAAAGGTAAAAATTAGCTTGTCAACCTTTGAATTACTCAAAGTTCCTGCCATGAGGCATGCCTTCTTTAGGGTCCTTAATGGGAATTCATCTTGTAATATGACACAAGAAACCCCAGCTAAGATGGTAACCTTTGAAGAACCTAGGAAAGAACTGGAGATACAGGACAATACCGGAAGAAGGAATGATGTTCCCGTAAATCAGTCAGCAAGTAGACAAATTGAAAAGGAGCCAGAAAGGGCTAATAAGCAGCTTTCCAAGGACCAACTGTTTAAGAAGACCAGGGATATAGATAATGAGAGGAACAAAGGTCAAATAGCTCATATGGACATGCCTATGGGTATCCTCCAAGGGAGACCAGAAACTCCCCCTTTCCTGACCACCATTAGGATCTTTGGGAAGAACCTGCATAATTGCCTACTTGATTCGGGAGCGTCTGCCAATGTCATGCCTTTGGCTATCTGCAAAGCTCTCGACATCACTCCCACACCTTCAAAGAGAAAGGTGACCCAGCTAGACAAAACAAAGATCAACATCATGGGTGAAATAAACTGTATCCCGATGCAGATTATCGTAGACCCGTGGATACAACAGGTCATTGATATTCAAGTGGCTGACATTCCCGATGCATATGGAATCATTCTAGGAAGGGAATTCACTAAGGTACTAAATGGGTACACTGCTACAGACCTTTCTCACATGTGGCTGCCATGGAAGGGGCTGCCAAATCAGATCCGTGTCGACCGTGAACTCTGTATGAAGTATATGATCACAAAATACAATAACCTCAGTGAGGTGTTGTTTGTTGAGACTGATTTAGGAAATTATCACCCTTTTGCCTACCAAAATGAGGTCAGACTTCAGGAAGAACATGCAGATGAAGTGTTGTTGGTGTTGTGCAGCCCTTCAACCAATTCTACACAAATGCCCCCAAACACAGAAACATTGGTAGAAGCTGATGATGAGCCTGATAAGGATGACAACTGGGGATTGCTCAATGGCTTCCAGGAATTCATGGAAAAGTGCGCAAAGGACTAGCTCAGCTTAGGGGCCTGAATGAATTTCTAGGATCTCTTATTGCCGAACTGGTGTAGGGTTCACAATGCTGCACATTCCAAATTTGATTGTTGCTTGTGCCAAGCAGTAGTGGCGCATGTTATAAAAATAGCTGCTCCTCAGATGGAAATGCCAAAGGAGGCACCACAAGAATTGCCAGTTGATCATAGCCTCAAATCAAAGAATTTCGTTGAGATCATAGGGTCAACCGTCCAGTCGAAAGGGAATGGAAGCTCAATCAAACCTGAAGATAAGGAATCCTCCGCATGCTGGATGCTCCGATTTGATGGATCAAAGTCGAGGCAGGGAGCTAGAGCTGGGTTGGAACTCATCAACCCAACAGGTAAAAAATTTCTCGCTACCCACTGATTGCAATTTTATTGCACTAATAACGTAGCGGAATATGAGGCCTTGGTCCTTGGTCTTCTTATGGCCTTGAAGAAAAATGTAAAAGTGCTACAAGTTTTTGGGGATTCCGCACTCGTAGTTAAAAAAGTTAGGAAGTTGTATTCCTATCATGATCGAAGACTCACCAACTATAGGCACAAGGTCTGGGATCTCCTAGAGGGCTTAGATGCATTCAACATACAATTGATCCCTCATGCTCAGAATCACACAGCTGATGCCTTGGCTCAAGCGGCTAGCACGCTGCAACCCCTCTCTTTGTCTGGGCTCAAGAAATTTACTATTGAGCTAACATCCATGCCATCAGTCCTAGATAATGTTACCCATTTACAAGTCTTGAATGACGACAAGCATATCCTCCAGTTCATCACAAGCTCTGATGTCTTCGCAGCTCAAATGATTGATGAAACTGATCTACAAGAGGCTAAATTGGACATAGAGGGGGTCATCAACCTCAAAACCAATACGATCCCCAAAGACATGGTTCAGTTGGAATGCATTTTTGACTTGGATTAGATTAGAGATCAGGATCATCAAACAAAAAAGGATGCCATAAGCAACAAGTGCAACGCTCATAACCTTGGGACAGCCGAGGAGACCAAGAATATTTTTATCGATAAAGTGTGCATGCCAGAGGAAAGAAGAGGAATCACGTATGCATTGCAAAGATACCATGACGTGGTGGCATGGAGGTAAAAAGATTTAAAAACTTATGACACTTCTATCATTACACACACTATCCCTCTTAAAATAGAAGTGAGGCCATTTCGCCAGTGGCAACGCCCTATCAATACCTTGCTAGAACCTGTCGTGTATAAGGAGGTGCAGAAATTGCTCTCGACTAGAATCATTTTCCCAGTTAGGCATTCAACATGGGTGGCCAACTTGGTTTCAGTTAGGAAAAAGAATGGGGAGATTAGATTGTGTGTGGATTTTCACAATCTAAACCGCACCTCAAAGAAATACAACTATCCAGTACCTTCATTGGATGAGGTGCTACAAATCGTCAACAACTCCTAGATGATGTTGTTCCTTGACGGATACTCTGGGTATAACCAGGTAATGGTACAATATGAGGATCGTCACAAAATGACATTCACCACTAAGTGGGGGACGTTCTGATACAGGAGAATGCCTTTCGGGCTCATCAATGCCAGCGCCACGTTCCAACGCGCCATGGATATCGCCTTCAAGGACCTAATTGGCAAGTGCATAATCATCTACATAGATGATTTGACCGTATTTTCTAAGAAGCGGGGAAATCACGTCTCTGACTTATGCAAGGTATTTCAGAGATGTAGGGAATTTGGGGTTTCTCTCAACCCCAAGAAGTGCATTTTTGGAGTGACCAAAGGCAGATTGCTTGGGCACATTATTTTGGAGCAAGGAATCTCCATTGATCCTGAGTGCATCAAGTCCTTACTCAAAATTTATCCCCCGAGCAGCAAGAAGGAATTAAAATCATTCTTTGGAAAGATCAACTTCATCCAGAAATTCATCATAGGTTTCGTAGAGATTGTCAAACCCCTCAATGCCATGCTCAAATAGGATGCCAGAGTTGAATGGACGGCAGATGCCAAACAATCCTTCGAAGAAATCAAATGGGCTATCGCTGAGGCGTCTGTGTTAGTTAGCCCAGATTATCTGAAGCCATTCTACATCTACTCATTTGCTTCAGAGCATTCTTGTGCTAGCATGTTGACCCAGAAGGACAACAAAGGAAATGAGCATCCAATCACCTTCATGAGTGCTCCCCTCAAAGATGCCGAATTGCGTTACCACAACATTAAAAAGCAGGCGTACGCTCTCGTCAGAGGGGTGAAAAAATTTAGACACTACATTCTATGCAACAAGGTATTCGCCATTGTCCTCGACCCAGCAGTTAAGACACTACTCATGCAAAATGAATTGGGCGAACAAAGAGCTAAATGGGTCACCCTGCTCCAAGAGTATGATATGGAGAGCCAACCAATGAAACTAGTACGAGGGCAGGCACTCACCCGCACAATTGCCAAAACAGCAGCAAAGGCTAGACTTGAACTCACGATGCAGCAATACCAGCTTGAAGATGTCTCCCTGAGAGAGTGGTACCAGGATGTCATCTACTATTTGCTGAACCATAAGTGCCCGCTGCACCTGCAAGGAGTCCCAAAGCGGGCCCTAAGATTGAAAAGTAATGGCTACATGATGCAGGGTTCCATTCTCTATAAGAAGAATCATGAAGGCATTTATCTGAGATGCATTGGCAAGGAAGAAGCAAAATGCGTCCTGAAGGAGTTTCAAAATAAATTTGGCACGGGCCATGGTCCAGGTTCTTCTACAACATATCAAATATTGAGAGCAGGGTATTATTGGCCAACCGTCTTTAAGGATTCCCATTGCCATGTTCATTCATGTCACACATGCCAGACCGCTGCCACCAGGGAGAGGAATGCTACTATCCCACTGCAGCCTGTGCTGGAGGTAAGGCCTTTTGCGCAATGGGGTCTCGACTTCATCGGTTTGGTAAGCCCTCCATCATCTATGGGACACAAGTACATTCTTACCGCTACTGATTATTGTACTAGATGGATAGAAGCAATAGTATGTAAATAATGCAAACTGAAGTAGTTACTAATTTCTTAGAAAGTTTTATTTTAAATCACTTTGGTTGTCCGTATGTTTTGGTATGTGGTAATGGACCTGCATTTTCTTCGTTAAAATTTGCTAGTTGGGCATTTGACTATGGAATAGCCCTTAAATTCTCATCCAATTACTACTCTCAGGGAAATGGCCTTGCCGAATCCATGAATAAAAATTTGATTACTGTGATCAATAAGCTGCTAGATATGAATCCCAAGGACTGGCATACCCAGCTTCGTTTCACCCTTTGGGCTGATCGCACTTGCCACAAGGCTGCCCTTAGCGATTCTCCGTTCCACCTTATCTATGGCCTAGAGCCTATATTCCCCATCTATCTAAAGATTCCTACTATTCAGTTCATCACCAATTTTTATGAGGGAGGAAATTGTAGGGAAGCTCAGCTAGCTGAGCTCTTACATTTAGAGGAAGTCCAAAACCGTGCAATAGAAAATTTTGCCAAACATCAGGGCGCAGTGAAGAGATGGTTCGACTGCCGAGCCAAAATCAAGGCCTTTAGAATTGCAAATCTGGTCCTATATTGGGACAAGGCCCATAAGAAGAAAGGGGGATGTTGATAGTGTTTTTATGCACTTCTCAACACAGGCAGTGGATAGGCGCACTACCTCTCTTGAAAGATAATTTCCTACAATCGAGTTGCAGAACACTATCCCAAGGTCTCTCAGATGTCAGGTCATGACGGTGCTTAGATACCTTAGTAGTTTGATGTGATTTGTTGGAATCATAAGGTGGTCTTACAGAAAATACAAAGTAGGAACATAAAGGATGAAGTTGGATCTTTGAAAAGGAGTTCCTAGGATGGGAAGGTGATATGCATCGACTGTAGGTTTAAACAACAGTCTTGGACTCCATCTGGTTGTTATATTTTGCTTTATAATGTGCAATGAACCTTGGTATTGTTCAGTTTCTAAAAAAAAAGTGAAAAAGAGTGAAAGGAAGGAAAAGTTCCTAAGCCTAAATCTTGCTGCAAACAGTGACAATGGAGTTCCTGCAATGGACAATTCCTTAAAACAATATCCCACTTAACCAGGAATTTCACAGTATCATGGAAATTGTGCTATCTTCTAAGGGCTGCAGATGTTTCATCCTTCATCTACCACATACATGCATGAATCAAGAATGAATGGTTGGAACAGCTTCAAATTAAGTCCAGGCTAACTTTGCACAGCTATCTACCTTCAGCAAACAGCAAAAAGTTTGGACTAAGGGATCCTCAACAAAGCAAGAATTTTCACAATCAGCCAACAACATTCCTAAGATTTATCCAAATAACATGAACAGCTAACTAAACAGCAAAGATATCTAAACTAAACATGTGAAATTGGAGAAATGAATCAAATGACATGAGAGAAATCAAGGAAATACACCAAGTCAATGTTATTTCTTATAAATTCTAGTAGCATGTCTTTACAACAACTCAACTCTCACTCTTGCAAATGAGGGGAGTGCTCTATTTATAGATTTTCAAAAGTTAAATGAATGGCCAAGATTCATTTCCATTGTGTGGCCAAGATTCATTACAAAATAGGGTTTCACCTACCCCCAAATAGATTTACAATTAAAAAACATCTTTTGTCCCTTCCCTATTTTGTCATCTAGTGGATGACACTATTGCTCTTTCGTCCTGTAGCTAATTGTTGTCCTCTTGGCTATAGCTACTCTTCAGGGAGGTCTTCTTCTTTGGCCGGACTGCCTTCTTGCTCCTCAGAAGCTGCGTACTCTATGTACTTGAGGATGACGGCCTAGAGCTTGTTTATCTCGAGGACTTCGCATCTCAGCGCCTGATAGCTCCATTCCTTGGCGTTCTCTTCCAGCCGCTTCCAATCCTCGTCATACTTCGAGCCTTGATCTCTGAATAGATCTAATCGATTGAAGGCACGTGTAGCAAATCTTAGGAATTCCATGGTGATTTCTCTGACTGTCTCGTTCTTCATCTTCTCCTCAAAGTATTACTTCACCTTCTCGACATCCATTTGCACCGTGGGTATATCATAGCCCGCCATCCGCTTAAGGTACTTAGTGCATTCTGTCTAGATTTCCTTGATCCATTCTATATCTGGGTCCACCTTGTTTAGGATTTTCTCCATCCTTTCCTTCCGGTTGACAAGGTCTCTGCGCCTCACGTCCACCAGCCAATGATCTTCTTTCTTCAGCTCTAGCTTCTCTTCCCACGTGTCCTCAGCCATTTGGAGGATGGCTTCAACCCTTGGGAAGGCAGAGTCGTAGATCACAGGGAAATTGGTGTAGAGCTTCCTCGTACCCTCCAAGGATTGGGTCAGGTCCAAGAACTTATTGGCTATCTACACAGCCATGCCGATTCCCACGTTTCTGATGCTTACGACCTGTTGGAACCAATCCTTAGTGGTCTTCTCTAAGTTCCTCCTTCTCTCTAGTTTATCGATCTGTTCTTTGGAGAGCAGCTGCAGTGCGGCTGTGGAGGTGGTGGGTAGGTCGTCCACTGAGGACCATTGTTGGATATAATCGGTCAGGGTAGCAACCTGTGCTTTGAGTTCATCCTTGGTGACCTTGTCTTGTTTGATCAAATGCACTACAGTGGCCACTGATTCCTCTAGATGTTCAACTTTCTGCTCTCTGGTGGCTGTCCCTAAGTCGATGGTGGAGTTGTTGTAGCTCACGCCCTCCTGGCCAACTGTAGGCGTTGCTATTTGTGCTGCCCAGGAGCCAGAATCATCCATTGTTATCCTGGAACAGACCTTAGGCTTCTTCTCCTTCTTTGTTGTGGCCAGGGATCAAGCCAAGATGGCCTCCAACCTTGCCCTCAAGTCCTTCAGTACTAGGGTAGCCTTCTCCAGCTGTTTCTCCAGCCAGTCGGGCATGGCGGATTTGTCTTTGGGTGCATCATCGCTGCCCTCACCTTTCTCAGTTAGAGATAAGATTTCGGTCTCTTTCTCCATGGCAGCGTCCTCTTCCTCGTCGGAGTCTTGAATGAATACGAGGTGCCTGACGGGTAGCTTGGTGGACAATATCCAGGTGGGATCATCTTCTTTTGCTGCCTTCTCCCCTTCCTTTTCTTTAGCAGCCTCGGCTTCGGGGCTCTTCACAACATGGGCCTCAGCCTCAAATAAATCCCTTTGTGGCTGTTCCTCCAACGGCTATCTCTCTTCACCATGCGATGGCTGCTCCGCCTCCTCCCAAACATCCTTCGGCTGCTGAGCCGACTCCTCCTCAATATCCTCATCGAACACCTGAATAATCTCCTTATTACCCAAGCCATCCTCTTCATCTCTGCTCTCGGAAGAGCTGGTTTCTTCTCCCTCATAGACCACCTTGTCGATGGTTCTATGTTCGTACTCAGGGTGCTTGTAGTAATCATCAGCCTCTTCCTTAATAGGCTTCGAGGCTTCCTGCTCTCGCTCCTCCAACTCTTTTGAAATTTACATCATGGCCTCCATGGCTGGTGGCCCTGTTGGTGGTTGTGAAGGCTGAGCTGTTGCAAAGGCTTAGGCAAGGGTTGCTTGGAGAGCAGGGTCCATGAGGATCTGTGAGAGCTTAGGAGGAAGACTCTGCAGGTGCCAGGTAATAGCCTCGGGTATGGTGGAAAGGGGGACAGGCGATGCTATTGTTGCCAGTGGGAGGGACGTAATGGGTGACATGGTGGTAGAGGAAGGAGAAGTGATCATGCCAGAAGAGGAGTCGACGTTGATTATTGATCCGGCTGGGGGCGAAGAGGCAAGATGGACAGAAATGTCCACCACCTACGGGGATGAGGCGACCATAGTCTGAGAGACGGGCGGTGCACCCAGAGTGGGAGGGAGAAGCAAGGGAGGCTGCACTTCTACTGTAGTTACTGTCTACTTAAGCCTTTTGGGAGACGAGCCTCTTGTGTCTTTCTTTGATTGCTCCTTGGGGTTTGTAGGCTGTGTAGTTTCTGTTCCTTTCCTCTTTTGGGACCTGGTGATGGGGGGAGACTTGGAAGTCTCACCAGCTGATGTAGAGGCAGCAGCGTCCTCCGTGGCGCTTGGCTCGCCCTTGAGTGCTTCATACATTAGGGCCACCCCTTGTTGCTTTAGTTGGGCTACCCACCCATCGACCCACTCCTTAGTGTGAGCTATGATCAGTCGGGTGATGGTATCTAGGTCATTGACCTCTTGCTCGTCCCAATCAATGGAGGGGATTGCCAAGTTGGCAACCGTAGGGTACCTTGGGTGCACTATTGTAGACTCGTCTTCTTCGAGTTGGTCCGACACCTGGAATAGCCGCACTCTTCTTAGGAACTGTACGGTCATGCACATGTAGTGTCTAGCGTGGACCTCCTTGTCATCTTTGCAATCAGCCCAGAAGTCTTCAACGTGGTATTGGTGAGCATAAGCCGGCCTTAGTGCCTTCTTGACATGGCTGTGTGGATCCATCCACAGGCGGGCCGTGTACCAGTCAAAATTGTACTCCTTAAGCTATTTCTCAGAGTTGTCATTGCATTGAGATGTCTATAGTCGATACAAGCCCCAACCGAGGGTCATGGGATAGGGGATCCCTGCTATGTGCTTGTTGTCGAAGACAATCTGAATGTGTTGGAGCTGTCGAGAAAGCTCTAGGAGAATGATCCGGTCATTTGGGTATCTTGGCAACTTGTTCGGTCGTTCCGTGAATCCTTGGGCACGGATGTAGGTGAACTTGGGAAAATTGATATATAAGAAGGCATATTCCTTCAAAAGTGCCCTGGCACTGTGGGTGACCCTCCTTTCGAAGTCCCCGGTGATCAATCTGATGATGTGGCCAATGAAGGCGTCATTGACCCGGCAGTACTCCTTCTTGAAGTTACGGTATTGGAGCTGAGGGTACTTATCGAACGGCTTGAGCCCTCACTTGTGCCCCTAGTCTGGTGCCACAAACAGTCCACTGTATTGTCTCTGACCTGCTAGGGAGTATACCAGGTAAGAGGTCATGTAGAACTTGGAGCTTTTCTTAACATTCACGAACTACTCGTGGAAACAGTTACTGATGATGCCTCCCCAATCGAATGAGGTCTTAGTGTTCACATCTTCGTTCCCTCGCAGGATCTGCTCGATGTAATATGCCATCCACTCTTGGAAGTAGGCGGCTACTGGGAGACCCATGACCCTGCTTAGCATAGTCACCAAGTCATGATAATCTTCCTAAAAGTCACTGTGGAACAGCTCTTAGGGAATTTTTGTCGCGCTGCCCCGTTTCTCCTTTAGCTAGTAAAGATTAATTGATTTCTTGTAGCCCAATGGATTAGCATCCCACACTGCCTAGCACTGCTCCAAAGAGGGGACCTCCATATGTGGGAATGTGGGGATGTGGAATGTTTTTGTGATGCCTTCTGGCAACATGTCAGCGAGGATGTTCCCCTCCTTATCCACGATTGTCCTGGTGTCCGTTTGGTAGGCTTCTCAACAAGCCATTACTAGTTCAGGTGCCACCAGAGAGGGAGGGAAGCCGGCGGCCTTGGAAATTTTTCTTTGTCATATTAATTTGGTATTCTTTGTTTTAGGGTCGACCTTGACCCTCTGGGTGAACTCATCTATGTCCACCTGGCCCATGTTAGTGTCTGAGATCTCCCTCCAGTCTGTCGAGACCTTTGACTGGAGCGGCTCACCCTGGAACTGAAATTTCATCTGATCTTTATCGTCTTTTCCCCAAGCGGCTCTCCCAAATTTCTTGCACTTATCCTTTTCGGTGGAGGCCCCTGAAGTCCCTACAGTTGATTCCATATATCCTGCAGGTAAAGGGCGAAGTCAGCACAACAAACATAAAAAACATTCATGTTAGTCCATATTTTGAGCATATCATCTGAAGGATTAATCAAATACATCATAAATCTTGTTTCCAGATGTTATCAATTTCATTTCAGGACATTTGGGCCATCCAAGCCCGGAGGGCCGGGCTTCCCTGGCAGGAATGCTGTCTAAAAGGGAGAATGTGACCGAAAGTTCCCGGAGGCCCTCCTTGGGAAAATTTCACAATTTTGAAAGGCTCATGATGGAGAACAGCATATTTTAGCACATGGGTCGAAGTCAGATTATGGATTGAATATGCTCAGATCGATTTAAGGGGCACCAGAGATCTTAAACCAGAAAGCGGTTAAGGGGCGGCCATTGGGGATGGCGAACAGCGGGCGGAAGTCCGACCAAGGAAGTCCAACGGTGGAAGTCCAAGGGCGGCCGGCATGAAGGTTATGACATTTAGGCACAGCGACATTCAGACCTTCGGAGCCCGGAGGCCGGGAGGACGCACCGCGAAGGCTGCCGTGAGGTTTCGGCTATGGTTTGAATGGCGGCGGTGAAGGGCAGCCTGGGACCCGACGGGCGGAAAGATAGGAGAGGTTCACTGTCGAAAGATATGCATATTGTTCAGTGGGGACGGCGATGAGATGCCCGTGGTCCAGCCCCTGGGAGGATGCAAGGTGACGGCCACTGTGAGGTTAAGGCAACGATCGGGCGACAGCAGCGGCGATGGGATCTCTGGGGCCTGGAGGGCAGGGGGACACAGAGTTTTGGCTGCCGTGATATTTCAGCAATGGTTCGATCGGCGGCGGCGAAGGGATCCCCGGGATTCAGAGAGCAGGCAGCCGGCAGGGTTCTGTCGTCAGCGACAGCGGAACCATGATGGAGTTCTGGGGACGGAACTCCAGACAGCCAGACCTGAAGGGTCTCGTGACAGCAAGGAGAAACCAGAAATGCCAGATGGTGAAACAAAGCCTGGATCCCGGCAATGGGGCGGTCGATAGAGAAACTCAGACGCAAGGAGATCCATGAACTTTCGAACATGCAAGTCCGGCAGGCGAGGCCCGGAGGGCTGAAAGCAACGGCTTCAAAAGAAGACGGCGTCAGCGGAGAAGCCCGCGGGGTCCGGGGACCGGGAAGCATAGTAGTGTCAGTCGCTAACGTGCGGCGAAAGGCCAATGGAAATCCGAGGGAGGAGATCTGACGGACCGGGCCCGGAGGGCGGATTTTTTGCCAAGAGGACTTAAAGTTTATTTCAACGGTGGAGGCGGGCGGTGAAGGCCGACATCGGGCCTGGGATCCCCGACTGCCCTGCACCAAGAACAGCCACGACCTAGAAAAGTCCCGAGTCGGTGGCGAGGGCCATTCCAAGGGGTTTGGGAGATTTCAAAGACATGGGTAAGGGGCGCCACGGGGTGTTCTTCTTATGGTTTCATTTTAACCAGTTGCTTAATCCATTAAACTCCCAAAAATGACGAAAAACATAGGAGGGCAAATGGGGATGGCCTACCTCAAAAGCGCGCAGCGGGGTGAGGCGTGAAGGCTACCGGTGATCATCGGAGTGAACTTGATGGTGACGATCGAGATGTTGCAGAAGGTGGTGTGCTCCAGTTAATCGCTGCTCCAATTCGCCTCAATTTGCAATGTGATAATGACTTTGGTGGGCCGGGTATTATATACCCTAGGCACCATTAATGCACTCATTAAATGCAGGTACGAATGCACCAAAAGTTGGTGGAATTTGAAATTAAGTCGGTAGCGGCGACGAGATGCTCGGGGCCTGGAGGGCGGGGAGCTGTCGGGAGTTTGCCGCTAAAGACTTCTTCGTGCTACTTGGGTGACGGAGGCGGCGAAAGGCATCCCGGGGCCTGGTGGGTGGGAGGCAGTCTGAGGTTCGCCGCCAAAAGATTGACACATTGCTAAGCGGCGGCGGCGAGGGACGGGCCGGGACCCGGATGGCGGGGAGCCAGCAGGGTTCCGCCGTGGATGACGGCGGAACCGTCACGGAGTTCCAAGGAAGGAACTCCGGATGGCCAGGCTCGGCAAGTCCCACGGAAAGTGGTCAAAACCAAACCGCGGATGGAGAGCGAAGGCGGACAGCGAACCCTAGACGGAAGTCCAGAGACGGACTTCCGGGGTCCAGGGCCCAAAGGGGGAGGCGCTGCTCGGCAAAACTTCAGGGAATTCCAAACGGAAAGCAGTAGGGTGGGCCCCGAGGGGCGGAAAGATTCCCTAGGAATGCCGTGAAGGGCAGCAAGTGCAAGGGGGAAGCCCGAAAGGGGAACTCCAGAGGCCTAGGGCCGCCCCAGAGCCAAAAATGCTAAAGGAACCCATGAGGCCCCGGAGGGCAGCAAAAACCAAAAGGGAAAGCATGGTTGATTTTAGGATGAAACCTTAGAGCAATATCAACCATGTGGAACATCAAAAAAAAGGGGCACGCAAAATGAGGTGGCCTTGAAAGACCTGACAAGGTGAAAGAAAAGAGAGTCCCCATTCCGAATGGGGCGTGTGTGCTGAGGGCACAACAAATGGCGACTCTGCTGGAGAATGCTCTGGAGCGTTCTAGGGATAAATATTCATTAAGGACCTAGAATCTCTGGTTTCGCAGACTAGGAGCGGCTTCCAAGGATGAATCCGGGAGAACGAGATCCTTAATTGGGTTAGTTTACATGGCATCTCAGAAGCATGTGTGAAGTGAGTTCATTCCTTTCATAGGGATAGTAACCAGAGTTATCACTTCAACCGAGTGAGCTACATAAGTTTCCTAACACCAAAAGTAACCTGGACATTGCCCTGCTGCTAGTCAGGCATCCATAGCCCTGGCGGAGTTGTCGCTACAATCTCATGGATATTGCTCTACTGCCAGTCGGGCGTCCATAGCCCTGGTAGAGTTATCCGAATACCCATATGGTCATTTATTTTCCTTTTTTCAGAGTTTTCATTTCTCTTTTTTGCTTTGATATTTCATTTCTCTTTCACCATTTAGTTCGACCGGGTAAGCATTGAAGCCTACAATGGGTTTGAGACTGCAGTGGTCACTGGAGTAGACTTAAGATTTTTCACTCACTAAGGTGTCATAATAACCATAGTACGGTCCTTCAAAATTGATTATTATGTGATTTGTGCGAGATCTGAGATGCGTGTAAGAAGATCCGGCGAAGGGGCAAGTTCTGAGCAAGGTTCAGACAAGGAAATCATTCGCGGACAGCTTTGCAAAGACCAATAGTCTAGAGTGAATGTTTAGCTAGAGAACACAAAGAACAGACAGCAAAATGAGCTGCTTGTTAGGCAAGCATGGCCACTGCAAAGGAGCAGGAAACCTCTTTCAAAACAAAAACTGTCGGGAGGGAGAAAGCAAAAAGTGACACGGGCAAAGCGCAAACAAGCAAGAAAGCAACTATTCTAGCCTATGCATAGGTATTTACAAGGAAGAGCTCGAAGGAGCTCAAGCCTAGAAGTAATGCTTCAGGTGCTGCCCATTGACTGGCAACGGGACATTATCACTGGTTAAGTTCTTTAGGCAGAAGGCATTATCTCCCAAAATCTCAGCTATTTGAAAAGGGCCAAGCCAAAGCTTATCGAATTTGTTGTGTCCCCCTTTCTTCTAACGGGCCTTGTCCCAATACATGACCAAATCTGTGATTCTAAAGGCCTTGATTTTGGCTCGACGGTCGAACCATCTCTTTACTACGCCCTGATGTTTGGCAAAATTTTCTATTGCATGGTTTCATACTTCCTCTAAATGTAGAAGCTCAGCTAACCGAGCTTCCCTACGATCTCCTCCTTCATAAAAATCATTGATGAACTGAAGAGTAGGAATCTTCAGATGGATGGGGAAAATAAGATCAAGGCCATAGACAAGGTGGAACGGAGAATCACCAAGGGCAGCCTTGTGGCGAGTGCGATCAGCCCAAAGGGTGAAATGGAGCTGGGTATACCAGTCCTTGGGATTCCTATCTAGCAATTTTTTGATCACCGTAATCAAATTCTTATTCGTGGATTCGGCAAGGCCATTGCCCTGAGGGTAGTAATTAGATGAGAATTTAAGGGCAATCCCATAGTCAAACGCCCAGCTAGCAAATTTTAATGAAACGAAGGCAGGTCCATTATCACATACCAAAGCATACAGACAACCAAAGTGATTTAAAATGAAACTTTCTAAGAAATTGGTAACTACTTTAGTTGTACAATGCTTACAAACTATTGCTTCTGTCCATCTAGTACAATAATCAGTAGTGGTCAGAATGTACCTGTGTCCTGCAGACGATGGAGGGCTTACCAGACCAATGAAGTCGAGACCCCATTGTGCAAAAGGCCTTACCTCCAGCACGGGTTGCAATGGGACAACAAGATTCCTCTCCCTGGTGGCAGCGGTCTGGCACGTATGACATGAACGAACATGGCAATGGGAATCCTTGAAGACGGTTGGCCAATAGTACCCTGCCCATAATATTTGATGTGTCGTAGAAGAACCCAAGCCATGGCCTGTACCAAACTTATTGTGAAACTCCCTTAGAACGCGTTCTGCTTCCTCCTTGCCGAGGCATCTTAAATAAACTCCCTCATGATTCTTCTTATAAAGAATAGAACCCTACAACATATAACCATTGCTTTTCAATCTTAGGGCCCTCTTCTGGACTCCTTGCAGATGCGGCGGACACTTATGATTTAGCAGATAATAAACAACATCTTGGTACCATTCTCCCGGGGAGACATCTTCAAGCTGATACTGTTGTACCGTGAGTTCGGGTCCAGCTTCTGCTGCTATTTCGGCCATTGTACGGGTGAGTGCCTGCCCTCGTACCAATTTCATTGGTTGGATCTCCATATCATACTCTTGAAGCAGGGTGACCCACTTAGCCCTTCGTTCGCCCAACTCGTTCTGCATAAGCAGCGTTTTGACTGCCGGGTTGGGAATAATAGCGAACACTTTGTTGCGTAGAATGTAGTGTCTAAATTTTTTTACCCCCCTAATGAGGGCGTATACCTGCTTTTCAATATTGTGGTAACGCAATTCAACATCTTTGAGGGGAGCACTCATGAAGGTAATCAGATGCTCATTCCCCTCGTCGTCCTTTTGGGTCAGCATGCTAGCACAATAATGCTCCAAAGCAAATGAGTAGATATAGAATGGCTTCAGATAATCTGGACTGACTAACATAGGCGCCTCAACAATAACTCATTTGATTTCCTTGAAGGATTGTTTAGCATCTGGCATCCACTCGAATTTTGTGTCTTGTTTGAGCATGGCATTGAGAGGTTTGACGATTTCTGCAAAACCCGTGATGAATTTTCGGACAAAGTTGATCTTTCTGAAGAAAGACTTTAATTCCTTCTTGCTGCCTAGGGGCTGAATCTTGAGTAACGACTCAATGCGCTTAGGATCAATGGAGATTCCTTGCTCTTAGATGGTGTGCCTGAGTAATATGCCTTCAGTCACTCTGAAAATGCACTTCTTGGGGTTGAGAGAAACCCCGAATTCCCTGCATCTCTGAAATACTTTGCATAAATCAGAGACATGATCACCCTGCTTCTTAGAGAATACGGTCAAATCATCCATATAGATGATTATACATTTGCCAATTAGGTCCTTGAAGGCGATATCCATGGCACATTAGAAAGTGGCACCGGCGTTGATGAGCCCGAACGACATTCTTCTGTATGCAAACATCCCCCACTTAGTAGTGAACGCTGTCTTGTGGTGATCCTCATATTATACCATTACTTGGTTATACCCGGAGTATCCGTCAAGGAACGACATCATCTAGGAGCCATTGACGATTTGCAGCACTTCATCCAATGAAGGCACTGGATAGTTGTCCTTCTCTGAGGCGCGGTTTAGATTGCGGAAGTCCACACACAATCTGATCTCTCCATTCTTTTTTCTGACAGGGACCAAGTTAGCCACCCACGTGGAATGCCAGACTGGGAAGATGATTCTTGCTGAAAGAAATTTTTGCACCTCCTTGTAAACGATAGGTTCTAGCAAGGCATTGATAGGGAGTTGTCACTGACAGAATGGCCTTACTTCACTCTTCAGAGGGATGGTGTGCGTGATGACAGAGGTGTCATATATTTTCGAATCTTCGTAACTCCATGCCACCACATCATGGTACCTTCACAAAGCATTCGTGATTCCCTTTTTTTCTTCAGGCATGCACACCTTTCCGATAAAAACATTTTTGGTATCCTCGGCTGTTCCCAGGTTGTGAGCGTTGCACTGGTTGCTTGTAGCCTCCTTTTTCGTTTGTTGATTTTGATCCCTGATCTAATCCAAATCAAATATACGCTCTAGCTAAACCATGCCTCTAGGGATCATGTTGGTTTTGAGGTTGATAACCCCTTCTATGTCTAATTCAGCCTCCTGCAGATCAGCTTCATCAATTATTTGGGCAGCGAAGATGTGGGAACTTGTGATGAACTGGAGGATATGCTTATCATCATTGAAGACCTGTAGGTGAGTAACATTATCCAAGACTGATGGCATGGATGTTAGCTCAACAATGAACTTCTTAAGCCCAGACAAAGAGAGGGGCTGTAACGTGCTAGCTGCTTGAGCCAAGGTGTCAGCTGTGTGATTCTGAGCACGAGGGATCATTTGTATGTTGAATGCATCTAGGCCCTCCAAGAGGTCCCAAACCTGGTGCCTATAATTGGTGAGTCTTCAATCATGGCAGGAGTACAATTTCCTGACCTGCTTAACTACAAGTGTAGAATCCCTAAAAATTTGTAGCACTTTCACATTTTTCTTGAAGGCCATAAGAAGGCCAAGGACTAAAGCTTCATATTCTGCTACATTATTGGTGCAATAAAATTGTAATCGGTGGGCAGCGAGAAATGTCTTACCCGTGGGATTGATGAGTTTGATCCCCACTCCAGCTCCTTGCCTTGACTTTGATCCATCGAATCAGAGCGTCTAGCACGTGGAGGATTCCTTGTCTTTGGGTCTGATTGAGGCTCTGTTCCCTTTTGGCTGGACGGCGGGCCTTGTGATCTTAGGGGGTTTTCAGGTTCAGAGCAATGGTCAACAGGCGGTTCTGCTGACGTCTCCTTTGGTGTTTCTGTCAGAGGAGTAGTGGCTTTCTTAACATGCTCCACTACTGCTTAGCATAGGCAACAATCAAACTCAGAGTGAGCAGCATTGTGGACCCTGCACTAGTTCGGCAATAGGAGATCCTGGAAATTTATTCTGGCTCCTAGGCTGAGCTGATCCCTTACACACTTTTCCATGAACTCCTGGAAGCCATCGAGCAATCCCTAGTTGTCATCCCTAGCCGGCTTATCATCAGTTTCTACCAACACTTCTGTGTCTAGGGGCACTCGGGCAGAATTTGCCGAGGAACTATACAACACCAGCAATACTTCATCTACACATTCTCCTTGAAGCTCAAGATCATTTTGGTAAGCAAAAGGGCGATAATTCCCTAAGTCAGTTTCAGCGAACAACACCTCGTTGAGATTATTGTATTCCGTGATCATATACTTCATACGGGGTTCACAGTCGATGCAGATCTGATTTGGCAGCCCCTTCCACGGTAGCCACATGTGAGAAAGGTTTGTGGTGGTGTATCCATTTAGCGCCTTGGTGAACTCCCTCCCCAAAATAATTCCATAAGCATCGGGAATGTCTGCCACTTGGATATCAACAACCTACTGTATCCGGGGGTCCGCAGCAATTTGCATGGGGATGCGGTTTATTTCACCTACGATGTTGATCTCTATTTTGTCCAGCTGGGTGACCTTTCTCTTTGAAGGTGTGGGGGTGATACCAATAGCTTTACATACGACCAAGGGCATGACGTTGGCAGACGGGCCTGAATCAAGCAGGCAGTTGTGCAAGTTCTTCCCAAAGACCCTAATGGTGGTCAAGAAAGGGGGAGTTTCTGGTCTCCCTTGGAGGATGCCGATAGGTGTGTCCATTTGAGCTATTTGACCTTTGTTCCTATCATTGCCTGTATCCTTGGCTTGCTTAAATTGTTGGTCCTTGGGAGGCTGTCTACCAGCCCTTTCTGGCTCCTTTTCAATGTGTCTACTTGCTGACTGATTTATGGGCACATTGTTCCTTCTTCCGGTATTGTCCTGCATTTCCTGTTCTTTCCTGGGCTCCTCAAAGGTTACCCTCTTGGCTGGGGTCTCTTGTGTCATGTTAGAGGATGGAGTCCCATTCAGAACCCTAAAGAAAGCATGCCTTAGGGCAGGAACTTTAAGTAATTCGAAGGCTAAAAAACTAATTTTGACCTTCTTGAACTCTTTCGCCACATATTCGCCCATTTGCTCGATTTCGGAGCTAAAAGTTTGGCCTATGGGAGAACTAGGGGTTTGAATCTTGGTTTGCCCAGGCAGATTTTGGGGTTGGCTCTGAGGCTGACTTTGCGGTTGGTTTTGGGATTGGTTCTTGTTGAGATATTGGGCGGGTATATGAGGGAGCCCCGGGTTATTGCTGGCATTTGGATCAGGCAGGGTGGCGAAGTTGTTTGGTGGGGTAGAAGTTGTGAAAGGTCCACCCGCTTGCTTATTTCTAAGGAAGTATAGACTTGACCATTGATGGAACATGTGGACCTCATCCACAAATGGTTCTTCCTCATCTATCAGACCATTATCTACTGAATCAAAAAGCTGAGCCAAGGCTTGTTCATTACTTACCTACTACACTTTCTCATCCTCAATAGGAGTAGGCTCGACTTTAGGCTCGTTGCGGTCTCCTCGCAGAAACAGCGCATGATTGACTACCAGACACGAGGAATCATATGGCTCGGAAGGGACGATGTCCCTGCAGTTGGCATTGTCGACCGCATTTTGTACCTCTACCTAGAAGATTTTAGCAGCTGTCTGGAATTCGGGGCAATCCAGCTCAGAATGCCTGCTGGGTTTGTGAAGTTGACAACATCCGGACAAAGTCGCTTCGGCCAAATACACACCGCTGGACATTTTTTCATTGCTTGTCGGTTGATCGAACGGTGTGGAAACACCACCGTTGTTAGGCCTGGTGTTCCACATGCGATTTTGCCTCTGAGAAGGTCTTCTTTCTGCATTTTGATTGGAATTTTGCCCCCTCTCATAATTCTGCCTGGAGGAAGTACCTACCTCCCGATTATCTCTATTGTCTCTATTATCTCGAGACTCTCGACTGTCCCTATTGTTGAGATTGGCCTGGAAGTTGCGTTGGGAGGCCTGCAACTGATTATTTTGGTTCTTCAGATGCATCATCTCTGTGGACATCTTCTTAATCATCTCGATCAGCTCCTCTAGCTTATCTTTCTCGGTCGCACCTCTAGGCAATGGGGTTGGGTTTTGGAGAAAAGAGGGCAGGGCCGCCGGCTGATTTTGATAGGCCAGAGGAAAGTCTGGTCCCGACAGATACAACAGTGCCTGGGGCTGTTGGGAATACGCTTGCAGTTGCAGAGCAACCTGAGAGTATTGGTATTGCTGCTGGGGTTGCAAATAAGAAGAAGCGGGAGGTGCATAGTTCAACGGCTGCCCGGGATGCGGCACTATAGGAAGTTAGGGTACCTGGTTCATGAGGGGGGTTTGATGAGCAAACGCCTGATTGAGCCCTTGAATCTGCATTGGGTGGGCTATCGGCCCTAAGGAGGGTAGCGGGCTGGAGATATTTTTCCCCAAGTCAGCACTGGCCACAACAGCTTCCTCATAGGCGGCCAGTAGGGTCGTGGGCGGTGGGCGCATCCTCTTCACCAAGGCCGACGTGAGACTGTCCAGGGTTGCGTAGTAGACAGGGAGAGCTTCCGCATCATTATGGACGTAAGGATCCTGAAGCCGCATATGGGCTCGATGGAAGTGGTCATTGAAGGAGTCGATAGGTTCGTTGACCTCTCTTCTGATGGACATGAACTGTTGATAGAGGTCCGCGGGGTTGACAGGGATCTTGTATTTCTGCAAAAAGGCATTCTTCATCTGGTTCCATGAGGTGATGGATCCCCTCGACAAATTGATGTACCAGTAGAAGGCTTCTTCTCCCAACGAATACGGAAAGAGGTGACACGCAACGTCCTCATGGTCCACTTGCATTTCGGTGATCGCTATTTCAAATATCTTGATATGCTCCTCGACCGTTCTTTGCATGTCACGCAGATGAAACTTCGAACAAAAGCCCTCCGAATTCTTGGGCATATCATTATAGACTACAAAATGTATCGGCGACAGATTATGCGCAAGCCAAGCCATGGGGGGAGGCAGAGGTGGCACTTGCTATTTGAGAACAGGGATTTGGGGCTATATTGGCAATACAACCACAATGTGGGGCTGCCCTTGAGCTATGGCTACCTGGATTGTGCTTTGGGCTGAAAGGGTTGGGAGAGAAGCGAACCCCTGGCTGCCGGAGATATGAGGTGAAAATGCTGTTTGAGATGGTTGGGTGGAAGATGAGGGCTAGCCAAATGAAGGTGGGGCTGAAATGGAGGCGGATGGAATGGAGGAAGAGGAAGAGGCGGAGCTGCTTCCTTGAGCTCGTTTTGCCCTCGTGGGAGGCTGCAATTCTTCAAATTCTCACATTGTGAATTGAGGTGAATTGGAGCAGCGATTAACTGGAGCACACCACCTTCTGCAACATCTCAATCGTCACCATCAAGTTTGCTCCGACGATCCCCGGTAGCCTTCACGCCTCACCCTGTTGCGCGCTTTTGAGGTAGGCCATCTCCGTTTTCCCTCCTGTGTTTTTTGTCATTTTTGGGACTTTAATGGATTAAGCAACTAGTTAAAATGAAACCATAAGAAGAACACCCCATGGTGCCCCTTACCCATGTCTTCGAAATCTCCCAAACCCCTTGGAATGGCCCTCGCCGTCGACTCGGGACTTTTCTCGGTTGCGGCTGTTCTTGGTGCAGGGCAGTCGGGGATCCCGGGCCCAATGTCGGCCTTCGCTGCCCGCCTCCGCCATTGAAATAAACTCTGAATCCTCATGGCAGAAAATCCGCCCTTCGGGCCCAGTCCGTCGGATCTCCTCCCTCGGATTTCCGTTGGCCTTTCGCCGCACATTAGCGACCGACACTGCTATGCTTCCCGGTCCCCGGACCCCGCGGGCTTCTCTGCTGATGCTATCTTCTTTTGAAGCCGTTGCTTTCGGCCCTCCGGGCCCCGCCTGCCGGACTTCCATGTTCGGAAGTTTGTGGATCTCCTTGTGTCTGAGTTTCTCTATCGACCGCCCAATTGCCAAGATTCGGGCTTGGTTTCGCCGTCTGGAATTTCTAGGTTCTCCTCGCCATCACGAGACCCTTCGGGCCCGGCTGTCCAGAGTTCCATCCCCGGAACTCTGTCACGGTTCCGCCGTCACCGACGGTGGAACCCTGCCGGCTGCCCGCTCTCCAAATCCCAAGGATCCCTTCGCTGCCGCCGATTGAACCATTACTGAAATATCGCGGTGGCCAAAGCTCTGCGTCCCCCTGCCCTCCGGGCCTCGGAGATCCCGTCACCGCCACTGTCGCCTAATCATTGCCTTAACCTCATGGTGGCCGTCACCTTACGTCCTCCCGAGGGCCGGACCCCGGGCGTCTCGTCGCTGTCGCCGCTGAACAATATGCATATCTTCCGACGACGAACCTCTCCCGTCTTTCCGCCTGCCGGGTCCTGGGCCACCCTTCGCCGCTGTCATTCAAACCATAGCTGAAACCTCATGGCGACCTTCGTGGTGTGTCCTCCTGGCCTCCGGTCCCCGGAGGTCTGAATGCCACTGTGCCTAAATGTCATAACCTTCATGCCGGCCGTCTTTTGACCTCGCGAACCCCGGCCCTCAGACTTTCACCGCCGGACTTCCTTGGCTGGACTTCCGCCCGCTGTTTGCCGTCCCCAACGACCGCCCCTTAACCGCTTTCTGGCTTAAGATCTCTGGTGCCCCTTAAATCGATCTGAGCATATTCAATCCACAATATGACTTCGACCCATGTCCTAAAATATGTTGTTCTCCATCATGAGCCTTTCGAAACTTTGAAATTTGCCCAAGGAGAGCCTCCGGGAACTTTCGGTCACATTGTCCCTTCCAGACAACATTCCTGCCAGGGAAGCCCAGCCCTTCAGGCTCGGATGGCCCAAATGCCCTGAAATGAAATTGATAACATCTAGAAACAAGATTTATGATGTATTTGATTAATCCTTTAGATGATATGCTCAAAATATGGACTAACATGAATGTTTTTTATGTTTGTTGTGCTGACTTCGCTCTTTTCCTATAGGATATATGGAATCAGCTGCAGAGACTTCAAGGGCCTCCACCGAAAAGGATAAGGGCAAGAAATCTGGGAGAGCCACTCGGGGAAAAGACGATAAAGATCAGATGAAATTTTAGTTCTAGGGTGAGCTGCTCCAGTCAAAGGTCTCGACAGACTGGAGGGAGATCTCGGACACTAACATCGGCCAGGTGGACATAGATGAGTTCACCCAGAGGGTCAAGGTCGACTCTAAAACAAAGAATGCCAGATTAATATGACAAAGTGGAATTGCCAAGGTCGTCGGCTTCCCTCCCTCTCTAGTGGCACCTGAACTAGTAATGGCTTGCCGAGAAGCCTACCAAACGGACACCAGGACAATCGTGGACAAGGAGGGGAACATCGTCGCTGACATGTCGCCAGAAGGCATCACAAAAACATTCCACATCCCCACATTCCCACATATGGAGGTCCCCTCTTTGGAGTAGTGCCAGGCAGCGTGGGATGCTAATCCATTGGGCTACAAGAAATCAATTAATCTTTATTGGCTAAAGGAGAAATGGGGTAGTGCGGCAAAAGTTCCCCAGGAGCTGTTCCATAGCGACTTTCAGGAAGATTATCATGACTTGGTGACTATGCTAAGCAGGGTCATGGGTCTCCCGGCAACCGCCTACTTCCAAGAGTGGATGGCATATTACATCGAGCAGATCCTACGAGGGAACGAAGATGTGAACACTAAGACCTCATTCGACTAGGTAGGCATCATCAGTAACTGCTTCCATGAGCAGTTTGTGAACGTTAAGAAAAGCTCCAAGTTCTACATGACCTCTTACCTGGTATACTCCCTAGCAGGTCATAGACAATACAGTGGACTATTTGTGGCACCGGACCAGGGGCACAAGCGAGGGCTCAAGCCATTCGACAAGTACCCTTAGCTCCAGTACTGTAACTTCAAGAAGGAGTACTACCGGGTCAATGGCACCTTCATTGGCCACATCATCAGATTGATCACCGGGGACTTCGAAAGGAGGGTCTCCCATAGCACCAGGGCACTCTTGAAGGAATATGCCTTCTTATATATCTAGTTTCCCAAGTTCACCTACATCCGTGCCCAGGGATTCACGGAATGGCCAAAAAAGTTGCCAAGATACCCAAACAACTGGATCATTCTCCTAGACCTTTCCCGACAGCTCCAACACATTCAGACGGTCTTCGGCAACAAGCACGTAGTAGGGATCCCCTATCCCATGACCCTCGGCTGGGGCCTGTACCGACTACAGACATCTCAATGTGCCAGCAACTCTGAGAAAGAGCTTAAGGATTACAATTTTGACTGGTACATGGCCCGCTCGCGGATGGATCCACACGGCCATGTCAAGAACACACTAGGGATGGCTTATGCTCACCAATACCACATTGAAAACTTCTGGGCTGATTGCAGAGATGACAAGGAGGTCCACGCTAGATAATACATGCGCATGATTGTACAGTTCCTAAGAAGAGTGCGGCTGTTCTACGTGTTGGACCAACTCGAGGAAGACGAGTCTACAATAGTGCACCCAAGGTACCCTACGATTGCCAACTTGGCAATCCCCTCCATTGATTGGGATGAGCAAGAGGTCAATGACCTAGATACCATCACCCAGCCGATCATAGCTCGCACTAAGGAGTGGGTCGATGGGCGGGTAGCGCAACTAAAGCAACAAGGGGTGGCCCTAACGTATAAAGCACTCAAGGGCGAGCCAAGTGCCACGAAGGACGCTGCCGCCTCTACATCAGCTGGTGAGACTTCCAAGTCTCCCCCCATCACCAGGTCCCAAAAGAGGAAAGGAACAGAAACTGCACAGCCTACAGACCCAAAGGAGCAATCAAAGAAAGACATGGGAGGCTCATCTCCCAAAAGGCTTAAGCAGATAGTAACTATAGCAGAAGTGTAGCCTCCCTTGCTTCTCCCTCCCCCTCTGGGTGCACCACCCGTCTCTCAGACTATGGTTGCCTCATCCCCAAAGGCGGTGGACATTTCTGTCCATCTTGCCTCTTCGCCCCCAGCCGGATCAATAATCAACGTTGACTCCTCTTCTGGCATGATCACTTCTCCTTCCTCTACCACCATGTCACCCATTACGTCCCTCCCACTGGCAACAATAGCATCGCCTGTCCCCCTTTCCACCATACCTGAGGCTATTACCTGACACCTACAGAGTCTTCCTCCTGAGCTCTCACAGATCCTCATGGACCCTGCTCTCTAAGAAGCCCTTGCCCAAGCCCTCACAACAGCTCAGCCTTCACAACCACCAACAGGGCTGCCAGCCATGGAGGCCACAATGCAAATCTCAAAAGAGTTGGAGGAGCGAGAGCAGGAAGCCTCAAAGCCTATTGAGGAAGAGGTCGATGATTACTACAAGCACCCTGAGTATGAACACAAAACCATCGACAAGGTGGTCTACGAGGGAGAAGAAACTGGCTCTTCCGGGAGTGGAGATGAAGAGGATGGCTCGGGTAATAAGGAGATTATTCAGGCGTTCGATGAGGATATTGAGGAGGAGTCGGCTCAGTAGCTGAAGGATGTTGGGGAGGAGGCAGAGCAGCCATCGCATGGTGAAGAGAGACAGCCATCGAAGGAATAGCCATGAAGGGATTTATCTAAGGCTGAGGCCCGTGTTGTGAAGAGCCTTGAAGCTGAGGCTGCTGAAGAAAAGGAAGGGGAGAAGGTAGCAAAAAAAGATGATCCCAATCGGATATTGTCCACCAAGATGCTCGTCAGGCACCTCGTATTCGTTCAAAACTCCGACGAGGAAGAGGACGTTGCCAAGGAGAAAGAGACCGAAATCTTATCTCTAACTGAGAAAGGTGAGGGCAGCGATGATGCACCCAAAGACAAATCTGCCATGCCTGAATGGCTGGAGAAATAGCTGGAGAAGGCTACCCCAGTACTGAAGGACCCGAGGGCGAGGGTGGAGGCCATCTTGGCTCGATCCCTGGCCACAACGAAGAAGGAGAAGAAGCTTAAGGTCCATTCTAGGATAACGATGGATGCTTCTGGCTCCCGAGCGGCACAAATAGCAATGCCTATAATTGGCTAGGAGGGCGTGAGCTACAACATCTCCACCATCGACTTAGGGACAGCCACCAGAGAGCAAAAAGTTGAACATCTGGAGGAATCAGTGGCCACCATAGTGCATTTGATCAAACAAGACAAGGTCACCAAGGATGAACTCAAAGCACAGGTTGCTGCCCTTACCGATTATATCCAACAATGGTCCTCAGTGGACGACCTGCCCACCACCTCCATAGCTGCACCGTAGCTGCTCTCCAAAGAACAGATAGATAAACTAGAGAGAAGGAGGAACTTAGAGAAGACCACTGAGGATTGGTTCTAACAGGTCATAAGCGTCAGAAATGTGGGAATCAGAATGGCTGTGTAGATAGCCAATAAGTTCTTGGACCTGACCCAATCCCTGGAGGGCAAGAGGAAGCTCTGCACCAATTTCCCTGTGGTCTACGACTCTGCCTTCCCTAGGGTTGAAGCCATCCTCTAGATGCCTAAGGACACATGGCAAGAGAAGCTAGAGCTGAAGAAAGAAGATCATTGGCTGGTGGACGTGTGGCGCAGAGACCTTGTCAACTGGAAGGAAAGGATGGAGCAAATCCTAAACAAGGTGGACCCAGATATAGAATGGATCAAGGAAATCCAGACAAAATGCACTGAGTACCTTAAGCTAATGGCGGGCTATGATATGCCCACAGTGCAAATGGATGCCGAGAAGGTGAAGTCATACTTTGAGGAGAAGATGAAGAACGGGACAGCAGGAGAAATCACCACAGAATTCCTAAGTTTTGTTGCCCGCCCCTTCGATCGATCAGAGCTATTCAGAGATCAAGGCTTGAAGTATGACGAGGATTGGAAGCGGCTGGAAGAGAATGCCAAGGAATGGAGCTATCAGGCATTGAGATGCGAAGTCCTCAAGATAGACAAGCTCCAGGCCATCATCCTCAAGTACATAGAGTACGCAGCTTTCGAAGAGCAAGAAGGCAGCCCGGCCAAAGAAGAAGACCTCCCTGAAGAGTAGCTACAGCCAAGAGGACAGCAATTAGCTATAGGACGAAAGAGCAATAGTGTCATCCACTAGATGACAAAATAAGGAAGGGACAAAATATATTTTTTAATTGTAAATCTATTTGGGGGTAGGTGAAACCCTATTTTGTAATGAATCTTCACCACACAATGAAAATGAATCTTGGCCATTCATTTAACTTTTGGAAAACTATAAAGAGAGAACTCCCCTCATTTGCAAGAGTGAGAGTTGAGTTGTTGTAAAGGCATGCTGCTGGAATTTATAAGAAATAACATTGACTTGGTGTATTTCCTTGATTTCTCTCATGTCATTTGATTCATTTCTCAAATTTCACATGTTTAGTTTAGATCTCTTTGTTGTTTAGTTAGCTGTTCATGTTATTTGGATAAATCTTAGGAATGCTATTGGCTGATTGTGAAAATTTTTGCTTTGTTGAGGATCCCTTAGTCCATACTTTTTGCTGTTTGCTGAAGGTAGATAGCTATGCAAAGTTAGCCTAGACTTAATTTGAAGCTGTTCCAAACATTCATTCTTGATTCATGCATGTATGTGGTAGATGAAGGATGAAACATCTGCAACCCTTAGAAGATAGCACAATTTCCATGATACTATAAAATTCTTGGTTAAGTGGGATATTGTTTTGAGGAATTGTCCATTGCAGAAACTCCATTGTCACTGTTTGTAGCAAGCTTTAGGCTTAGGAACTTTTCCTTCCTTTCGCTCTTTTTCACTTTTTTTTTTAGAAACTGAACAATACCAAGGTTAATTGTGCATTGTAAAGCAAAATATAACAACCAGATGGAGTCCAAGACTGCTGTTTGAACCTACAGTCGATGCATATCACCTTCCCATCCTAGGAAATCCTTTTCAAAGATCCAACTTCATGCTTTATGTTCCTACTTTGTATTTTCTGTAAGACTGCCTTGTGATTCCAGCAAATCACATCAAACTACTAAGGTATCTAAGCACCGTCATGACCTGACATCCGAGAGCCCTTGGGATAGTGTTCTGCAACTCGATTGTGGGAAATTATCTTTCAAGAGAGGTAGTGCGCCTATGCACTGCCTGTGTTGAGAAGTGCATAAAAACACCATCAATAGGGGACACAACAAATTCGACAAGATTTGGCTTGGCCCCTTTCAGATAGCTGAGATTTTGGGAGATAATGCCTTTCGCGTAAAGACCTTAACCAGTGAGAATGTCTCATTGCCAGTCAATGGGCAGCACGTGAAGCATTACTTCTAGGCTTGAGCTCCTTCCAGCTCTTCGTTGTAAATACTTGTACATAGGTTAGGGTAGTTACTTTCTTGCTTGTCTGCATTTTGTTGCATCGCTTTTTGTTTTCTCCCTCCCGGCAGTTTTGTTTCAAAAGATGTTTCCTGCTCCTTTGCAGTGGCTGTGCTTGCTTGACAAGCGGTTCACTTTGTTGTCTGTTCTTTATGTTCTTTTGCTAAACATTCACTCTAGACTATTGGTCTTTGTGAGCTATCCGCGAATGATTTCATTGTTCGAACTCTGCTCAGAACTTGACCCTTAGTTGGATCTTCCTACCCACATCTCGGATCTCGCACAAATTACATAATAATAATTTCTGAAGGACGGTACTATGGTTGTTATGACACCCTAGTGAGTGAAAAAATCTTAAGCCTACTCTAGTGACCACTGTAGTCTCAAACCCATTGTAGACTTCAATGCTTACCCAGTCGAACAATATGGTAAAAGAGAAGCAAAATATCAAGGCAAAAGAGAAAAAAAGAATTCTAAAAAAGAAATAAATGACCATATGGGTGTTCGGGTAACTCTACCGGGGCTATGGACGCCCAGCCAGTATTAGAGCAATACCCATGAGACTGTAGCGACAACCCCATTAGGGCTATGGACGTCTGACTGGTAGCGGGGAAATATCCAAGTTACTTTTGGTATTAGGCGATTTATGTAGCTCACTGGGTTGAATTGGTAACCCTGGTCACTATCCCTAGGAAAGGAATGAATGCATTACACACACTTCTGAGATGCCCTGTAAGCTGGCCCAATTAAGGATCTCATTCTCCCGGATTCATCTTTGGAAGCTGCTCCTGGTCTACAAAACCAGTGATTTTGGGTCGTGAATGAATATTTATTCCTAGAACACTCCAAAGCGTTCTCCACCAGAGTCGCCATTTGTTGTGCCCTTAGCACACATGCCCCGTTCAGAACGGGGACCCTCTTTTCTTTCACCTCGTTGAGTCTTTTAGGGCTACCTCATTTTGCGTACCCCTCCTTTTGATGTTTCGCATGATCGATGTTGCTCCAAAGTTCCATCATAAATTGATCATGCCTCCACTTTTGGTTTTCTGCTGCCTCCCAGGGCCTCGTGGAATCCCTTTGGCATTTTGGCCCTAAAACGGCCCCGGGCCCCTCCGAGCCCGGGTGTCCGAGGTTCCCTTTTCGGGTTTCCCCTTTGTAATCGCCGTCCTTTGGGGTGTTCGTCGGGCGTCTGCCCGCCCCTCGGGGTCCGCCCTGCCACCCGCCGCCTGAAACTTGCATAGATTTGTGGGGCGGCGCCTACCCCTTCGGGCCCCGAGACCCAAAAGTTCACTTCTAGACTTCTGTCCCAGTCTTGCTATCCGCGACGACTAGCCTCTGGCGGCCTCCTGCTCCTCGGGCCCCATTAGGGTTTTTTCCACTGATGTTTCGTTTGTCTCTACCGGCCGCCAACCATTCTAGGCCTGACTCCCCAAAATTCCATTTCTAAAATTCTGTGGTGGTCCCACCGTCATCGACGGCGGATCCCTTCCCGCTTCCCGCCCTCTGGGCCCCGGGCCGCTCCTCGCCATCGCTGTTCAAAGTTGCAGAAAATAAAATGGCAACCATCACACCATGTCTTCTTGGCCACCTAATCTCAGCATCGCTGTCGCCGCCGCCGACCTAATTTCAAACTCACCAACCTTTTCCCACAACCATATGGGTAATTAATGCAGGTATTAATGGCGGTTGGGGTATAAAATGCCCAATCTGCCGAAGTCATTTTCATAATCTGAATTGGAGTGAGTTAGAGAAGGAATCTTCTAGAGCCCACCGTCTTCAAAGCATCACGATCATCGCTATCAACTTCATTTCGTCGACCCTCGGTGGATCCCACACCTCCCCGCTCTACATGTTTGAGGTAGGTAACCTGTTTGCCCTCCTGTGTGTGTTTTTCATAATTTTGAAAGATCTAAATGGATGAACAATTAGTTAGGGTGGCATGATATCAAAGAACATCAAATTGCGCTCATAACCCATATGTTTAAAAATTGACAAACCTATCGGAATTGCCCTTGTCGCCGACTCGAGACTTTTCTGCGGTGCGGCTGTTCTTCGCACAGGGCGATTCCTCGTCCCAGGTCCGAGACCTCCCTTCGCCATCAAAGATCAAACTTCAAACTCTTGCTGAGACGTCAATCCTCACCACCGGGCCTGGTTCATCGGGTTTCCCTGCCCGAGCTTCCGTTTAAACTTCGCCACACTTGAACTGCGAACCTGCTCCTGCCTCCCGTCTTCTGGGCCTCGGAATGTCCATCGCTGTTTGAACTTGAAAATTGAGCAGGTGTCCTTTTGTTGCGTTAGGCTCTGGACCCCTGGGTTTCATCCCCAAAGTTCCACCCTATTTTTGTCATCTCCAACGGAATCCGTGCCACGGCTTCTCACGCCCTGGCCTCTGTCCTGACCCTCGCTGTTAACTCTTAGGTGATATCATATTATTGCATCATTTTCACCTTCGGCCCCAGGATGTCGGGCCTCCGTGGCTGATTTTCTATTGTTTCCCACAGCGAGACTTTTTCGGCAAAGTCCCATCCGCCACCCGACCCTCGGACCCTAGCTCCCAGACTTCCGTCTTCCGAAGTCTGGCGCTCTCTTGCAGTCGAAGCTCCTACCCCGCCATTTGCTCTCAGGTGCCCTGGCCTCAAGGTGCCGGCGTCTGGACTTTCGTCCTCGTAAGACTACCTCTCGCACACTGCGGCTGGTGGAAAGTGTCAACCGGTGCCCCGGCCGCCGGGCCCTGCCTGGCCGAATGCCGCCAGGCCTAAATGATGCACACATTGGCCGCCTTTTGGCCCTCTAGGCCCTGGTTCTCGGACTTCCGCTTCCGGTTTACCATCCTCTGTTCGCCGTCACCTAATGCCATCGCCTGGCGGCCTTCTGGCCTGAAACCTCTGATGCCCCTTAAATCTATCCAAATGATCCCCAATCTGGAATCTGACCTCGACCCACGTCCCAAATTTTTCTCTTCTTCATTAGGGGCCTCCTAAAACATTGAAATTTTGCCAAGAAGGGTCTCCAAGAGCTTTCAACTGCTTTTTCCCTTCTAGACAGCATTCCTACAAGGGAAGTCCAGCCCTCCGGGCCCGGATTGTCCAAATGCCCTGAAATGAAGATCAATAACTTCTAGAGATAAGATTTATGATATACTTGATTGATTGTTTAGATGTTATTTTCAAAATATAGACTAACATGAACGCTTTTGATGTTTTATTGTGCTAACTTTTCCTTTGCTTGTAGAATACAAGGAATCAGCTGCAGGAACTACAGGGGCCTCCACCGAAAAGGACAAGGGCAAGAAGTCAGGAAGGACCCCTCGGGGAAAGGAAGACAAGGATCAAATGAAGTATTAGTTCCAGAGTGAGCCGTTCCACTCAAAGGTCTCAACAGACTAGAAGGAGATTTCAGATACAAATATTGGCCAGGTTGACATAGATGAATTCACTCAGAGGGCCAAGGTTAACCCGACAACAAAAACCACCAGATTAATACGGAAATGTGGAATAGCCAAGGCCATTGGCTTCCCTCCCTCTCTGGTGGCACTCGAACTAGTGATGGCTTACCAAGAAGCCTATCAAACAGACACCAGAACGATTGTGGATAAGGAGGGGAACATCCTCGCAGACATGTCACCAGAAGGGATTACAAAGACACTCCACATTCCCATGTTCCAACAGACGAAGGTCCCCACATTGGAAGAATGCCAAGCGGTGTGGGATGCTAATCCATCGGGTGAAAAAAGTCAATCAACCTCCATTGGCTTAAGTAAAAATGGGGCAGTGTTGCGAAGGTTCCCCAAGAACTCTTCCATAGCGATTTACACAAGGACTACCATGACTTGGTGACCATGTTAAGCAGGGTCATGGGTCTTCCAACGGCTGCCTACTTCGAGGAGTGGATGGTGTACTATATTGAGCAGATCCTGCGGGGAAATGAGGACGTTACAACCAAGGTCTCATTCGACTAGGGAAGCATCATTAGCAACTACTTCCGTGAGGAGTTTGTCAACGTGAAGAAGAGTTCTAAGTTCTACATGACCTCCTACCTGGTGTACTCCTTGGTAGGTCAAAGACAATACAGCGGGTTATTTGTGGCACCTGATCAGGGGCATAAGTGAGGGCTGAAACCATTTGCAAATATCCACAGCTTAAATACTGCAACTTCAAAAGGGAATACTACCGGGTCAATGACACCTTCCTTGGCCATATAGTCAAATTGATCACTAGAGATTTCGAGAGGAGGGTCTCCCACAGCACCAGGGTGCTCTTAAAAGAGTATGCTTTTCTATTCATCTAGTTCCCCAACTTCACCTACATCCAGGCCCAGGGTTTCACGGAACAGCCGAATAGATTGCCACGGTACCCAAATGACAGCATCATCCTCCTGGAGCTTTCTCAACAGCTCCAACATATTCAGGCGATCTTCAGCAATAAACACATAGCGGGGATTTCCTACACCATGACCCTCGGCTAGGGCCTATACTGATTACAGACTTCTCAATGTGCTAGTAATTCTGAGAAGGAGCTCAAGGATTACCATTTCGACTGGTACACTACTCACCCACGGATGGATCCACATGGCCATGTAAGGAAGGCACTGGGGCCGGCATATGCCCATCAATATCATATTGAGGATTTCTGGGCCGACAACAAGGATGATAAGGAGGTGCGTGCAAGGCACTACATGTGCATAACGGTACTATTCCTAAGAAGGGTGCAACCATTCCCGCTACCAGACCAGGCTGAGGACGATGAGTCCACGATCATGCACCCAAGGTACCCTGTAGTTGCTAACCTGCCAATACCGTCGATTGACTAGGATGAACAAGAGGTTGATGACCTAGATACCATCACCCAGCCAATCATAACTCATACTAAGGAGTGGATCGATAGGCAGGTGGCGCACCTAAAGCAACAAGGAGTAGTCCTGACATATGAAGGGCTCAAGAGCGAGCTGAGTGCCACGGAGGACGTTGCTGCCGCCACGTCCACCGACGGGACCTCCAAGTCTCCTCTGATCACTAGGTCCCAGAAGAGGAAGGGAACGAAGACTACACAGTCTCTAGATCCCAAGGAGCAAGCAAAGAAAGAAACGGGAGACTCATCTCCCAAAAGGCTTAAACAAGCGGTGAGTACGGAAGAACCCCGACCTCCTTTGGCTCTTCCTGCTCCTCCTATTGCACCGCCCACCTCACTAGCTATGGTCATCGCATCTCTGCCAGTAGTGGACATTTCTGTCCATCTTGCTCCTTCACCCTTGGCCGGGTCAGTAGTTGTCATTGATTCCTCTTCTGGCATAACCACTCCTCCTTCCTCTGCTACCATGTCTCCAATTACTTCCCTCCCTCTGGCAACAATAACACTGCCTATTCCTGCTGCCACTATGCCTAAGGTTCTTACAAGATACATGCAAAACCTCCCCCCTGAGCTCTCATAGATCTTAATGGACCCAACTCTCCAGGCAGCCCTCGCCCAGGTCCTTGTAATAGCTCAACCTTCACAACCGCCAACAGGGCCGCCAACTATGGAAGCTACAATGCAAATCTTGAAAGAGTTGGAGGAGCGGGAGTAGGAAGCCTCAAAGTCTATCGAGGAGGAGGCTGACGAGTATCATGAGCACCCCGAGTACAAGCATCGAACCATCAACATTTTGGTCTATGAGGAAGAGGAGACTGGCTCTTCTGAGAGTGGAGATGAGGAGGGTTGCTCAGGTGCCAAGGAAATTATCCAGACTTTTGATGAGGACCTTGAGGAGGAGTTGGCACACCAACTACAGAATGTTGGGGAGGAGGCAGAAAAGTCACCACATGGTGAATAGGGGCAGCCGCCAAAAGAGCAGTAGATAAAAGATTTGACTGCGGCTGAGACCCATGCTGTGAAAAGCCCCAGGACCGAGGCTACTGAAGAGAAGAAAGAAGAAGAGGCAGTGAAAGAAGAAGGTCTCACCCGACAGCCGTCCACCAAGCTACCCGTCAAATGCCTCGTGTTCATTCGTGACTCCGACGAAGAGGAGGAGGATGCTGCCCCAGAGAAGGAAGAACCCCATAAGGAGAAAGAGGCAGAAGTCTTGCCTTTGATGGAGAAGGGTGAGGGCAGCCATGATGCACCCAAGGATAAGTCTGTTGTGCCTGATTGGTTGGAGAGGCAACTTGAGAAGATGACTCCTATGCTGAAAGACCCAAGGGAAAGATTGGAGGCCATCTTGGCTTGTTCCCAGATCACAATGAAGAAGGAGAAGAAGCCCAAGGTCCATTCCAAGATAACAATGGATGCTTCTGGCTCCCGAGCAGCACAAATTGCGACACCTACTATTGGCCAGGTAGGGGTGAGTTACAATATCTCAACCATTGACTTGGGGAAAACAACTAGAGAGCAAAAGGTCGAGCACCTGGAGGAGTCAGTGGCCACGGTGGTGCACCTGATAAAGCAGGTAAAGGTCTCCAAGGATGAGCTTAAAGCGCAAGTTGCTGCCCTAACCGACTACATACAGCAATGGTCCTTAGTGGATGACCTGCCCACCACCTCCACACCTGCACCGTAGTTGCTCTCCAAATAACAGATTGACAAGATGGAGAGAAGGAAGAACTTGGAGAAAACCACCATTGATTGGTTCCGACAAGTCACATACATCGGAAACATGAGAATCAGTCGAGCTGTGTGGACAACCAACAAGTTCTTGGACTTGATGGAATCTCTGGAGGGCACGAAGAGGCTCTGCACTAATTTTCCTACAATCTACGACTCCACCTTCCCAAGGATCGAAGCTATCCTTCAAATGCCTGAGGCCACGTGGGAGGAAAAGCTGGAACTTAAAGAAGAAGATCACTGACTAGTGGATGTGTGGCACAGAGACCTCGACAACTAGAAGGAGAGGTTCGAGCAAATCTTGAGCCTGGGGTGGATCCAGATATTGAGTGGTTCAAGGAAATCCAGGCGGAATGCGCCCAATACCTTAAGTGTATGACTGGCTATGATATGCCCACCATGCAAATGGACCTAGAAAAGATCAAGCCATACTTCCAGGAGAAAATGAAGGATGGGACAGCTGGAGAAGTCACAACGGAGTTCCTAAGTTTTGCTGCTTGTGCCTTCAACCGATCAGAGCTGTTTAGCGACCAAGTTCTAAGTATGACGAAGATTGGAAAATGCTGGAAGAGAACGCTAAGGAATGGAGCTACTAGGCATTGCGATGTGAAATCCTTGAAATCGACAAGCTCTAGGCCGTCATCCTCAAGTACATATAACATACAGCTTCTGAGGAGCAAGAGGATAGCCCAACCAAAGATAAAGACCTTCCTGAAGAGTAGCTACAACAAAGAAAACAAAAATCAACTATAGGATGAAAGAGCTATAGTGTCATCCACAAGAGGAAGAAACAGGGAAGAGACAAAAATGTATTTTTTAATTAAGATCTATTTGGGGGTAGGTGAAACCCTATTTTGTAATGAATCTTGGCCACACAATTGTAATGAATCTTAGCCATTCATTTAACTTTTGAAAAACTATAAATAGGGCACTCCTCTCATTTGCAAAGGGAGAGTTGAGTTGTTGTAAAGACATGCTGCTAAAATTTATAAGAAAAGACATTGACTTGGTGTATTTTCTTGGTTTCTCTCATGTTATTTGATTCATTCTCCAATATGAGATTTTTAGCTTAGATCTTGTTGTTGTTTAGTTAGCTGTTTACTTTCTTTGGATAAATCTTAGGAATGTTGTTGGGTGATTGTAAAAATTCCTGCCTTGTTGATGATTCCTTAGTCCATACTTTTTGTTGTTTGCTGAAGGTAGATAGCTGTGTAAAGTTAGCCTGGACTTGATTTGAAGCTAGCCCAAATATTTATCTTTGATTCATGCATGTATGTGGTGGATGAAGGATGAAATATCTACAGCCCTTAGAAGATAGCACAATTTCCATGATACTGTGAAATCCCTGGTTAAGTGGGATATTGTTTTAAGGAATTGTCCATTGCAGGAACTCCATTATCACTATTCATAGCAAGCTTCAGACTTAGGAACTTTTCCTATCCTTCGCCCTTTCCCTTTTTTTTTAGTAGTTGATCTGTGTTAAGGTTCATTGCACATTGTAAAGCCAAATCCAATAACTAGATGGAGTCCAAGATTGCTATTTGAACCTACAGCCAACTCATAATAGCTTTTATCCTAAGAACTCCATTTTAAGATCCAACTTCATGCTTTGTGTCCGCACTTTGTATTTTATGTAAGATTTCCTTGTGATTCCAGCAAATCACATCAAACTACTGAGGTATCTAAGCACTATCATGACCTAACATCTGAGAGACCTTGGGATAGTGTTCTGCAATCTGATTATGGAAGATTGTCTTTCAAGAGAGGTAGTGCGCCTATGCACTGCCTGTGTTGAGAAGTGCATTAAAACACCATCAACAGGTACTTCAACATTCTTCGCTCACAGGGTGTCCTCAGTTCTTGTGAGAGTTGGTCATGAGAATGTGAATGAGGATTCAAAAAGTGAGCTTCATGCAGGAGTAGCATGTCGACCTCCTGTTATGTTCAATATATGTAGCGACATAAGGATGTCAAAATCTTTAGTATTTTGAAATACTAAGATTATTCTCATAAAGGCAATAATCTTTTTGGTTTAGGTACTATGGACACCTTGCTTTTCACAATTTTAAGACCTAGACTTGGTCCTTCACGATATATCTAATCGTGGAGGAGCTTTTCCACCCTTTTTTTGTTGCAGGTTGAACATTTAGGTACAGAAGAGATTTTGGAACCATTTTGTTATGACTTCCTCCTTCATTGACTGACACAGTGAAGTTGTTTGTTGCGGTCCACATTCAAGAATGTATATTGTGTGGACATATCTGCAATTTAGTTAAACCCTATAATTTTATTTTTCAAAATTTAATATAGCTATAAGGGGAAAGAAATTTGAAATGTTTATATTTCTTGACTTTATGATGGTGAAAAAGAAATGTATTGAACTATTTAGAAGCTGTATTTTCTCAAACCAGGATAGAGCTATTACTTGGTAATTTGGCAATTGCATTTTGATCAGAGTTTAAAGCTTATAGTTGAGACTTGCTCTATCACATGACACAGGTCATTAAAAATAGGAAATGGAAAGAGATCTCTTTGGTGTTGGACTTCCATAAAACAATTGTGAGTGCCTCATTTGCTTCAAGAAAGTATTATTATTATCTGCTTCACCAGTATGAGTAGGTTTACTTCTTTCAGCGTAAGAGTCCTGTAGTGCCATCACCGGGTATCTAGATAAAACTGTATTTAATTGTTATTTCAAACTGTGCTATGTTCACATTAAGATTGTATTTTTCTCACATAATTGTATACTTTCCATTGTTTAAGAAGTTTCACTCACTTCAGTATCTTCAACTTCCCATTCGCTATCAGAGACCTTCACCTTCGAAGGGTCCTGTAGTAGATATGAAAAAGCATAAGACTAATTGTGCCCAAGCACTTGGACATCCTTTATTGTAACCAATATTTTAAATAATTCATTGGTTAGGGAATGACCTTTGTATTGGTACTGTAAACATTTGTATATATTGAAACATAGATTTTTAGGACCTACTTTCTTTCTAACACTTTTAGGATTTTTCACCTAAAAGGAGAATGATGGGTCCAAAAATGCTAATGTTTACATTCAAAGATTAGTGTAGAATTTGATCTTGGATGTCTTAGGAAGCTAAATTAATGACTTGCAATGTCAGAGCCCTAACTTGCTTGACTTGAATGAATGATGTAAATGAGTTATGAGATTAAGAGATGAATGAGAGATGGAGAATGTAAAATGAGAAGAAAAAAACATATATTTACACACACTTGTGCCTTAGTAACCTGTTCATACCTCATCATAGGCCATCAAGTAATTTTGAAGAAAAACCTAAAAGGAAATTTTCAAAACTTTGAATTTGGAGCCAGGGGGACTCATTCACCACCCATGTCAAATGGGTCCCACCTAGGACTTGAAAATGGGTGTTAGAAATTATATTGTATTTAATGTTGTTTATCAGGCTTGCATTCAAAAATACACTTAACTAAGACATATGAGGGCATAAAGGGGCCAAATAAAGCATAAAAAGGGATAAATAATGAAATTATGCCTAAAAAAGCATGAAATCTTGTTACAAGACTTTACAACACTTCAAAATAGAACTTGATTAGTGATGGAAAGGTGATTTTTAGGTGAATTACATTAAATAGAGTCTAGAAGAATGTAGAAATGTCTTACAACACTTCACAACACCTCATTAAAAGCATTTTATTTAGTTTGCAAAGGTTCAGTACCTAGTGTGGATGCATAAAATGCCTTACAACACTAGATTAAGGCCTCATTAAGTCCAATTAATCATGAATTAATCCCATGCCAAGAAAAGGGTTCTTTTTTTCTATGGCACAAATATTAATAAATTTAATCATAAATACAACTTTGATGTAGTTGACCCAACATCATCTATTGGAAGTGTTGTGATTGGCCCGAAGCCATGGGAAAGTAGTTTTAGTTGGATTTATTAAATCAACAGAAGCCAGTTTGAGTCGGATTTATTAAATCAACAGAAGCTAGTTTGAGTCAGATTTATTAAATCAATAGAAGCCAGTTTGAGTTAGTAATATACTTAGTTGTACCGCATATATTTCATTTCCATACCAATTGTCACATAGCTAGGCCAAATAGGTAGTGTTAAGTACATCCACACTATAACTTCATAGAAATTAAATGCACTTTTCTTGTTGCAAAAAAGAAACATATTTTTTCTATACTCAACAAGTGCTACTAATAGACTCAACTTTCATTATCAAATTGGTCAATTATATATTTAATGCAATCTGTGGCTCCATGAGCAAGTATTATTCCTTGAAGCATTTTTTTTTGTTCCAGGTTTGATTATTAATTTTCTCGATAAATAGTAGTTTACCATCCATGCCTTTATAGGCAATAATATTACAATTGGTACATGGTTTAACCTACGTGGGTTTTGTTGAAGGTTTTGGGAGTTGCAAGCTAAGTGGGTTTAACCTTGGAGAGGACTCTGGTTAGCGCGCTTGAGCTAGAGTAGTACTGGGATGGGTGACCTCCCAGGAAGGCATAGTGCACCTCTATGAGCATCACCTAGATGCAATGAGTGCTAAGTGGACCATTTATTATCATGAGATATGGACCGTTCTTGTGAATCACTACTCATGAAACATGGGTCAATGAGTTTGACTTGAAACTACATAGTTGAATCCTAATAGCAATATCATAATGAAAGTTGACATCTGATAGAAATAACTATTTTTTCATTAAAAAAAATTTAATATTTATTTATAAATATATGTTTATCAAATTTGGAAAAAAATATATGCATGCACTAAAGTTTCAAGTTATAAATACACACAAAAATTTTGAAAGAAAAAAAAATACTCTGAAAAGTTTGACTTCTCATGCAACTAAATTTTTAAAAAATACAAACATAAAATACACTAAAAAATAGATATTTTACTAGTTTACATCATTTCTAAATTTCAAAATATATATGCCACTTTTTAGTGATTCAAGTTTAAATTTTTTTGTTGTTTCCTTTATAAAATGTGACACAGTTTGGTGCTTTCACCCTCTAATCCTCAACAATTGATTAATCAAGTGGGTTAGGATGAGTATTTTATTTTTTTCTTTCTAAACTTATTGATTATTTCTATATAACATAAATACCCTAGGATATATATTATAAAATTTATTTAAATAAAATTAAACATTGTTTTTATTTTGATATGTAAGGCTTTTTTTTATTAGATTAAAAAGAGAACATACAAATGTCTACTGTGCGGGATTTTTAAATTCCCACCAACCAACACTGAGAAGGAGAACATAGCCATTTCAAGTTTAATAGTACTTACTTACCCTACCCAAAAAACCTTCGATAGAAACTAACACCACCAAACCAAGCATATAATGTGCAAAATTTGAAACCCACCAAACCATAAACTACAAAAACCCATTCAACTTTGCAACAGATTCAAAATCCTTTAGCTGGTCAACACCACTAGCCTCCATTAAACCAAGCATTTTCTTGAGGTATTCCATAGCCACGACCACAATCATCCTATGTCACATAAGAGTCATCCCAATCAAATCTAAAAGAAATGGATAGAACTTTACAGCTTCGTCTATCTTTGCTAAGAGCTCCAGATCAGAATGTCATGGAATTTTAGTTCCTATGATAGTCAACTTAAGCACCACTTCCAAAACACCTATCAGGTCATTTCTAAAGAACTAAACCAGTAGCTCCTTCACCACCTCCTTAGAGACTCTACTATCAAGCAAGGATGCCAAGAATCATGAAGATGTGTGCACATTATCTCGCTCGTATTCCTTTCATTTAATGTGCCCACTACCCAACACCATTTTGACCGTTGTGACTATGAGCGGGTCATTATTAAGCAAAATCCTTTTCAATCTTTCATTTTTTACCTCCCTGAAGGCTGCTTGCTGCTCCGTTGCATGCAAATAAATTGAGGTATCCATTCCAAACCATACCAACCCCTCTGCCAAGACTGCAATTTAACAAATTTTGAACACCCAACCATAGGAATCCATCGATGATTCCAGAGACCAGTTAGGTGAAACCTACTAGCACACCACAATTAACAAAGCAAAAATACCAAAAAAAAAATTAATGTGCTAAGTAACTAATGCAGGTCCACATATTATAAATTGCGACAAGATCCAAGCTAATCCACCACCACACAAACGAAGCATCATGTATTAGCTTGGAAAGTTGTCCTTATACCATCAATTTCATCCTACATCTTCGGCTCTAAGTGTGAGGCACTCCTTAGAGAACGTCCTTTAAAGCAAACTTATTAAAACTTGTACTTCAACTTTAACATGGGCGCCAACCTCTCAAAGCTAATACCACCTCACCACCACACGGCCTGACATGTATGCCACCTATACCAACTAGCCAATGCCCTCTGCCAGCTTGGGGGGCTGCCCTCCGAACCACCCACAATAAAATTAAACATTGTTGGAAAGTGTATATATTAAACATTTAGACAACAATATCCTATACACAAAATATTTCATTGAAACTTGCTTCTTTCTAAATTAATATTATCCTTTGAATTCCAAAATCCTCCAAGATAACAACAACTAACCTTTATTCTTCTTATTCATTTTTATCAATTATAAAACCTTCTACCATAATTAAACTATAAATTACAATGCATATCTAGGTTCTTAATAACTTTATAAATTCCCATAAGACCAACACATTTCTCCCTTGAAATTCATAGGTTGAAAGTCCCAAGTAATATTTTTTATTCAATATATGTACCTGAAAGACAAAGATCAAAAGGAAAATAATCTTCACCAATGGGATCTCCTCCCAACCATAGAATTGGAAATCAATCCACCATCAAGCTCTAAGGGTCACATACCTTTCCCTTACACACACCCTCCCTATTTCCAAGGGTTCCTTAGAAAAATTAAAATACATACTATGCATAGTGAAAACACACATACTATAACTCATCACCCTAACCCTTAAATAGTTATAAATATTATGAGAAACTAAAACAAGGTGGAACTCCAACAAAAAAAACTAAACACATAATTTTAACAAATACCTCAAAGGGATCTAGCAACAAATTGCACATAAAATTCAAAACATAAACAATATTTCATGCATCTTAAACAAATATTTACAAAGGTGTAGACCTTACCAAATGAAGTAAAAATCCAAATGAACCGAGCTTGTCTCACTAGTTATCTATGAATGTGTCAAATTCAATAGTCAATAACTATGAGGGATTTTCCAATGAATAGGTGAGAGGTCGTTAGGCTTCCCCCCTCCACTTTGGGCTTTGCAAAACCTAGGAGGGTGATCCCTACAATGTATTTTTAGATACTATTGTGCCAATTATCATATACAATGTAATTCTAATAGATAAATTTTGCTTTAATTGCTTAACAAGTGGAAACCTTAAAGATATGGCTAATCCTTATGGTAACATCACATTGAAGCATGAGAAAATGTTATAAATTTAGCTTGACATAGATTCACATAGAAAATGGATATTGAAATTGCTTTTGAATGTAGTTTCTAAGAAAGATCCAAGAAATTTTAACACAACATGGCCAATGCCTTATCCTAGGGTGGAGAATCCTAAATCACACAATTGAGAATAAATAATAGTATTATTCCTATCATAACAAATCGTATCAATGATGCCTTACACTATTATACTAGAAACTTAACCAGTAATACTTAATTATCCATGCATACATTCATATAAATGTCCATTCATGTTAATACAAATTTAACTCACTCTTTTAACAAGCATAATAACCATGAATAAACATTCAAGGAAATACAAGAAGATGAATAAAAGTAATCTTTTATTGCTTTATATTCCAAATATATGCAACGTATACAATGGAGAACATTGGCCTTGAATATTTTCCATTTATGTTCCAAAATATGAAAATATTGTTATCATGTTCACCATTACAAGACTCAAAAGACTCATAGAACCTAGAACATGCTCATATTCTATTATCAAAACCTGGTTACAAAATTTCTTTGAGATCAATGAACTAACAATGCCAATTATTCTTTCCATGAGCTATACACCCTTTTCCACATTTTCTAAAACTTCAATATGAAAATAATAAAATAAAGAAAGGAGAGAACACCAAACCATTTCCACATTCATATTCCATGTCATCAATTTGAAATGGAGAAGAATGCAATATCTAAACTTTGATATATCTAAGGCTTAATCTATACTAGTTCCAGGCCATGTATTGTAGTTCTCCTATTGCAACCTTTATTATTACAAATATAAGATCAAAATTTTCATCACCACTTCATCATTGTAGGAGCATACTCATCCAAGATTTCAACATATTTTCTCTTCCGAAGTTCAAACTCTTCCTCAAAAGGCCAGTTAAATGTTATAACTTCATCTGCCTTTTTGTCATATGGAGTGTACTTTATGACTGCCTATTTAGCTTCCTTGTCAAACTCCTCAAGGAAAACTCCAATGTGGGTGAGTTTATCCATACTATTTTTCAACATCTCCATATTTACTCCATCACAAATTAGCTTGTCTTCAGTGGATATCACATTATTTTCTTGGTCCTTCCATTCTTGCAAAGGTTTAGCCTCACCATTTTCATTTAAAATAGATGGAAGTAGATTGAAGCTCCACTCATCAAACCTCTCACTAAATCCCTAATTTTCATTTCCAATGGTTAAATCAACCATTAGAATTCCTTGATTACATTCATAAGCCTCGGGGTTGGGACAATGCCCGAAGGTTTATTTACATCATTTTTTTCCCTAATGGCCATATCTCTCAATTCTTATGCTCTTGGGATCCATTTATCCATCAATGGGATGGAGATCTCTTTATCTTGGTTTATGGATGTAGAAAACCCTACTTTTTGAGGATTTCAAACACTTGAAATGCACTGCAACAACTTTAGAATGTTTTTGAGTGCTTTTTTAAACAATAATAAGCTTTAAAGCAATATTTTATGGTGAAAAAATTCTTGAATTCGGTAGAAAAACATAAAATCTGCCATTATTATTCGTTCACATGAACTAGAATGACTTAATGATGTCCTTTTCAGCAAATTTGAATTTCCACTATATATCTCATTGTGATCTGGATCAATGTGTGGCCAAGATGTGGTCAAAGAAGTTTGAATTTTTTTATTTTTGTGACTCAACATCCACTAGGCCTAATTCTTTCCATGTGTGAATTATTTTCATTTGCTTCATGTCCCCACCACACTTTACAAGTCATGCCAGAATCCATGTGGGAGTCACCTGCTAGTTGTCTTAAATCTGTAAGGATTAGATCTATAGTCGTGGGCTAGTGGGCAACAACCCTGATCAACCTAGTGGCCTCCAATGTGCACTCCTTTTAATCTCCAAGCCTAACACTCATATAGTTATCCTCTGTTCACAATTAATGATTCATATTAAAACATCTCATGGAGAAATTTTGCACATGCACATATATCTCTTTAGTAGCATACCTTTTAACATTACCATAGTTGTTCAAGTTATGTCACCAAATATTTCAATGCCTTCTATAGTTCTATGGACAGCAGTGATGATGCCACATGGTGCTTTCCCACCATCCCTCTAAGAGCTGAGAACTGATAGTGGGTCTCTTGCAGGCTCAAAAGGAACAATTGGGATTAAACCACAAGGTTGTATCTAAGTCATCAATATCACCACCTTTCATCACTGATGCCATGAAGTGTCGGTAGGACCTTCCACAAGGATGGGCAGGGGTCACCTACCTGCTATCACTCCGGTTCATTTATGCAATTATTTTATTGCCACAAGCTATTGGGCATCCAATGAAATGCATTTGGTGGGATGCAATGACCATTGCTTGAGAATTTTTAAAGGTATGTGCATTTATTTGTGACTTAAAAGGGGTTGTTTTCTAAGATAACATGGTAAATGGACTTAAGCATTTCATAGATCTAGACTTAGGATATAGTGCCAAATATTTAAAAGACTTCAAACCTAGCTAAAATTTGACAAGATTAAAATAATTCAACGGGTAGTGACCGATAATCTAGCCACAAGCGGTTGGTAAGCAAATGAGTTTAATGGTTCAAGTCATAACTTGAAAAATTGGGAACGAGCCAACACTAGTCAACTACAAATCAAACTTACACAAGGTTTTTTAGTACTTAGGATTTTTCTTAGGGGTTTACGACATACACAAAACCCTAAATGGAGGAAAAACCAAAAACCCTAAACCATAGGAGACATACCAGACTAGAAAATACAACCAAATATGCATCAAATATCAGTGTAACACAAAAAATTTAAGGGTTCTACTAGTGGCTCCAGTTGGGGACATTTTTTCTTCTAGAATAGAGCAAGATCTTAGAATCTCAAGGTTGAGCAGACCAAACCCAGAGAAGAAAAACCAAGGACAACCCATATAAGGAAAACCAAGCAAACTAAAGCAAAATGATTCCAAACCCAAACCTATATAGACAATATACATAATACTACAATGTGCATGGAAAAGAAACATACCTCAAGAGAATTATTCTTTCAAGAACTATCCATGCATTGATAGCTCAAGAAACTCTCTAGTTAAAATTTGTAGATAGTAGGAATCTTCACCATGTGTGTTTGATATCTGATATGGATCCAACCATAATGCATCAAATTTTCTATGCTTGCCCTTAGCTTGAGCTCTAGCATTCCACATCATCCCCATGTTTCCTACAAACTTTCTTGGAGAAGCCTTTTTGTCATACAAATGTTTGACTTGTAATTGCACTTTAGCATTTTAGTTTTGAGCTTCTCTCCTTATTTCATCCAACTCTATCAGAGCATCAACCCTATATTTCATTTCATTACAAATATCTTCATCAAATTATTGTAAAAATTTGCACATTTTTAGCAAGTTCTTTTGAGGTAGTCTTGCATCCAAACCATATACTAGACCAAATGGAAAATTTACAATAGATTTCTTAATAGTAAACCTATGTGCTCAAAGTACAAGCTTTATTTTTGAGTCCCATGCTTTCTTATTTTTCTCAATCACCCTTTTGATAATATTCATCAGACTCATATTACTTGATTTTGTCTGACCATTTCCTTGTGGATGATAAGGAGAAGAGTAAGATACCTGAATTCCATGCTTGTCAGAAAAATCTCTAAAATCATCTTATCTGAAGCACATGGTACTATCAGAAGAGATCTTCTCTTGGACCCCAAACCTAATCAAAATGTTGCTCATTAGAAAATCAACCACAACTTTTCTTGTTGCTTTCTTTCAAGGGATTTCTTCCACCCACTTTGTAAAATAGTCAGTGGCAACAAGAATCAAAGAGTTTCCTCCACTGGATTTATCAAAGATTTCACTAATAAAATCAATACCCCACTGTTGAAAAGGGGCTTGGACTAAAATTGGTCTAAGTGGAAAATTTCCTAAAAATTTCAGCTTTCTTGAAAAACCTTTAGCAAGCATCACAAGTTTTCATAAACTTGTGGGCATCTTTGAACACTAAGGACCACCAAAATACCACTCTCAATTTTTTGTGGGAAGTTGTCTTTTCCATGTAATGGCCTCCACAGACTCTGCTATGCATTTCTATTAGGAGTTCCAATGTTTTCTTTTCATCATCACATTTAAGTAATACACCCTCTGGACTTCTCCACCAAAGTTCATTGTCAATTATTACATACTTAATAGCCTACAACTTCAGGGTTATTTTTTCATTATCTGCCATTCCTTCACGACATTGCATAGTTTGTAGATATTGAACAATCCACCTGTGCCAACCACATTTTTGCATATCACATATAGGTGCAACATCTACACATTCTATCTAGTTTATTTTATTGGCTTCTAATTTTATCTTGGCCATGAACTTAGCTAAACTATTTCCTCTCTCTAACTTGGTTATTTGGATATCTATATTGAACTCTTGGATTCTATTAAACCACCTACACCTTCTACCTATAATTTTTTGTTGAGTGAAAATATCCTTCATTGCAACACTTGGGACATAAGTAGTGATTTTAGCTCTCCCATTAAGTAGGCTCTAAAATTATTCACTATTTTCACCAATGCATAAGCTTGCTTCTCTATCATATCATATTTTAGTTTTGTGTCCTACAAGGTTTTTCTAAACAATGCAATGGGCTGCTTAAAACCTTCTCCATTTTTTTGCAATAGTACAACTACGATTGTGTGAAATGATGCAAAGGAAAAAAATTGCATAGGCTTGGAGAAATCTAGTGACTTGAATAATGGATCCTCCTTTATAGCTTATTTGATACTCTTAAATTCCATACTAGGCTCTTCACTCAAAGTTACCTTTTCTCCTTTCTTCAACATTTTAGATATTGGGCGAGTAATCTCTTCAAATTTTTTTACAAACCTCCTTAAGAAATTGATCTATCTAAAGAATGACTAGATGCCTTTGACATTCTTTGGTTATGGGATTTTATTTATTGCTGCCACTCTTTTAGGATCAGTTCTTATTACTTCTTTTAACATGATATGGCGAAGCAACTTTCCTTCTTTCACCCCAAACAAACATTTCTTGGGATTCAAGGATATTCCATAGTCAATTGCCTTTTGAAATACCTTCTCTTGGTGCATACAATGGTATTCTTCTTTCTTGTTGTATGCTATGAGGTCATCTTGGTAAACTACTAAGAATATATCAATAAAGTTAGAAAAGTCCACATCCATAGCCCTTTGAAAAGTAGCACCTACATTTGTTAGGAAAAAAGGCATCCTAACATAAACATGAGTGCCCCAAGGGGTAGTAAATGTAGTCTTATACTGCTCATACTCCTTAACCACAACTTGATTATATCCAAAAAACCATCCATTATAAAAAAAGCTCATAGCTAGTCACCTTTTTAATATAGATCCCATGTTGGGTAATGGATAGCTATCTTTCAATGATGATATGTTTATATTTATAAAATCCAAACAAAACCTTATATCACTATTATTTTTCCTCACTGGCGCTAAGTTTGACACACATGTAAAATGCCTAATTGGTTTGATGATACCAACTTCTCTTAACTTGACCAATTCTTCTTGCATCTTAGGTGCCAATATAGGATTGATTGGCCTTTTCTTTTGCCTAAAAGGCTTAGCATTAGTTTTTAAAGGAATCTCATGTTGAAACAATTCTTCAAGCTATAAGATTTTAGACCATCATAAGACCAGGAAAACACATGCTTGTATCTTATTAACAAGGCAATCAACATTTCTTTGACCTAATGGTTCATTTTCGTCCAAATGTAGAATTTCTTAGGAGCATTTTCTATGCCAAGTTTAACATCTTCCAAATCCTCCTTATGAGTAAATGTTGGTTTATAATTTGTCCTATCAGGGCCATCAAAGACCCTTTCCAAAGAAACTAACCCTCAACTAAATGGTTTCATTGTAAAACACTTTCTTTTCCATCCACTTCTTCTACAAAATCTCCAAAGTCAATTTCTTGACCTTCATATTCATCTACATACTGGAAGAATCTCAAAATGTCACCATCATCATTAAAAACCTACTAGTTCCATATATTATTAAGAACTGAAGGTCTGATCTACCTTCAACTTTTGAAATTCCTACAAAGGTAATTTCATGGTCAGAGTGCACAATGTTGGCAAGCAAATCTGCCACCTGATTCTTACTCCTATCCAACTAGTCAATACAAAAGGCATAAAACTATTCTATTGAGTCCCAAAAAACCTTTTTATACTATTTCAACCTATTATTTTTTTATGCATATCTCGACCTAACTTGAGAAACAACAAACTCTAAATCTCCAATAACCCTTAACTTCCTAATTCCATGTTTCTTGGCTAGTCTTAAGACTAGTATCAAAGCTTCATATTTAGCTATATTATTTGTACATGCAAATATCAATGAAAATGAAAAGTTCAAATTTTTACCACTAGGGGAAATGAGTATCACCCTTGCACCCGTTCCTTCCTTTGTGCAAGCACTATCAAAATGCATGCTCCACAAGTCATCACTATTTGCTTGCTGCAAAACTTCCTTTTCAAGAGGTGCAGGTTGTCCATTCTCCTCTTTTGAAAACTTTTCAACTATGAACTTATCATACCAGTATCCACAAAGTGAATTATTTCCTCTTGATCAATAAATTCAATCATGTGTGGGGCTCTTGGCTCCCTCACAAGATTAATGTCTTTTCCCTCAATGGGAAAAGTAGAAAAAGACATGTCACACTACATGCTACCTCCCATAGAGGCACTCCATTTTCCTAACAATAACATACCATAATTGGGTGGGATGTCCACCACAAATATACTCATGAAAAATTCCTTAACTAGAAACACAACTAGTCTATATGAAACATTTTTAATTACTCCGATGACTAGGATTTCTCTTGAATCCATGTCATAACATTTGACATAAGCAAAATTTATCTTCAAACCCATCTCCTTCATGATTTCAAATGGAATGATGTTAGATGAAGCTCTCGAGTCAATCATACAATTTTCAAAGAGCTTAACATCAACAATTAGAGTCACATAAAAAGGATCAATGTTATTTGGGAAAGCTATGAGAGTACTTTCCAATTAAATCTAGGAGATCTCACTAATAGCTCCCTTTACTTCCTCTTTACTTGATTTCCAATCACTTTAGGCTAAGAAGAAACCCTTTTATCATCACAAGTTGTAGTAGCACCATTCATAAGGGTCAATGCCTTTTTTTTGTGTTCCTCAACCGTCATCATTTCTATTGTTGCCCGGATTGTCACCTTGACTTGGGAAATTAACTAAAACATGTGAGTGGTCACAATTCACAATTATATTCCTCAAATTGTGAGTGTTTCTAGCTTGTACAACTAATGCTACTATCATCCTTTGATATTCCTCATCAGAGGGTCTTCATAGAGATACATTCATTTGATTTGTTTCCAAAGCACAAACATTATGCTCAGCATTGTCATCTTCATTAGTAAAAATATGTTGATGATATGCATCTAATTTCTACCTTTGATTGTCAACATCAACCTCATGTGACTCTTCTTATGAAGAACACTCTTCTTTGACAAAATATGATCTATGCATAAGCACATGTATCTCCTCATTGTTTTCTTGAAATGACTCATAGTCATCAGGCTCATTTTGTTCTTCTTCAAACTTCTTTGCTACTAAGCATGTTTGGGAAGCATGTGGAAATTGGAAAACAATACACAGGGTGCTTCATCAATAAAATTCATAGAGTTATTTTGTAATGGATTAGGAGGAAATTTACTTTGTGTATTCTTTTGATTATTTTGAATTGGATTTCCATTATACCAATTGGTGTTATAAGGATGATCTTGTATTCTAGGAGGTCTTTCATTTCTTTGGAAATTAGGCTTGTCATTTGTTAGTAACTTTTCTTTCCTAGCAAGTTTGTAACTGATGTCCTTCATGGAACTTGCAACCTTATATATTTTTTCCTCAAGTGAAGATCCTTTCTCTATAGAGTTTTTTTCTTCCCTCTATGGGTTCTTTAGGATCTTGACATCATCTCTCCTCCCTACCTTTCTTGATACTCTTTTATTATTTTTATTGTGTAATGCAATCTTGAAAACCTCTCAATGTTTGAGGATTCTTGTCTCACAATAGATAACTCACTTTGAATCAAATGCATTGCAATAATTAACCAAACACACATTATCTTTCAACCTCAAGTCAATAGGTAACCTATTAATAGCTTTCTAAAATATGGTATTGAAATTAGTAACCATTTCATTAGATCCTTTATAGATATTATTAAACTTACTAAGCAAGAACCTTGCATTTGTCTTATTGCTATATTGTTCTCTAAATATCCTTTTAAATTCCTCCCATGACCCAATATTTTTTGCTACTAAAGATCTATACCATTCCTTTATATCTTCAGTGAGTGACTACATAAATATTTTCATCAGAACATCTTTAGCTTCAACCTCAAAGTCATCCATGATGTTAACAAATGGGAGAGTAAATAAAATACCCCTTTCTCCCCTGTACTTCAGGCTCTATTAAACCTGGGAGGGTGATCTCAACAGTATATTTAAAGGTACTAGTGTGCTGAAGTACCAAATACACTATAAATAGATGTTTCTCCTTTAGATGTTTAATAGACACAATACTATAAAGGCTTGGCTCACCTCTACAGTAATGTCTAATTGAAACATGAGAAATGTAATAAAATAAGCTCAACAAACAAACTAACTAACAATGAAATTTTATTTAAAAGATTCTCACTTTGGACAATCTTGGAAAAAGAGGAATTCAATTACCAAATAGATGCTATATGTGCAGGAATGAAGCTGAGTCTGTTAATCATCTTTTTCTTCATTGCCCTTTTGTGTCGATTATTTGGGATAAACTTCTGGTGCTTCTTGATGTGGCGTGGATTTTTCCTGCCTTTGTCAAAGATTTCTTCATGCAATGGAAAGCTCCTTCAAGAAATCTTTTTGTGAGAAAGCTATGGTATTGTATTCTACCTTTTGTGTCTTGGAATATTTGGAAGGAAAGGAACAATAGGGTGTTTAGGGATAAAGAGATGTCGGAAGGGGACTTGCATGCTAAAATTGTAAGGGCTATAAAGGAAAACTTATCTTTAATTCCTAAAAAAATATTTGAGAAAGCTATCTGGTCTCCTTTGGATATTGTTATGGCCGAAAAGTGGAATTCAAAATTAGTTGGGTCAAATGTCCTCAAACCTAGTGTCTGTGGGAGAGAGAACACTAATTGGTCTCTTCCACCTTTGGGCTGGCTGAAAGCCAATTTTGATGGTGCGGCTAAAGGTAATCCTGGGAAAGCTAGCAGTGGGTGTGTTTTAAGGGACAACTCGAGGGCTTTTATTGCGGCTTTTGTTGTGGACATTGGAACTCAAACTAATCATGTTGCGGAAGTTGTTGGGGCTTTTCATGCAGTCAGCTTAGCCCTCAAGATCAACATGAAATATCTTTGGTTGGAGGGTGATTCATTAAATATAATAAATTGCATTCTTGGGCTTACCCCCCCTCGTGGACCATCAAAAAATGGATTGAAGATACGAAAAACTTTATTAAGTAAATTTGATAAAGTGAAAGTATCCCACACCTATAGAGAAGCCAATAAGGTGGCAGATTTCTTTGCCAATGAAGGGGTTAAGAAGGGTGGGGAAAAAATGTGGAGGAAGAATGATAACCTCCATCCTAAAGTGAAAGCACTAATTTATTATGATTCAGTGCATGAAAGAGAAGGTAGTCTTAGTCATGATGAAACGGATAAAGATCAAGTACATCGATTTCATTAGATTTGATGGGACCGACGTCATTTTCTTTTTCAAGAAGAGTCTTCAACACGCTTTCTGGGTGCTCAACAAAAAATGCCTAAACGGGACCCAGAGCAACTGTAGAGTGTTGTTTTACAGAATTTTGAATATGGGCAGAGAAAGAAAACGTGTGGAGCCGAGTAATTTCTAGGAGCACAAAAATAATGCTGAAGCGTGGGAAAGAATTGAAAAGGGAGGTTTAATCCCGTATCTGGAAAAGCTCCATGGTACGGATGAGGGGATGCTAGACTATTTTGTTAAAAACTGGAAAAATGGTGAGATTGTGCTATTTGGTAGGAATGTTAAGCTGAGTGAGGACTTAATTGGTGAGATAACAGGTCTTTCAACTGAGGGTGTTAAATTCTATCGGGACCGGCGATTCTCTGATGAAGCGGTCATTAAATTTCCCAAAAAAGATAAGGAGAAAGCGAAGATGGTTAAGGTTTCCAATAGCTACTTTGATGTTGAGTCCATCAAATATATATGGAGGAAAGTTTTAAGAGTCATTATGGAATATATCACGGTTGACGGGCGCTTCTCCAGAGTTTATGGTTACCACTTTGCCATACTGAACCATTTCTGTCACAAGGTTCGTATATCTCTGCCTTTTTACTTATTTTCTTCTTTGAAGAATTTCCTTGATGATGTGGAAAGAAACCCCAGGAGGAATGCTATTATTCACCCTGGTCTTGTTAGGCTCATTTTTGAGAATTTTCAAAACTTACCTGCTATGCCTAAAACTGTTGATATTGAAGATTTGGATGATGAGGAGACAGAAAGTAGTAGGGAGATCGAACCCCGGGCCCCCCTGCTTGTGTTCTTGTTGGTCATGAAACCATTGCTCCCTAGTCCCTGTCTTGTCAGAAAACCCTTAAGGATTCTGCCCCGCTGTCTTGTCCTAAATTACAACTTTTGCATGAGTGCCCTAGTTCGGGTTTTGCTTCACTACCCTATCTTAACCCCCAACTGTCTCCTAGATGCCCTACTTTGGGCTTGTCCCCTGGCTTTAAAGGTACCCCTGTTATGAAACTTGTTTCGTATTCTAGGAATTCTATGGAAATCCTCTCTGATAAACCCATGGTCAGTAAGGAATCGACCCCTAGTGCCCTTGCATCTGGAAGATTGGGGAATGATCATTAAGAGTCCCCTATTCAAGATGAAATTAATTCAGCCTTGAATAAGCTCAAGCGTGAGGACATGGTGAGTATAGCAGAAAAAAGTACGGATGGCCTTTTCACTATTCTAAAGTGGACCTAGAAAGAAGTCTGTGATTTGAAAGGCCGTTTTACTAATCTCAGCAATAGGGTCACGGACTTGGATTAGAAGATCAGTAGGAATTGTAGAGATAATGAAGGATAGGAAACTCCCTTACCGAGGAAAAGACAACAATCTTAGGAGGATAGATTGACAAGTATCGAGTGCAGTATGTCCAAGATTGTCCAAAACATTAGGGCCACTGTTGTGAACAATCACAAAATTGCTAGGCATAACACCATTATCATCAATGCGATGGTGGAAAAGCTTAAAAAAACCAAAAGGGTTCGCTGGTCGTGGATTTGGATGCGAACAAGGGAGGCAGCAGACCGGCTGGTGAAGGGATTTCGACTCGTACCCGGGCTAACATTAAGAGAGACTTCGACTTCATCACATACTGCTCAAATTCTCAAGCAGGGGTTACAAGACATGTAGGATGTTGAAAAGGAGGCTGAGGAGTTACTGAACACCTTGGACTAGTGTGGTGGTGTTTGTTGCTGGTTTTTTTGGGTGGTCCTTTTTTGGGCCCTGCTGTCTCTTGGTGCTGTCATTTCTTTTTTGGGATAGTCATTTGTTTGTTTGAACTTTTTATGTAATCTTAATTTGTTTTAAATCCACAGTTTCAGGTCCCTATAAAACCTGTTTTTTCCTTTTCAAAAACAAACTTAGATCAATGCCTCATCCTTACAACGGAGTCTACTCAAACACATACATAATCTGATGACAATTTTCACACCTGAAAATATATGAAGCTCTGAAATGTTGCATTATAGCATTTCAAGATTATGTTTTAACCTTTACTTCTTACTAGCATCCTAGCACTTAGCCTAACATAAACCAGTAGCTTCACTCAAGCATTTACATACATTATTTGAATGGACAAGCAAGAATAAAACTAAACATCCACTGTAATTTAATGGAAATGAATAAAATAATTCTTGATCATGTTATTCATAATTTATAAAACCAATACATAGGAGAGTAAAATAGTCTCAAATTTGAAACATTCAACATTATTTTGGTAGTATTGTACCCAAAATTACATAAATATTGATAGACTCATATCCTAAAACTTAACTCTAAAATTCTTTGTATTCACACTACTATAAAAACCACGTGTACAGTTCACTTACCTTTTTCCTGCAAAATATTTTATTCTCTTTTGTTCATTTTCACCATAATTTTCTCGAGAACTTTTTACAACAACAAAATAAAATTTTATTTTATGTGTGAAGACTCCCAGTAGCCACAATCAGACATCTCCAATTTAGTGTGAGAGATGAAACTAAAATCAACGATGGGCGATGGACACAACAACTATTGCTCATCGCTAATTTCAACTTGATTTTCCACTGAAAAATGGAGATGAGTGTTGTTCTGGTGAACATTCAAAAGTTCCTCCAGTCAATGAGAAACAAAATTTTAGTTTCCCCTTGCACAATAATAATTGAAAATTCGCATTTTAACTATTCATGTGCTTCCATCGCTTATCGCTATTGTAGAAAGAACATGGAGAAACTGGTGAGAAACAAAATTTTAGTTTCCCTTTGCACAATAATAATTGAAAATTCACATTTTAACTGTTCACGTGCTTCCATCGCTTATCACTATTGCAGAAAGAACATGGAGAAACTGCTGATGCCCAATGAAGAAGCCAACCATGGTCTCGCCCATCGTCAATGTGCAACAGGAAAGGGCCTATGAATCCGTGATGGGTGATGAGAGGACACAGCCATGGCACCATCACTGATTCAAATAGGAAATGCAAATCAAAATGGTGACCTGCGATGAAGTTCTCGTGTGAAACCGTGCTGCCATGCTGCCATGATTTCAACCAATCAGAAGTAAGAATTAAACTTTCTTTCCCTTATGAACATTTGAAATGTGTTTCATATTTTCCCTTTTGTATTTGCACAATATTTAAAATATTCAAAATATTTTAAATATTGACATTTGAATTTTTAGAAGAATTTTGACTTCTAATTATGCCTGTGGACCAAATGGAGAAATTTATTGCAGACAAACGGTGACACTTGGAGTCAATATTATTTGTGTGTGGCCATAATCAATTGTTTAGAGAAAACTAATTTGCTCAAATTTTTCACATCTCTTAAAATTCAAGTACCTCCTTTGTAAACTGCCCCTGGGACGTGTTTGCCGTAACAGAAGTACATTAAAATAATGTATCAAATGACCTTCAATCTTGATGAAAATGGGGCTGTAGAGGTTTCAGATGAAAAAAAGAAATGGGTTGTCCCTATATTTTGAAAATTTTGAACTTTTTGGGACACCATTTTTGGCCATATTGCGATAAAAAAAATTAAATAACCCATTAAAACTTATCCTCAGAGCTTAAAACTGAGTAAGCATGTTACCATTTGACCCAAGAATTCATTGCAACAAACAGAATGGAAAAATGATTCCTGAAGTGAAAGATATTAAATTCCAAAGTGACTCAGGATTTTCTGCAATTGCTGATTCTAAAACACTAAAAAAGTTCATCTAGAAATAGGCCTTGAAAAAATATCAAATGAGGAGCTGGAGGGATACAAACTGGAAAAGTGGTGGATAATTATATAGACAATCATGGGGAACATTCACTTTGATGTGCAGGTCATTAGGTTGCAAAAGAAAAATTCAAATGTGAGGCCACTTTCTGCAGATTTACACAGTTCAGTTTGCAAATCTGAACTTTTTGCAAACGGATTTAGACTAAAAAGCCTAGGAAATGGATTCATGGGGCTATTCCAACTGACAAGGGGCTTTATTACAGTGCAAAGAATTATTGAAAAATATCAATTGGGCTTAATACTCAACAGGCACAAAGATACAACATCACAAAGATGTCCTACTCAGAAAGGTGTAACATGTGCAAACAACAAACCAACTTCTAAGCCTCCAGACAGGGGCATCAAAAAATTATTAAAACTGATCATTTGAAGCTGAAAATGGACATATGGCATCTCCAATAGGTGTTCAACAGTTCCCCAAAGTGATTTTTCATGACAGTCCATGGGTGTCAAATTATAACACTAATACATTTGACTACAAAATACGATGAAGCTGTCCAACAAAATATGTAAAATTCGATGTTCGTCGGGTGCTTGTAAAATTTGATGTGTAATTTACAATTTTTTGAAAGTTTATCCCTGATGTTCATCAAAATTTTGATGAACCTGGGGTTCATCGAAATGTCAGCTATTAGTTTCGTCGAATTTTTGACAAACACGAAAAATTTAAAAAAATCAAATTGTGGCCAACATAAAGAAAAGTGAGTTCACGCCTTATTTATTGCGACAGTGTTTTTCTCTACTTGAGACAGTTTGTGGAGAACTAAGGACGATTTTCTTGAGAAAAATCAGAAAAAATTCAAGAAAATATTGCCATGTTGAGGGTAGTCATTGTCTTTTTGCAGAATTAAGTTGTGAAGTCAGATTTATAGTTCTAGGTTTGAAAATCATATTTTAAAGCAACATCTAATCAGATTTCATTTTTAGAGGTTAAGGGTTTTGAGAATTTCATGTCTAGATTTTGTTGTGTGGAATCACCATAAGATCACAATTGAGGAACAAATTCTTGTGACTGTAATTATGCGATCCATAACTCTATTGGTCATGTAGAATAGTTGTGTTATAACAAATACAAGATGCATTAATGTGTGACCCAAGTTTAATGTGGCTATGTTGTGATAGAAATGGAGGAACTCATATAATATAGTTAATTCAGGTTGTATAATGTAGGTGTCAATCATCATTGGGTGCATTCAAGTTGTTTCAAGTTTAACAGGTTATGATGTAATTATAGCATGATTGAAGAGTGATTACCTCTTGCTACAATAAAGAGCCTATAACTCTGGTTGATATGCAGAATGGTTGTGTTATATCAATTATGTAGTGCATTCAAGCACAACCCATGTTTAATGGGCTATTCTAGAGAGTGATCAAGATTTTCTAAACCTTATGAATGTTACTTGACATATACTTGCATAATCTCAAATTCCTTCAAAGGCTTTTGAAGTATCAATGTATCCTATATAGGGTTTAAAATGATTTCTTTTAATTAAAAAAATTAATAAATGATGTATTTCCCTATAATTAGATAATGTGGAGATCTCCTAAATCTACCCCAGCACACTATCCTCTTTGGCACTGTATTTATTACTCCAGCTACTATGTTTTTGCATGTGACATCTTTAATATCTTCATGACCGTGGCATTTAAATAGATCTCAGTCTTTGCTTTAATCATTTTCATAGTAACCCTTGAGTTCCATAATCCACCTTCAATCTCTTCTAAGAATTATGTCTTAAGCTAGACTGCATAGTATGCATATAAAGCAAGTCCTTCATACTTGCCATTGTTCCAAACCACCACTCACTGCCTTGCTTAAAATGTTGCCTCCATAAGCACAATAGCATGTTTTTAAATCATGGTTGCCAGTGATTGACCATTAAGGTCACCACTTTCATCATGAAGATATAATGAGATTTTTGTCTTCAAACTCAAGGCATTATGGAAGATAACATTGTGAATTGTTTGTTGTGTATGATTCGATTTTCTTGCAAATTTACTGCTTTGCTAACTTCCTTTAAGACTGGGTATTGCACCCTCAGTTGCAATCTCAAACTCACTCACTATCACTTGAAGATTCCTTTCATGAGCATCCTTCTATAAAATCAAATTATGCCCTATAGACTACCTACTTACTACAAGGGACTCATTGTTTCATGGTATTGTAGTTCTTAAGATCCTTCAACCTTATTGACACTACTTCATAGTCCACAAGGTATTATTCACTATTATTCCATCTTTGGTGAGTCTCAAAACACTACTTAAACATGCAATCCACTACCTCCATTATACAATATTAATGGCTAAGAAGAAACATTGAACCTATGATTACCACTATTACTTCATTTTTACAGTCATTCCCTGATTGCATTTTCCTTGTCCAACACTACCAAAAGCATTTGAAAAACCCTTAAGGTCAGCAAGGGGGTAAGGAAATTCACTGTTAAAATCTCCAGTTTACTATGCAAGGTTTGAGCTTTATTATCTTGTCACTGCTCAGCCTATTTTTGACTATCACATCTCAATTGACTATCATTTTTCTTACCGTAGATTGCATTTACAAATTTCACTAAGCTACATAGTGTGCTTGTTATTGGCTACAATCTTTAGATTGCAAGATTTTGTTATTACCTACAATGTCTCAATCTTTCTAGTATTGCAACCTCATTAATCCGCTATAGTTATTGTTTATATTTCTACGGAGGCCTAGGGTTTGTACCCTAATCATGCTCTTACACATTGCATCTTTAACTAAAAGGATAAATCCGTATTGACATTAGCAATGATGATTCTTACTTGTTGCTCCTTAGGAATGGGTCACTTGCTCTTACTAGCTCACTACCTCCATTGTTGTAGGAATTTTGTGATCAAGTTCAATATTATAATTTTAGGAGTCTTAACCGTTGGAAATCATAGTAAAATCAGAATTTAATAAGTTTTGGAATTAGCATTGTAAAATGTTTTTTTGGGGTCATTAACTTTAGACTATCTTCTCTTTTTCAGGGGTGGTTGCATGCCAAATTTTTTTGGTGTAAAATATCAGAATTATTAGATTATGTTACCTGTCTATGAATAAAAATTATTGGAGTGTGAGTTTGATTTTTTTGAAGATCTAAATAGTCAAACTTGGTAAAGAAAAATCATGTTAGATAATATTAGTCCAGAACAAAATGAAGAGACATTTGATAGATTATGGGCTAGATTGAAAAGAAAGGGTGATGGGAAATGTTATTGTCCTTGCAATAATTGCAAGGGCTTAAAGACGAGATGACTTTTAATCACAAGAGCTGAAAAACATTGTAGGCATCATGGTCATGTTGAAGGGGGGCATGATTATCGTCCATTGGTAAGTTGTTCATTATATGTGTTTATATTGATTGAATTTGTAAATGTTTATATTGTTTTAACATTTTATATATATATAATCACTCGATCATGATCATGGTTTATTTGTGTCTATCATTATTATAAAGGTGGGGCACCCTAGGGCAGATGATATGGATTATCATGGCCCGGAGAATGTGGTTTTGCAAGTGGACGAACATGGAGCTGTGAATATCGAAGATGAAGTTAATGATCCTATGGAAAAAGATGATCATGCACCAGAAAACATAGTTGAAGATGATGATATGAATACATTGATCCATGCCACATTTAGTGGCAGAGCTGATCATGATGATCAAGATGACTTTGATGATGTTCATGATTTACCTGTACTTGACAAGGCATACGAGCCCCTTTATGAAGGCTCCGAAACAACTCTTCTATCTACTGTATTATTGTCATTGAACTTGAAGGTTATGAATGGTTTATCAAACATTACAATCTCATGGATGTTAAAGTATGTCATAGATGTCATTTTTTTTCATCTATTTTAATTGTTGTTAGTTCATCACTAGTAAATAAAGGATGGAATATGTACCATTAATATTCTTTACATGAACAAATTATTTTTTGTTGTAGATTGATTGGTGAATTTTTGTTACCACCATCAAATATTTTACCTCACTCATACTGAGATTTATGTGCCATTATGAAAGATATCGGAATGGAGTATCAAGCAATAGATGCTTGTCCCAATGATCATATTGTATATCGTAAACAATAGGAATTTGCAACAGAATGCTCAGAATGTCATATCAGTAGATATCAAATAGATCAACTAACAAAAAAGGTGCCTCGCAAGGTTCTTCATTATATTCTCATTATTCCACATATTCAATGATTATTTAGGTGCAAAAGCTTAGCGCAATTGATGGATTACCATGCATGGAATAGAAGTGGAGATGACATTCTTCGAATACATATAGATGGTTCTACATTTAGGGACATGGAGGAACAATGGCCACACTTTAAAGAAGAACCTCGTAGTCTCAGGCTTTCATTGGGAGCGAACAGTGTCAATCCATTTGGAGAGCTAAGATCTATTTACTCAGTGTGGCCTATTTTTGTTATCAACAATAGCATTCCTCCATGGATGTCAATAAAGAGGGAGCACATAATGTTGTCAATGATTGTTCCAGGTATTTGTTTATATCAATTTTCTTTAACGTAGTAGCATCTCATTTTTCTTATTTGTTGTATAATGACTTATATTTTTTTCATTCAATAGTAATGTACATTAATTTATATAAATTGCAATAAAATGGTTATAATAATTATGTAATGTTTATGTTCATTCAACTAGGTAAGTACCAAGTTAAAAATATGAATGTATATATCAAGCCTCTTATTGACGAGTTACTAAAGTTATGGATTGGTGTCACTATGTATGATGTCTCCAGACCTATAGGATAAAGACAATTTCAATTCCATGCAATGCTTGTATGGACAATTCATGATGCCCTAGGGCTAACACATTTTTGTGGTATGTTATAACATTTGACTGCACTTTAAAAATATTTAATTTGATGAAGTAGATATCATGAATGTTTTTAAAATAATCTATTCATTATATATAATTATAAAAATTGACATATTTAATCCAATTATATATCATCTTGTAGGTCTTCAAACAAAGGGAAAATTTGCATATCCAATTTGTGGTCAAAAGGTGAAATCTCGTCATTCAACAAGTTTAGGAAAGCAGGTGTTTGATGAGTATAGGCACTTCCTCCATAGAAATCATAAGCATCAAACTACTAAAAAACATCTTTTCAATGGGAAAGAGGAGGCTACATCAAAACCACGAAGAATGTCACCTAGCCTATGGAAGTTGGAATATAATAGAATTAATCGTCAAGGTTATACATCGGATCAAATTGTTTATCTATCATATATGATATGTTTTGAATTTATATTTTTATATTGTGTTGTGTTTACTCATGTTGTAATTGACAATGATTGTCGTTGTTAATTTGTTTAATTTATATGCTTCATGAAGGTCGTCAAGGCATTAATGGTCAGCTTCCACAGGGACTAAAAATTTATCCGAGACAATTTAGTAGGTTGCTCTACTATGAGTAGCTACAAATTGTCCATTTGTTTGATACAATGCATATCAGAAAGAATATAACAAAAATGTTATGAAAAATATTGGATGGAAGGTATGACAAAGAAAAAATTATCAAAATTTGTAGTGACATTCAGGAAGCCAATCATGCAATGAAAAATGTCATTCAATTAAAATAGTGATGGAGACCAAATTAATATAAGTTCCCTTCCTTGGTTATTAACAAAGCAGCAAAGTAATGCTATAAAAGAAGTCATACAAAAAAATTGATTTCCCACAGGATTTGCTGCGAACATAAACAATATAATAACAAAGAAAGGTGAATTTGGGTCAGGGATGAAAATGCATGATTAGCATACCTTCATTAAGGTAATTATTCTGGTATATTATATACACTTGTATAATGCATGTAATTTTCAGTGTATTGTGTTTACTACTTTTGGAAAAATAATGAAAAGATCATTTTATAATTGTTGCAGTATGTTCTACCTCTATCTCTCCCAGACAACTTTGACAACAATGTCAAGTAAGTTATATATGATCTTGGAAAATACATGAGGTAAGTAGCGAGATTTGTTCAATTCGTTGTATACATCTTATAATTGCCATTTGTTTTACTTGTTATGTAATATACTGTATATTTTTGTTAAATCTCGTTAATATATTTACGCCTTGAATCACTTGTAGATGGATGCCATCTAAAAAAATCCATAAAGAAATAAATTATTGGAAGAGAAAAATTCTTTGTCTAATGTGTGAAATGCAAAAGTGTCTACCTTTAACATTTTCAATGCACAAGAACACTACCTCATACACCAAGTTGAGGAGATTGAATTGTGTGGACCTATACACACAAGGTCAATGTGGATGGTTGAGAGGCACTTGAAATTTTGAAGGCTTTGGTTAGACAAAGAGAACATCCTAAGGGTTCTATGGTGGAGGGATATATGGTATACCGGACCATGGTGTACATTAGTGAATATCTTCCTAAGTTTGTAGCAAAGATCCATTTAGATTGCATTTGGGATCCCAACTCCATTAACAAATTCGAAGGGGAGTACCTGTTGGGGAAAGGTAGATTGAGGAAAGTGAGAGGTAATTATAAGATAGTCATGAAGATTAATTGGAATGCATTTTACATATGGTTTTATGTATATTGTACTTATTTAATTTTTAATCTTCAATATACATCAATTATAAATTAAGGTCATGGTATTTAACTAATTATACGTCATTTGTGAATTTCAATTTATTTTGGTACAATTATCGAGAGTGGGATGCACTACATTTGTACGTCACCAACAATTTTGATTGGATGATGGTATGGATTGAACGATGTCAACAATCTAGTCGCCATTAACATGGGAAGGTGTGGCTTCATTGGTTAAAGAAGCTCATCGTAATGGAGATTCCAATGTTACACAAAGGGAAATATATTAATCACCCATATTATTTAATTATTTTCAAGTATATTAATGTATATATATCTTGATATTATTTTCTTTGCATACATTCAGCCAAGAATAAATATGTTTATCAACTGACGATATTGCAATAATTTTTACATGTTTAACATATTGCAGAAACACCACAAGGCTATGTGGTGCAATGGTTAAATTTTGAATCAAAATGTTGGATGACATGAAGAAAAACTTGTGATTCTAGGTATAACTGCAGTCTTTCAGGTGACTAATGTTTCATCTAGAAGCGACATACATCTAGAAGTCTTAGAAAATCGATACTATGGGATTTTGGATGATATACTTGAGTGTGATTTTAAGTCCTTCAGATTAATTTTGTTCGTCATCCTATGGTATAGGCTACGATTGAATAAAATGATCCTGAGAGAACTGTTATTGAACATGATAATGGATTTACCATGGTTAATACAAGGTTGATCGAGCGAGCTGGAAATGAGCCCTATGTTCTTCCAAGCCAATGTGAGCAGGTATTTTACTCAGAGGTTCCAGGTAAACCGGGTTGGTCATTTTTTGTTAGACATGATCCAAGAGGAAGGACAATAAAGTATAATGTGGTGGAAGAAGAAGATACCGAAGAACTAGAAGATGATGTAGATGATGATTAGGATCAATGGTTAGTTGATGATGTCCCGATGAAGATGTCGAAGAGGAGGAACTAGATGATGATGATGTAGGAGTTAATGTTCATGAAGATGGTCAACATCTGTGTGGATAATGACATTATCAAAATTGATATCGATGATGATGATGATATGACCAATCCTTACAATGTTGAATCTGGATCAGATGATACAAACAAAGAGTTGGATGAAGAAGAAGATCAATGACATTGAAATGTGGAAGTTATGCGATTATATTATCTATTTGATATTCATTTCTTGATAGAATTATATTTGACTTATTTGGTTACATGATTAATTCATGATGTTTTTAATTGTTATGCCATTACATAATTAATTTAATGATGTAATTTTTAATGTTTGAAAGGTCAAAAAATTAAAACATTTCAATAGTGATGTTAATAACCTTGAAATTAGTATGTTTTATGTTTCATGTGATCATAAAAGATTAAAAAGTCAATTGTAGAGGTGGTTGTTCAGTGGTTGACGTGTATGTTGGTTCTTTCTACAATGTAACCAAGTTTGTCTCTAATATACCTATGGAATTTCCAATTCCAATCGAAGGCAGCTCGAAGGACTTGGACCAACTGACGAGAACTTTAAAAGCCTCGTACACTTCGGACTTTGCAAGACCCGGGAGGGTGATCCCTTAATGTGTTTACAACCTCTGAACCATTATTATAAACAACATTAACAATAGTAGATGATCTCACTTAATAGCTCAACACGATAAGATAATATCAACAAGAATTGGTTGTTCATAGACAATATCAACTATCTAGAGCATGAGATAACTAAACACAATCCATTGTATAAGATAGTCAATGATTTGCAATTTGTAGCAAGCTCTGGGAAAAGACAAACAAATACTGAACTACATAAATAATTACAACTTAGATCAATGCCATATATCCATTGTAGGAGTCAAATTCATAAGCATCTAGAGGTTTATAACAAATTTAATACATCACATATAAGATCCCTGACAATATTGCATTACAATTTCATCAGTGTGCATTCTAACCAAGGACTACTTATCAAATCTTTATACAACACATATCTGCCTATAATCCCATTCAAGCATTTTGATTAATTCCTTGAATTAAAGCTAAAATAAAATCATACACACCACAATAGTGAGATGGATAAAACAACCCTTAGTTATTTCATTCAAAGTTCATATATGCATGTACAATGGAGAGACATGAGCTCAAATTTTTATTTCAACTCAAATGCTAGTATTGTTATACAACATTAAATCTCTATGAACTCAAAACCTGTTACATAATGACTCAAAACCTGAATTGCATTTCAATAAAACCATCGGACTTTACAATTCACTCTGCAACTTCACCTAGACTCAACAAAAATTATCTAACTTGCTAACCCGTACTTCTGGCCTTGAAATCCTTCTTATAGAAAATGAAGGAGCAAACAAGCATCGGGCCAGAAAGTACACCTATCACCAGTCAATTGGAGCACCTGGTGATATTCCAAAATTTGTTACAATAGCCACCACCTTGAAAAATATTCTTGTTCAAAAATTGTTACAACAGCAATCATCCTAGAGCATATTCTCATTCATCATGTCGGTGGAGGAAGGTTGATGCAATAACAAAAAACCACGCGAAACCCATGCCAAGAAAGTCACCCATACAAAACTGGAAACGCTATAACCGCAACATCTGATTTGCCACCTATCAGTAGCCCACTCTTTTTACTCATCATCATTCAAATACTTAGGCACCCACCTCTGGTATTCTTCATCAGTTGGCCTATCAAAATCAATCACCTCTTTTACCTTTGTACTATAAGGAAAATACATTACCGCTACCTGATTAGCATCTCTTTCAAAAGATTCCAAAAATGAGCGGGTACCAATAATCTTATCCATACAGTTTACCAACAAATCATAATCTGAGTCATCACAAATTATTTTAATTTGATTATTGATGACTTTACTTGCTTGATCCTACCATTGTTGGAGTCTTCTAATTTCCCCTTGCTCATCAGTTATATCAGGTAATAGTGTGTTACCCCAATCATTGAAGTTCTTTACCAATTCCCTAATCTTCCTACTTAGATCATCTGGTAAGGTCTGAAAACCTTGCAATGATTTAACTAATATATAAGTAGGCTTCAATGATTGGGGCCTGTTATTTACATCAAACCTTGAGGCTTTATTCACAACATCTAGATTATTTTCCCTAGGGATCCAATTTTAAATTATTGGAATCACTATC
>VDFB02271358.1:64496900-64514966 GCA_007258455.2 Sequoia sempervirens | reverse complement strand
TATTACATTTCTCATGTTTCAATTAGACATTACTGTAGAGGTGAGCCAAGCCTTTATAGTATTGTGTCGATTAAACATCTAAAGGAGAAACATCTATTTATAGTGTATTTGGTACCTCAGCTCACAAGTACCTTTAAATATACTGTTGGGATCACCCTCCCAGGTTTAAGAGAGCCTGAAGTACATGGGAGAAAGGGGTATTTTATTTACTCTACTATTTGTTAACATCATGGATAACTTTGAGGTTGCAGCTAAAGATGTTATGATGAAAATATTTATGTAGTCACTCACTAAAGATATAAAGGAATGGTATAGATCTTTACTAGCAAAAAAAATTGGGTCATGGGAGGAATTTAAAAGGATATTTAGAGAACAATATAGCAATAAGACAAATGCAAGGTTCTTGCTTAGTGAGTTTAATAATATATATAAAGGATCCAATGAAATGGTTACTAATTTCAATACCATATTTTAGAAAACTATTAATAGGTTACCTATTAACTTTAGGTTGAAAGATAATGTGTGTTTGGCTAATTATTGCAATGCATTTGATTCAAAAGTGAGTTATCTACTGTGAGACAAGAATCCCCAAACATTGAGAGGTTTTCAAGATTGCATTACACATTAAAAATAATAAAAGAGTATCAAGAAAGGTAGGGAGGAGAGATGATGTAAGGATCCTAAAGAACCCATAGAGGGATGAAGAAAACTCTATAGAGAATGGATCTTCACTTGAGGAAAAATAGATAAGGTTGCAAGTGATGAGCCCAAAATATGCTCATAATTTGGGTATCATGGTGTACTTTTAATACCCCTACTTTTTTTGTTCATGGTTGTTTAACTCTTTAGAAACCTTTTATTGGGGGATATCCTGTAGCAATATACTTTTATATTCCTGCAGCCTATCATGTTGATATGTCTATATTTATTACCCTATTTGACATCCCAAATGACTAGTATAACGCATGTAGTTTTTGAATAATGAAGTAAATTTGATATGTGATTAATAAATGAATATCGTGTAGTTGTCATGCATGTTTTCTCTTGGCTGGTGTTTCATAGGTAGTTGAAGAAAGTATGAATGAGTCAAGCATAGCTGATCTCGCACTGATACATCAGATGCCGGGCCAGAATTTTGATGTTTCAAATGCCGTCAAAATTCTGACGCAATAACAACGACAAACAACCGTTGGAATTCTGACAACCGGTCATCAAAAAATTGATCAAAATGTATCAGTGTTGGCCTTGCAGTAAAGTCCATTTCCTGCACGACTTTGAGGAAGTTATTCTGGTGAAGACTCTTTGACCGAAATTGTTGGGAAGGAATTTAAATGTCAATTAATTTGGAAAGAGTGGAATGCTGAATTCTCTTTGAATCATGTTGAGCAGATAAGTTCATTTATTTAGTCTATTCCTCAATTCTAGGATACAATTACATCCACATCTTTCTCTGTTAGGGTTAGTTAGATAGTTGTTTCCTTGATTTAACTAAGTGTTCCTCCTGTGCGAGTGAGCAAGCATAACGAGATAGAAAGGATATCATGCAAGAGTTAGTATGATAATAAGAGATAGAGTTTTGTGTTAGTTTTCATATGAGCAGAATAATGTATACCATTCTAAGTTTATGAATAAAACCTGATGAACTTCTGAGTTCAATACTGGCATAATTAGTTGATGCTTGCTAAGGGGGCCCACTTAGTAAGTATCTGTAGTTAGTTAGTTAGTTGTTCATTTTCTGTTGATCATAAGTTAGATTTCATTCTTGAAGTTTCTGTGCAAACTCAGTCTTATATTGTTCCTGCAGCATCGGGAATCCATCCATGTGTCTGTTCCTGCAGCATAAGGCTAGTTCATAGTTTGTTTATCAGTCATAGCTGTTATGATTTTTGCTTTAGTTAAATTATGGTTAAGATAACTTTGCATTACCTTCCTGTAACGTAGGTAGAATTATTTCCAAGTATTTATTTTTGATAGGTTGTGACTGAAACTGGTTCTTAGTGCACATACAATGCCGCTCCATTTCAAGTATATGTTTCCTGGTTTGACAAGTAAATGAACGACCATGAAAAGATATTAGTCGCCTACTGGAATGTCTAATTCCCAGGATAGGTTTTGTCATGATTTTCATATCCTTTTGTGGGCACGACCATTTTTTGTGCAGTTTTTGGGGATGGTGTCAAGCTAAGAACCTACCAAAAGTCATTTTTAGCAGTATTTTAGTCTGTTGTTTAAAAATTTTCAAAATCCTTCAATTCACCATTCATTCTATTGCATGCATAGAAGAAGAGACACTTTGGAAAGATTCCTTCCTAACCTTCCATTTATTGATCATAATCCTAAACCAACTTATAATCTATTTGAGGAAGAAGGAGACCAAGATATCAATCCATTTGCTAAAAACCTATTTGTTGAATTGCCATTTGACCCAGCTAACGAAGAACCTGAGGAAAATCCATTTGCTTTGATACTCCATCAAGCAAATATGGCACGAAATCCATCTAATCAACTTCCTGCTTTTGAGTTTCCCATCATTGCTTAGCAAGATACTGATAACTTTAAAAATATTCCTTCTTCATTACTCCCCAAGTTCTATGGACTAGTTACAGAGGACCCAAACACTTTTCTTGTTTGAGTTTGACATCCTCTGACATAGCTATGATTACACTTTAGATGCTCACAAGCTGAAGTTGTTTCCTTCTACTTTGAAGGAAGGAGCTCTTAGATGGTTCATGAGTCTAGGAAGGGATGTTGTCGATAGTTGGATAGTCATGCAAACAAAATTTCTTGAGAAGTACAAGGAATATTGTAAAAGTGGTAGTAAGGGAGATGATATATTCATAATTCAACAAAAGGAGGATGAAAGCCTGGAAGACTATATCTCAAGATTCTTGTTTTCACTAAAAAAGAATTTAGACCATACTCTCAATGAAGAATCTTAGAAACTAATTTTTCTAAGGGGAATCAGTGATACCTATATAGATGCCCTAGACCTGATGGGAGGAGGTGATATAACCTAATTGCCTTGGGATGATATCAAGAAAATATGTCTTAACTACTCTCGAGCAATTGTTAAGAAGGGTAAAGGTCATCAAGCCACAGTGGGAAAGTCTTCTATTAATGGAGTTTCATGGATGGAGATCACAAATTTTTTATCTAATTTCAAGCAGGATATCATAAACAATATGGCTACATAGTTGGATACTATGCAAGCTTGGAAGAAACATGAGGAAGTTGAAGCAATCTTGGCAGAATTTTGTCCACATTATAGATAGAAGAAAAGAGACTACAGATGTAAGATGGTGGCTAACCTAGAGGCTAAGCAGTTACCTACTGACTTTAAGATGGTAGAAAGTGATGATGACCAAGTATTCTTTATCGCAAAAAGGTGACCATGGTCTCAAAGAAAAGGTATGCCTCAAGACCCTTTGACTTTTGGTAATCCTTATTCTAATTATAATAACCAGTGGCAACCTACATATAGCCCATCACCCCCTTGGAATACCCCTCAATCACATTGGCCTAACTATCAGAGTTTTCAATGGAAATCTCCTCAAGGAGGTTGGTAGCAACCACAAGGACAATGGACTCCACCCCAAGGTAACTAGCAGCAGAACCCTCAATGGAGAAGTCCACAGCAATGGTAGAACCAATCCCATGCCTCTTTGCAATTTCAGCAGCCACAGCCTCAGGCCCTCATGCCACCTCCTGCAGCACCTGCAACAAATACTGTCCCTCCAAAATAAATGCCTATGCCTACTCAACCATTGTCAAATCCTAATAATAAGCAGCAGCAGCAACAACAACGGCCTATTTATTCTACAGAAGTCAATCAGTATCCACCTTATGCCTTGAATATTCATGATATACACCTTAGATCTGGAGCCACACTTCCTGCTCCATAACCACCTGTAATTACATAGATTCTAGACTCTACCTCTAAACAACTAACTAATAATGGAGAACATATACCAGTATCAAATATTGTCTCTAAGGAGCTTGCCCTGCAACATTAGGCCAAATCACCTTTTCCTCAGAGATTGCAAATTACTACATCAAATTCTATGGAAGAGCCTACCTTTGATATTTTGGATCAGTTGAAGAATGTACACATTCAAATACCCCTTTTTCAAGCCATTAAGGATCCCCAAACTATCCATGTTCTAGGATAGTTGGCAGATATTATGTTAGGGAAGGTAGTCATTCCAAAATATACCACCCTAGGAGTCTTGTGGTACAAATAAATATTAATGGCCAGATAGTAAAGAATGTTTTGATTGACCTTGGTGCAGCCATCAATGTAATGACCAAGAATACAATGGAGTATTTGAATATCTTAAACATTCGGTCTACAACTACCATCATGTAGCTTGCTAATAGCTCCACAGTAAAGCCCGGTGGAGTGGTAGAAGATGTTATTGTCATCCTTGAGTCTTGGGAATACCCAACAAACTTCACCATATTGTCCACTAAGGCAACTTTGGGGGGATATCTTATTATCATAGGTAGACCATGGTTAGCCATTGTTGATGCTATTATAGGATGCCGCTCAGGAGACATGAAAATTTTTGATGGTCAGTCAAGAAAGAAATTGGCTTTATACCCACCTGCTCAACCTCAGCTAGACTTGTCTCAACCAATTTGGCCAAATTTAGGAGAGGAAACTGAAGAAGTCAATTCATTGGCTCAACTAATGATGTTGCAAACTAATCCATTCTCACAGCTTCAGAGTGAGGATGACTTGCTTTTACATATTTTGCAGTCCAACCCTGGTCCAAGTAGCCCATCTGCTACAGATAGCTGTTTTTAGTAGTGTTTCCTACAACAACTGAATTCTGAGGACCTGACACCTGAATCTCCTACAGTTTATCATAATTTTTCTTCCATATGAAATATAGACACCACCTTTATCAACAGCCTCCATTAATGATCTTATCAGGCAAGTAGAAGTGTGTCCAAGCTGTTGTCGAAATATAAATAATAAGCTACCTCAATCTCAACAAGCTGCCCTAATCACAATGTTGCAAGAACAACATAGAGCTTTTGCATGGGACTATGGGGATATGAAGGGAATAGATCCTCAACTTTGTACTCATAGGATCTATATTAAGGAGGATTATTCACCTGTCAGGTAGCTTCAAAGAAGGATAAATCCAGCACTTAGGGAAATAGTTAAAACAGAGCTTCAAAAATTGCTTGATGTTGGTTTTATATACCCCATATCAGATAGTCAATGGGTGTCTCCATTGATAATTGTCCCTAAAAAAGGTGGAAAATGGAGAGTTTGTGTAGACTACAGGGAGCTAAACATAGCAACTAAAAAGGATCACTTTCCACTTCCATTTGTTGACTAAGTACTAGACTCATTGTCTGTGAAAAAATATTTCTCCTTTTCGGATGGCTATAGTGGCTATAATCAAATAAGAATCACCCCTGAAGATCAAGATAAAACAACTTTTACCAGTCCATGGGGTATTTTTTCCTACTCTGTCTTACCTTTTGGGCTGTGTAATGCACCTGCAACATTTCAAAGGGCAGTCATCAGTATTTTTGTTGATATTTCTCATGATTCTATGGAAATCTATATGGATGACTTCACTACCTATGGAGTTACTTATGAAGAAGCATTAGCCAATTTGTAAAAAGTGTTGAAAAAATGTCAGGACTAGAATTTGTCTTTGAATAGTGAGAAATGCTTCATGATGATGCAAGAGGGAATTATTTTAGGTCATCATATCTCTCAAGCAGGAATTCAAGTTGATCCTGCAAAAATAGAAGTTATTCTAACTTTTTCAACACCTACAAAATAAAAGGATGTTAGAAGCTTCCTAGGACATGTTGGATATTATAGAAGATTCATCAAAAAATTTAGCAAGCTAGTCCATTATATGCCTTGTTGACTAAGGATTCTGAATTTAGTTGGACTGAAGCCTGTGATAAATCTTTCCTGTAGCTTAAGAACTTGCTTACTCAGGCACCTGTTCTTCAAGGACCGAAGTGGAGTTTTCCTTTCCATATACACACAGACGCTTTTGATTATGCGATAGGGGTATTTTTAGGACAAAAAGAGAATTCTATTGAGCATGCTATATATTTTATTAGCAAAAACTTGTAAGGTCCTGAATTAAATTATACTGTCAAAGAAAAAGAATTGTTACCAATTGTGTATGCTTTAAACAAGTTCTGACACTATGTCACTGGTTACCAAGTATTTGTTCATACAGACCATGCAACAATAAGGTACCTCATGAATAAGCCTGTCATATCTGGTAGATTAGCAAGATAGCTCCTATTGTTGCAATAATTTGATATCACAATCATTGATAAACTAGGACAGGCTAATGTAGTGTCTGATTTCTTATCAAGGCTTCAAATGACTACACCTGGCACACTAGAGGTAATTGATGATAGGTTTCCTGATGAACATCTATTTTTCATTGCTACTCGCACCCCATAGGATGCAGATATTGCAAATTACTTGGTAGTCAACCAAATTCCAGCCCATTTTTCTCCAAAAGAAAAATAATTGTTGGTGGAGAAAAGTTTTAACTTTTCATGGATTGTAGATTGTTTATTCTACATAGGACCTGACCAAGTCATGAGAAGATGTGTAAGGGAAGATGAGACCTATGACATCCTGCATGCTTGTCATGATGAGCTATGCGGTGGGAATTTTGCAGCCAAAAGAACATCTATGAAGGTGCTTTCTACTGGATACTATTGGCCTACACTACACAGAGATGCTACAACCTATACTAGGAAATGTGAAAGATGTCAACGCATGGGAAGACCAACAAGGTCTGATGAAATGCCCCTGTATCCTTAAGTGGTAGTCAATCCCTTTGATAAGTGGGGCATGGATTTTGTTGGACACATTAATCCTCCATCCAATGGGAAATCATATATTTTATTTTATACTGATTATGTAACCAAATGGGTGGAAGTGAAAGCAATGACTCATGCCCGTGACAAAAATATTGTTGAATTCCTGTATGAGCAGATCTTTACTCGGTTTGGAGTCCCAAGGGAACTTGTCATAGATCAAGGAGCTCAATTTACATCTAATTTAATCAATGCACTAATGAATGATTACAAGACCCGACACAGGAAGTCTAGCCCCTATCACCCTCAAGCCAATGGCCAGGCAGAAGTTACCAACAGAGAAATTGAGGCGATACTTACAAAGACAGTTCAGCTACACAAGAAAGATTGGAGCAATCGACTTCCTGAAGTTGTCTAGGCCTATAGGACAACGTGGAAGACAACTACAGGGTTTACTCCTGTTGAATTACTCTATGGAAAGACTGCCATGTTGCCAATAGAATTTGAGCACAAGACATTGAGGACTGCTTTAGAGCTTAATATTGACATTTCCGAAGCCCAAAAGGAATGACTCCTCTAGTTGAATCCGTTAGACGAAATCAAAAAAGTAGCCTTACAGCATACTGAAATCATACAGTAGCAAAGGAAAAAGTGGCATGATTGACATATCAAAACTAAGCAATTCTCTGTCGGTGATTGGGCACTACTCTATGACTCTAGGTATAAAGAAAATCAAGGTAAACTCACCACCCGATGGCTTGGCCCATATGAAATTGAGAATGTATTTGATAATGGTTCAGTTCAATTAGTCATGATTGATCATGTTCGATTCAAGCTACTGGTTAATGGACACCATCTTTGGTTGTATCATAAGCTAGTCTCAAAAGAAGAATTTATGTAGCAGTTTGTTCAGGATCCTGCCACTAATCTTCCTACAGTAAAAGGCTTTAGCCTTCTCTTGTAGCTTCACCATAATGTTACAATGCATGCTCATAATAAAGGTTTCCTTTTTAAGGAAACCCTTTTTCTTTGTTCCCACTCATCGCCACATCTCACTTCCTTATCTTCCATCCACTCCATCCATTCCATCCATACATCTCATCTATCCACGTCACCCATCCACCTCATTCATCCGTACCACCCTTAATTATGATTTCATTCCCAACTATCATTTCAAGCTGAAGTCGTCATCTTTCTCAGCATGTACATGCATTTATTGAAAGGTACGTGATATCTTTTGTTATCGCATCATTGATTTATTTCATTTTATTCATTTACTACTATGTCTATATCAGTCATTATTGCCTGATCTTTGCCTATTCTTTAGTACATGTGTGGACACATGCCATATCTTAAGTAGGGGGCAGGGTAATCCATTTCACTTACACGCTCTCACAACTGTTCAAATATTTATTTTTTTTATTTTATTGTACTTTCCAAATATGACTACATGTTTCATCCTAAATCACAATTAAAATTGCTTGTTTAAGTAGCTGTAAAAATCAATACATGCAAATATCTTTTGGGTTCATTCTTGGAAAAGAAGAGAAAGTGACGACAGGGTAGAAAAAGCAGAGCAGAAAAGTAAAAAGTTTTCTTTGGATTTTTAGAAAAGAGTTTAAATTTTAGCTGAGACAATTGTGAATATGGGTGGTCAATTGGTAAGACATGAGCCTGTAGCTCATGAGATATTGACATAGAATCCTCAAGAAATTCAAGCATTTGGCCTATGTGGTTTGTTGAACTATTTTTTTTAAGGTTAGATACTTTCAATGAGGAAGTCGTAGGCGAACTTTTAAGAACCCTTTCTAAAGGAGAGGCTACAGTATGGGGTTTAACAATTGTTGTGCCCTTAGCACACACACCCCGTTCGGAATGGGGACCCTCTTTTCTTTCGCCTCGTCAGGTCTTTTGGAGCTACCTCATTTTGCGTGCCCCTCTTTTTTGATGTTCCGCTTGGTCGATATTGCTCCAAAGTTTCCTCATAAAACAACCATGCCTTCGCTTTTGGTGTTTTGCTACCCTCCAGGGCCTCGTGGGTTCCCTTTGGCTTTTGGGCTCTGGAGCGGCCCTGGGCCCCTCCGGGCCCGGGCGTCCGGGGTTCCCTTATCGGGCTTCCCCTTTGCACTTGCCATCCTCCATGGCATTCTCCAGGCATCTGCCCGCCCCTCGGGGCCCGCTCTGCCGCCCTCTATTTAAACTCGTGAAAATATTTCACAGCGGTGCTTACCCCTTCGGGCCCCGGGCCCCGAAAGTCCGCTTTCGGACTTCTGTCCTGGGTCTGCTTCCTACCGCGGGTGCTTTTGGGCCCGGCCATCCCGAGTTCTGTTCCTGAAACTCTGCGACGGTTTTGTCGTCCTCCACGGCGGAACCCTACCGGCTTCCCGCCCTTCAGGCCCGCGGGATCCCTTCGCCACCGTCGTCGCCCGATCATTGTCAAAACCTCACTGCAGTCGTCGCCTCACGTCCTTCCAGCTGGCGGGCCTTGGAGTCTCTACCGCCACTGCCGACCTAATTTGAAATCTCACCAGCTTTTGGCGCAGCTATACCAGGCATTTAATGCAGGTATTAATGGTAGTTGGGGTATATAATGCCCAACTCGCTAGTCATTTTCACAATCTAGATTCTAGCAAATTGTAAAAGACAGCATCAAGAGCCCACTGCCTTCAACTACAGCGTCTCAGTCATCACCATCAAGCTCACTCCGTCAACCCCCGACGAATCCTGTGACCCCCGCTTGGCATATCCGAGGTAGGCCATCCCCGTTTGCCCTCCCATCCTTTTTCATCATTTTGAGGGATTTAAGTAATTGAATAATTAATTAAAGTGGCATAAAATTGAAGAACGTCAAATTGCGCCCATAACCCATGTCTTGGAATTTGCCAAAACCTATCGGAGTCACCCTCGCTACTGATCCAGAACTTTTTGTTTGTGCGACTGTTCTCAACGTAGGGCAATCCGCTACCCCGGGTCCGAACCCCGTCTTCGCCGTTAAACTCAAACTCCAAACTCTCATCGGCAGAAATCCTTATCCCCGAGCCTGATCCGTCGGATTTCCTACCTCGGGTTTTCATGCGCCTTTCGCCGCGCTCGAGCTACCAATCCTTCCCGCCTCCCCAACTGCCAGGTCCTGATGCTAGCTCCACCGTGAGAATCTGAAGCTCCTCTTGTGCCCTTTGACCGTCCCGGGCCTGAACCCCCCGGAGTTCCGCAGAAGGCTTGCCCTTTTTTGAAACTCTTGGTGGATTTAATCCATCCTCGTCACCTTCGGGCTCCCGGCCTCAGATTTCCCTATTGACTTTTCTGTTGGCCCCGCTGTGCACTCTCTGGGCGCTGACGACGGTGCTTTTCGGTCCTTGGGGCCCGCTTTCTGCTCCACTGTCGGGCATTGTTTTATCGTTCAAGCAGCCCCCGCTTCCCCGGGCTCAGGCTTCTGGACTTCCATATTCGGAAGTCTGTCTCTTGCCTGTCGTCCGGCGCTCCTCACCCCTGCCGGCTCCCCGCCTCCCGGGCCCCAGGGACCTCCTCACCGCCATCGCTCGAACAACGTAAATATCTTACAGTGGCCTCCAACTCTCATCTTCCCAAAATCTGGGCCCTGGGCCGCCCTTCACCGCCGCCGTTCAAACCATTGCTGAAAATATCACGGCGGCTGGCGCGCTGCGTCCTCCTGGCCACCGGGCCCCGGAGGTCCAAATGTTGCCAAGCCTAAATGGTAGACCTCATGACAGTCATCCTTTGGCCTCTTGGACCCCTGCCCTTGAACTTCCGCCGCCAAAATTCTTTGGCCGGATTTCTGCCTACTGCCCGCCATTGCCAGTGGCCACATCTTAACTGCTTTCCGACTTAAAATCTCTTGTGCGCCTTTGATCCACCCAAACAAGCTCAAATTCAGAAACTCACTTCAACCCACATCCTGAAATTGGCTCTTCTCCATCATGAGCCCCTCAAAGCATTGAAATTTAGCCAAGGAGGGTCCCCGGGAACTTTTGAGTGTGTTTTCCCTTCCTGATAGCATTCCTGCCATGGAAGTCCGGCCCTCCAGGGCCGGATTGTCCTAATGCCCTAAAACGAAGATCGATAGCATCTGGAAGCAAGATTTATGATGTACTTAATTAATTATTTAGATGATATGCTCAAAATATGGACTAACATAATTATTTTTGATGCTTGTTGTGCTGACTTTGCCCTTGCTTGCAGAATATATGGAATCGGCTACAGGAACTTCAGGGGCCTCCGCCTAAAAGGATAAGGGAAAGACATCAGGGAGAGCTACTTGGGGAAAAGAAGATAAAGATCAGATGAAGTTTCAGTTCCAGGGCGAGCCGCTCCAGTCAAAGGTCTCAACGGACTGGAAGGAGATCTCAGATACAAACATTGGTCAGGTAGACATAGATGAGTTCACCCAGAGGGTCAAGGTTAACCCTACCACGAAGAATGCCAGACTAAAATGATAGAGTGGAATCACCAAGGCTGCTGGTTTTCCTCCCTCTCTCATAGCACCTAAACTATTGATGGCTTGCCGAGAAGCTTATCAAATAGACACTAGAACAATTGTGGACAAGGAGGGGAACATCCTCGCGGACATGTCACCAGAAGGGATTACCAAAACATTCCACATCCCCACATTCCCACATATGGAGGTCCCCACTTTGGAACAATGGCAAGCAGTGTGGGATGCCAGTCCGTTAGGGTGCAAGAAGTCTATTAACCTCTACTGGCTTAAGGAGAAATGGGGCAGTGCTGCGAAGGTTCCCCAAGAGTTGTTCCATAGCGACTTCCATGAAGACTATCACGACCTGGTAACTATGCTAAGCAGGGTCATGGGTCTCCCAGCGGCCGCCTACTTCCAGGAATGGATGGCCTACTACATTGAACAAATCCTGCAAGGGAATGAGGACGTTAACACCAAAGTCTCATTCGACTGGGGAGGCATCATCAGCAACTACTTCCATGAACAATTCGTCAACGTCAAGAAAAGCTCCAAATTCTATATGACCTCCTACCTGATGTACTCCCTAGCAGGTCAAAGACAATATAGCAGGTTATTTGTGGCACCAGATCAGGGGCACAAGTGAGGGCTCAAGCTGTTCGACAAATACCCTACACTCCAATACCACAATTTCAAGGAGTACTGCTAGATCAATGATACCTTCATTGACCATATCATCAGATTGATCACTAGAGACTTCGAGAGGAGGGTCTCCCATAGCACCAGGGTGCTCTTGAAGTAATATGCCTTCTTATTTATTTAGTTTCCCAAGTTTACCTACATCCGGGCCCAGGGATTCATGGAACAGCCAAACAAGTTGCCAAGGTACCCAAACGACAGGATCATCCTCCTGGAGCTATCTTGACAGCTCCATCACATCCAGGTCATCTTCAACAATAAACACGTAGCAGGGATCCCCTATCCCATGACCCTGAGCTAGGGCCTGTACCGACTACATACTTCTCAATGTGCCAAAAACTCTGAGAAGGAACTCAAGGAATATAATTTTGATTGGTACACTGCCCGCCCGCGGATGGATCCACATGGCCATGTCAGGAAGGCACTGGGGCTGGCATATGCCCACCAATACCATATTGAAGACTTCTAGGCAGACTGCCAGGACAACAAAGAGGTCCGCGCAAGGCACTACATGCACATGACAATATTATTTCTAAGAAGAGTGCAACTGTTCCAGGTACCGGACTAGCTCGAGGAGGACGAGTCCACGATAATGCACCCGAGGTACCCTGCAATTGCAAACCTGCCAATACCGTCGATTGACTAGGATGAACAAGAGGTCAATGACCTGGATACCATCACCCAGCCAATCATAACTCATACTAAGGAGTGGGTCAATGTGCAGGTGGCGCAACTGAAGCAACAAGGAGTAGTCCTTACATATGAAGCACTCAAGAGCGAGCCCAGTGCTATGGAGGACGTTGCCGCCACCACATCAGCTGGTGAGACTTCCAAGTCTCCCCCCGTCACTAGGTCCCAAAAAAGAAAAGGAACAAAGATAGCACAATCTGCAGACCCCAAGGACCAGGCAATGAAAGAAACAGTAGGCTCATCTCCCAAGAGGCTCAAACAGATAGCGGCTATGGTAGAATTGTAGCCTCCCTTGCTTCTCCCTCCCCTGACTGGTGCACCGCCCGCCTCTCAGGCCGCAGCCACCTCATCTCCGCAGGTGGTGAACATCTCTATCCATCTTGCCCCTTTGCTCTTGGCTGGGTCAGTGGTCATCATTGATTCCTCTTCTAGCATGACCACTCCTCCTTACTCTGCCACCATGTCTCCAATTACATCCCTCCTGCTGGCAACAATAGCATCGCCTGTTCCCATTTCCACCATACTCGAGGCTATTACGTGACACCTGCAGAGTCTTCCCCCTGAGCTCTCACAGATCCTAATGGACCCCACTCTCCAAGCCACCCTCACCCAAACCCTCACAATAGCTCAGCCTTCACAACTGCCAATAGGGCCGCCAGCCATGGAAGCCACAATACAGATTTTGAAAGAATTGGAGGAGCGAGAGCAGGAAGCCTCGAGGTCTATGGAAGAAGAGGCCGATGAATATCACAAGCACCCCGAGTACAAGCATCGAACCATCAACAAGGTGCCCTATGAGGAAGAATAGATAGGCTCTTCTGAGAGCGGGGATGAGGAGGAGTCGGCTCAGCAGCCAAAAGATGTTGGGGAGGAGGTAGGAAGGTCACCACATGGTGAAGAGGGGCAGTCACCAGAGGAACAGCCACGAAAGGAGTTATCTAAGGTAGAGACCCATGTTGTGAAGGGCCCCGAGGCTGAGGCTATTGAAGAGAAGAAATAAGAGGAGGGAGCGAAAGAAGGAAATCCCACCCAGCAATTGTCCACCAAGATGCTAGTCAAGCACCTCGTATTCGTTCGTGACTCCGACGAAGAGGAGGAAGCTACTAAGGAGAAGGAAGAGCCCCAAAAAGAAAAGGAGGCAGAAGTCTTGCCTCTAACTGAAAAGGGTGAGGGCAGCCATGATGCACCCAAGGACAAATCTGCTATGCCTGACTGGTTGGAGAAATAGCTTGAAAAGACAACCCCAGTGCTGAAAGACCCAAGGGCAAGATTGGAAGCCATCTTAGCTCGATCCGTGACCACAACGAAGAAGGAGAAGAAGCCTAAGGTCCAATCCAAGATAACCATGGATGCTTCCGGCTCCCGAGCAGTGCAAGTTGCCATGCCTACAGTTGGCTAGACCGGGGTGAGCTACAATATCTCCACCATTGATCTAGGGACGGCAACTAGAGAGCAGAAGGTCAAGCACTTGGAGGAATCGGTGGCCACAGTGGTACACCTGATCAAGCAGGACAAGGTCACCAAAGACGAACTCAAGGCGTAGGTTGCTGCCCTAACTGATTATATCCAGCAATGATCCTCAGTGGACGACCTGCCCACTACCTCCACAGCAGCACCGTAATTACTCTCCAAGGAACAAATTGACAAGATGGAGAGAAGGAAGAACTTGGAGAAAACCATTAAGGATTGGTTCCAACAAGTCGTAAGCATTGGAAACATGGGAATCGGCATGGCCGTCCAAATAGCCAACAAGTTCTTAGACCTGATCCAGTCCCTGGAGAGCACTAAGGGACTCTGCACCAAGTTCCCTATGATTTACGACTCCACCTTCCCCAAAATTGAAGCCATCCTTTAGATGCCCAAGAACGCGTGGGAGGAGATGCTAGAGCTGAAAAGGGAAGATCATTGGCTAGTGGATGTGTGGCGTAGAGACCTCGATAACTGAAAGGAGAGGATGGAGCAAATCTTAGGCAGGGTGGATCCAGATATCGAATGGATCAAAGAAATCTAGGCAGAATGCGCCGAGTATCTCAAGCTTATGACGGGCTATGATATGCCCATAGTGCAAATGGATGCCGAAAAGATCAAGCCCTACTTCGAGGAGAAGATGAAGGATGGGACAGCCGAAGAAATTACAACGGAGTTCCTAAGTTTTTCTGCCCATGCCTTTGATCGATTAGAGCTATTCAGAGACCAAGGCTCGAAGTATGACAAAGACCTGAAAAGGCTGGAGGATAACGCTAAAGAGAGGAGCTACCAGGTGTTAAGATGCGAGATCCTCGAGATAGACAAGCTCCAGGCCGTCATCCTCAAGTACATTGAACACGCAGCTTTTGAGGAACAAGAGGACAACCCAGTCAAAGAAGAAGACCTCCCTAAAGAGTAGCTACAACAAAGAGAAAACAACAATTAGCTACAGGATGAAAGAGCAATAGTGCCATCCACTAGATGACGAAATAGGGAAGAGACAAAGAATGTTTTTAAATTTTAAATCTATTTGGGGGAAGGTGAAACCCTATTTTGAAATGAATCTTGGCCACACAATTGTAATGAATCTTGGCCATTCATTTAACTTTTGGAAAACTATAAATAGGGTGCTCCCCTCATTTGCAAAAGGGAGAGTTGAGTTGTTGTAAAGGCATGCTACAGAAATTTATAAGAAATATCATTGACTTGGTGTATTCCCTTGATTTCTCTTATGTCATTTGATTCATTTCTCTAATTTCATATGTTTAGCTTAGATCTCTTTGCTGTTTAGTTAGTTGTTTATGTTATTTGGATAAATCTTAAGAATGTTGTTGGTTGATTGTGAAAATTCCTGCTTTGTTGATGATCCCTTAGTCCATACTTTTTGTTGTTTGTTGAAGGTAGATAGCTGTGCAAAGTTAGTCTAGACTTGATTTGAAGCTGCCCCAAACATTTATCTTTAATTCATTCATGTATATGGTGGATGAAGGATGAAGTATTTGTAGCCCTTAGAAGATAGCACAATTTCCATGATACTGTGAAATCCCTGGTTAAGTGGGATATTGTTTTGAGGAATTGTCCATTGCAGGAACTCCATTATCACTATTCATTGCAAGCTTTAGACTTAGGAACTTTTCCTTCCCTTCGCTCTTTTTCCTTTTTTTTTAGAAACTGAACAATACCAAGGTTCATTGCACATTGTAAAGCCAAAACTAACAACTAGATGGAGTTCAAGATTATTGTTTGAACCTACAGCCAACACATGATTTCTTTTGTCCTAAGTACTCTTTTTCAAAGATCCAACTTCATGCTTTGTGTCCAGACTTTGTATCTTCTGTAAGACCGCCTTGTGATTCTAGCAAATCACATCAAACTACTAAGGTATCTAAGCATTGTCATGACCTGACACCCGAGAGACCTTGGGATAGTGTTCTGCAATCCAATTGTGGAAGATTATCTTTCAAGAGAGGTAGTGCACCTACGCACTGCCTGTGTTGAGAAGTGCATAAAAACACCATCAACAGAACTAGCACTAGAAGGAGGGCCAAGTTGAAGATAGTAAGTTAAAGGATAAAGCGAAGCTGGATCAGATTGAATCATTCTCCCTAGAGAGATTTCAGAGAGTTCTACGATCAACACCAAACAAGGGAGAATTTGAATAATTACAACCTCCCACAAGGACAAAATGAGCACAAGGAAGTAGCGCCACCTCTTCCTCTTCCTCCATTCCAGCCACCTCTGTTTCACTCTCACCTTCACTTGGCTGGCCTTCATCTTCCACCCAACTGTCTCAAACAGTATTTGCACATCCTACCTCTGGCAGCCAGGGGTTTGCTCCTCTCTCGGCCCTTCCGGCCCAAGGCACCATCCAGGCAGCCATAGCTCAAGGGCAGACCAATATTGGGGTGGTCTTACCAATACAGCCCCAAACCCCCGTTTTCTAGCAGCAAGTGCCACCTCCACAGCCCTCCATGGATTGGCTAGCACATAATCCGTCGCCAATACATTTTGCAGTCTACAATGATATGCCAAAGAATCCGGAGGGCTTTTGTTCAAAGTTCCATCCACGCGATATGCAAAGGACAGCTGAAGAACATATCAAGATATTCGAGACGACGATCACCAAAATGCAAGTGGACCACGAGGACGTTGCATGTCACATTTTTTCGCATTCATTAGGAGAAGAGGCCTTTTATTGGTACATTAATCTGCCGAGGGGGTCCATCACCTCATAGAACCTGATGAAGAACGCCTTTTTGTAGAAATACAAGATTCCCGTCAACCCTTTGGACCTTTACCAACAGTTTATATCCATCAGAAGGGAGGTTAACGAACCTATCGGATCCTTCAATGACCGCTTCCATCGGGCTCACATGAAGCTTTATGATCCGTACATCCATAATGATGCGGCAGCTCTCCCAGTCTACTACGTGGCAATGGACAACCTCACACCAACCTTGGTGAAAGGGATGTGCCCACCGCCCGCTACCCTACTGGCCACCTATGCGGAGGCTGTTGTCGCTAGTGCAGACTTGGGGCAAAATATCTCTGGCCCACTGCCCTCTTTGGGGTCGATAGCTCACCCAATGCAGATTCAAGAGCTCAATCAGGTGTTCGCTCACCAAACCCCTCTGATGAACTAGGTGCCTCAATTGCCTATGGTCCCCCACCTGGGGCAGCCATTGAACTACGTGCCTCCCGTGCCTTCCTATTTGTAGCCCCAACAGTAATACCAATACTCCCAGGTTGCTCCACATCAACAGGCATATTCCCAATAGCCCCAGGTGCCATTGTACCTATCGGGACCTGATTTTCCTCCTGCCTATCAGAATCAGCCGACAACCCTGCCTGCTTTCCTCCAAAATTTGGCACCATCGCCTATGGGAGCAACTAAGAAAGACAAGCTAGAGGAGCTGATTGAGATGATTAAGAAGATGTCCACGGAGATGACACATCTAAAGAATCAGAATAACCAGTTGCAAGCCTCCCAACATAATTTTTAGGCCAACCTCAACAGGGATAGTCGAGACAATAGAGACAATAGAGACAATCGTGAAGTAGGCACCTCTTCCAAACAGAATTATGAGAGGGGGCAGAATGCCAATCAAAATGCAGAAAGAAGACCCTCTCAAAGGCAGAAACATACGTGGAACACCAGGCCTAATAATGGTGGTGTCCCCATGCCATTTGATCAACCGGCAAGCAACAACAAAACGTCCAGCGGCATGTATCTGGCTGAGGCGGCCTTGTCCGGGTGGTGTTGACTTCACAAAACTAGTAGGCATTCTGAGCTGGATTGTCCTGAGTTCCAGACAACTACTGAAATCTTCCAGGTGGAGGTACAGAACGTAGTCGACAATGCCAACTGCAGAGACATCGTCCCATCTGAGCCCTATGACTCCTCCTATCTCGTGGTCAATCAGGCACTGTTTCCACGAGGAGACCGCAACGAGCCCGAA
>VDFB02271358.1:64365296-64496800 GCA_007258455.2 Sequoia sempervirens | reverse complement strand
ACACAAGCGTTGGTGAAAAAATCTAAATGGTTGTTGACTCTATTGGTTTAGTTGTCTTATCTTTTTCTTGATTTATCCTTTGGTCATGTTACTAGCCACCTCAAGGATGTCCCAAGAAGGATTTAGAGGACCGATGATGTCTCATAACCTACCTTTTCTTTGATTGTTGTCTGTGATTTGTCTTGACAAAAAGACTTAGGCAACTTTTCTCCTAGTATGAGTTATGACATTCCTTATTTGTTAAGTGTCCTTTTTTTTCAAAGGAATACATTGCACACCTTGGTCCATGTCATACCATTGTGCTTATTGTCCATTTTCCATATTTTTAACACCTAATGAATATAAACACGCAAGCCTAGCATTCCTCAAGCAAAATATCAATCCCTCGTCAATCATCTAACTCCATGCTAACATTTTCCTCTTGCTAACATTTCATTTCATCAATCCTTGCATTCATGCCTATCCAATTTGTTTGTTAGAATATTTTTTCAATTTTTTCAAAATTTTCCAAAATTTGGAAAAAAAAATTAGAGGGGGCATGGCACTATATGGGGCATGTCTTAGACTAAATTTCTTTGACACAATGCGATAAATTGCATTGTATCAAAGAAGGACAAAATGTAGACACTGAAAAATTTCTTAGGCTTGCAAGCTTCATTTTTCACTTCTTCCCCACATAATTGAATAATTTTAATTATTTACTTAATTCATTTCTCCTTTTATTCTTTCTTTGATTAATTAAATAAATTAATATTTATTTAATTATGTCACTAATATTCCTTCTCTATAATTAAATAAATTCTTATTTATTTAATTATTCATTTTCACTTTTCTATTATAATTAAATAATTATTTTAATTATTTAATATTTTATCCTTTTCCTCCACTTTTAATTAAATGGTTATTTTAATTAAAATTAACCTTTTCCCTTTCTTCTATAATTAAATACTTGTTTTAATTATTTAATTATTCACTTTCCCTCTTAAATTAAATAATTTGATAATTATTTAATTTACTCCAGCAATGCCAACCTCTTTATCTATGTCATTCTTATCCCTTCACATCTTAATTAATTTCCACCATTGATAAGGTTTTATTACCTTTTAATCTCCACCATCCATCCTTAGCCAAACCCTATTTTTGTCCTAACCCTATTTCATTGCTTCTCAAAGCAATCTCATCCATTGATCTTCATCATTTGATCTTGACCCTTCATTGAAATTTGGTTTTCTATAAAAGAGACCTATCACTTTCATTTCAACCCTACCTAGCCAGAGACAACCACAACTACTATCTTTGATATAAAGAAAAATGGAGTAGAGCAATGAAGGTGATTCAATCATGGCATAGGGATTATTGGTAATATTGTTTTATCATTTTATATTTCAATGTTCTTTTGTGCTTCATTGTTTGATTAGGGTCTACGTTTTGAATTTTATGTATTTAATGGTTGATATTGTGGATTCATGTCTTTTCCCTTGATTCTACCCTATTCTATAGAAAGATTTTTTGTCATTACAACTATACTATAAATTGGAATAGCTTATTAAATTCATAATGGAAAATATAAAGTACTCTTTTTATTTTAGCTCAAAAAATCTTTCAAATACGCATAGTTGTAAAATATATGTAGATGAGCTTTCTTGTAACTGGAATAGCTTATTAAATTCATAATGGAAAATATAAAAGTACTCTTTTATTTTAGCTCAAAAAAATATTTCAAATACCCACAACCCTATTCTACATAATGAAATCCTTGTTGTGGTTTTTTGTCATTACAAATTTACTATAAATTGGAATAGCTTATTAAATTCATAAGAGAAAATATAAAAATACTTTTTACTTTTAGCCCAAAAAAATCTTTCAAATACCCATAATTGTAAAATATAAGTTGTAATTTTCTTGTATTTGGAATAGCTTATTAAATTCATAATGGAATATATAAAAGTACTCTTTTATTTTAGCTCAAAAAACTCTTTCAAATACCCATAACCATATTCTACAAAATGAAATCCTTGTTGAGATTTTTTGTCATTACAACTATACTATAAATTGGAATAGCTTATTAAATTCATAATGGAAATTATAAAAGTACTCTTTTATTTTAGCTCAAGAAAATATTTCAAATACTCATAGTTGTAATTGGAATAGCTTATTAAATTCATAATGAAAATATAAAAGTACTCTTTTATTTTAGTTGAAAAGAATGTTTCAAATACCCATAACCCTATTCTACTTAATGAAATCCTTATTGAGATTTTTTGTCATTACAACTTTACTATAAATTGGAATAGCTTATTAAATTCATAATGGAAAATATAAAAGTAATCTTTTATTTTATCTCAAAAAAATCTTTCAAATACCCATAGTTGTAAGTCAGTTCATTGTTGTTCAAAATTCCTTTGATATTATTCTAGTAATATATCTACATATAATATACATGAACAAGAAGTATTCACCTAAGTTTTTTTTTAAGTAAAGGTGGTTGAGTCACAAATTTTATTAAAATAAAAAGTTTTACATAAAGTCGAGGAGTTACCAAAAGAGAACAAAATTGAAACTCCAAATATTACAAAATCAAGCCACTAAGGCAAAGCAAGAAGAATCGAGAAGACGTATACCCAAGAAAAAGACAAAAACCTTGAGCTTTCAAAGGAGAAGAAACCAGCTGGAGACCCGAATCCAAAAAGAAGAGGAGAAGTTCTGAGGAACGAAGAGCATCCAACCCAAAGACTTGATATCCTGCAGAATGGTGCCAAAGAAACGAGCTTTCTTCCAAACAACAGATATTCCATCAAAGAATTTAAGAAGAGAAGTGTGAAAATAATTGAAAATTTGAGAGAATAAATTGAATATATTTAAATTTGATAAATTTAATATATTTTACTTTTAACCTCATCAACACTTTAAGTCATGTCTAGTTCCAATATAGATTCTTAAATCACTATTTGTAACTATTTTTAAAAGTTTTTGAAAAGAATTTCAAAACTTTAACTTTCTCATAATAATGGCATTCTCCGATATCAAACATTAATTAAGAAGTGGGGAATAAATTGCTCAAAAAAAACCAATAAAATTGTAAAACAAAAATATTATGTTCAATTCCAGTCCTTATTGCTTAATAATGTTATGCTGATCTTGGTGTGGGTGTTGCCGTTCCCTTGCTTATCGTTGTATGAACTTTGTTCTTGGTTTGGCTGATGATGGTTCAGGTTTGCCTGCGACTGCTCTTTCTTTTGTTTCTGCAAGTTATGTTGCTCGTGTTGATATTGATATGAGTTTGGTTGTTCTTTCTTACATTCATGTGGGTGCTATTGCTGCTACTGATGCTGTTGCTGGTCCTCATGTGTATTTTTGCTTTTGTTGATTGTGTTCTCTGGTGTTACTGCTGCTCTTGGTATGGACAGTCTTGCTGCTTTCGCTGACATTCCGGTTGGTTTGGCGGCTGCTGCTGATTTTTACATAGATGTTGCTTCTCTTGCCGATGTTCCTGTCGAGTATGCTGCTCTTCCTTGATTTTTGCAATTGCTGCTGCTGCTCTCGCTGATGTTCATGTGGATTTTTCTGCTCTTGGTTCTACTTCTCTTTCTGACTTTGATGTGGGTGCTTTTGTTAAACCTCTTGCTATACGGAACCTAGAACTTGGGAGTGTGTAGGACGAGGAGGGGAGAGGACTGTAGAGACATGTTGGAGATAATATTTTAAGACAGACCTGAAAACAGGTACATAAGGCTCACACCCTATATGACACAGAGCAAGAATTCAAAGGCATATACTACAATGACATAGAAAGCAATAATATCCGAGGAATATCTATTAAAAAAAGGGAAGTAAAACAACTACTCCAAGGTGCATAGCGCAAGGGTCAACAAAAACCACCCACATCAAAGTCAGAAAGAGAAGCAGAACCAAGAGCATAAAAATCCACATGAACACCAGCAAGAACAGCAGCAGCGGTTGCAGAAGATTAAGGAAGAGCAGCATAATCGACAGGAACATCAGCAAGAGAAGCAACATCTATGTAAATATCAGCAGCAGCCTCCAAACCAGCCGGAATGTCAGGAAAAGCAGCAAGACTGTACATAGCAAGAGCAGCAGCAACACCTGAGAACACAATCAACAAAAGCAAAATACACATGAGGACCTGCAAAAGCATCAGCAGCAGCAACAGCACCCACATTAAGGTAAGCAAGAACATCCAAACTCATATCAATATCAACACGAGCAACATAACTTGCAAATACAAAAGAAAGAGCAGTCGCAGGCAAACCTGAAACATCGTTAGCCAAAGGAAGAACAAAGTTCATACAACGACAAGCAAGGGGTACAGCAACACCGAGAACGCAATCAACAAGAGCAAAATACACGAGGACCAGCAACAGCATACTTATCCTCCACCACCTGCAAGCCACGGAGACGTTGTGGGCAACATAGATTTATTTTTTACTACACTCAGCGAATTTCATGCCGCACTCGGGACCAAATTATCGTAAGTATTTTGAATTTTTGGTTTAATGCTTCTTCTTTATATCCCATTTATGCAATATCACAGTATCCTCTCTGGTCATTTACACATTATATGATCCATATATTGCCTCTGTATTACTATATATTTCTATGTATATAATATGAGTATGTCTAAACATTTTTATATATGCACATATGTATCGCGATTCCAATGAATACTCGGTGATTAGGCAGTACCTGCCAAGACACCTTCATTGACTTTCAATCTTAAAACATCATATCAGATGTGGTGTTCTCTTCATGAAAGTTGCTCATTAAGAAGGTACGGTTATGTATAGCTCGCGTTCACTTAATATTATTAAATTTTTAACTATTAAGTGTACACTGAGGATATTATATTCAAGTCCGTATTGCATTGTAACAATTATTTTCCATGGGTTTGACCTGGCATGTGAGGATGTACTTACTATGCTCTTTGGTTCTAGCCCATGATTGTTACAAAGCCCATTCCCTGGCAATGTACATATACAGACCTCCTTCCACAATAACCTGCTTCCTGTAGATGCATCCATTTAGCTTCCCTAAGTTGTACATTCTCGAGGTGCACCTCCTCCCTTACCCCTTCCATGCATGTTTTTGAAGGTGCAACATTATTTTTTTGTTTTTTTCTGAAGAGAATGCTATTCAGTTAACATACAGAAATGTTTTATGGAAGTCACTTATCTACTAGATGCAACAGGTTTCAAAAGCAGTAATACCTTAGAAGCTTAATATATACAACACTACATCAAATTATCAATTGCCTCACTAGGCTAGTTTACATAAGATGCACAATTATTATGCATACACAATAAAAATAGATACTTAAGTAACACAAGATTCAAATAGAACTAAAATGTTTTCTAGGACTCAAGACTCAATAACTGCATATGGGACAGCAGGAAAAAGATACTAAGGAATAAGCTAATTAATACACTTGAAGTTCCATTAACCTTTGTTCTCCTTTGCCATCTTCATCAAATCTAAGCAATATTAACTTCTTCAAAGTTGTACTAATGTGTCTAAGGAACAGGATATGTGATAAACTTGAAGTTCCATCATCTTTTCTTTTCACGTTCCTTCTTCATCAATGCCTTTGTATCCTTATCCTCCTTTCATGTCTAATAGTATCTTTCATCCATGTGTTGATTTTCTCGAGTTGGTACTCTACTTTTTATTTCATACGAGGCATTTCAGTTGTTTATGTTTGGGATCAATCAGCCATTGGATAATACTAGTTCTTCTTTATTTCTTCATGGACACCATGATGCTCTTTGGTTCTAGCCAAGGACATCTCTTTCATGAGCACTAGAATTTGCATCAAATCTGGCACCTCCATAAATGTTTCCTTTAGGGTTTCTCTATTCTAAATTATTCTACCATGATTGTGCATCCAGAATGTTGGCAGAAGCACCATTCAAGTTTTAGTGTTGGAAATTTGTGAAACCCTTCAAATTATGTGGAAAGCGAATAACTTCTGGAGAGCCATGGCCACTACAGGTGGCAAAGAAACTGCCAATACTATTGACATCTTTCAAGATGTGGATGAATTTTGATTATTGGGCATTACAATGACTGGTATTTGACAATGTTATGGAAAAGCCTGCTATCAGTGGATGACCATGCTAACTTGTAACTATAGTTTTTCTAATGGTTTATCACGTTCTGGAGTCGAACATTGTACAGGGTGAATTCCTTGTCACTTCATTTAGTATATTGGCCTTCTATACTATGCTTTTGCATGGAAAAGCATATGCTTTTTCTATTCTTGTCTAGGATATACTAGCTTTTGTTAACAAACATCAATATATGTTTTTAATTTTTCAATAGCTAGTAATTAATATGTTCAATTATGCTTGTGATCACTATTTCCGTATTTGTTATATGCAACCTTTTGATAGTTAGGATGTCCTTAAATTGTTTCCTTCTTAATCTTTAACACATTTGTGTGGTTAACTTGTATCGAAGCAAATTTAACTGAACCTGGCAAGGTGAATCTCATTTAAGGTACTGAAGTTTTCAATGTGCGGTATCCCGATAATAGGAGGCAAGGATTTGAATCTCCATCTTCTATACAAAGAAGTGAAAGCTCGCGGGGGGTAGAAATGGTAAGACAGGGTTAAAATCTTCTTATCTGATTAATAAGTTTTAGGTAAACATGTTTAATTTTAAATCCTGGTTTTATTAAGACTGACTATTCTTCTTAGCTTCCTATTATACCGTTCGCTCAATTTTAACATCATCGAATCATCAAATTTATGGTTCAATTGACACTGCAGAAAGGACTGCGTTCCTAAATAGCACAATATCTAACACACTTAACATTGATTTTGCTATGGATCTGCCGGTTTTCTCTAACACAACGAAAGGTTTATGCATACTCATTTGCTTCTCATGCAGTTAAGCTTTCATGTTTGATATTAAAAAAAAACATGTGATATGGACTTTAGAAGATATAATTGTGCATGGTGCGTTCACATTGGTTCTAAGAAAATTCACTGTCAACAATTCGTCGTGGAAAAATTCACCACCATGACAAATTTACCTTAAGAAAAATCACCACCAACAATTAAAATTTACTTAGATGCACATAGCTACATATGGATTTCGTCATTATATTATAAAACTAAAATTTACATATTTGTTAACGTGTGACAGCAAATTTACTAACATGTTACTTTCAATTGTCTCCAGAAAATTGAGAAGTCACAAGGTATGTGCTCTAATTTCCTTTTTATCAACGTCACAGATTGAGGACCACCTAAAACGTTGAAGGTGTGTGTTTGATATTTTATTAATATATGTTTGTTTTGTTTTTACTGGTTAAAATTTAATTTATTTGATATTTAATGATGGTCTTAATTTTCTTTACTAGATATTTTAAATATCATTTATATTATTTTCAATATTACTTCTATTTTCATATATTGATGAGGTACTATATCAGATTTCAGATTGTGATATTGCTATTAGGATTCAACTGTGTAGTTTTAGAGTCAAACTCATTGACCCATGTTTTATGAATAGTGGTTCACAAGAACTCATCTCTCATGATAATGAATATTCCACTTAGCACTCATTGCATCTAGGTGATGCTCACAAGGTGAAGCACTGGCCTTCCCAGAAGGTCACCCATCCCAGTATTACTCCAACTCAAACACAAATAACCACATAGTTTTTTCCCAAGATGAAGCCCAAATTTCAGATGTTGATAACATATTTTGCATTTAAAGCTTGACTCATTTCACATATTAATACATATATATTGCAGAGTTTCCGTAATTTTATATGTTGAAGATAAGGGACTAGGCTGGATTTCACATATTGATGCGTATTTACTGCAGATTTTGCCTCATTTCATATATTGAAGATAATATTTATATTGTCTAAAAATACTCTTGTAATTGTCAACATATGTTGGACTTAAAACTTGACCCATTTCACATATTGATGTGTATTTATTTCATTGTTTACCTTATTTCATATATTGAAGATAATATTTATATTTTTTCTGAAAATACTCTTGTAAGTAATACCCAAGTATAGTTTTTTTAGGATAATGATCAATATCAAAATATATTGACAGATTGTTTTATGATTATAGTCGAATAAATATATTACAATAGATGGTAAACATTTAATAATAATACCAATTATTCAGATCTGAGTATTAAAATTTCTACAGTATCTTATATGGTAGACGAGTAGATCTAATTTTCCTATTCCTCCAAGGCTGAGAGACTTCAATTTATAGGTTTTTAACATTTTTCACATAATCAAGCCTAAGCTCTTGTATTTTGATTTTGTTTTCCTTTGTAACAAAAATAAAATAATGATAAAAGTGAAGGAAACATAAGATATAATCTCACTATTATATTTACAGTTGGCATGTGCCAAATTATTGATAGTCACTAAACTGTGGATTCTAATGTTAAATTCGTATCCATTTGCAAAATATTAGCGGAAGAGCTTGATGGATCTAACTAACACGCCGTCCAACTGGTTTGGCCACAGAAGTTCAGTCTACCATGGAGTTGCCAAGTTTGTTCATACATATATTTTCTCTCATTTATTTATATATATATATATACCAATACCTTTACCAAATAAAGGACTAGTTTAAAGTAACATTATGTGGGACTCAATGCAGGCATAAGTGGACAGGGAGATATGGACACCTCGAGAGAAAAGAATGTGGAAGTACCCAAAGACAACATGTTTTCAAAAGCTGCTGGTGCCTTTGAAACAACTGATCCTTCTTGAATATAACTGAATGGAGCTGCGAGAGAAGTGTGTGATGGAAAAGAGGAATCTCCCATCACCAGTCCATGGGTGGCTGCCATAGTTTTTGAGATTGCATTCCCATTAATGGTCGTAGGTGCACTATTGTCTGTGCAGGAAGATATGTTCCCAATGCTAGCCTGCCACCTTCCATCACTATGATGTCTGCCATTTCATATGATGGATTTGTAGAGCTACGTTAGGTCAATGTTGGCATTTATATTAATCAGCTTATCAGTGACATAAATTACTTTTACCTTTCTACATCAAAGTCGATATGATGTAAAAGCCATTATGAGCAGTACATTGCCCATAGGAGGGAAATCAAAGCGGATTAGTGTTGTAGTACAAGATGAGGAAAACACTGGGGAGGAAGATGATTCTATATACAATCTGCTGAGCTTCGAAACTCCAACCATTTATGTACTGGAAAGCATTGGGAACATATCTTCCTGCACAGACAATAGTGCACCTACAACCATTAATGGGCATGCAATCTCAAAAACTATGGCAACCATCCATGGACTGGTGATGGGAGATTCCTCTTTTCCATCATACACTTCTTTCGCAGCTCCATTCAGTTGTATTCAAGAAGGATCAGTTGTTTCAAAGGCTCCACCATCTTTTGAAAACATGTTGTCTTTGGGTACTTCAACATTCTTCGCTCCCGGGGTGTCCTCAGGTCTTGTGAGAGCTGGTCATGAGAATGTGAACGAGGATTCAAAAAGTGAGCTTCATGCGGGAGTAGCATGTCAACCTCCTGTTATGTTCAATATCTGTAGCGACATAATCAATATCTGTAGCGACATAAGGATGTCAAAATCTTTAGTATTTTGAAATACTAAGATTATTCTCGTGAAGTTGCCTGATGCCGTCCACATTCAAGAATGTATATTGCGTGGACATATCTGCAATTTAGTTAAACCCTGTAATGTTATTTTTGGAAATTTAATATAGCTATAAGGGGAAAGAAATTTGAAATGTTTATATTTCTTGACTTTATGATGGTGAAAAAGCAATGTAGTGAACTGTTTAGATGCTGTATTTTCTCAAACCGGGACAGAGCTATTACTTGGTAATTTGGCAATTGCATTTTGATCAGAGTTTAAAGCTTATAGTTGAGACTTGCTCTATCACATGACACAGGTCATTAAAAATAGGAAATGGAAAGAGATCTCTTTGGTGTTGGACTTCCCTAAAACAATTGTGAGTGCCTCGTTTGCTTTACGAAAGTATTATTCTTATCTGCTTCACCAGTATGAGCAGGTTTACTTCTTTCAGCGTAAGAGTCCTGTAGTGCCATCACCGGGTATCTAGATAAAACTGTATTTAATTGTTATTTCAAACTGTGCTATGTTCACATAAGATTGTATTTTTCTCACATAATTGTATACTTTCTGTTGTTTAAGCAGTTTCACTCCCTTCAGTATCTCCAGCTTCCCATTCGCTGTCAGAGACCTTCACCTTCGAAGGGTCCTGTAGTAGATATGAAAAAGCAGAAGACTGATTGTGCCCAAGCACTTGGACGTCCTTTCTTGTAACCAATATTTTAAATAATTCATTGGTTAGGGACTGACCTTTGTATTGGTACTGTAAACATTTGTGTATATTGAAACATAGATTTTTAGGACCTGCTTTCTTTCTAACACTTTTAGGATTTTTCACCTAAAAGGAGAACGATGGGTCCAAAAATGCTAATGTTTACATTCAAAGATTAGTGTGATATGGATGGAAAAAGGATGCAAAATGCCTAGATGTAATGTTTGAATGCAAGAAACTAATAAGATTGATTGATTAATGAATGGAAACTAGAGAAAAACAACTTGTTTGAAAACAAATTGTGTATTGAAAAATCATCTACAAATGAATGGAAGAATGCAACATAAATGAATCAGACTAAAAGTGTGCACTTAGAATTTTGATGAAGACTGAAAATTGCTTTTGAAATGTTGTTGATGAAGTTTTTTAGGCCTGGAGGGACTCATTCGCTATACTGGGTGAATCAGTCCCAGTTATGGGAAAGTGAGTCAGAATCTGTTTCTGTCAAAAGGGCGTCAGAAAATGCAAAAAACATAAAACTAACCTAAAAATTGGGACTCATTCGCCACCCATGGTGAATGAGTCCACTTTTGAATTTTTGAATATTCAAGAGTGGATTCCAGAGCTTCCGATCTGCACTTTGACTTCCTACAGGTGTCCACTTCCGAAAACTCTGATTTACAGGTTTGAAAATGAGATTTTGTTGATTCTTTGACTTGTTGAATGAAGAGAGGACTTTAACAACTTTGCAACTTGATCTACAATAATTTCCAAACTTCCAAAGGACCTAAATCTGCAAACACACAAGAAGAGAAGAAGAAATGTTGAATGTTAGGGCATGGGGGTTTGCCTTGGTCAAACTTCGTTTAGGTAATTAAACCAAAATGATGAAAGAATAGAATGAAACATGTAATAATGGAATAAATTAGGTCTCCATGATGATTGATCTTGAAATTCTGTAATAAAACATGTAGAATTTGTCCTTGGATGTCTTAAGAAGCTAAATTAATGACTTGCAATGTCAGAGCCCTAACTTGCTTGACTTGAATTAATGATGTAAATGAGTTATGAGATTAAGAGATGAATGAGAGATGGAGAATGTAAAATGAGAAGAAAAAAACATATATTTATACACACTTGTGCCTTAGTAACCTGTTCATACCTCATCATAGGCCATCAAGTGATTTTGAAGAAAAACTCGAAAGGAAATTTTAAAAACTTTGAATTTGGAGCCAAAGAAAAACCCAAAAGGAAATTTTCAAAACTTTGAATTTGGAGCCAGGGGGGGCTCATTCACCACCCATGGCGAATGGGTCCCACATAGGACTTGAAAATGGGTGTTAGGAATTATCTTGTATTTAATGTTGTTTATCAGGCTTGCATTCAAAAATACACTTAACTAAGACATATGAGGGTATAAAGGGGCCAAATAAAGCATAAAAAAAGGATAAATAGTGAAATTATGCCTAGAAAAGCATGAAATCTTGTTACGAGACTTTACAACACTTCAAAATAGGACTTGATTAGTGATGAAAAGGTGATTTTTAGGTGAATTACAATAAATACAGTCTAGAAGAATGTAGAATGTCTTAAAGCACTTCACAACACCTCATTAAAAGCATTTTATTTAGTTTGCAAATGTTCAAGACCTAGTGTGGATGCATAAAATGCCTCACAACACTAGATTAAGGCCTCACTAAGTCCAATTAATCATGAATTAATCCCATGTCAAGCAAAGGGTTCTTTTTTTCTACAACACAAATATTAATAAATTTAATCATAAATACAACTTTGATGTAGTTGACCCAACATCATCTATTGGAAGTGTTGTGACTGGCCATAAGCCATGGGAAAGTAGTTTAAGTTGGATTTATTAAATCAGTAGAAGCCAGTTTGAGTCAGATTTATTAAATCAACAAAAGCTAGTTTGAGTTAGATTTATTAAATCAATAGAATCTAGTTTGAGTTAGTAATATACATAGTTGTACTGCATATATTCCATTTCCATACCAATTATCACATAGATAGGTCAAACAGGTAGTGTTAAGTACATCTAGACTGTAACTTCATAGAAATTAAATGCACTTTTCTTGTTGCAAACAAGAAACATATTTTTTCTATACTCAACAAGTGCTATTAATAGACTCAACTTTCATTATCAAATTGGTCAATTAAATATTTAATGCAATATGTGGCTCCATGAGCAAGTATTATTCCTGACTGTTGAAGCATTTTGTTTTGTTCCAGGTTTGATTATTAATTTTCTCGATAAATAGTAGTTTACCATCCATGCCTTTATAGGCAATAATATTACAATTGGTACAGGGTTTAACCTAAGTGGGTTTTGCTGAAGGTTTTGCAAATGGAGTTGCAAGCTAAGTGGGTTTAACCTTGGAGAGAACTCTATGGTTAAGCGTGCTTGAGCTGGAGTAGTACTGGGATGAGTGACCTCCCAGGAAGGCCTAGTGCTTCACCTATGTGAGCATCACCTAGATGAAATGAGTGGTAAGTGGACCATTTATTATCATGAGATATGGAGTGTTCTTGTGAATCACTACTCACGAAAATGAGTTTGACTTGAAACTACACAGTTGAATCCTAATAGCAATATCATAATGAAAGTTGAGATCTGATATAAATAACTATTATTTCATTAAAAAATAAATAAATATTTATTTAAAAATATATGTTTATCAAAATTGGAAAAAAATATATGCATGCACTAAAGTTTCAAGTTATAAATACACACAAATTTTGAAAGAAAAAAAATTACTCTGATGCAACTTAATTTTTTAAAAATACGAGCATAAAATACACTAAAAAATTGATATTTTACTAGTTTACATCATTTCTAAAATAAAATATATATGCCACTTTTTAGTGATTCAAGTTTAAATGTTTTTGTTGTTTCCTTTATAAAATGTGGCACAGTTTGGTGCTTTTACCCTCTAATCCTCAACATCTCCTATGTGGGATTTTTAAACTCCCACCAACCAACACTCAGAAGGAGAACATAGCCATTCAATTTTAATAGTGCTTACTGACCCTACCCAAAAAACCTTCAATAGAAACTAACACCACCAAACTAAGCATATAATGTGCAAAATTTGAAACCCACCAAACCATAAACTACAAAAATCCATTCAAATTTGAAAAAGATTCAAAATACTTTACCTAGTCAACACCACCAACCACCATTAAACCAAGCATTTTCTTGAGGTATTCCATAGCCATGACCACAATAATCATATGTCGCATAAGAGTTGTCCCAGTCAAATCTAAAAGAAATGGATAGAACTTTACAGCTTCATTTGTCTTTGCTAAGAGCTCCAGATTAGAATGTCATGGAATTTTAGTTCCTATGATAGTCGACTTAAGCACCACTTCCAAAACACCTATCAGGTCATTTTTAAACAACTGAACGAGTAGCTCCTTCACCACCTCCTTCGAGACTCTACTATCAAGAAAGGATGCCAAGAATCATGAAGATGTGTGCACATTATCTTGCCCGTATTCCTTTTGTTCAATGTGCCCACTACCCAACACCATTTTGACCGTTGTGACTATGAGCGGGTCATTATTAAGAAAAATCCTTTTCAATCTTTGATTTTTTACCTTCCTGAAGGTTGCTTACCACTCTGTTGAATGCAAATAAATTGGGGTATCCATGCCAAACCATACCAACCCCTCTACCAAGACCACAATAACAAATTTTGAACACCCAACCATAGGAATCCATCGATGATTGTAGAGACTAGTTAGGAGAAACCTACCAACACACCACCATTAGCAAAGCAAAAATACCAAAAAAAAATTTAGTGTGCTAAGCAACTAACGCAGGTCCACATATTAATAATTTCCACAAGATCTAAGCTAATCCGCCACCACACAAATGAAGCATCATGTCTTAGCTTGGCAAGTTGTCCTTATAACATCGATTTCATCCTGCATCTTTGACTCTAAGTGCGAGGCACTCCTTAGAGAACGCCCTTTAAACCAAACTTATTAAAACTTGTACTTCAACTTTAACATGGGCGCCAACCTCTCAAAGCTAATACCACCTCACCACTACGCGGCCTAACATGTATGGCACTTATATCAACTAGCCAATGCCCTTTGCCAGCTTGGGGGGCTGCCCTCTGAACCACCAACAATAAAATTAAACATTGTTGGAAAGTGTATATATTAAACATTTACACAACAACATCCTATACACAAAATATTTCATTAAAACTTGCTTCTTTCTAAATTAATATTATCCTTGGAATTCCAAAATCATCCAAGATAACAACAACTAACATTTATTCTTCTTATTCATTTTTACCAAGTATAAAACCTTCTACCATAATTAAACTATAAATTACAATGCATATCTAGGTTCTTAATAACTTTATAAATGCCCATAAGACCAACACATTTCTCCCTTGAAATTCATAGGTTGAAAGTCCCAAGATAATATTTTTTATTCAATATATGTACCTGAAAGACAAAGATCAAAGGGAAAATAATCTTGACCAATGGGATCTCCTACTAACCATAGAATTGAAAATAAATCCACCATTAAGCTCTAAAGGTCACATACCTTTCCCTTACACACATCATCCCTATTTGCAAGGCTTCCTTAGAAAAAATAAAAAACATACTATGCATAAGTAGGAGGTATTTTTCCACAACGTGCCAAATTATGATATTGCTATCAGGATTCAACCGTGTAGTTTTGAGTCAAACTCATTGACCCATGTTTCATGAAACATGGGTCAATAAGTTTGACTCAAAACTACACGGTTGAATCCTGATAGCAATATCATAATACTATGCATAGTGAAAACACACATACTATAATTCATCACCCTAACCCTTAAATAGTTATAAATATTATGAGAAACTAAAACAAGGTAGAACTCCAACAAAAAAAACTAAACACATAATTTTAACAAATACCTCAAAGGGATCTAGCAATAAGTTGCACATAAAATTCAAAAGATAAACAATATTTCATGCATCTTAAACAAAGATTTACAAAGGGGTAGACCTTACCAAACCAAGTACAAATGAAAAAGGTGACAACCTCTCCTTCTTTAGGCCATATTCTTCCATTCTTCCTATTGGTTATTTTTAATGAACCGAGCTTGTCTCACCAGTTATCTATGAATGTGTCAAATTCAATAGTCAATAACTATGAGGGATTTTCCAACAAATAGGTGAAAGCTTGTTAGGCTTCCCCCCTCCACTTTGGGCTTTGCAAAACCTAGGAGGGTGATCCCTACAATGTATTTTTAGATACTATTGTGCCAATTATCATATAAAATGTAATTCTAATATATAAATTCTCCTATAATTGCTTAACAAGTGGAAACCTTAAAGATCTGGCTAATCCTTATGGTAACATCACATTCAAGCATGAGAAAATGCTATAAATTTAGCTCAACATAGATTCACATAGAAAATGGATATTGAAATTGATTTTGAATGTAGTTTCTAAGAAAGATCCAAGAAATTGTAACATAACATGGCCAATGCCTTATCCTAGGGTGGAGAATCCTAAATCACACAATTGAGAATACATAATAGTATTATTCCTATCATAAAAAATCCTATCAATGATGCCTTACACTATTATACTAGAAACTTAACCAGTAATACTTAATTATCCATGCATACATTCACATAAACCTTCATTCATGTTAATACAAATTTAACTCATTCTTTTAACAAGCATAATAACCATGAATAAACATTCAAGGAAATACAAGAAGATGAATAAAAGTAATCTTTTATTTCTTTATATTCAAAATATATTCAAAGTATACAATGGAGAACATTGGCCTTGAATATTTTCCATTTATATTCCAAAATATGAAAATATTGTTATCATATTCACCACTACAAGACTCAAAAGACTCGTAGAACCTAGAACATGCTCACATTCTATTATCAAAACCTGGTTACAAAATTTCTTTGGGATCAATCAACTAACAATGCCATAAAATTGGCTTTGAATTCCCTTCTATAAAAACAAGAAAAACAAGCTTCAGACAAAATTGTACAAATGTCATGTTTTCATTTGACATTCACATTTACATCCAAAGTTAGTTATTTTTTCCAAAATATGAGGGAGAGGTTCACATAAGACAAAAAATATTTCTCATTTGTTGATGAAGATTCTCCCACCTTCCAAAAGGCTCTTTAGTCAGTTCCAATTATTCTTTCCATGAGCTATACACCCTTTTCCACGTTTTCTAATACTTGTATATGAAAATAATAAAATAAAGAAAGGAGAGAACAACAAACCATTTCCAAATTTATATTCCATGTCATCAATTTGAAATGAAGAAGAATACAATATCTGAAATTTGATATATCTAAGGCTTAATCTGTACTAGCTCCAGGCCATGTATTGCACTTCTCCTATTGTAACCTTTATTATTGCAAATATAAGATCAAAATTTTCATCACCACTTCATCATTGTAGGACCATACTCATCCAAGATGTCAACATAGTTTCTCTTCCAGAGTTCAAACTCTTCCTCAAAAGGCCAGTTAAATGTTATAACTTCATTTGCCTTTTTTCAAATGGAGTGTACTTCATGACTAGCTATTTAGCTTCCTTTTGAAACTCCTCAAGGAAAAATCCAATGTGGGTGAGCTTATCCATACTATTTTTCAATATCTCCATATCTACTCCATCACAAATTAGCTTGTCTTGAGTGGCTATCACATTATTTGCTTGGTCCTTCCATTCTTGCAAAGGTTTAGCCTCACCATTTTCATTTAAAATAGATGGAAGTAGATTGAAGCAACTCATCAAACCTCTTCACTAAATTCCTAATTTTCATTTCCAATGGTTAAATCAACCCTTATAATTCCTTGATTACATTCATAAGCCTCGGGGTTGGGACAATGCCAGAAGGTTTATTTGCATCATTTTTTGACCTAATGGCCATATCTCTCAATTCTTATGCTCTTGGGATCCATTTATCTGTCAATGGGATGTAAATCTCTTTATCTTGGTTTATTGATGTAGAAAACCCTAGTTTTTGAGGATGTCAAACACTTGAAATGCACTGCAACAACTTTAGAATGTTTTTGAATGTTTTTTTAAACAATAATAAGCTTTAAAGCAAGATTTTATAGTGAAAAAAATCTTGAATTTGGTAGAAAAACATAGAATCTACCATTATTATTCATTCACATGAACTAGAATGACTTAATGATGTCCTTTTTAGCAAATTTGAATTTCCATCGTATATCTCATCATGATCTAGATCAATGTGTGGCCAAGATGTGGTCAAAGAAGTTTGAACATTTTTATTTTTGTGACTCAACATCCACTAGGACCAATTCTTGCCATGTGTGCATCATTTTCATTGGCTTCATGGCCCCACCGCACTTTACAAGTCATGCCAGAATCCACATGGAAGTCACCTACTAGCCCTCTAAAATTTGCAAGGTTTAGATCTATAGTTGTGGGCTAGTGGGCAACAACCCTGATCAACCTAGTGGCCTTCAATGTGCACTCCTTTTAATCTCCAAGCCTAACACTCATATAGTTATCCTCCCTTCACAATGAATGACTCATATTAAAACATCTCATGAAGAAATTTTTCACATGCACACATATCTCTTTAGTAGCATTCCTCTTCACATTACCATAGTTGTTCAAGTCATGTCACCAAATATTTCAATGCCTTCTATAGTCTTGTGGACAGTAGTGATGATGCCACATGGTGCTTTCCCATCATCCCTCTAAGAGCTGACAACTGATAGTGGGTCTCTTGCAGGCTCACAAGGAACGATCAGGATTAAACCACAAGGTTGTATCTAAGTCATCAATATCACCACCTTTCATCACTGATGCCATGAAGTTTTGGTAGGACACACCACAAGGATGGGCAGGTGTCACCTACCTGCTATCGCTCTAGTTCATTTATTCAATTATTTTATTTCCGCAAGCTACTGGGCAACCAATGAAATGCATTTGGTGGGATGCAATGACCATTGCTTGAGAATTTTTAAGGGAATGTGCATTTATTTGTGACTTAAAAGGGGTTTTTTTCTAAGATAACATGGTAAATGGACATAAGCATTTCATAGATCTAGACTTAGGATATAGTGCCAACTATTTTAAAGACTTCAAACCTACCTAAAATTTGACAAGATTAAAATAATTCAATAGGTAGTGATCGATAATCTAGCCATAAGGGGTTGGTAAGCAAATGAGTTCAATGGTTCAAGTCATAAATTGAAAAATTGGGAACGAGCCAACACTAGTCAACTACAAATAAAACTTACGCAATGTTTTTTAATACTTAGGATTTTTTTAAGGGGTTTACGACATAAACGAAACCGTAAATGGAGGAAAAACCAAAACCTTAAACTATAGGACACATACCAAACATAAAAATCAACCAAATATGCATCAAATATCTGTAAAAAAATTTTAGGGGTTCTACTAGTGGCTCTAGTTGGGGACATTTGTTCTTCTAGAACCGAGCAAGGTCTTAGAATCTCAAGGTTGAGCAGACCAAACCCAGAGAACAAAACTAGAGACAACCCATATAAGGAAAACCAAGCAAACTAAAGCAAAAGCATTCCAAACCAAACCTATATACACAATAGACATAATACTACAATGTGCATGGAAAAGAAACATACCTCAAGAGAATTATTCTTTCATGAATTGTCCATATATTGATAGCTCAAGAAACTCTCTAGTTAAAATTTGTAGATAGTAGGAATCTTCACCATGTGTGTTTGATATCAAATAAGGATCCAACCATAATGCATCAAATTTTATATGCTTTCCCTTATCTAGAGCTCTAGCATTCCACATCATCATCATGTTTCCTACAAACTTTCTTGGAGAAGCCTTTTTGTCATGCAAAATGTTTGACTTGTAATTGCACTTTAGCATTTTAGTTCTGAGCTTCTCTCCTTATTTCATCCAACTCTATCAGAGCATCAACCCTATGTTTCATTTCATTACAAATATCTTTATCATATTATTGTACAAATTTGTACATTTTTAGCAAGTTATTTAAGAGGTAGTCTTGCATCCAAACGATATACTAGACCAAATGGAAAATTTACAATAGCTTTCTTAACAGTAAACCTATCTGCTCAAAGTAAAAGCTTTATTTTTGAGTCCCATGCTTTCTTATTTTTCTCAATCACCCTTTTGATAATCTTCATTGGACTCATATTACTTGATTTTGTCTGACCATTTCCTTGTGGATGATAGGGAGAAGATTAAGATACCTGAATTCCATGCTTGTCACAAAAATCTCTAAAATCATCTGATCTGAAGCACATGGTACTATCATAAGAGATCTTCTCTGGGACCCCAAACCTAATAAAAGTGTTGCTCATTAGAAAATCAACCACAACTTTTCTTGTTGCTTTCTTTCAAGGGATTTCTTCCACCCACTTTGTAAAATAGTCAGTGGCAAAAAAAATCCAAGAGTTTCCTCCACTGAATTTATCAGATATTTCACTAATAAAATCAATACCCCATTTTTGAAAAGGGGCTTGGACTAAAATTGGTCTAAGTGGAAAATTTCCTAAAAATTTCAGCTTTCTTGAAAAACCTTTAGCAAGCATCACAAGTCTTCATAAACTTGTGGGCATCTTTGAACACTAAGGACCACCAATATAACACTCTCAATTTTTTGTGGGAAGTTGTCTTTTCCATGTAATGGCCTCCACAGACTCTGCTATGCATTTCTATTAGGAGTTCCAATGCTTTCTTTTCATCATCACATTTAAGTAATACACCCTCTGGACTTCTCCAGCAAAGTTCATTGTCAATTATTACATACTTAATAGCCTGCAACTTCAGGGTTATTTTTTCATTATCTGCCATTCCTTCACGACATTGCATAGTTTGTAGATATTGAACAATCCACCTATGCCAGCCACATGTTTTCATATCACATATAGGTGCAACATCTACACATCCTATCTAGTTTATTTTATTGGCTTCCAAGTTTATCTTGGCCATCAACTTAGCTAAACTATTTCCTCTCTCCAACTTGGTTATTTGGATATCTATATTGAACTCTTGGATTCTATTAAACCACCTACACCTTCTACCTATAAATTCTTGTTGAGTGAAAATATCCTTCATTGCAACACTTAGGACATAAGTAGTGATTGTAGCTCTCCCATTAAGTATGTTCTAAAATTATTCACTACTTTCACCAATGCATAAGCTTGTTTCTCTGTCATATCATACTTGATTTTTGTGTCCTACAAGGATTTTCTAAAAAATGCAATGGGTTGCTCAAAACCTTCTCCATTTTTTTGCAATAGTACAACTACAATTGTGTGAAATGATTCAAAGGAAAAAAAAATCATAGGCTTGGAGAAATCTAGTGACTTGAATACTAGATCCTCCTTTATATCTTATTTGATACTCTTAAATTCCATATTAGGCTCCTCACTCCAAGTTACCTTTTCTCCTTTCTTCAACATTTTAGATATTGGGTGGGTAATCACTCCAAATTTTGTTACAAACCTCCTTAAGAAATTTATCTTTCCAAAGAATGACTAGATGCCTTTGACATTCTTTGGTTATGGGATTTTATCTATTGCTGCCACTCTTTTAGGATCAATTCTTATTACTTCTTTTCACATCATATGGCAAAGCAACTTTCCTTCTTTCACCCTAAACAAACATTTCATGGGATTCAAGGATATTCCATATTCAATTGCCTTTTTAAATACCTTCTCCTAGCGCATACAATGGTCTTCTTCTTTCTTGTTGTCTGCTATGAGGTTATCTTGGTAAACTACTAAGAATATATCAATAAAGTTAGAAAAGTCCACATCCATAGCCCTTTGAAAAGTAGCACCTACATTTGTTCAGAAAAAAAGAATCATAACATAAACATAAGTGCCCCAAGGGGTTGTAAATGTAGTCTTATACTGCTCATACTCCTTAACCGAAAATTGATTATATCCAAAAAACCATCCATTATAAAAAAAGCTCATAGCCAGTAACCTTTTTAATATAGATCCCATGTTGGGTAATGGATAGCTATCTTTCAATGATGATATGTTTATATTTCTAAAATCCACACAAAACCTTATATCACCATTATTTTTCCTCACTAGAACTAAGTTTGACACACATGTAGAATGCCTAATTTGTTTAATGATACAAACTTCTCTTAAATTGACCAATTCTTCTTGCATCTTAGGTGCCAATGTAGGATTGATTGGCCTTTTCTTTTTTCTAAAAGGCTTAGCATCAGGTTTTAAAGGAATCTCATGTTGAAAAAATTCTTCGCTATAAGATTTTAGATCATCATAAGACCAAGAAAACACATGCTTGTATCTTCTTAACAAGGCAATCAAAATTTCTTTGACCTAATGCTTCATTTTTTTCCAAATGTAGACTTTCTTAGTAGCATTTTCTATGCCAAGTTTAACATCTTCTAGATCCTCCTTATGAGAAAATGTTGGTTTATAATTTGTCCTATCAGGGCCATCAAAGACCCTCTCCAAAGCAACTAACCCTCAACTAAATGGTTTCATTGTAAAATACTTTCTTTTCCATCCACTTCTTCTACAAAAGCTCCAAAGTCAATTTCTTGGCGTTCATATTCATCTACATATTGGAAGAATCTCAAAATGTCACCATCATCATTAAAAACCTACTTCGTTCCATATATTATCAGGAACTGAAGGTCTGATCTGCACTTAAACTTTTGAAATTCCTATAAAGGTAATGTCATGGTCAGAGTGCACGATGTTGGCAAGCAAATCTGCAACCTGATTCTTACTCCTATTTAACCAGTCAATACAAAAGGCATCAAACTATTCTATTGAGTCCCAAACAACCTTTTTATAATATTTCAACTTATGACTTTTTGATGCATATCTTGACCTAACTTGAGAAACAACAAACTCTAAATCTCCAATAACCCTTAACTTCCTAATTCCATGTTTCTTAGCTAGTCTTAAGCCCAGTATCAAAGCTTCATATTTAGCTACATTATTTGTACATGCAAATAGCAATGAAAATGAAAATTTAAAATTTTTACCACTAGGGGAAATGAGTATCACCCCTGCACCTGCTCCTTCCTTTGCGCAAGCACCATCAAAATCATGCTCCACAAGTCATCACTATTTTCTTGGTACAAAACTTCCTTTTCAAGAGGTACAGGTTGTCCATCCTCCTCTTTTGAAAACTTTTCAACTCTGAATTTATCATACCAATATCCACAAAGTGAATTATTTCCTCTCGATCAATAAATTCAATCATGTGTGGGGCTCTTGGCTCCCTCACAAGCTTAATGTCTTTTCCCTCAATGGGAAAAGTAGAAAAAGACATGCCACACTACATGCTACCTCCCATAGAGGCACTCCATTTTCCTGAAAATAACATACCATAATTAGGTGGGATGTCCACCACAAATTACTCATGAAAAATTCCTTAACTGGAAACACAGCTAGTCTATATGGGACATTTGTAATTACTCCAATGACTAGGATTTATCTTGAATCCATGTCATAACATTTGACATAAGCACAATTTATCTTCAAACCCATCTCCTTCATGATTTCAAATGGAATGATGTTAGATGAAGCTCCTGATTCAATCATACAATTTTCAAAGAGCTTAACATCAACAATTAGAGTCACATAAAAAAGATCAATGTTATTTGGGAAAGCTATGATAGAACTTTCCAAGTAAATTTAATAGATCTCACTAATGGCTCCCTCTACTTCCTCTTTACTTTATTTCCACTCACTTTAGGTTGAGAAGAAACCATTTTATCATCGCAAGTTGTAGTAGCACCATTAATAAGGGTCACTTCCTCTTGTTTGTGTTCCTCAATCCTCATCATTTCTATTTTTGCCCGAATTTTCACCTTGACTTGGGAAAGTAACTAGAACATGTGAGTGGTCACAATTCACAATTCTATTCCTCAAATTGTGAGTGTTTCTAGCTTATGCAACTAATGCTACTATCATCCTTTGATATTCATCATCAGAGGGTCTTCATAGAGATAGATTCATTTGATTTGTTTTGAAAGCACAAACATTATGCTCAACATTATCGTCTTCATGTGGAAAAATATGTTGATGATACGCATCTAATTCCTACCTTTGATTGTCAACATCAACCTCATGTGACTTTTCTTATGAAGAACACTCTTCTTCGACAAAATATGATCTATGCATAAGCACATGTATCTCCTTACTATTTTCTTGAAATGACTCATAATCATTAGGCTCATTTTGTTCTTCTTCAAACTGCTTTGCTACTAAGCATGTTTAGGAAGCATGTGGCAATTGGAAAACAATACACAGGGTGTTTCATCAATAAAATTCATAGAGTTATTTTGAAATGGATTAGGAAGAACTTTACTTTGTGTATTCTTTTGATTATTTTGAATTGGATTTCCATTATACCAATTGGTATTATAAGGATGATCTTGTATCCTAGGAGGTCTTTCATTTCGTTGGAAATCAGGCTTGTCACTTGTTAGTCCCTTTTCTTTCCTAGCAAGTTTGTAACTAATGCCCTTCATGGAACCTGCTGGTCGCACCCACAAAAGGATATGAAAATCATGGCAAAACCTATCCTGGGAATTGGACATTCTAGCAGGCGACTAATATCTTTTCATGTTCGTTCATTTAATTGTCAAACCAGGGAATGTATACTTGAAATGGAGCAGCACTGTATGTGCACTAAGAACTAGTTTCAGTCACAACCTATCGAAAATAAATACTTGGAAATAATTCTACCTACGTTACAGGAAGGTAATGCAAAGTTCTCTTAACTCAACCATAATTTAACCAAAGTAGAAATCATAACAGCCACGACTGAGAAACAAACTATGAACTGGCCTTATGCTATAGGAACAGACACAGGGATGGATTACTGATGCTGCAGGAACAATATAAGACTGAGTTTGCACAAAAACTTCAAGAATGAAATCTAACTTATGATCAATAGAAAATGAACGACTAACTAACTAACTACAGATACTTACTAAGTGGTCCCCCTTAGCAAGCATCAACTAATTATGCCAGTATCAAACTCAGAACTTCATCAGCTTTTATTCATAAACTAATAATGGTATACATTGTTCTGCTCATATGAAAACAAACACAAAAATCTATCTCTTATTATCATACTAACTCTTACATGATATCCTTTCTATCTCATTATGCTTGCTCACTCACCCAGGAGGAACTCTTATTTAAATCAGGAAAAAAACTAACTAACCCTAACAGAGAAAGATGTGGATGTAAATGTATCCTGGAATTAAGGAACAGACTAAATAAATGAACTTATCCACTAAACACGATTAAGAGAGAATTCAACATTCCACTCTTTCCAAATTAATTGACATTTAAATTCCTTCCCAACAATTTCGGTCAAAGAGTCTTTTCCAGAATAACTTCCTCGAAGTCATGCAGGAAATGGACTTTACTGCAAGGCCGAGATCAGCTACACTTGAATTATTCATACTTTCTTCAATAACCTGCGAAACACCAGGCAACAGAAAACATGCATGGCAACTACACGATATTCATTTATTAATCACATATCAAATTTACTTCATTATTCAAAAACTACATGCATTATACCAGTCATTTGGGAAGTCAAATAGGGTAATAAATATAGACATATCAACATGATAGGCTACAGGAATATAAAAGTGTATTGCTACAGGATATCCCCCAATAAAAGGTTTCTAAAGAGTTAAACAACCATGAACAACAAAAGTAAGGGTATTAAAAGTAAACCATGATACCCAAATTATGAGCATATTTTGGGCTCATCATTTGCCCCCTACTTAATCTAATGCTGGTCCTCCAACATTAAAATTTCTGGTGGTCTCTCTGAAATCAGTGGTTGAGGCATGACCCTGAAATGAAGTTATGAATTTATAATAAAAACCTCTGAAAATCTACCACCTTTCATACCTATGAGCTTCTGTATCTTCATTAATATTTGTAGCTTGATAGGGATAAAGAGGCCACATCAACACATAAGGTCTAAATGTCAATGGCAACCACAATTCAAACCTCTCTTGAAGGTCCAATTGTATGTATATGTTTGATCTTCTAAGAGCTGCCATAAAATTCAGCGGACTGTGAGGCTCAGACCTTCTTAACGCAACAGTCAATCTCTCCCATCTCTTCTCAATTCTGGAGTATGACAACTTCCAAAATGAGTATGTTTGTTCTTGAAACTCTTCATACACCTATTTTCTAAGATCAAATATTTTCATCCTGACTGTACTATTATTGAGGCCATATGCCACAGTAAGCCAGGTTTTCAACATTGTATAGAGGTTTGAACTCTCAGGGTGCAATGGAATAGGCTCATCCCTTTCAACTTCTTCATATGCTTCCAATTGCCTGCCATAATTAGCTTTGTTTGCTGCCCAAGACATGAGTGTTCTTAAATGAATGTCACCAATGTACAGAAGTGGATTCCACTATGTTTCAGAGGGAATTATAAAGCCATGTAAATAAAATTCGCACAAAGAATTCCTTAGCCAATTAGGAGCCACCTGATATGCATCATAGAATTCTTTAGTAGTGTGAATAACAGGATCTAGATTCTTGGAAATTCTCATTAACTGGAACCACAAAAATTGTTCCTTGAGACACAGAGCATTAAATCTAGGTGGTGGTCTACACTCCATAATCTTACCAGTTATTGTCATCATTTCATTCATTTTCTCCTTTAACTCCTAAATTTCTTATTTCTACCTTTCAATGCTTCTTTTTAGTTTCTTCTTTTCTTCCTCCCAAAGACTTTGTTGCATTTCAGTCTTGGCTAGGTGGCGGAAACTCAAGGTCTGCAATGTGACCGGTCTCCATGTGTTTCTAAGATATTCCAAGAATTCAATCAAAAATGTCTTTTTGTAGACAACCATGGCTTGACAAGTTTCAGGGGGTAATGAAGCTTCATTGGCCACTTCCAATTGTTCAAGTTGTTCTTCTTCTTGCTATAGGATGAATTCCTATTGCTGTAGTGGAGAAGACTGTGCTTCCTCTGAAATCTACATAGCCGCAGCAGCCAAGTCATCGAGACTTGGTACCCCCTTTCATTATGCTCAACTTCCCTTGTCTCAATTTGTTCTTCTTCATAAATAACAAATGGAATTTGTGTAGTATTCTCAGATACATCCTAAGAGACAATATGTTCAGAACCTACAGATTCCTTTGAAATTATGATAACTTCAGGTTGAGGTGAAGTAGGGGAGACTTTACATTGTTTTCTTGTTGAAACTCTTCTTGGCAATGTTGCAGCTGTCAGAAGTGCTCTCATAGCTTTCCTCTTTCTGAATTGCCTAGAGGGCTCTGCCTTATTGGAAGATGATGGTGAACTTGTGGTGACAATAGGTGTTGATGTAGAAGAAGATGTTGCAAGAGTAGAGTGTTTCCTTTTATGAGGATGAGGGTCAGATTCTGGGGTTTGTTCCACCCTAGATGACTCTCTTGTCTTTGCTTTTCCTTTTTCTCTCCTACTGGCAGACCTAGTTTGCACCCGAGTAGAGGACTCTAGTGTGAAGGCTGCAGGACTAGGTGTTGTAGGAGCAGATGACCCTTGCCCTACTTTCCTACTGGTAGATGTTATTTTATCTTTCTTTTTCTTAGGCCATGAAGCAAGTTCCCTAGGGGGTTCTAGAAGTTGCAGGCTCTTTTGGGCAACAAATTCTTGCCAGGAAAGAGATGGCACATCCCTTAAAGAGCATTCAATCAATAGTTTTATAAGGACATAGTAGGAAATAGAGTTATCCTTCCCCTTCTGGGTTTCATGGGCACATTGTTCCATAAATTTTAACAAAAAGTTTGGGATATTAACAACTAACCCATGCCTCATATGACTCAACAATTTAAAATGGTAGGAATGTAGGTAAGAAAAATGGCCTTCACATGTTAAGTACCTGATTATAAAAGCAGCATATTATGGATACGGGGGAGGAAATAAAACTCGCTTGTATCCTTGCTTAGAGACCTCCAAGGGTCCATTAGTTGGTACTTTAAATTCTGCCCTAGTAGAAACATCATCTGAAGAAAAATTCTCTCGTACAGCTGGAAGCCCGGTTACCTCTACAATTTGTTCCTCAGTTACAGCTACTGTTGTTGATGGTGTTTTTATGCACTTCTCAACACAGGCAGTGCGTAGGTGCACTACCTCTCTTGAAAGACAATCTTCCACAATTGGATTGCAGAACACTATCCCAAGGTCTCTCGGGTGTCAGGTCATGACAATGCTTAGATACCTTAGTAGTTTGATGTGATTTGCTAGAATCACAAGGCGGTCTTACAGAAGATACAAAGTGTGGACACAAAGCATGAAGTTGGATCTTTGAAAAAGAGTACTTAGGACAAAAGCAATCATGTGTTGGCTGTAGGTTCAAACAATAATCTTGAACTCCATCTAGTTGTTAGTTTTGGCTTTACAATGTGCAATGAACCTTGGTATTGTTCAGTTTCTAAAAAAAAAGGAAAAAGAGCGAAGGGAAGGAAAAGTTCCTAAGTCTAAAGCTTGCAATGAATAGTGACAATGGAGTTCCTGCAATGGAAAATTCCTCAAAACAATATCCCACTTAACCAGGGATTTCATAGTATCATGGAAATTGTGCTATCTTCTAAGGGCTGCAAATATTTCATCCTTCATCCACCATATACATGAATGAATTAAAGATAAATGTTTGGGGAAGCTTCAAATCAAGTCCAGGCTAACTTTGCACAGCTATCTACCTTCAGCAAACAGCAAAAAGTATGGACTAAGGGATCATCAACAAAGCAGGAATTTTCACAATCAGCCAACATCATTCTTAAGATTTATCCAAATAACATAAACAGCATACTAAACAACAAAAAGATATAAGCTAAACATATGAAATTGGAGAAATGAATCAAATGACATGAGAGAAATCAAGGGAATACACCAAGTCAATGGTATTTCTTATAAATTTCTGCAGCATGCCTTTACAACAACTCAACTCTCCCTTTTGCAAATGAGGGGAGCACCCTATTTATAGTTTTCCAAAAGTTAAATGAATGGCCAAGATTCATTACAATTGTGTGGCCAAGATTCATTTCAAAATAGGGTTTCACTCACCCCCAAATAGATTTATAATTTAAAAACATTCTTTGTCTCTTCCCTATTTCGTCATCTAGTGGATGGCACTATTGCTCTTTCGTCCTGTAGCTAGTTGTTGTTTTCTCTTTGCTGTAGCTACTCTTCAGGGAGGTCTTCTTCTTTGGCTGGGCTGTCCTCTTGTTCCTCAGAATCTGTGTGTTCAATGTACTTGAGGATGATGACCTAGAGCTTGTCTATCTCGAGGATCTCGCATCTTAATGCCTGGTAGCTCCACTCTTTAGCGTTATCCTCCAACCTTTTCCAATCTTCGTCATACTTCGAGCCTTGGTCTCTGAATAGCTCTGATTGATCAAAGGCGCGGGCAACAAAACTCGGGAACTCCATTGTAATTTCTCTAGCTATCCCGTCCTTCATCTTCTCCTCGAAGTAGGGCTTGATCTTTTCAACATCCATTTGCACTGTGGGCATATCATAGCCTGTCATAAGCTTGAGATACTCGGCACATCCTACCTGGATTTCTTTGATCCATTCGATATCTGGATCCACCCTGCCAAAGATTTGCTCCATCCTCTCCTTTCGGTTGTCGAGGTCTCAGTGCTACACATCCACTAGCCAATGATCTTCCCTTTTTAGCTCTAGCTTCTCCTCCCGCGCGTTCTTAGGCATCTGAATGATGGCTTCAATTCTGGGGAAGGTAGAGTCATAAATCATAGGGAACTTGGTGCAGAGTCCCTTAGTGCTCTCTAGGGACTGGATCATGTCTAAGAACTTGTTGGCTATCTGCACAACCATGCCGATTCCAATGTTTCTGACACTTACGACCAGTTGGAACCAATCCTCAGTAGTTTTCTCCAAGTTCTTCCTTCTCTCCATCTTGTCAATTTGTTCCTTGGAGAGCAATTGCGGTGCTGCTGTGGAGGTAGTGGGCAGGTTGTCCACTAAGAACCATTACTGGATATAATCGGTTAGGGCAGCAACCTGCGCCTTGAGTTCATCTTTGGTGACCTTGTCCTGCTTGATTAGGTGTACCACTGTGGCCACCGATTCCTCCAGGTGCTCGACCTTCTGCTCTCTAGTTGCCGTCCCTAGATTAATGGTGGAGATATTGTAGCTCACTCCGGTTTGGCCAACTATAGGCGTGGCAACTTGCACTGCTCAGGAGATGGAAGCATCCATGGTTATCTTGGATCGGACCTTAGGCTTCTTCTCCTTCTTCGTTGTGGTAAGAGATTGAGCCAAGATGGCTTCCAATCTTTCCCTTGGGTCTTTCAGCACTGGGGTTGTCTTTTCAAGCTGTTTCTCCAACCAGTCGGGCATAGCAGATTTGACCTTGGGTGCATCATGGCTACCCTCACCCTTTTCAGTTAGAGGCAAGACTTCTGCCTCCTTTTATTTTTGGGGCTCTTCCTTCTCCTTGGTAGCTTCCTCCTCCTCTTCGTCGGAGTCACGAACAAATACGAGGTGCTTGACTTGCATCTTGGTGGATAATTGCGGGGTGGGACTTCCTTTTTTTGTTGCCTCCTCTTCTTTCTTCTCTTCAGCAGCCTCGGCCTCAGGGCCCTTCACAACATGGGTCTCAGCCTCAGATAAATCCTTTCATGGCTGTTCCTCTGACGACTGCCCCTCTTCACCATGTGGTGACCTTCTTGCCTCCTCCCCAACATATTTTGGCTGCTGAGCTGACTCCTCCTCATCTTCGCTCTCGGAAGAGCCAGTCTCTTCTTCCTCATAGGCCACCTTGTCGATGGTTCGACGCTCATACTTAGGGTGCTCGTGATATTCATCGGCCTCTTCTTCCATAGACCTTGAGACTTCCTGCTCTCACTCCTCCAACTCTTTCAAAATATGTATTGTGGCTTCCATGGCTAGCAGCCCTGTTGGCGGTTGTGAAGGCTGAGCTATTGTGAGGGCTTGGGCGAGGGCGGCTTGGAGAGCGGGGTCCATTAGGATCTATGAGAGCTCAAGGGGAAGACTCTGCAGGTGCCGCGTAATAGCCTCGGGTATGGTGGAAAGGGGAACAGGTGATGCTATTGTTGCCAGCGGGAGGGATGTAATTTGAGACATGGTGGCAGAGGAAGGAGGAGTGGTCATGCCAGAAGAGGAATCAATGACAACCTCTGACCCAGCCGGGAACGAAGGGGCAAGATGGATAGAGATGTCCACTGCATGCAGAGATTAGGCGGCTATGGCCTGAGAGGCGGGCAGTGCACCAATCGGGGGAGGGAGAAGCAAGGGAGGCTACAATTCTGCTGTAGCCGCTATCTGTTTGAGCCTCTTGGGAGATGAGCCTCCTGTTTCTTTCATTGCCTAGTGCTTGGGGTCCACAGATTGTGCTATCTCTTTTCCTTTTTTCTTTTGGGACCTGGTGACGGGGGGAGACTTGGAAGTCTCATTAGCTGATGTGGTGGCGGCAACTTCCTCCATAGCACTGGGCTCACTCTTGAGTGCTTCATATGTAAGGACTACTTCTTGTTGCTTCAGTTGCGCCACCTGCCCATCAACCCACTCCTTAGTACAAGTTATGATCAGCTGGGTGATGGTATCCAAGTCATTGACCTCTTGTTCATCCTAGTCAATCAATGGTATTAGCAGGTTGGCAACCGTAGGGTACCTCGGGTGCATTATCGTGGACTCGTCCTCCTCGAGCTGGTCCGGTACTTGGAATAGTTGCACTCTTCTTAGAAATAATAACATCATGCACATGTAGTGCCTTCCATGAACCTCCTTGTCATCCTGGTAGTCTGCCCAGAAGTCTTCAATATGGTATTGGTGGGCATATGGTGGCCCCAGTGCCTTCCTGACATGGCCGTGTGGATCCATCCATGGGCGGGCAGTGTACCAGTCAAAATTATATTCCTTGAGTTCCTTCTTAGAGTTGCTGGCACATTGAGAAGTATGTAGTTGGTATAGGCCCTAGCCAAGGGTCATGGGATAGGGGATCCCTGCTACGTGTTTATTGTTGAAGATGGCCTAGATGTGCTGGAACTATTGAGATAGCTCCAGGAGGATGATCCTATCGTTTGGGTACCTCAGCAACTTGTTCGGCCGTTCCGTGAATCCCTGGGCCCAGATGTAGGTAAACTTGGGAAACTGAATAAATAAGAAGGCATATTCCTTTAAGAGTGCCCTGGCACTGTGGAAGACCCTCCTCTCGAAGTCTTTGGTGATCAATCTGATGATATGGCCAATGAAGGCGTCATTGACCTGGTAGTACTCCTTCAAATTACAGTATTGGAGTTGAGGGTATTTGTCAAACGGCTTGATCCCTCGCTTGTGCCCCTGATCTGGTGCCACAAATAACCCGCTATATTGTCTTTGACTTTCTAGGGAGTACATCAGGTAGGAGGTCATATAGAATTTGGAGCTTTTCTTGACGTTGACGAATTGTTCATGGAAGTAGTTGCTGATGATGCCTCCCTAGTCGAATGAGACTTTGGTGTTAACGTCCTCATTCCCTCGCAGGATCTGTTCAATGTAGTAGGCCATCCATTTCTGGAAGTAGGCGGCCGCTGGGAGACCCATGACCCTGCTCAACATAGTTACCAGGTCGTGATAGTCTTCGTGGAAGTCGCTACGGAACAGCTCTTGGGGAACCTTCGCAGCACTGCCCTGTTTCTCCTTAAGCCAGTAGAGGTTAATAGACTTCTTGCACCTTAACAGACTGGCATCCCACGCTGCTTGGCACTGTTCCAAAGTGGGGACCTCCATATGTGGGAACGTGGGGATGTGGAATGTTTTGGTAATCCCTTCTGGCGACATGTCCGCGAGGATGTTCCCCTCCTTGTCCACAATTGTTCTAGTGTCTGTTTGATAAGCTTCTCGGCAAGCCATCACTAGTTCGGGTGCTATGAGAGAGGGAGAAAAACTGGTAGCCTTGGTGATTTGACTTTGTTGTATTAGTCTGGCATTCTTCGTGGTAGGGTTAACCTTGACCCTCTGGGTGAACTCATCTATGTCTACCTGACCAATATTTGTATCTGAGATCTCCTTCCAGTCCGTTGAGACCTTTGACTGGAGCGGCTTGCCCTGGAACTGAAACTTCATCTGATCTTTATCTTCTTTTCCCCGAGCGGCTCTCCCTGATTTCTTGCCCTTATCCTTTTCGGTGGAGGCCCTTGAAGTTCCTGCAGCCGATTCCATATATTCTGCAAGCAAGGGCAAAGTCAGCACAACAAGCATTGAAAGAAATTAATCAAGTACATCATAAATCTTGCTTCCAAATGCTATCAATCTTTATTTTAGGGCATTAGGACAATCCAGGCTCGGAGGGCTAAACTTCCCTAGCAAGAATGCTATCAGGAAGGGAAAACACACTCAAAAGTTTCCGGGGACCCTCCTTGGCTAAATTTCAATGCTTCGAGGGGCTCATGATGGAGAAGAGCCAATTTCAGGATGTGGGTCGAAGTCAGTTTCTCAAACGCACACTGGAGATTTTAAGCTGGAAAGCAGTTAAGAGGCGGCCGCTAGAAACGACAGGCAGCAGGCGAAAATCTGGCTGAAGAATTCCGGTAGCGAAAGTCTGAGGGCAGGGGTCTGGGAGGCCAAAGGACGTTCTGCATGAGGTCTGCCATTTAGGCCCGGTGGCATTCGAACCTCTAGGGCCCAATGGCTGGGAGGACGCAGCGCGCCAGCCGCCGTGATATTTTCAGCAATGGTTTGAATGGTGGCGGCGAAGGGCAGCCTGGGGCCTGGATGTCAGGAAGATGAGAGCTGGAGGCTGCTGTAAGATATTTGCATTGTTCGGGCGACAGCAGCGAGGAGGTCCCCGGGGCCCGGGAGGCGGGGAGCCGACAGGTGTGAGGAGCGTCGGACGACAGGCAAGAGATAGACTTCTGAATATCGAAGTCCAGAAGCCAGATCCCAGGGAAGTGGGGGCTGCTTGAATGATAAAACAATGCCCAACGGTAGAGCAGAAAGCGGGCCCCAGGGACAAGAAAGCACCATCGTCAGTGCCCAGAGAGTGCATAGCGGGGCCAATGGAAAAGTCAGTAGGGAAGTCCGAGGCCGGGAGCCTGAAGGTGACGAGGATGGATTAAATCTGCCAGGAGTTTCAAAATAGGGCGAGCCTTCTGTGGAACTCCGGGGGGTTCGGGCCCGGGACGGTCAAAGGGCACAGGAGGAGCTTCAGATTCTTATGGCAGAGCTAGCATCGGGACTCGGCAGTCAGGGAGGCGGGAAGGATTGGTAGCTCGAGCGCGGCAAAAGGCGCACAGAAACCTGAGGGAGGAATTCTCTCGGATAGGGCCCGGGGATAAGGATTGCTGCCAGTGAGAGTTTGGAGTTTGAGTTTAACGGCGAAGACAGGGTTCAGACCTGGGTTAGCGGATTACCCTATGCCGAGAACAGCCGCACGACCGAAAAGTTCTAGATCGACAGCGAGGGCGACTCCGATAGGTTTTGGAAAATTCCAAGACATGGGTTATGGGTGCAATTCAATGTTCTTCAATTTTATGACAATTTAATTAATTATTCAATTACTTCAATCCCTCAAAATGACGAAAAAGGATGGGAGGGAAAACGAGGATGGCCTACCTCAGATACGCCAAGCGGGGGTTGACGGAGTGAGCTTGATGGTGATGACCGAGATGCTGCAGTTGAAGGCAGTGGGCTCCTGATGCTGTCTTTTGTAATTTGCTAAAATCTGGATTGTGAAAATGACTGGCGAGTTGGGCATTATATACCCTAACCACCATTAATACTTGCATTAAATGCCTGGTATGGCTGTGCCAAAAGTTGGTGAGATTTCAAATTAGTTCAGCGGTAGCGGCGGAGACTCCGGGGCCCACCAGCTAGAAGGACATGAGGCGACAGCTATCGTGAGGTTTTGACAATGATCGGGCGACGGCAGCGGTGAAGGGATCCCAGGGGCCCAAAGGGCGGGAAGCCAGCAGGACTGTCGTGGAGGATGGCGGAACCATCGCGGAGTTCCGGGAACGGAACTCTAGATGGCCAGGCCTGAAAGTGCTCGCGGTAGGAAGCAGACCCGAGACGGAAGGTCAGAAGCGGACGTCTAGGGCCCAGGGCCTGAAGGGGTAAGCGCCACTGCGAAATATTTTCACGAGTTTAAACGGAGGGCAGCAGAGCGGGCCCCGAGGGGTGGGCAGATGCCTGGAAAACGCCGCGGAGGATGGCAAGTGCAAAGGGGAAGCCCGATAAGGGAACCTCGGACCCCCGAGCGTGGAGGGGCCCAGGGCCGCTCCAGAGCCCAAAAGCCAGAGGGAACTTGTGAGGCCCCAGAGGGCAGCAAAAGACCAAAAGCGGAGGCATGGTTATTTTATGAGGAAACTTTGGAGCAACATTGACCATGCGAAACATAAAAAGAGAGGGGCACACAAAACGAGGTAGCTCCAAAAGACCCGACAAGGTGAAAGAAAAGAGGGTCCCCATTCCGAACAGGGCGTGTGTGCTAAGGGCACAACAAATGGCGACTCTGCTTGAGAACGCTCCAGAGCGTTCTAAGGATAAATATTCATTCAGGACCCAAAATCTATGGTTTCGCAGACCAGAAGCAGCTTCCAAAGACAAATCTGGGAGAATGAGATCCTTAATTGAGTCAGCTTACAGGACATCTCAAAAGCGTGTGTGAAGTGAGTTCATTCCGTTCCTAGGGATAGTGACCAGGGTCATCACTTCAATCGAGTGAGCTACATAAATTGCCTAACACCAAAAGTAACCTGGACATTGCCCCGCTGCTAGTCAGGCATCCATATCCCTGGCAGAGTTGTAGCTACAATCTCATAGATATTGCTCTACTACCGGCTGGGCGTCCATAGCCCTGGTAGAGTTACCCGAACACCCATACAGTCATTTATTTCCTTTTTCAGAGTTTCTTTTTTCTCTTTTTTTTTTTTTTCTTTGATACTTCATTTCTCTTTTACCATTTAGTTCGACTGAGTAAGCATTGAAGCCTACAATGCATTTGAGACTGCAGTGGTCACTGGAGTAGACTTAAGATTTTTCACTCACTAGGGTGTCATAACAACCATAGTACGGTCCTTCAGAATTTATCATTATGTAATTTGTGCGAGGTCCGAGATGTGGGTAAGAAGATCCAGTTAAGGGTCAATTTTTGAGCAGAGTTCAAACAAGGAAATCATTCGCGGATAGCTTTGCAAAGACCAATAGTCTAGAGTGAATGTTTAGCCAGAGAACACAAAAAACGAATAGCAAAGTGAACCGCTTGTCAGGAAAGCACGGCTGCTGCAAAGGAGTGAGAAACCTCTTTCGAAAAAAAACTACCGGGAAGAAGAAAACAAAAAGCGACAAACAAAACGCAAACAAGCAAGAAAGCAACTACCCTAACCTATGTATAGGTATTCACAACGAAGAGCTTGAAAGAGCTCAAGCTTAGAAGTAATGCTTCAGGTGCTGCCCATTGACTAGCAACAGGACATTTTCACTGGTTAAGGTCTTTAGACGGAAGGCATTATCTCCCAAAATCTCAGCTATTTGAAAGGGGCCAAGCCAAAGCTTGTCGAATTTGTTGTGTCCCCCTTTCTTCTCATGGGCCTTGTCCCAATATAAGACCAAATCTGCAATCCTAAAGGCCTTAACTTTGGCTCGGCGGTCGAACCATCTCTTCACTATGCCCTGATGTTTAGCGAAATTTTCTATTGCACGGTTTTAGACTTCCTCTAAATGTAAGAGCTCAGCTAACCGAGCTTCCCTATGATCTCCTCATTCATAAAAATCATTGATGAACTGAAGAGTAGTAATCTTTAGATGGATCAGGAATATAGGCTCAAGGCCATAGACGAGGTGGAACAAAGAATCACCAAGGGTAGCCTTGTGGCGGGTGTGATCAGCCCAAAGGGCAAAACGGAGCTGGGTATGCCAATCCTTGGGATTCCTATCTAGCAGTTTCTTGATCATAGTAATCAAATTCTTATTCGTGGATTCGACAAGGCCATTGACCTGAGGGTAGTAATTGGATGAGAATTTAAGGGCTATTCCATAGTCAAATGCCCAGCTAGCAAATTTTAACGAAGCAAATGCAAGTCCATTATCACATACCAAAGCATATGGACAACCAAAGCAATTTAAAATGAAACTTTCCAAGAAATCAGTAACTACTTCAGTTGTGCATTGCTTACATACTATTGCTTCCATCCATCTAGTACAATAATCAGTAGCGGTAAGAATGTACCTGTGTCCTGCAGACAATGGAGGGCTTACCAGACCTATGAAGTCAAGGCCCCATTGTGCAAAAGGCCTTACCTCCAGCATGGGCTGTAGTGGGATAGCAACATTCCTCTCCCTGGTGGCAGTGGTCTGGCACGTGTGAATTGAACGAACATGGCAGTGGGCATCCTTGAAGACGGTTGGCCAATAGTACCCTGCTCTCAATATTTGATGCGCTGTGGAGGAACCAAAAGTGGCCCGTGCCAAATTTATTGTGAAATTCTTTCAAGATGCGTTCTGCTTCTTCCTTGCCAAGGCATCTCAGATAAATGCCTTCATGATTTTTCTTGTAGAGAATGGAACCCTGCAACATGTAACCATTACTTTTCAATCTCAAGGCCCGCTTCTGGACTCCGTGTAGGTGCAGCGAACACTTATGATTTAGCAGATAATAAACGTCTTGGTACCATTCTCCCGGGGAGACATCTTCAAGCTGCTACTGCTGTACCGTGAGTTCAGGCCTGACCTTTGTTGCTGTTTCGGCAATTATATGAGTGAGTGCCTGCCCTCTCACCAATTTCATTGGTTGGATTTCCATATCATACTCTTGTAGCAGGGTGACCCACTTAGCCCTTCGTTCGCCCAATTTATTTTGCATGAGTAATGTCTTAACTGCTGGGTCGGGGACGATGGCAAACACTTTGTTGCATAGAATGTAGTGTCTAAATTTCTTCACTCCTCTGATGAGAGTGTACACCTATTTTTCTATGTTGTGGTAATGCAACTCAGCATCTTTGAGGGGAGCACTCATGAAGGTGATTGGATGCTTGTTTCCTTCGTCATCCTTCTGGGTCAACATGCTAGCACAGGAGTGCTCTGAAGCAATGGAGTAGATATAGAACAGCTTTAGATAATCTGGGCTAACTAACACAGGTGCCTCAGCAATGGCCCGTTTTATTTCCTCGAAGGATTGTTTGGCATCCGGCGTCCACTCAAATTTGGTGTCTTGTTTGAGCATGGCATTGAGAGGTTTGACAATTTCTGTGAAACTTGTAATGAATTTCCAGACAAAGTTGATCTTTCTGAAGAAAGATTTTAATTCCTTCTTGCTACCCAGGGGCTAAATCTTGAGTAAGGACTTGATGCGCTCAGGATCAATGGAGATTCCTTGCTCTGAAATGATGTGCCCGAGCAATCTACCTTTGGTCACTCCAAAAATGCACTTCTTGGGGTTGAGAGAAACCCCAAATTCTCTGCATCTTTGAAACACCTTGCATAAGTCAGAGATGTGATCGCCTCGCTTCTTGGAAAATATGGTCAAATCATCCATGTAGATGATTATGCACTTGCCAATTAGGTCCTTGAAGGCGATATCCATGGCGCGTTGGAAAGTGGCGCCAGCGTTGATGAGCTCGAATGACATTCTTCTGTATGCGAACATCCCCCACTTAGTGGTGAACGCGGTCTTGTGGTGATCCTCGTATTGCACCATTACCTGATTATACCCGGAGTATCCATCAAGGAAAGACATCATCTGGGAGCCGTTGACGATTTGCAGCACCTCATCCAACGAAGGCACTGGATAGTTGTCTTTCTCTGAAGCGCAATTCAGATTGTGGAAATCCACACACAATCTAATCTCTCCATTCTTTTTCTTGACCGGGACCAAGTTGGCCACCCACGTGGAATGCCTGATGGGAAAGATGATTCTTGCTGAAAAGCAGCTTTTGTACCTCCTTGTAAATGATAGGTTCTAGTAAGGCATTGATAGGGTGTTGCCGCTGATGGAATGGCCTCACCTCTGTCTTCAGAGGGATAGTATGTGTGATGACAGAGGTGTCATATGTTTTCAAATCTTTGTAACTCCATGCCACCATGTCATGATATCTTCGAAAAGCATCCGTGATTCTCTTCTTTTCTTCAGGCGTGCACACCTTTCCGATAAAAACATTCCTAGCATCCTCGGCTGTCCCAAGGTTGTGAGCGTTGCATTGGTTGCTTATAGCTTCCTTTTTTGTTTGCTGATCCTGATCCCTGATCTGATCCAAATCAAACATGCGTTTCAGTTGAACCATGCCTCTAGGGATCGTATTGGTCTTGAGGTTGATAACCCCTTCTATATCCAATTTAGCCTCCTGTGGATCAACTTTATCAATTATTTGGGCAGTGAAAATTTTAGAACTTGTGATGAACTAGAGGATATGCTTATCATCATTGAAGAACTGCAGGTGAGTAACATTATCTGGGACCGACGGCGTAGATGTTAACTCAATAGTGAATTTCTTGAGCCCAGACAAAGAGAGGGGCTGTAGAGTGCTGGCCACTTGAGCCAAAGCATCAGCTGTGCAATTTTGAGCACGAGGGATCAATTGTATGTTGAATGCATCTAGACCCTCTAAGAGGTCCCAAACCTTGTGCCTGTAATTCATGAGCCTCCGATCATGGCAGGAGTACAACTTCCTGACCTACTTAACTACAAGTGCGGAATCCTCGAAGACTTGCAGCACTTTCACATTTTTTTTCAAGGCTATAAGAAGGCCAAGGACTAAGGCCTCATATTCTGCTACGTTATTGGTGCAATAAAACTGTAATCGATGGGCAGCGAGAAATGTCTTACCCGTCGGACTGATGAGTTTGAATCCAACTCCCGCTCCTTGCCTCGACCTCGATCTGTCAACACGTGGAGGATTCCTTATCTTTGGGTCTGATTGAGCCTCCGTTCCCTTTCAGCTGGATGGCAGGCTTTGTGATCTTAGGGGAGCTTTCTGGTTCAGGGCAATGATCAATAGGCAGTTCTGCTGGTGTCTTCTCGGGTGTTTCTGTCTGAGGAGTAGCTGCTTTCTTAACATGCGCCACTGCTGCTTGGCATAGGCAACAATCAAATTCACAGTGAGTAGCGTTGTGAACCCTACACCAATTCGGTAACAAGAGATCCTAAAAATTTATTCGGGCTCCCAGGTTGATCTGATCCTTTGCGCATTTTTCCATGAACTCCTGGAATCCATCGAGTAGTCCCCAGTTGTCATCCTCACCCAGCTCATCATTAGCTTCTACCAACACTTCTGTGTCTGGGGGCATTCATGTGGAATCGGCCAAGGGACTGCACAACACCAACAATACTTCATCTGCACTTTGTTCCTAAAACTCAAGCTCATTTTGGTAGGTAAAAGGGCGATAGTTCCCCAAATCGGTCTCAGCAAACAATACCTCACTGAGATTATTATATTCTATGATCATATACTTCATACGGGGTCACGGTCGATATGGATATGATTTGGCAGCCCCTTCCATGGCAGCCACATGTGAGAAAGGTCTGTGGAGGTGTACCCATTCAGTGCCTTTGTGAACTCCCTTCCCAAAATAATTTCATAAGCATCGAGAATTTTAGCTACTTGAATATCAATGACCTGCTGTATCCGTGGTCAACGACAATTTGCATCGGAATACAGTTTATTTCACCCACGATATTGATCTCTGTTTTATCTAGCTATGTCACCTTTCTCTTTGAAGGTGTGGGAGTGATGCCAATAGCCTTGCATACGGCCGAGGGCATGATGTTGGCAGACGCTCCTGAATTGAGCAAGCAGTTGTGCAAGTTCTTCCCAAAGATCCTAATGGTGGTCAAGAAAGCGGGAGTTTTTGGTCTCCCTTGGAGGATGCCCACAGGTGTGTCCATTTGAGCTACCTGACCCTTATTCCTATCACTGGTCATATCCCTGGTTTGCTTATATTGTTGATCCTTGGAAAATTGTCTAGTAGCCCTTTCTAGCTCCTTTTAAATTTGTTTACTTGCTGACTAATTGACGGGGACATCCTTCCTTCTTCCCGTATTGTCCCGTATCTCAGGTTTTTGCCTAGGCTCTTCAGAGGTAACCCTCTTAGCCAAGGTTTCTTGTGTCGTGTTAGAGGATGAAGTCCCATTCAGAACCCTAAAGAAAGCATGTCTCACGGTAGGAACTTTGAGTAATTTGAAGGTTGACAAACTGATTTTGACCTTCTTAAACTCTTCTGCTACATATTCGCCCATCTGCTCAATTTTAGAGCTAAAATCTTGGCCTATGGGAGAACTAGTGGTTTGGACCTTGGTTTGACTAGACAGATTTTGAGGTTGGCCCTGAGGCTGATTTTGCGACTGGTTTTGAGACTGGTTCTTGCCGAGGTATTGGGCGGGTACATGAGGAAGCCCAGGGTTGTTACTGGCATTTGGATTAGGTGGGGTGGTGAAATTGTTTGGTGGGGTAGAAGTTGTGAAGGGTCCACCCGCTTGCTTATTCCTAAGGAAGTAAGGACTCGACCGCTAATGGAACATGTGGACCTCATCCACAAATGGTTCTTCCTCGTCTACCGAACCAATATCTACTGAATCAAAAAATTGAGCCAAGGTTTGTTCATTACTTACCTCCTGCGCTTTCTCATCCTCAATGGGAGTAGGCTCGACTTCGGGCTCGTTGCGGTCTCCTCGTGGAAACAGTGCCTGATTGACCACGAGATAGGAGGAGTCATAGGGCTCAGATGGGACGATGTCTCTGCAGTTGGCATTGTCGACTACGTTCTGTACCTCCACCTGGAAGATTTCAGTAGTTGTCTGGAACTCAGGACAATCCAGCTCAGAATGCCTACTAGTTTTGTGAAGTCAACACCACCCGGACAAGGCCGCCTCAGCCAGATACATGCCGCTGGACGTTTTGTTGTTGCTTGCCGGTTGATCAAATGGCATGGGGACACCACCATTATTAGGCCTGGTGTTCCACGTATGTTTCTGCCTTTGAGAGGGTCTTCTTTCTGCATTTTGATTGGCATTCTGCCCCCTCTCATAATTCTGTTTGGAAGAGGTGCCTACTTCACGATTGTCTCTATTGTCTCTATTGTCTCGACTATCCCTGTTGAGGTTGGCCTAAAAATTATGTTGGGAGGCTTGCAACTGGTTATTCTGATTCTTTAGATGTGTCATCTCCGTGGACATCTTCTTAATCATCTCAATCAGCTCCTCTAGCTTGTCTTTCTTAGTTGCTCCCATAGGCGATGGTGCCAAATTTTGGAGGAAAGCAGGCAGGGTTGTCGGCTGATTCTGATAGGCAGGAGGAAAATCAGGTCCCGATAGGTACAATGGCACCTGGGGCTATTGGGAATATGCCTGTTGATGTGGAGCAACCTGGGAGTATTGGTATTACTGTTGGGGCTACAAATAGGAAGGCACGGGAGGCACGTAGTTCAATGGCTGCCCCAGGTGGGGGACCATAGGCAATTGAGGCACCTAGTTCATCAGAGGGGTTTGGTGAGCGAACACCTGATTGAGCTCTTGAATCTGCATTGGGTGAGCTATCGACCCCAAAGAGGGCAGTGGGCCAGAGATATTTTGCCCCAAGTCTGCACTAGCGACAACAGCCTCCGCATAGGTGGCCAGTAGGGTAGCGGGCGGTGGGCACATCCCTTTCACCAAGGTTGGTGTGAGGTTGTCCATTGCCACGTAGTAGACTGGGAGAGCTGCCGCATCATTATGGATGTACGGATCATAAAGCTTCATGTGAGCCCGATGGAAGCGGTCATTGAAGGATCCGATAGGTTCGTTAACCTCCCTTCTGATGGATATAAACTGTTGGTAAAGGTCCAAAGGGTTGACGGGAATCTTGTATTTCTACAAAAAGGCGTTCTTCATCAGGTTCTATGAGGTGATGGACCCCCTCGGCAGATTAATGTACCAATAAAAGGCCTCTTCTCCTAATGAATGCGAAAAAATGTGACATGCAACGTCCTCGTGGTCCACTTGCATTTTGGTGATCGTCGTCTCGAATATCTTGATATGTTCTTCAGCTGTCCTTTGCATATCGCGTGGATGGAACTTTGAACAAAAGCCCTCCGGATTCTTTGGCATATCATTGTAGACTGCAAAATGTATTGGCGACGGATTATGTGCTAGCCAATCCATGGAGGGCTGTGGAGGTGGCACTTGCTGCTAGAAAACGGGGGTTTGGGGCTGTATTGGTAAGACCACCCCAATATTGGTCTGCCCTTGAGCTATGGCTGCCTGGATGGTGCCTTGGGCCGGAAGGGCCGAGAGAGGAGCAAACCCCTGGCTGCCAGAGGTAGGATGTGCAAATACTGTTTGAGACAGTTGGGTGGAAGATGAAGGCCAGCCAAGTGAAGGTGAGAGTGAAACAGAGGTGGCTGGAATGGAGGAAGAGGAAGAGGTGGCGCTACTTCCTTGTGCTCATTTTGTCCTTGTGGGAGGTTGTAATTATTCAAATTCTCCCTTGTTTGGTGTTGATCGTAGAACTCTCTGAAATCTCTCTAGGGAGAATGATTCAATCTGATCCAGCTTCGCTTTATCCTTTAACTTACTATCTTCAACTTGGCCCTCCTTCTAGTGCTAGTTCTGTTGATGGTGTTTTTATGCACTTCTCAACACAGGCAGTGCGTAGGTGCACTACCTCTCTTGAAAGATAATCTTCCACAATTGGATTGCAGAACACTATCCCAAGGTCTCTCGGGTGTCAGGTCATGACAATGCTTAGATACCTTAGTAGTTTGATGTGATTTGCTAGAATCACAAGGCGGTCTTACAGAAGATACAAAGTCTGGACACAAAGCATGAAGTTGGATCTTTGAAAAAGAGTACTTAGGACAAAAGAAATCATGTGTTGGCTGTAGGTTCAAACAATAATCTTGAACTCCATCTAGTTGTTAGTTTTGGCTTTACAATGTGCAATGAACCTTGGTATTGTTCAGTTTCTAAAAAAAAAGGAAAAAGAGCGAAGGGAAGGAAAAGTTCCTAAGTCTAAAGCTTGCAATGAATAGTGATAATGGAGTTCCTGCAATGGACAATTCCTCAAAACAATATCCCACTTAACCAGGGATTTCACAGTATCATGGAAATTGTGCTATCTTCTAAGGGCTACAAATACTTCATCCTTCATCCACCATATACATGAATGAATTAAAGATAAATGTTTGGGGCAGCTTCAAATCAAGTCTAGACTAACTTTGCACAGCTATCTACCTTCAACAAACAACAAAAAGTATGGACTAAGGGATCATCAACAAAGCAGGAATTTTCACAATCAACCAACAACATTCTTAAGATTTATCCAAATAACATAAACAACTAACTAAACAGCAAAGAGATCTAAGCTAAACATATGAAATTAGAGAAATGAATCAAATGACATAAGAGAAATCAAGGGAATACACCAAGTCAATGATATTTCTTATAAATTTCTGTAGCATGCCTTTACAACAACTCAACTCTCCCTTTTGCAAATGAGGGGAGCACCCTATTTATAGTTTTCCAAAAGTTAAATGAATGGCCAAGATTCATTACAATTGTGTGGCCAAGATTCATTTCAAAATAGGGTTTCACCTTCCCCCAAATAGATTTAAAATTTAAAAACATTCTTTGTCTCTTCCCTATTTCGTCATCTAGTGGATGGCACTATTGCTCTTTCATCCTGTAGCTAATTGTTGTTTTCTCTTTGTTGTAGCTACTCTTTAGGGAGGTCTTCTTCTTTGACTGGGTTGTCCTCTTGTTCCTCAAAAGCTGCGTGTTCAATGTACTTGAGGATGACGGCCTGGAGCTTGTCTATCTCGAGGATCTCGCATCTTAACACCTGGTAGCTCCTCTCTTTAGCGTTATCCTCCAGCCTTTTCAGGTCTTTGTCATACTTCGAGCCTTGGTCTCTGAATAGCTCTAATCGATCAAAGGCATGGGCAGAAAAACTTAGGAACTCCGTTGTAATTTCTTCGGCTGTCCCATCCTTCATCTTCTCCTCGAAGTAGGGCTTGATCTTTTCGGCATCCATTTGCACTATGGGCATATCATAGCCCGTCATAAGCTTGAGATACTCGGCGCATTCTGCCTAGATTTCTTTGATCCATTCGATATCTGGATCCACCCTGCCTAAGATTTGCTCCATCCTCTCCTTTCAGTTATCGAGGTCTCTACGCCACACATCCACTAGCCAATGATCTTCCCTTTTCAGCTCTAGCATCTCCTCCCACGCGTTCTTGGGCATCTAAAGGATGGCTTCAATTTTGGGGAAGGTGGAGTCGTAAATCATAGGGAACTTGGTGCAGAGTCCCTTAGTGCTCTCCAGGGACTGGATCAGGTCTAAGAACTTGTTGGCTATTTGGACGGCCATGCCGATTCCCATGTTTCCAATGCTTACGACTTGTTGGAACCAATCCTTAATGGTTTTCTCCAAGTTCTTCCTTCTCTCCATCTTGTCAATTTGTTCCTTGGAGAGTAATTACGGTGCTGCTGTGGAGGTAGTGGGCAGGTCGTCCACTGAGGATCATTGCTGGATATAATCAGTTAGGGCAGCAACCTACGCCTTGAGTTCGTCTTTGGTGACCTTGTCCTGCTTGATCAGGTGTACCACTGTGGCCACCGATTCCTCCAAGTGCTTGACCTTCTGCTCTCTAGTTGCCGTCCCTAGATCAATGGTGGAGATATTGTAGCTCACCCCGGTCTAGCCAACTGTAGGCATGGCAACTTGCACTGCTCGGGAGCCGGAAGCATCCATGGTTATCTTGGATTGGACCTTAGGCTTCTTCTCCTTCTTCGTTGTGGTCACGGATCGAGCTAAGATGGCTTCCAATCTTGCCCTTGGGTCTTTCAGCACTGGGGTTGTCTTTTCAAGCTATTTCTCCAACCAGTCAGGCATAGCAGATTTGTCCTTGGGTGCATCATGGCTGCCCTCACCCTTTTCAGTTAGAGGCAAGACTTCTGCCTCCTTTTCTTTTTGGGGCTCTTCCTTCTCCTTAGTAGCTTCCTCCTCTTCGTCGGAGTCACGAACGAATACGAGGTGCTTGACTAGCATCTTGGTGGACAATTGCTGGGTGGGATTTCCTTCTTTCGCTCCCTCCTCTTATTTCTTCTCTTCAATAGCCTCAGCCTCGGGGCCCTTCACAACATGGGTCTCTACCTTAGATAACTCCTTTCGTGGCTGTTCCTCTGGTGACTGCCCCTCTTCACCATGTGGTGACCTTCCTACCTCCTCCCCAACATCTTTTGGCTGCTGAGCCGACTCCTCCTCATCCCCGCTCTCAGAAGAGCCTATCTATTCTTCCTCATAGGGCACCTTGTTGATGGTTCGATGCTTGTACTCGGGGTGCTTGTGATATTCATCGGCCTCTTCTTCCATAGACCTCGAGGCTTCCTGCTCTCGCTCCTCCAATTCTTTCAAAATCTGTATTGTGGCTTCCATGGCTGGCGGCCCTATTGGCAGTTGTGAAGGCTGAGCTATTGTGAGGGTTTGGGTGAGGGTGGCTTGGAGAGTGGGGTCCATTAGGATCTGTGAGAGCTCAGGGGGAAGACTCTGCAGGTGTCACGTAATAGCCTCGAGTATGGTGGAAATGGGAACAGGCGATGCTATTGTTGCCAGCAGGAGGGATGTAATTGGAGACATGGTGGCAGAGTAAGGAGGAGTGGTCATGCTAGAAGAGGAATCAATGATGACCACTGACCCAGCCAAGAGCAAAGGGGCAAGATGGATAGAGATGTTCACCACCTGCGGAGATGAGGTGGCTGCGGCCTGAGAGGCGGGCGGTGCACCAGTCAGGGGAGGGAGAAGCAAGGGAGGCTACAATTCTACCATAGCCGCTATCTGTTTGAGCCTCTTGGGAGATGAGCCTACTGTTTCTTTCATTGCCTGGTCCTTGGGGTCTGCAGATTGTGCTATCTTTGTTCCTTTTCTTTTTTGGGACCTAGTGACGGGGGGAGACTTGGAAGTCTCACCAGCTGATGTGGTGGCGGCAACGTCCTCCATAGCACTGGGCTCGCTCTTGAGTGCTTCATATGTAAGGACTACTCCTTGTTGCTTCAGTTGCGCCACCTGCACATTGACCCACTCCTTAGTATGAGTTATGATTGGCTGGGTGATGGTATCCAGGTCATTGACCTCTTGTTCATCCTAGTCAATCGACGGTATTGGCAGGTTTGCAATTGCAGGGTACCTCGGGTGCATTATCGTGGACTCGTCCTCCTCGAGCTAGTCCGGTACCTGGAACAGTTGCACTCTTCTTAGAAATAATATTGTCATGTGCATGTAGTGCCTTGCGCGGACCTCTTTGTTGTCCTGGCAGTCTGCCTAGAAGTCTTCAATATGGTATTGGTGGGCATATGCCAGCCCCAGTGCCTTCCTGACATGGCCATGTGGATCCATCCGCGGGCGGGCAGTGTACCAATCAAAATTATATTCCTTGAGTTCCTTCTCAGAGTTTTTGGCACATTGAGAAGTATGTAGTCGGTACAGGCCCTAGCTCAGGGTCATGGGATAGGGGATCCCTGCTACGTGTTTATTGTTGAAGATGACCTGGATGTGATGGAGCTGTCAAGATAGCTCCAGGAGGATGATCCTGTCGTTTGGGTACCTTGGCAACTTGTTTGGCTGTTCCATGAATCCCTGGGCCCGGATGTAGGTAAACTTGGGAAACTAAATAAATAAGAAGGCATATTACTTCAAGAGCACCCTGGTGCTATGGGAGACCCTCCTCTCGAAGTCTCTAGTGATCAATCTGATGATATGGTCAATGAAGGTATCATTGATCTAGCAGTACTCCTTGAAATTGTGGTATTGGAGTGTAGGGTATTTGTCGAACAGCTTGAGCCCTCACTTGTGCCCCTGATCTGGTGCCACAAATAACCTGCTATATTGTCTTTGACCTGCTAGGGAGTACATCAGGTAGGAGGTCATATAGAATTTGGAGCTTTTCTTGACGTTGACGAATTGTTCATGGAAGTAGTTGCTGATGATGCCTCCCCAGTCGAATGAGACTTTGGTGTTAACGTCCTCATTCCCTTGCAGGATTTGTTCAATGTAGTAGGCCATCCATTCCTGGAAGTAGGCGGCCGCTGGGAGACCCATGACCCTGCTTAGCATAGTTACCAGGTCGTGATAGTCTTCATGGAAGTCGCTATGGAACAACTCTTGGGGAACCTTCGCAGCACTGCCCCATTTCTCCTTAAGCCAGTAGAGGTTAATAGACTTCTTGCACCCTAACGGACTGGCATCCCACACTGCTTGCCATTGTTCCAAAGTGGGGACCTCCATATGTGGGAATGTGGGGATGTGGAATGTTTTGGTAATCCCTTCTGGTGACATGTCCGCGAGGATGTTCCCCTCCTTGTCCACAATTGTTCTAGTGTCTATTTGATAAGCTTCTCGGCAAGCCATCAATAGTTTAGGTGCTATGAGAGAGGGAGGAAAACCAGCAGCCTTGGTGATTCCACTCTATCATTTTAGTCTGGCATTCTTCGTGGTAGGGTTAACCTTGACCCTCTGGGTGAACTCATCTATGTCTACCTGACCAATGTTTGTATCTGAGATCTCCTTCCAGTCCGTTGAGACCTTTGACTGGAGCGGCTCGCCCTGGAACTGAAACTTCATCTGATCTTTATCTTCTTTTCCCCAAGTAGCTCTCCCTGATGTCTTTCCCTTATCCTTTTAGGCGGAGGCCCCTGAAGTTCCTGTAGCCGATTCCATATATTCTGCAAGCAAGGGCAAAGTCAGCACAACAAGCATCAAAAATAATTATGTTAGTCCATATTTTGAGCATATCATCTAAATAATTAATTAAGTACATCATAAATCTTGCTTCCAGATGCTATCGATCTTCGTTTTAGGGCATTAGGACAATCCGGCCCTGGAGGGCCGGACTTCCATGGCAGGAATGCTATCAGGAAGGGAAAACACACTCAAAAGTTCCGGGACCCTCCTCACAAATTTCAATGCTCGAAATTATGATGGAGAAGAGCCACTTCAGATGTGGGTTGGAAGGAGTTTTGAATTTGAGCTTGTTTGGGTGGAAGGCGACAAGAGATTTGCTCAAAAGAAGCATGCCACCGGCAATGGCGTGAGGGAGGGTAAATCCATAAAGAATTCTCATGCCAGTTCAAGCAAGTAGGTCCCAAGAGGCCAAAGGACGCCATGAGGCTCACCATTTAGGCTTGGCAACATTTGGACCGGCCCGTGCGGGCCGTGAGGACGCACACAAATTACCGCAGTGATATTTTCAGCAATGGCCTGAACTGGCCATGGACAGCACCCAGCCCAAATTAGAAGATGAGATGCTGAGTCAATCGTAAGATACGGCTGGTCTGTGCTGGCGGCGTGAGAGGTCCGGGCCCGGAGGGACGGGAGGAGCGCCGACGACAAAAGGGCATCTAAATATGGAAGTCCGTGGCTCGAGCCCGGGAAGTAACATGAATGGAGCAAAACAATGCCTCAAGGAGGTGCGGCCTAAGGAATCAGCACCGCCGCTTACCAGAGAGCCGCACAAGCCACAAAGCTGGGTTAGGAAATCCGAGGCCGGAGCCCGGCGAATTTATGATGGATTAAATCCACGCGAGTTTAAAAAGGGCAGCTCGCGAACTCCGGGTTCAAAGTTCGACGGTCAAAGGGGCACAAGAGGAGTTTCAGATTCTCATGGTGGAGCTGTATCAGACCGCGCGGGGAGGCGAAGGATTGGTAGCCCGAGCGTTTGGGGGCATGGTGATGAAACCCGGTGAAACCACGGATCGTGCTCCTGTGGATGGGCGATCATCAACAGGAAGCTGGAGTTTGAGTTTAACGGGCGAAGACGGGTTCGACCCAGCGGATTGCCTCACGTTGAGAATGTCATTTACAAACAAAAAGTTCTCGGATCGTGAGCGAGGTGACTCATAGGTTTGGAAAATTCCAAGACATGGGTTATGGGCGTAATTTGACGTTCTTCAATTTTATGCCACTTTAATTAATTGCTCAATTACCTAAATCCCTCAAAATGATGAAAAAGGATGGGAGGGCAAACGGGACACACCCTGACATATGCCAAGCCGGGGTCATGCGTGATTCACCAAGAATTTATAGGGCTTGATGGGTATTTTGTCTGTCGAGTTGAAGGCAAAGGCTCCTTGATGCCTGCACCTACAGAACTCAGATTGTAAAATGACTAGCGCAGTTGCATATACCCTAACCACTAGCTGACACCCCATTAAATGCCTGTATAGCCAAAAGTCGTGATTTCAAATTAGGGCCCAGCATGTAGAGACTCAAGGCCCTGCACCGGAAAGGATGCGGAGGCTATCTAACGCAAAGGAGGTTTGACAATGATCTGCCACTTCATTTGCGGGCCAAGGATCCTGGGCCTGGGCGGGAGGTTTGAGAGGGTTCCGCTGTGAGACTAAACCGCTGCAGTGCTCAGAATGTAACTGGGATGCCGGGGCCTGCACCAGAGGGAAGGCATCTGTGATGTAAGTCCGAAGCGGACTTTCGGGGCCCGGGGCCCGAAGGGGTAAGCACCGCTGTGAAATATTTTCACGAGTTTAAATAGAGGGCGGCAGAGCGGGCCCCGAGGGGCGGGCAGATGCCTGGAGAATGCCATGGAGGATGGCAAGTGCAAAGGGGAAGCCCGATAAGGGAACCCCGGACGCCCGGGCCCGGAGGGGCCCAGGGCCGCTCCAGAGCCCAAAAGCCAAAGGGAACCCACGAGGCCCTGGAGGGTAGCAAAACACCAAAAGCGAAGGCATGGTTGTTTTATGAGGAAACTTTGGAGCAATATCGACCAAGCGGAACATCAAAAAAGAGGGGCACGCAAAATGAGGTAGCTCCAAAAGACCTGACGAGGCGAAAGAAAAGAGGGTCCCCATTCCGAACGGGGTGTGTGTGCTAAGGGCACAACAATTGTTAAACCCCATACTGTAGCCTCTCCTTTAGAAAGGGTTCTTAAAAGTTCGCCTACGACTTCCTCATTGAAAGTATCTAACCTTAAAAAAAATAGTTCAACAAACCACATAGGCCAAATGCTTGAATTTCTTGAGGATTCTATGTCAATATCTCATGAGCTACAGGCTCATGTCTTACCAATTGACCACCCATATTCACAATTGTCTCAGCTAAAATTTAAACTCTTTTCTAAAAATCCAAAGAAAACTTTTTACTTTTCTGCTCTGCTTTTTCTACCCTGTCGTCACTTTCTCTTCTTTTCCAAGAATGAACCCAAAAGATATTTGCATGTATTGATTTTTACAGCTACTTAAACAAGCAATTTTAATTGTGATTTAGGATGAAACATGTAGTCATATTTGGAAAGTACAATAAAATAAAAAAAATAAATATTTGAACAGTTGTGAGAGCGTGTAAGTGAAATGGATTACCCTGCCCCCTACTTAAGATATGGCATGTGTCCACACATGTACTAAAGAATAGGCAAAGATCAGGCAATAATGACTGATATAGACATAGTAGTAAATGAATAAAATGAAATAAATCAATGATGCGATAACAAAAGATATCACGTACCTTTCAATAAATGCATGTACATGCTGAGAAAGATGACGACTTCAGCTTGAAATGATAGTTGGGAATGAAATCATAATTAAGGGTGGTACGGATGAATGAGGTGGATGGGTGACGTGGATAGATGAGATGTATGGATGGAATGGATGGAGTGGATGGAAGATAAGGAAGTGAGATGTGGCGATGAGTGGGAACAAAGAAAAAGGGTTTCCTTAAAAAGGAAACCTTTATTATGAGCATGCATTGTAACATTATGGTGAAGCTACAAGAGAAGGCTAAAGCCTTTTACTGTAGGAAGATTAGTGGCAGGATCCTGAACAAACTGCTACATAAATTCTTCTTTTGAGACTAGCTTATGATACAACCAAAGATGGTGTCCATTAACCAGTAGCTTGAATCGAACATGATCAATCATGACTAATTGAACTGAACCATTATCAAATACATTCTCAATTTCATATGGGCCAAGCCATCGGGTGGTGAGTTTACCTTGATTTTCTTTATACCTAGAGTCATAGAGTAGTGCCCAATCACCGACAGAGAATTGCTTAGTTTTGATATGTCAATCATGCCACTTTTTCCTTTGCTACTGTATGATTTCAGTATGCTGTAAGGCTACTTTTTTGATTTCGTCTAACGGATTCAACTAGAGGAGTCATTCCTTTTGGGCTTCGGAAATGTCAATATTAAGCTCTAAAGCAGTCCTCAATGTCTTGTGCTCAAATTCTATTGGCAACATGGCAGTCTTTCCATAGAGTAATTCAACAGGAGTAAACCCTGTAGTTGTCTTCCACGTTGTCCTATAGGCCTAGACAACTTCAGGAAGTCGATTGCTCCAATCTTTCTTGTGTAGCTGAACTGTCTTTGTAAGTATCGCCTCAATTTCTCTGTTGGTAACTTCTGCCTGGCCATTGGCTTGAGGGTGATAGGGGCTAGACTTCCTGTGTCGGGTCTTGTAATCATTCATTAGTGCATTGATTAAATTAGATGTAAATTGAGCTCCTTGATCTATGACAAGTTCCCTTGGGACTCCAAACCGAGTAAAGATCTGCTCATACAGGAATTCAACAATATTTTTGTCACGGGCATGAGTCATTGCTTTCACTTCCACCCATTTGGTTACATAATCAGTATAAAATAAAATATATGATTTCCCATTGGATGGAGGATTAATGTGTCCAACAAAATCCATGCCCCACTTATCAAAGGGATTGACTACCACTTAAGGATACAGGGGCATTTCATCAGACCTTGTTGGTCTTCCCATGCGTTGACATCTTTCACATTTCCTAGTATAGGTTGTAGCATCTCTGTGTAGTGTAGGCCAATAGTATCCAGTAGAAAGCACCTTCATAGATGTTCTTTTGGCTGCAAAATTCCCACCGCATAGCTCATCATGACAAGCATGCAGGATGTCATAGGTCTCATCTTCCCTTACACATCTTCTCATGACTTGGTCAGGTCCTATGTAGAATAAACAATCTACAATCCATGAAAAGTTAAAACTTTTCTCCACCAACAATTATTTTTCTTTTGGAGAAAAATGGGCTGGAATTTGGTTGACTACCAAGTAATTTGCAATATCTGCATCCTATGGGGTGCGAGTAGCAATGAAAAATAGATGTTCATCAGGAAACCTATCATCAATTACCTCTAGTGTGCCAGGTGTAGTCATTTGAAGCCTTGATAAGAAATCAGACACTACATTAGCCTGTCCTAGTTTATCAATGATTGTGATATCAAATTATTGCAACAATAGGAGCTATCTTGCTAATCTACCAGATATGACAGGCTTATTCATGAGGTACCTTATTGTTGCATGGTCTGTATGAACAAATACTTGGTAACCAGTGACATAGTGTCAGAACTTGTTTAAAGCATACACAATTGGTAACAATTCTTTTTCTTTGACAGTATAATTTAATTCAGGACCTTACAAGTTTTTGCTAATAAAATATATAGCATGCTCAATAGAATTCTCTTTTTGTCCTAAAAATACCCCTATCGCATAATCAAAAGCGTCTGTGTGTATATGGAAAGGAAAACTCCACTTCGGTCCTTGAAGAACAGGTGCCTGAGTAAGCAAGTTCTTAAGCTACAGGAAAGATTTATCACAGGCTTCAGTCCAACTAAATTCAGAATCCTTAGTCAACAAGGCATATAATGGACTAGCTTGCTAAATTTTTTGATGAATCTTCTATAATATCCAACATGTCCTAGGAAGCTTCTAACATCCTTTTATTTTGTAGGTGTTGAAAAAGTTAGAATAACTTCTATTTTTGCAGGATCAACTTGAATTCCTGCTTGAGAGATATGATGACCTAAAATAATTCCCTCTTGCATCATCATGAAGCATTTCTCACTATTCAAAGACAAATTCTAGTCCTGACATTTTTTCAACACTTTTTACAAATTGGCTAATGCTTCTTCATAAGTAACTCCATAGGTAGTGAAGTCATCCATATAGATTTCCATAGAATCATGAGAAATATCAACAAAAATACTGATGACTGCCCTTTGAAATGTTGCAGGTGCATTACACAGCCCAAAAGGTAAGACAGAGTAGGAAAAAATACCCCATGGACTGGTAAAAGTTGTTTTATCTTGATCTTCAGGGGTGATTCTTATTTGATTATAGCCACTATAGCCATCCGAAAAGGAGAAATATTTTTTCACAGACAATGAGTCTAGTACTTAGTCAACAAATGGAAGTGGAAAGTGATCCTTTTTAGTTGCTATGTTTAGCTCCCTGTAGTCTACACAAACTCTCCATTTTCCACCTTTTTTAGGGACAATTATCAATGGAGACACCCATTGACTATCTGATATGGGGTATATAAAACCAACATCAAGCAATTTTTGAAGCTCTGTTTTAACTATTTCCCTAAGTGCTGGATTTATCCTTCTTTGAAGCTACCTGACAGGTGAATAATCCTCCTTAATATAGATCCTATGAGTACAAAGTTGAGGATCTATTCCCTTCATATCCCCATAGTCCCATGCAAAAGCTCTATGTTGTTCTTGCAACATTGTGATTAGGGCAGCTTGTTGAGATTGAGGTAGCTTATTATTTATATTTCGACAACAGCTTGGACACACTTCTACTTGCCTGATAAGATCATTAATGGAGGCTGTTGATAAAGGTGGTGTCTATATTTCATATGGAAGAAAAATTATGATAAACTGTAGGAGATTCAGGTGTCAGGTCCTCAGAATTCAGTTGTTGTAGGAAACACTACTAAAAACAGCTATCTGTAGCAGATGGGCTACTTGGACCAGGGTTGGACTGCAAAATATGTAAAAGCAAGTCATCCTCACTCTGAAGCTGTGAGAATGGATTAGTTTGCAACATCATTAGTTGAGCCAATGAATTGACTTCTTCAGTTTCCTCTCCTAAATTTGGCCAAATTGGTTGAGACAAGTCTAGCTGAGGTTGAGCAGGTGGGTATAAAGCCAATTTCTTTCTTGACTGACCATCAAAAATTTTCATGTCTCCTGAGCGGCATCCTATAATAGCATCAACAATGGCTAACCATGGTCTACCTATGATAATAAGATATCCCCCCAAAGTTGCCTTAGTGGACAATATGGTGAAGTTTGTTGGGTATTCCCAAGACTCAAGGATGACAATAACATCTTCTACCACTCCACCGGGCTTTACTGTGGAGCTATTAGCAAGCTACATGATGGTAGTTGTAGACCGAATGTTTAAGATATTCAAATACTCCATTGTATTCTTGGTCATTACATTGATGGCTGCACCAAGGTCAATCAAAACATTCTTTACTATCTGGCCATTAATATTTATTTGTACCACAAGACTCCTAGGGTGGTATATTTTGGAATGACTACCTTCCCTAACATAATATCTGCCAACTATCCTAGAACATGGATAGTTTGGGGATCCTTAATGGCTTGAAAAAGGGGTATTTGAATGTGTACATTCTTCAACTGATCCAAAATATCAAAGGTAGGCTCTTCCATAGAATTTGATGTAGTAATTTGCAATCTCTGAGGAAAAGGTGATTTGGCCTAATGTTGCAGGGCAAGCTCCTTAGAGACAATATTTGATACTGGTATATGTTCTCCATTATTAGTTAGTTGTTTAGAGGTAGAGTCTAGAATCTATGTAATTACAGGTGGTTATGGAGCAGGAAGTGTGGCTCCAGATCTAAGGTGTATATCATGAATATTCAAGGCATAAGGTGGATACTGATTGACTTCTGTAGAATAAATAGGCCGTTGTTGTTGCTGCTGCTGCTTATTATTAGGATTTGACAATGGTTGAGTAGGCATAGGCATTTATTTTGGAGGGACAGTATTTGTTGCAGGTGCTGCAGGAGGTGGCATGAGGGCCTGAGGCTGTGGCTGCTGAAATTGCAAAGAGGCATGGGATTGGTTCTACCATTGCTGTGGACTTCTCCATTGAGGGTTCTGCTGCTAGTTACCTTGGGGTGGAGTCCATTGTCCTTGTGGTTGCTACCAACCTCCTTGAGGAGATTTCCATTGAAAACTCTGATAGTTAGGCCAATGTGATTGAGGGGTATTCCAAGGGGGTGATGGGCTATATGTAGGTTGCCACTGGTTATTATAATTAGAATAAGGATTACCAAAAGTCAAAGGGTCTTGAGGCATACCTTTTCTTTGAGACCATGGTCACCTTTTTGCGATAAAGAATACTTGGTCATCATCACTTTCTACCATCTTAAAGTCAGTAGGTAACTGCTTAGCCTCTAGGTTAGCCACCATCTTACATCTGTAGTCTCTTTTCTTCTATCTATAATGTGGACAAAATTCTGCCAAGATTGCTTCAACTTCCTCATGTTTCTTCCAAGCTTGCATAGTATCCAACTATGTAGCCATATTGTTTATGATATCCTGCTTGAAATTAGATAAAAAATTTGTGATCTCCATCCATGAAACTCCATTAATAGAAGACTTTCCCACTGTGGCTTGATGACCTTTACCCTTCTTAACAATTGCTCGAGAGTAGTTAAGACATATTTTCTTGATATCATCCCAAGGCAATTAGGTTATATCACCTCCTCCCATCAGGTCTAGGGCATCTATATAGGTATCACTGATTCCCCTTAGAAAAATTAGTTTCTAAGATTCTTCATTGAGAGTATGGTCTAAATTCTTTTTTAGTGAAAACAAGAATCTTGAGATATAGTCTTCCAGGCTTTCATCCTCCTTTTGTTGAATTATGAATATATCATCTCCCTTACTACCACTTTTACAATATTCCTTGTACTTCTCAAGAAATTTTGTTTGCATGACTATCCAACTATCGACAACATCCCTTCCTAGACTCATGAACCATCTAAGAGCTCCTTCCTTCAAAGTAGAAGGAAACAACTTCAGCTTGTGAGCATCTAAAGTGTAATCATAGCTATGTCAGAGGATGTCAAACTCAAACAAGAAAAGTGTTTGGGTCCTCTGTAACTAGTCCATAGAACTTGGGGAGTAATGAAGAAGGAATATTTTTAAAGTTATCAGTATCTTGCTAAGCAATGATGGGAAACTCAAAAGCAGGAAGTTGATTAGATGGATTTCGTGCCATATTTGCTTGATGGAGTATCAAAGCAAATGGATTTTCCTCAGGTTCTTCGTTAGCTGGGTCAAATGGCAATTCAACAAATAGGTTTTTAGCAAATGGATTGATATCTTGGTCTCCTTCTTCCTCAAATAGATTATAAGTTGGTTTAGGATTATGATCAATAAATGGAAGGTTAGGAAGGAATCTTTCCAAAGTGTCTCTTCTTCTATGCATGCAATAGAATGAATGGTGAATTGAAGGATTTTGAAAATTTTTAAACAACAGACTAAAATACTGCTAAAAATGACTTTTGGTAGGTTCTTAGCTTGACACCATCCCCAAAAACTGCACAAAAAATGGTCGTGCCCACAAAAGGATATGAAAATCATGACAAAACCTATCCTGGGAATTAGACATTCCAGTAGGCGACTAATATCTTTTCATGGTCGTTCATTTACTTGTCAAACCAGGAAACATATACTTGAAATGGAGCGGCATTGTATGTGCACTAAGAACCAGTTTCAGTCACAACCTATCAAAAATAAATACTTGGAAATAATTCTACCTACGTTACAGGAAGGTAATGCAAAGTTATCTTAACCATAATTTAACTAAAGCAAAAATCATAACAGCTATGACTGATAAACAAACTATGAACTAGCCTTATGCTGCAGGAACAGACACATGGATGGATTCCCGATGCTGCAGGAACAATATAAGACTGAGTTTGCACAGAAACTTCAAGAATGAAATCTAACTTATGATCAACAGAAAATGAACAACTAACTAACTAACTACAGATACTTACTAAGTGGGCCCCCTTAGCAAGCATCAACTAATTATGCCAGTATTGAACTCAGAAGTTCATCAGGTTTTATTCATAAACTTAGAATGGTATACATTATTCTGCTCATATGAAAACTAACACAAAACTCTATCTCTTATTATCATACTAACTCTTGCATGATATCCTTTCTATCTCGTTATGCTTGCTCACTCGCACAGGAGGAACACTTAGTTAAATCAAGGAAACAACTATCTAACTAACCCTAACAGAGAAAGATGTGGATGTAATTGTATCCTAGAATTGAGGAATAGACTAAATAAATGAACTTATCTGCTCAACATGATTCAAAGAGAATTCAGCATTCCACTCTTTCCAAATTAATTGACATTTAAATTCCTTCCCAACAATTTCGGTCAAAGAGTCTTCACCAGAATAACTTCCTCAAAGTCGTGCAGGAAATGGACTTTACTGCAAGGCCAACACTGATACATTTTGATCAATTTTTTGATGACCGGTTGTCAGAATTCCAACGGTTGTTTGTCGTTGTTATTGCGTCAGAATTTTGACGGCATTTGAAACATCAAAATTCTGGCCCGGCATCTGATGTATCAGTGCGAGATCAGCTATGCTTGACTCATTCATACTTTCTTCAACTACCTATGAAACACCAGCCAAGAGAAAACATGCATGACAACTACACGATATTCATTTATTAATCACATATCAAATTTACTTCATTATTCAAAAACTACATGCGTTATACTAGTCATTTGGGATGTCAAATAGGGTAATAAATATAGACATATCAACATGATAGGCTGCAGGAATATAAAAGTATATTGCTACAGGATATCCCCCAATAAAAGGTTTCTAAAGAGTTAAACAACCATGAACAAAAAAAGTAGGGGTATTAAAAGTACACCATGATACCCAAATTATGAGCATATTTTGGGCTCATCACTTGCAACCTTATCTATTTTTCCTCAAGTGAAGATCCATTCTCTATAGAGTTTTCTTCATCCCTCTATGGGTTCTTTAGGATCCTTACATCATCTCTCCTCCCTACCTTTCTTGATACTCTTTTATTATTTTTAATGTGTAATGCAATCTTGAAAACCTCTCAATGTTTGGGGATTCTTGTCTCACAGTAGATAACTCACTTTTGAATCAAATGCATTGCAATAATTAGCCAAACACACATTATCTTTCAACCTAAAGTTAATAGGTAACCTATTAATAGTTTTCTAAAATATGGTATTGAAATTAGTAACCATTTCATTGGATCCTTTATATATATTATTAAACTCACTAAGCAAGAACCTTGCATTTGTCTTATTGCTATATTGTTCTCTAAATATCCTTTTAAATTCCTCCCATGACCCAATTTTTTTTGCTAGTAAAGATCTATACCATTCCTTTATATCTTTAGTGAGTGACTACATAAATATTTTCATCATAACATCTTTAGCTGCAACCTCAAAGTTATCCATGATGTTAACAAATAGTAGAGTAAATAAAATACCCCTTTCTCCCATGTACTTCAGGCTCTCTTAAACCTGGGAGGGTGATCCCAACAGTATATTTAAAGGTACTTGTGAGCTGAGGTACCAAATACACTATAAATAGATGTTTCTCCTTTAGATGTTTAATCGACACAATACTATAAAGGCTTGGCTCACCTCTACAGTAATGTCTAATTGAAACATGAGAAATGTAATAAAATAAGCTTCAACACACAAAAAAACTAACAGTGAAATTTGATTTAAAAGATGATCAGCTGATGTATTAACTAACACATGTAACATGAATAACACACTTAGATCAATGCCTCATCCTTGGAATGGAGTCTACTCAAACACATACATAATCTGATGACAATTTTCACACCTAACAATATATGAAGCTCTGAAATGTTGCATTATAGCATTTGAACATTATGTTTTAACCTTTACTTCTTACTAGCATCCTAGCACTCAGCCTAACATAAACTAGTAGCTTCACTCAAGCATTTACATACATTATTTGAATGGACAAGCAAGAATAAAACTAAACATCCACTAGAATTCAATGGAGATGAATAAAATAATTCTTGATTATGTTATTCACAATTTATAAAACCAATACATAGGAGAGTAAAATAGTCTCAAATTTGAAACATTCAGCATTATTTTGCCAGTATTGTACCCAAAATTACATAAATATTGATAGACTCATATCCTAAAACTTAACTCTAAAATGCTTTGTATTCACACTACAATATTTTCTATGTTAAATTACATAATAGCCTCTCTTTTGAATGAGGCAGAAAGATAACATTTAAGGAGACACAAGAACCCTAAATGTTCATTAGAAGAAAACACTTGGCACATTCTGGTTCATTGATCTTCAACTCCCTTTGCTTGTAGAACAATCTTCAACCTACTCTTTTTTTTCTTGCTCCTCATCCCACTGCCCTTCAACAAAAAAATATTCTTCCTTTCTAGAAGCTTCATACCTCATCATTCCCCTTTGTTTGACTATAAAAACCACCTGCACTATTCACTTACCTTTTTCCTGCAAAATATTTTATTCTCTTTTGTTCATTTTCACCATAATTTTCTTGAGAACTTTTAAAGAAAACAAAATAAAATTTTATTTTATGTGTGAAGACTCCCAGTAGCCACAATCAGACATCTCCAATTTGGTGTGAGAGATGAAAATAAAATCAATGATGGGCGATGGACACAACAACCATTGCTCATCGCTAATTTCAATTTGCTTTTCCACTAAAAAATGGAGATGAGCATTGTTCTAGTGAAGATTCAAAAGTTCCTCCAGTCAATGAGAAACAAAATTTTAGTTTCCCTTTGCACAATAATAATTGAAAATTCACGATTTAACTGTTCAGATGCTTCCATCGCTTATCGCTATTGCAGAAAGAACATGGAGAAACCAGTGAGAAACAAAATTTTAGTTTCCCTTTGCACAATAATAATTGAAAATTCACGTTTTAACTGTTCACGTGCTTCCATCGCTTATTGTTATTGTAGAAAGAACATGGAGAAACTGGTGATGTCCGATGAAGAAGCCAACCATGGTCTCGCCTATCACCAATGTGCAACAGGAAAGGGCCTACGAATCTGTGATGGGCGATGAGAAGACATAGCCATGGCACCATCACTAATTCAAATAGGAAATGCAAATCAAAATGGTGATCTGCGATGACGTTCTGGCATGAAACCATGCTGCCATGCTGCCATGATTTCAAAATATCAAAAGTAAGAATTAAACTTTCTTTCCCTTATGAACATTTGAAATGTGTTTTCTATTTTCCCCTTTGTATTTACACAATATTTAAAATATTCAAAATATTTTAAATATTGACATTTGAATTTTTAGAAGAATTTTGACTTCTAATTATGCCTGTGGACCAAATGGAGAAATTTATTGTGGACAAACGGTGACACTTGGAGTTGAGATTTTTTGTGTGCAACCATAATCAATTGTTTAGAGAAAACCAATTTGGTCAAATTTTTCCCATCTCTTAAAATTCAGGGACCTCCTTTGTAAACTGCCCCTGGGACGTGTTTGCCGCAACAGAAGTACATTAAAATAATGTATCAAATGACCTCTGATCTTGATGAAAATGGGGCTGTAGAGGTTTCAGATGAAAAAAAAGAAATTGGAACTTTTTGGGACACCATTTTTGGCCATATTGCGATAAAAAACAATTAAATAACCCATCAAAAATTATCCTCGGAGCTTGAAACTAAGTAGGCATGTTACCATTTGACCCAAGAATTCATTGCAACAAACGAAATGGAAAAATGATTCTTGAAGTGAAATATATTAAATTCCAAAGTGACTCACTCAGGATTTTCTGCAATTGTTGATTCTGAAACACTGAAAAAGTTCATCTAGAATAGGCTTTGAAAAATATCAAATGAGGAGCTGGAGGGATACAAACTAGAAAAGTGGTGGATAATTATATAGAAAATAATGGGTAACATTCACTTTGATGTGCAGGTCATTAGGTTGCAAAATAAAAATTCAAATGTGAGGCCACTTTCTGCAGATTTACACAATTTAGTTTGCAAATCTAAACTTTTTGCAAACGGATTCAGGCTGAAAAACTTAGCAAATGGATTCATGGGTTTATTCCAACTTACAAGGGGCTTCATTACGGTGTGAAGAATTATTGAAAAATATCAATTGGGCTTAATACTCATCAGGCACAAAGATACAACATCACAAAGATGTCCTACTCAGAAAGGTGTAACATGTGCAAACAACAAACCAACTTCTAAGCCTCCAGATAGGGGCATAAATTTTTTATTAAAACTGATCATGTGAAGCTGAAAATGGACATATGGCATCTCCAATAGGTTTTCAACAGTTCCCCAAAGTGATTTTTCATGACAATCCATGGGTATCAAATTAGAAGCTCCCAAAGTGAGCTCCTTAGGCTTATTCTGTAGGGTACTTCTGAGTGCATTAGAAAAAAATTTACTTGGTCCCTCAAAATTTAGCCAAATTTTGTAGGTCCCAACAAATTCACCACAAATATTGGATTGCAAAATTGTAACTCAAGAATGGGTCACCCATATCATAATGTGATTACTAATGCAGTGGACACATCATTGACTCAAGTTGACTTCTTGAAAAATAAAATGATAGCACTAGAAAGACAAGTTGACAATATGAAAATATCAATGAAGAAAACCAACTCCTCCACACAATAGCTATGTCTATATCCTTTTTACAAGAGCATATATACGACTCCCTTTCCTCACAACTATGTTATTCCAAATTTCACTAAATATAGAGGAAAGGGAAGTCCAATCGAACATGTGAGGGAGTTTCACATGGCTTGCATAGATATTTTATTTGAACATACATACCTAATTATATTTTTCCCAAGAAGTCTCATAAGACAAGCACTTTAATGGTTTACCCATTTACCAACATGGATACAAACATGGGATGAGTTAAACAACAAATTTGTGACATATTTTTCCTACAACATTGAAAATGACATTATCATAGCCACATTATTTCAAACCAAGCAAGAAGAAGGTGAAACTTTCATATCATTCTTCCAAAGATGGAGAGGCTTGGCTAGTAGGTGTCCTTGTGAGATACTTGAGAAAAAAAAGTTGTCATGTTTGTGGAAAACTTGGTCACAAAATTGAAATACCAACTCAAAGTCCATTGTTGTACTACTTTTTTTGACCTTGTGGAGAAAGCAACTACCCTTGAAAAGAAAATTATTGCAAAAGGGGAAATCAAAATTTTCAATAAGACTCAAAATGCCTAGAGTACCTCAAATGACAAAAAAAACTATTGGCCTCACAATAAGAATGTCACAAATGATGAAGTTGTAGGTGAAAAGATAATAAACAAAACTGGTCCTACACACTCACTCTCAAAGGACCTAATACAAAAAATATCCTACCACATGTTCTTGAGAAAAAAAATGTAATTTAGAATAACCAGGAACATGGACCTAAAAGAAACTTTCAACCCAGATGCAAATACACTCCCTTACCTTAGGGAAACCCATCAAATCCATCTTGAGACAAAATTTGCAATCAAATTTCATATGACTTCTAGAGGTGAAACATTATGACCTACGACCTTTCAAATCATCTTGGTGAAATGACAACACTTTTTGTGACTATCACCATATAAAAGGACATAAGACTTCGTCATGTGAACAAATCAGAAACATAATATAGGACCTTATAGAAAATGGTGTCATAGAGGTAGAAATCCATTAGGAAACTTCAAATACTGATCATACCATCTTTAAAAATCCTTTACATGACCATCGGATGGGGAAAGCCTGTAGTTCCAGTACAAAGACTAATGAAAAAACCAATTATACCCGTGTCACTCATGAATATATCATAAACAATATTTGAACCTTGGATGAGAATTTCAATACCATCACAATCAAGAAACTAGCAAAATGTGCAGTCACAATATGATGAACAAAGGTGACCTTACAAGGTGCTCCTCTAAATAGCAACCAAGAGCCCAATATAATATTTTAGACCATTTTTGGAAGACAACTGCCTAGATATCTATCCTTGAGCTACTTTCAATAGATTCTTGAACACAAAGAAATCCTGGATAAAGCCTTGGAAGACACTTCCATTCCCTTAGACCTTGATGTCAATTGATTCAATGAACTGATGGGATACTTAGCCAATACCCATCATGTCACCTTTTCCAATCAATATTTCTCCTCACAAAAGTCTAATCATAATAGCCATTTACACTTAGAAGTCTATATCAATAAACATAAAATACAATGAGTCTTGGTAGATGGTGGAGTGAGATTGTATATTTGCACTTTAAAACTAGTTACAAAATTAGGTTTATCAAAATCTTTCATGGAATCATCAAAGAGCATTATCATAAAGGCTTACGATGATGTAGAGCACTCTTACAAGGGTGTCATATCACTACCTATAAGATTTTGTCGCACTATATTGTGATGGAGCAAAGTTCCAAATCACCTAGGAACAACCTACAACTCAACCCTCACAGCCAAGAACATAATAATCACCAAATATGTGATAAAATTTATTAAAAGTTAAGATGATAAAATACATTATAATATAGGCTTCTAAAGCCATGAAAAAAGCTAAATGGGTGAGCAACTAGCCAATATAGGAATACAGGAAATAAATCTAATTTTCTGATTTAATAAATTAAATGCAACTAAACTATAGTTTATCTAAGTAAAATTTAAATAAATATGAATTTACTCTAACACCCCCCTTAAGTGCAACTTAGGGAGAATGAAAATGAAAAAATGAAGATGTAGTATGGGTCTCAGTTATTCAACCATATTAGGTACCCATTTACAACTACAAAAAGAAATCTATCACAATCAGAGAAAAGGAGAAAAATCTTTTAGAAAAAAAAACTCTCTCCAAAAGAGAGAAAATAATAAAAATATGATGCATGGATGGAGGAATCAATTACACACCCCAAGGACTACATACATCATGAAAATGATAAAGGATAATGAAGCCCTTGTATAATCGATAATCTCCTACACTAATGGTAAAACATGATCCAATGCATACAAACTTGTCTCCCTTTAGGAAGAAACAAGGCCATAGATAAATGCAAGAAGGATGGTGTCTTTGAAAACTATCCACGCGTCTCCTTTGCCAAGTATGATGATGTCATCAACCAATCAAGGACTTTCCTGGAAGATGGAAAACTTAGACAATGCGAAAGCATATAAGGAACAAATTCCAAAGATGATAAATAATAGCCTCCAAACAAATATGAAGAACAATAAGATAACAAGGTGGATGCTTAGTATTCCTATGCATAAGCAATCTCCACATTACAGATAGGTGGTGTTGATGTGTTTTTTATGCACTTCTCAACACAGGTAGTGCGTAGGTGCACTACCTCTCTTGAAAGACAATCTTCCACAATTTGACTGCAGAACACTATCCCAAGGTCTCTAATGTCAGGTCTTGACAGTACTTAGAATATCTCAGTTGTTTGATGTGATTTGCTGGAATCACAAGGCGGTCTTACATAGGAATTACAAAGCATGGGAGGTTGGATCTTGAAGTGGAGTTCTTGGGATGAAAGAGTTGTTATGCATTAGCTGTAGGTTGAAACAATAGATCTGGACTCCATTTTGTCATTAGATTTGGCTTTACAATGTGCAATGAACCTTAGGATAGGTTACTCATTAACAAAAAATAAGGAAATGAAGGCAAGGAAGAGGGAAAGTTCCTAAATCTGCAATTAACTGTGAATAGTGACAATGGAGTTCCTGTAATGGACAACCTCTTAAAACAATATCCCACTTAACCAGAGATCTCACAGTATCATGGAACTTGCGCTATCTTCTAAGGTCTACAAATGCTTTGTCCTTCATTCACCATGTACATGCATGAATGAAAGATAAATGTTTTGGAGCAGCTCTGAATTCAAGCCCAAGCTAGCTTTACATAGCTATTCACCATTAGCAAATAACAAAAAGTATGGGCTGAGAAGTTATCGACACAGCAAGAGTTTTCATGATCACAAGACAACATTCCTAAAATCTATTGAAACAAGAAACAACTAACTAGAACAGCAATAAAGTCTAAGTCAAACATCTAACAATGGAGATTGAACCAAGCAACATGTGAGAACTCAGAAAATCCACCAAGTCAATGTATTTTCTTTATAAATTTCTGCAGCATGTGTTTACAACAACTCAACTCCACTTTGCAAATTAGAAGAGAGCCCTATTTATAGTTTTCCAAAAGTCAAATGAATGGCCAAGATTAATTGATATTGTGTGACCATGATTCATTACAAAATAGGGTTTCACCTACCCCCAATATATCACAATTTAAAATTACATTTTGTCATTCTCCCTGTTTCGTCACCTAGTGACAAAACTGTAGCTCTTTTGTCATTTAGCGGATTGTTGTTTTCACTGTAGCTACTCTTCAGGGAGTTCTTCATCTTTGGCGGGGCTGTTCTCCTACCTTTTAGAAGTGGTGTATTCAATGAATTTGAGGATGACTGCCTAGAGCTTGTCTATTTCAATGATTTCATATCGCAACACCTGGTAGATCCATTCTTTCGTGTTATCTTCTAGCTTCTTCCAATCCTCATCATAGTTTGCACCTTGGTCTTTGAACAGCTCTGATTGATCGAAGGCCTAGGCAGCAAAACTCAAGAATTCCATAGTGATCTCACCAGCCACCATGTCCTTCATCTTCTCCTGGAAGTAGGGCTTTATCTTCTCTAGATCCATTTGTATTGTGGGCATGTCATAGTCCGTCATCAACTTGAGATAACGAGCACACTCTGCCCTGATTTCCTTGATCCATTCAATGTTTGGATCCACCTTGCTCATGATTTGTTCCAGCCTCACCCTCTAGTTGTCAAAGTCCTATCGCCATACATCCATTAGCCATTGATCATCTTTCTCAAATGCAAGCTCCTTCTCCCACATGGCTTCTGGCATCCGAAGGATAGCTTCGATCCTTGGAAAGGTGGAGTCGTAGGTTGCAGGGAAGTCGGTACAAAGCTTCCTAGTGCCTTCCAGGGATTGCAACAAGTCCAAGAACTTGTTGGTTGTTCGCACAGCCCAGCTAATTCCCATGTTTCTGATGTATAAGATTCGTCAGAACTAGTCCTCTGTGGTCTTCTCCAAGTTCTTCCTTCTTTCCATCTTATTAATCTATTCCTTGGATATCAGTTAGGGTGTGGCTATGGATGTGGTAGGCAGGTCATCCACTAAAGACCATTGATGTATGTAATCTGTTAAGGCTGCGACCTGTGCCTTGAGCTCATCCTTCAAGATCTTATCTTATTTTATCAGATGCACCACTATAGCCACTAACTCCTCAAGCTGACTTTCTGCTCTATGGTTATAGTTCCTAAGTTGATGGTGGAGATGTTGTAACTTACCCCAGCTTGGCCAATCCCAAGCGTTGCTATTTGCACTGCTCGAGATCTAGACACATCCATTGTTATCCTGGATCAGACTTTGGGCTTCATCTCTTTCTTTGTCATGGTTTGGGCTCGAGCCAAGATGGCCTCTAACCTTGCCCTTGGGTCCTTTAGCACAGGGGTTCTTCTTTTGAGCTGTCTCTCCAACCATTCAAGTAGAATAGATTTCCCCTTTGGTGAATCATGATCACCCTCACCCTTCTCGGTCAAGGCCAAGATTTCCACTCCTTTTTCTTCTGGGGATTTTCCTTTCTCCTTGGCAGCATCTTCTTCCTCCTCATCAGAGTCATGGCTGAAGAGGAGGCATTTGACAGGCAGCATGGTGGGCAGATGCCGAATGAGACTTTCTTTTTCTACTGTCTCTTCTTCTTTCTTTTCCTTAGTATACTCAGCCTCGAGGGTCTTGACAATTTGAGTTCCACCCTCAGTTAAATCCTCTTACTGCCATTTTTCTGGTGGCTGCCCTTCTTCATCATGGGGTGATCTTTTTGCCTCTACCTCGATGTCCTTCAGCCATTGTGCCATCTCCTCCTTGAGGTCATCATCAAAGGTTTGCATGATTACCTTAGCACCGAAGCTATCTTCCTTATCCCCGCTCTCAGAAGAGCCCATTCGCTCCTCCTCATAAGCCTCCTTGTCAATGGTTCGGTGTTCATATTCTGAGTGCTCATGGTACTCATCGGCCTCCTCCTCAATAGGCTTCGAGGCTTCCTGCTCTCGTTCCTCCCATTCCTCAAAGATCAACATGGTGGCCTCCATAGCCGGTGGCCCTGTCAGTGGTTGTGAAGGCTGAGTAGTAGCGAGGACCTACGCAAGGGCTGCTTGAAAGGTGTGGTCCATTAGGATCTAGGAAAGCTCAGGGGGAAGGTTCTACATGTGTCTTGAGAGAGCCTCGAGCATAGTGGTTGTGGGAATAGGTGTTGTTGCTGTTCCTAGAGGGAGTGATGTGATTGGTGACATGGCAGCGGAGGAAGGGGAAGTAGTCATGGTGGAAGAGGAGTCAATAATTATTATAGACTCAACTGAAGGCGAAGGGGCAAGATTGAAAAAAATGTCCACTACCGGTGGGGATGCATCAACCATAGCCAGGGAGGTAGGTGGTGCAACAAGAGGGGCAGGGAGAGCCAAGAGAGGATCCAATTGCTTCGCATCCTTTGCATCATCTTCTTGGGTTGAGGGTTGTTCTGCAGTGCCCCTGCCTGTTTGAGCCTTTTGGGAGGTAAGCCTCACATTTCTTTCCTTGCATAGACTTTCAGGTTTGGAGACTGTTCTATTTCAATCCCTTTTCTCTTCTTGGATCTAGTGAGCGGAGGAGACTTGGAGGTCCCGCCAGTAGAAGTGGTGGCAGCGGCATCCTTTGTGGCACTTGGCTCACTTTTGAGCCCGTCATAAGTAAAAATTATTCCTTTCTACTTTAATTGACCCACCTATCCATCGATCCACTCTTTAGTGTGAGCCAAGATTGGCTTGGTTACAGTGTCGAGGTCATCGACCTCTTGCTCATCCTAGTCAATTGATGGTATTGGAAAATTGATGACTGTAGGGTACCTGGGGTGCATTATGGTGCTCTCATCTTCCTCAACTTGGTCCGGTATGGGGAAAGGTTGCACCTTCCTCAAAAACTACAACGTCATTCACATGTAGTGCCTTGCCCGTACCTCTTTGTCGTCCTGACAATCCCCCCAAAAGTCCTCAATGTGATGCAAATGGGTGTACCCTGGTCCTAATGCCTTCCTGATGTGGCCATGCGGGTCTATCCGCGGGCGAGTAGTGTGTAAGTAGAAATGGTAATCCTTCAGTTCTTTCTTGGAGTTATTGACACACTGGGAAGTTTGCAGTCTGTACATTCCCTAGCCCAAAGTCATGGGATAAGAAATCCCTACTATGTGTTTGTTACTGAAGATTGCCTATATGTGTTGGAGCTACCGAGAAAGCTCCAAAAGGATGATCCGGTTGTTGGAGTATCGAGGCAATCTGTTTGGCCTTTTAGTGAAGCCTTGGGCACAGATGTATGTGAACTTTGGATATTGGATAAAGAGGAAGCCATACTATTTCAAAAGTGCCCTGGCACTATGGGAGACCCTCCTGTCGAAGTCTTCGGCAATCATTTTGATAATATGGCCAGTGAAGGCATTGTTTACTTTGCATTATTCTGTCTTGAAGTTCCGGCATTGGAGTTGTGGGTACCTGTCATATGCTTTGAGTCTTCACCCTTGTTCCTAATCGGGTGCCACAAACAACCTATTGTACTGTCTCTGATCCGCCAAGGAATAGACAAGATAGGAAGTCATATAAAATTTAGAGCTCTTCTTTATGTTGACAAACTGCTCATGGAAACAGTTCCTTATGATTCCTCCCTAGTAAAATGAAGTCTTTGTGGTCACATCCTTGTTTCCATGCAGAATCTGCTCAATGAAGTACACCATCCATTCCTGAAAGTAAGCAGCTGTAGGAAGACCCATAACTCGGCTTAGCATCATGACCAAGTCGTGGTAATCTTTGTGGAAATCACTGTGGAAGAGTTCTTGAGGAACCTTAGTAGTGCTGCCTTACCTTTCCTTGAGCCAATGCAGATTAATTGACTTCTTACAGCCTGTCAGATTACCATCCCACACCACTTGACATTCTTCTATGGTGGAGACTTCCATCTCCTTAAAAGTGGGGATATGGAAAGTGCTTGTAATTCCCTCAGGTGACATGTTGGCAAGAATGTTGCCCTCTCTATCAATGATTGTCCTTGTGTCTGGTTGATATGCTTCCCAACAAGTCATTACCAACTCGGGGGCCACGAGGGATGGAGGGAATCCGATAGCCTTCGCTATTCCACTTTTCCTTATCAATCTTGCATTCTTTGTCGTTGGATTGACCCTGATCCTCTACGTGAATTCGTCGATATCAACTTGGCCTATGTTGGTGTTAGTGATCTCCTTCCAATCTGTGGTGATTTTTGAGTGGAGAGGCTCGCCTTGGAATTGGTATTTCATCTGGTCCTTGTCTTCTTTCCCCCGAGGGGTCCTTTGTGACTTCTTCCCTTTGTCTTTTTCGGTGGATGCCCCTGAAGGTCCTGCACCCGATTCCATATATCCTGCAAGCAAAGGCGTAGTCAGCACAATAGATCACAAAAGCATTCATGTTAGCTGGAAATCTAAAGGTAACATCCATTTTGAATAACCCATCCATTAAGCATAACATGTTCTTTATTTCCTCTGATGTTATTTGATCTTTTGATTAAGGGCATTTGGACACTTTGGGCCCAGAGGGCCGGACTTCCTCGGTAGGAATGCTATTTGGAAAGGCACATGGCGGAAGGCTCCCAGAGATTTTCTTCGGTCAGATTTTAGTGTTTTAATAGGTACATAATGAAGAAGACCAAAATTATGCATGTGGGTCGAAGTTAGATTCTAGATTTGGGCTCATTTGGATTGATTTAGGAGAATCCGGAAGTCTCGGGCCAGGGAGCCATCTAGAGATGGCAGTTTGGAAGTGCAGACAAAAAATGGAATTCTGAATACAGAACTCCGGGGACTGGAGTCCAGAGGATCAAAGGATGGCTGGCAATTTAATTTTAGTTTTGAATGTTCGGGCCGGCAATACCGGGAAGGTGCTCGTATTTCACCGTTTTTGATGGCAATCGCTGGACGGAAGCCCGAAAAGGGCAGCTTGGCAGTAAGGACCTAACAGGGGAGTCTGCCGCTTCAATTTCATTTTCCAAGTTCGGCGGCAAAAGGGAGAGCAGAGTTCGAGGCCCAAAGGACATCTGGGGAAGGCGTAGGCGAAAGGTTATGCCTAAGTAAGAAGTTACGTCGATAGCTGGGGCCAAGAGCGGACTCGGCAGAGGGGGGAAGTCGTTTAACATTGTTTTCAGCCCCACAGCAGACAGAGGAGTGGAGCCTATATCTCGGAGGGGTGGTTGAGGGTTTCTCGTCGAAGGCAGATAAGGAAGCATGGAGACCCGGCAGCCGGAGCCCGACAGTAACTAAAGATGTTCTGAGTTTAAATCGTATGCCAGTAGCAAACGGAAAGGTGGAGCCCGGAGGCCGAGACACCGAGTGAGATTTTCTCCTTAGAACGGTGGACAATGATAGGATTCTTGTGCGACTGAGTCTAGGGGACATGAGGCCATTTTACTTATGTGGCATTTTGGCAGCAAAGAGGAGGTCGGGGCCAATATGTGGGACACCGTCAGAGGTTCGCCATTAAGGTCGCCATTGTGCCCACAGAACCCCGAAAACAGAACTCCGGGGTCCCAAGCCTGAGAGACCCAAAGGGCGTCCGCTTTTCTTTGAAATGCCCGTGGTGAGAACGGTGGGCCCCGTCAGCTGGGAGGTCAGTGTTAGATTACCGTTTTGACGCGGCAGAATTTCAGCGGACTTCCAAACAAGAAAGTCCTACGGGTCGGGCCCGAAGGGAAGAATCGCCACTTGGAAAGATGGTTTATCGTTTGAGTTAGGATGGCCAAGACAAGCCCCGGGCCCGAAGGAAATAATCTCCCTATACGAAGAATGACCGCGGTGAGGAAAAGTCTTGGATTCGTGATGAGGGAATCATTGAAGGTTTCTCAAGTTTTCAATACGTGGGTTTTGTGCGCAATGTCACTTTTTATCATCTTCATGCCTTCTTAACGTATGTTGTTCATTTAAATCCTTATAAATCACAAAAGAATGTGTAGGAGGGTGAATGGAGGGCCTACCTCGAACACATGATGTGGGGAGATGTGGGATCCACCTATGATCGATAAAGTGATGTCGAGGGCGATGAATGTGAGGGTGCTGAAGATGGTGGGCTCCCCAATCAAGTTTTCCAATTGCACTGCAAATGTATCAGATGATAATGATGAGTTGGAGTGGGTCTTTTATACCCCTAATCGCAATTAATGACCCCATTAAATGTAGGTATGGCGAGGAAAGGGTTGGTGAGTTTAAATGTCGGCAATGGCGGCAGGAAACCCAGGGTCCGACAGCCGGGAGGGCACAAGTCGGCAGCTGCCTTGAATATTTTGGGTTGATCGGGACAGCGATTGTGGAGAGTGAGTCAAGGCCTAGATGGCAGAGAAACCCAGCAGGGGAAGCTCGAACGACTGGGGCTGGCAGAGCCTAGAGCCGTTGGAAGGGGAAAACTGCCAGAGTGACCCCGCAATGTAGTAGAACATGACAAAATTTAAAAAGGAAGGCACGGTCAACTTACGGTAGGACTTGAAAGCAACATTGACCATCCAAGACACCAAGAAGTGGGGCACGCAAAACAAGGTAGTGACAAAAATGAACTGACAAGGTGAAAGAAAAGAGGGTCCCCGTTCCAAACAGGGCATGTGTGCTAAGGGCACAACAAATGGTGACTCTACTAGAGAACACTCCTGAGCGTTCTAAGGATAAATATTCATTCAGGACCCAGAATCTCTAGTTTCGCAAACCAGGAGTGGCTTCCATAGATGAGTCTGGGAGGACGAGATCCTTAATTGGGTCAGTTTATGAGACATCTCAAAAGTGTGTGTAGTGAATTCGTTTCATTCCTCGAGATAGTGAATAGGATTATCAATTCAACCAAGCGAGCTACATAAATCGTCTAACACCAAAATTAACCTGGACATTGTTCCACTACTAGTTAGGCATCCATAGCCCTTATGGAGTTGTCACTACAATCCCATGGATATTGCTCTACTGCCGGTCAGGCGTCGATAGCCCCGGTAGAGTTACCCAAACACCCATATGGTTGCTTATTTTTTAGAATTCCTGTGTTCTTTTGCTTTGATATTCCTTCAATGTTCACTTCTCATTTATCATTCAATTTGACTAAGTAAGCACTGAAGCCCATGATGGGTTTGAAACTATAGTGGTCACTGGAGCAGACTTGAGATTTTTCACTCACCAGGGTGTCATTACAACCATGGCACAGCCTTTCGGAAATGATTATTATGTTTTGTGCGAGATCTGAGATGTGTGTAAGAAGATCCAATCTAGGGTCAAGTTCTGAGCAGAGCTCAAACAAGGAAATCATTCATGCATAGCTTTCAGAGGTCGATAGTCGAGAGTGAATGTTTATCCAAAGAACACCAAGGATGAACAACAAAGTAAACCGCTTGTTGAGCAAGCACGTCCACCGCTAAGGGGTGGGAGACAACTTTTCAAAACAAAACTTTCCAGGAAGGGGAAACAAAAGAGCGATGCAAAACAAAAAAACACAAGCAAACCCAAAAAGCAATCTACCTAACCGATGTACAAATATTTACAAAGAAGAGCTCGAATGAGCTTAGACCTGGAAGTAATGCTTTAGGTGTTGCTTGTTGACTGACAATGGGACATTCTCACTAGTTAAGGTTTTTAGGTGGTGATGAGCCAAAAATGTGCTCATAGTTTGGATATTATGATGAAATTTTAATACCTTTACTTTTGTTATTCATGGTTGTTTAAACTATTTTGAAACCTTTTATTGGGATATCCTGTAGCAAAACACTTTCATGTTCCTGTAGCCTATTGTGTTGTCTTATCTACATTTATTACCCCATTGACTTCCTAAATGGCTGGTATATCACATATAGTTTTTGAATGATGAAATATATTTAAATATGTGATTAATGAATGGATATTATGTATGTGCCATGAGCCTTTTATTTTGCATATGTTACCTTTTGTTTCATAGGTTGTTGAAGAAAGTATGATCGAGTCAAGCACAACCAATCTCGGCCTTGTAGTAAATTCTATGTCTTGCATGACTTCGAGGAAGCTCTGGCGAAGACTCTTTGACCGAAACCGTTGGGAAAGATTTTTAATGACAATCAATCTGGAAAGAGTGGAGTGCTAGATTCTCTCTGGATCAGGTTGAACGGATAAATTAATTTATGAATTATGTTCCTTGATTTTGGGATACACTTTACTTCCACGTCTTTCTTTGTTAGGGTTAGTTAGTTAGTCATTCTCCTAATTTTAAATAAGTGCTCCTCCTGCACGAGTGAGCAAGAGGGAGATGGTTAGAAATTAGATAGAAGCATAGTGATAGGGAGATAGCAGATATCATGTAAGAGTCAGTATGATAATAATAAAAGGAAGAAATTGTATGACAAGAGACAGACTTCGTTGTTAGATTTCATAACAACATAGCAATGTATACCATTCTGAGTTTATGAATAAAGTTTGATGAATTTCTGAGTTCAACACTTGTGTAATTAGTAGATGCTTGCTAAGGGGGCCCATTTAGTAAGTATCTGTACCTAGTTAGTTAGCTATTCTTTTTCTATTGATCATCAGTTAGATTTCATCTTTAAAGTTTTCGTACAAACTCAGTCTTGTATTGCTCCTGCAGCATCGGGAATCCATCCCTGTACTTGTTCCTGTAGCATGAGTCTCAGTCATAGCTGTTATGATTTTTGTTTTGGTTAAATCATGGTTGAGTTAAAAGAACTTTGCATTGCCTTCCTATAGCATAGATAGAATTCTTTTCAAGTATTTATTTCTGTTAAGTTGTGACTGAAACTAGTTCTTAGTGCATATATTGTGTTGTGCCGTTCGAAGTATATGTTCCTTGGTTTGACAAGTAAATGGACGTCCATAAAGAGATATTGGTCACCTGCCAGAATGTCCAATTCCCATGATAGCTTATACTGTGGTTTTCATATCCTTTTGTGGGTGTGACCATTTTTGGCATCGTTGCCGGGGATGGTGTCAAGCTAAGAATTTTTCAGAAGTCATTTTTAGCATTAGTTTAGTTTATTAATAAAAAAAATTCAAAATCCTTCAAATCACCATTCATTCTATTGCATGCATAGAAGAAGAGACGTGTTGGGAAGGTTTCTCCTTGCAAACCTATTTGTTGAACTACCATTTGACCTAGCTGACAAAGAACCTGAGAAAAATCCATTCTCTTTGATATTCCAGCAAGCAAATATGGAAAATAATCCACCTAATCCACCTCCTACTTTTGAGTTTCCCATTGTTCCCCAGCGAGATATTGACAATCTTAAAAATATTCCTTCTTCACTACTTCCCAAGTTCTGTGGCCTAGTTACGGAGGACCTTGAAACTTTCATGTTTGAGTTTGATATCCTCTATCATAGTTATGACTATACTTCAGATCCTCACAAGTTGAAGTTGTTTCCTTCCACCTTGAAGGATGGAGCTCTAAGATTGTTCATGAGTTTGGGAAGAGGTGTTGATAGTTGGACAACCATGCAAACCAAATTCCTTGAGAAATATAAGGAATATTGTAAGAGTGGCAGTAAAGGCAATATATTCAAAATTCAGCAGAAGGAGGATGAAAGTTTGGATGATTACATATCAAGATTCTTATTTTCTCTAAAAAAGAACTCAAACCATACTCTCAATGAAGACTCTAAGAAACTACTTTTTCTAAGAGGGATTAGTGATGTTTGTATAGATGCTCTGGACCTAATGGGAGGAGGTGATATAACCCAACTGCCTTGGGATGATATTAAGAAAATATGTCTTAATTACTCTTGAGAAAATGTGAAGAAGGGTAGAGGTCATCAAGCTACAGTGGGTAAATCTTCTTCCAGTGGAGTTTCCCGGGTGGAGATCACAAATTTGATTTCTGATTTCAAGCAGAAAATCATTAACAACATGGCTACATAGTTGGACACTATGCAAGCTCGAAAGAAACATGATGAAGCTGAAGCAATCTTGGTCGAGTTCTGTCCACATTGTAGACAGAAGAAGCATGACTGCAGATGCAAGATGGTGGCCAACATGGAGGCTAAAAAATTGCCTACTGATTTTAAGATGATAGAAGGTGATGATGATCAAGTCTTCTTTGTTGCACAAAGGAGGCCATGGGCCCCAAGACAAGGTATGCCTCAGGACCCTTTACAAAATTTTGGTTCATATAATAGTCAATGGAAAAATTAGTATCCTCTAAACTATGGGCCATACTCCCAACCTTAGTGGAATAACCCTTGGACAAACACCCAACAAAACTATTGGAAAGCCTCACAAGGAAACTGGCAACCACCTCAGCAAAATCAATGGCAGCCTCCAAAAGGGAATTGGAAGTAGCCTAACCAATGGAGAGGAGGCTAGCAATGGTCAAATCCAACCGTAGGTTTCCTACAACAACCCCAGTAGCAATCCATTATGCCACCTCCTACACCTAATCAAGGTCAGAATCCAAAATCAACCCAACTACTAGCTTAGGTAGCACCTAATCCAAATAACCAGCAACCGCAGCAGCAGTAAGTCTATTTTGCTAATCCTAATCATCAGCCTGCCTATGCTCTTAACCTGAATAATATTAATTTACGTTCAAGAACTATGCTGCCCACACCATCTCCTCCCATAATCTCATAATTACCACCTAAGGAGACTGACCAAGAAGAAGAAGATATCAATGACCAAGCCCAACCAAATCAACCAGTTCAGATTCCATCATTACCTAAGTCATCTGATAAGGTGCCCCCTCCTTTTCCATAAATATTGGAAGGTGAAAATGTGAAGAAACAAGAAGAACCCACCTTTGATATCCTTAACCAGCTAAAGCATATATGTGTGAAAATTCCCTTGTTCCAAGCAATCAAAGAAGTACCTATCTATGGCAAGGCCATCAAGGAGGAATGTTTGAAAAAACTAGGGAGGAAAAAGAAAGACCCTCAAACTATCCATGTAATAGGCCAACTCTTTGACTTAATGCTAGGGAAGCTTAGCATCTCAAAATATTTAGATCCAGGAAGTCCTGTTGTGGAGATAAATGTTAATAGGTTGCAAATTAAGAATGCCTTAGTAGATCTTGGTGCAGCTATCAATGTCATGACAAAGGACCTGGTTGTAAAACTTAATATTTTAGAAATAAGGACTACACCTACAATATTACAGCTTACTGATAGCTCAACTATCAAACCTGATGGGGTAGTCGAAGACCTGGTAGTCACCTTGGATTCCTTGGAATACCCTACTGATTTCATGGTCTTATCTCTAAAAGCATCATTGGGGGGATACCCTGTCATACTAGGAAGGCCTTGGTTGGCTACTACTGATGCTTGAATTGGTTGTAGGTCAGGTGAAATGACAATATATGATGGATATAGCACAAAGAAACTTACTCTCTATTCTCCAGCACTGCCCCAACTTGAGTCTGGAGATGTTGCTTGGCCAGATTTGGGAGAAGAGGAAGAAGTGAACTCTATGGACAATTTAATGATGATTACCAGAAAGCCTTTCATTGCACACCAAGAAGAAGAAGATGTATTGTCTAATATCTTGCTGAATAACTATGGTACTGAATACTTTCATTGTGAGAAAAATCCATGTTCCTTGCAAACTATTCTTTCTCCGTCCACATCAGCTCATTATCCTGCAGCAATAGATTGCTTACACACCTTACTACCCCATGAGGTAGAAATGACATTTCTGTCTGAAGTATCTATGATAGACTTAACCTCCCAAGTTGAGGTAGCTGCAGGAAAAACCTTGTGCATTAATAAAAACCTCACCTGTGAGAAACAAGAATCGATGATCAAAATGCTTACCAGTCATAAGTCAGCTTTTGCATGGGACTATGGAGATATGAAGGGCCTAGACCCAAAACTCTGTACACACCACATATATATTAACAGTTACTTCAAACCTGTCAAGCAGCCTCAAAGAAGAATCAATCCAGCATTGAGAGAGATTGTTAAAGAAGAATTGCAGAAAATGTTGACAGTTGGCTTTATCTACGCAATCTCTGATAGTCAATGGGTTTCCCCATTGGTCATTGTTCCTAAGAAAGGAGGAAAATGGAGGGTATGTGTAGATTATAGAGAACTTAACTTAGCAACAAAGAAAGATTGCTTTCCTCTTCCATTTATTGATCAAGTTCTGGATAATTTAGCTGGAAAGAAGTACTTCTCATTCTTGGATGGCTTCAGTGGATACAATCAGATCAAGATTGCTCCTGGGGATCATGAAAAGACTACTTTTACATGCCCTTGGGGAATGTTTTCCTATTTAGTTTTTCCTTTTGGTCTCTGTAATGTTCTTGCAACTTTCCAGAGGGCAGTCATCAGCATCTTCTTGGACATCTCATATGATTGCATAGAAATATACATGGATGACTTTACTATTTATGGCACAAAATTTGAGGAAGCTCAAGCTAACTTGGAAAAAGTACTACATACAAATATTTGAAGATCACAACCTATCGTTGAATAATCAAAAGTGCTTCATGATGATGCAGGAGGGAATAGTACTCCGTCACTATATTTCTGCTGCAGGAATTCAGGTTGATCCTGCTAAAATTGAGATCATCTCTAAGTTACCCTCTCCTACTAAGCAGAAGGAGGTATAGAGTTTTCTAGGCTATGCAGGATACTACAGAAGATTCATCAAGGACTTCAACCAAATAGCAGGTCCCTTATACATTCTACTAAAGAAAGATGCAGAGTTTTCTTGGACAGAGGAATGTGAAAAAGCATTTCTTGACTTGAAAGTCACCCTCACACAAGCACCTATTCTGAAAGGACCTGATTGGTCACTCCCATTTCATATTCATACAGATTCCTCAGATTATGCAATTGGGGTAGTGCTAAGGTGGAAGGATGGATCAACTGAACATGCACTCTACTACATAAGCAAAAATCTGCAAGGGGCTAAATTCAACTACACTGTTACAGAGAAAGAAATGTTGGAAATCATCTACGCCCTCAATAAATTCAGGGATTATATCACTGGTTATTAGATATTTGTCCACACTGATCATGCAGCAATCTGGTATCTCATGAACAAAAGCTCAATATCTGGGAGACTGACAAGATGGTTATTGCTGATGCAGGAATTTGACATTACAATTGTGGACAAGCCAGGTAGAGCTAATGTAGTTGTTGATTTTCTTTCTAGAATTCAAAGGCAAGATGAATCTACACTTATTGAAGACTCCTTTCATGATGAGCACCTATTTACAATCAAGGTTATTCATCCATGGTATGCTGATATAGCAAATTATTTGGCAACAGGAAGAACTCCTCCTCAATTCTCTCCTAAGGAAAAAAGATTATTGGTAGAGAAAAGTTTGAACTTTTCTTGGATTGCAGATTGTATGTTTTATACAGGGCCAGATCACGTTATGAGGAGATGTGTACCAGAGGAGGAAACTCATGATATACTGCATACCAGCCATGATGAGCCATGTGGCAGACATTTTGCTGCCAAAAGGACATCAATGAAAATTTTAAATACTGGTTACTATTGGCCAACTTTACATAGAGATGTAGCTAAGTATACAAGGAGATGTGACAGATGCCAAATGATGGGAAAACCAACTCGTACTGATGAAATGCCTCTATTTCCATAACTTGTAGTTACACCATTCAACAAATGGGGACTGGATTTTGTGGGACCAATTGACCCACCTTCCAATGGTAAGTCCTACATTCTTGTGTGCACAGATTATGTCACAAAATGGGTAGAAGCTAAACCTATGAAACATGTTAGGGATAATAAAGTGGTTGAATTCATATATGAGGAAATATTTACTAGGTTTGGTGTTCCTAGGGAGATAGTGATAGATCAGGGAGCACAATTTACTTCTACACTTATCACAGCTTTAGTCAATGAATACAATATACGGCATAGGAAAGCAACTCCTTATCACCCCCAGGCCAATGGCCAAGTTGAGGTCACCAATAGGGACATAGATGCCATTTTGACTAAAACTGTTGATTTGCATAAGAAGGACTGGGCCGCCAAGTTACCTGAAGCTATATGGGCCTACCGTACTACCTGGAAGACTGCTACAAGATTTACACCTTTTGAAATGGTGTATGGTAAAACAAGTGTGATGCCAATAGAATTTGAACATAAGACTCTCCGAACAACACTGGAGCTAGACATGGATTTAACAAATGCACAAAAGGATAGAATCATGCAGCTCAATGCTCTGGATGAACTCCGAAAGCATGCCCTACAGCACACTAAGATGATACAAAATCAATGAATAAGGTGGCATGATAAATACATTAAGGAGAAGAAGTTCAAAGTAGGAGATTGGGCTTTGCTTTACGACTCATGGTATAAGGACAGTCCAAGAAAATTACAGAACAGATGGTTGGGGCCGTATGAAATTGAAAATGTATTTGCTAATGGTACAGTTCAACTTGTTACAATTGATCCTGTTAGATTCAAGCTGTTGGTTAATGGACACCACCTCCGGTTGTACCATAAACCAGTCTCAAAAGAAGAATTCATGCAACAATTCATTTGGGATCCTGCCGATACTCTTCCTGCAGCCAAAGGCTTTAGCCTTTCTCCTGTAGCTTCACCATAATTTTGAAAAGCATGCTCATAATAAATGTTTTCTTTTTAAGGAAACACCTTTTTTCTTCATTTTCACTTATCGCCACATCTCACTTCTTTATCTTCCATCCATCCATCCATTCCATCCATTCATCTCGACCACCCACGTCACCCATCCACCTCATTCATCCGCATCACCCTTAATTATAATATCATTCCCAATTGTCAACTCATGCCAAAGTCATCATCTTTCTCAACACGTACATGTATTTATCAAAAGTACGCCATATCTTTTGTTATCACATATTTGATTTATTTTATTCTATTAATTTACTACTATGACTGTACCAGTCATTATTACCCAATCTCCACCTATTCTTTAGTACATGTGAGGACACATGTCATACTCTAAGTAGGGGGCAGGGTAATCCACTTTTAAAACATGTCTTTTTGCCATTGCCACAACTACTCAGATAACCTTTCTTTATTATTTTTCTGGTACTTTCCAAATATGATCTCATGTCTTTTTCATTGCATGTTTTTCTTCTAAATTACAATCAAAACTGCTTGTTCAAAAAGTTCATTTTTGGAAAAAAGAGAAATGTGACGGCACAAGAGAAAAAAAACCAAAACAGAAAGGGAAACAAAGAGGGAATTTTTGAATTTTCAGCAGGGAGTTGAGTTCAGCTGGGGAAAACCTATGAACATTGGTGGTCAGCTGGTGTGACATGAGCCTGTAGCTCATGAGTTATTATTGCAAAATCCTCAAATAGTCCAGGCATTCAGCCTATGTGGATAGTTAAACTACTTCTTGAGTTTAAATGCTTTTGATGAGGAGGCTGCTGGTGAATTTTTGAGAACCCTTTCTGAAGGGGAGGCTACTGTATGGGGTCTAACGGTTGTTGTAACTAAAGATAGAATTGCTGAAGTAACCAAGCTTCTAGACGTTGGAAAAAAATTTTCTACGGATGTTGCCTCTACAAGGGCTGAATTTTCAATACCCATTGATTGACCTTTGGAAGTCTCCAAGCAGGGATGCAAGCGAGTATCATTGCCTCCTCCTTATTCAAAATATGCTACTTACATAATCAGGTATTTAACCTATGAAGGCCATTTCTCTTACCTGCATTCTTACCATTTCAAATTATTAAGTCATATGAGGCATGGGTTAGTTGTAAATGTTTCAAATTTCTTGTTAAAATTTCTGGAACAAAGTGCCCATGGAACCCAATAGGTGAAAGATAATTCTATTGCTCACCATAGCCTTATCAAATTATTGATTGAACACTCTTTGAGAGATGTCTCACCTCTTTCCTGGCAACAATTCGTTGCCCAAAAGAGCTTGAAAATTCTAGAACCCCCTAGGGTACGTACCCCATGGCCTAAGAAAAAGAAAGAAGAAATTATGTCTACCAGTAGAAGAATAGGGCAAGGGTCATCTACTCCTGTAGCACCTGGTCCTGTAGCTCTCACACCTGAATCCTCTACTCGGGTACAAACTAGTTCTGCCACTAGGAGAGAGAAGGGAAAAATAAAAGCAAAAGAGTCCCCAGAGTCTGATCCTCGTTCTCAGAAAAGGAAATGCCCTTCTCCTGTAGCATCTTCCCCTGCAACTGTCTCTCCTACAACAACACCTGTTGCTATTACCAGTTCACCATCATCCTCTGGCAGGGCAAAACCCTCTAGAAAGACTAGAAAGAGGAAGGCTACAAGAACACCTCCTGCAGCCGCACCAGTGCCAAGAAGATTTTCCAAAAGGAAACAATGTAAGACCTCCCTTGCTTCACCTCCACCAGAGGTTATTGTAATTTCAAAAGAGTCCGTAGAGTCTGAATTTGATGTTTCTCAAAATGTGTCTGAGAATGCTGCACAAAGTTTATTCATTCCTGAAGAGGAACAAATTGAGACAAGGGAAATTGAGCATAATGAAAAATGAGTATCAAGTCTTGATGACTTGGCTACTGCTGCTATGTAAATTTTTGAGGAAGCATAGTCTTCTCCACTGCAACAACCAGAATTCATCCTGCAGCAAGAACAGGAACAGACCAAACAATTGGATGTGGCCAGTGAAGCTACATTTCCCCTTGCCACTTGTCAAGCCATTGTTGTTTATAAGAAGACATTTTTTATTGAGTTTCTAGAATATGTCAAAGCTAACTGGGAAATAGTTACATTGCAAACCCTGACTTTTCAGCACCTAGCCTAGACTGATATGCAACAAAGTCTATGGGAGGTAGAAAGGAAGAAATTGAAAAAGGAAATTGAAAGTCAGAAATAGGAAATTCTTGAGTTACAAGGAAAAATGGATTAAATGTTAAAAGTAACTGATCAGATTATGGAATGCAGACCACCACCCAGAGTTTATGCTTTGTGCCTTAAGGAACAATTCTTATGGTTCCAATTAATGAGAATTTTGAGAAATCAAGATCCTATACTTCACACTGCTAAAGAATTTTATGACGCATACCAGGCAACCCTTAATTGGTTAAGAAATTCTTTGTGTGAATTTTATTTGCATGGATTTTTAATTCCATTTGAAATAGAATGGAACCCTCTTCTGTATATTGGCGATATCCATTTGAGATCATTTATGTCATGGGCAGCGAATGAAGCAAATTATGGCAGACAATGGGAAACATATGAGGAAGCTGAAAGGAATGAGCTTGTTCCATTGTGCCCTCAAAGTTTAGACCCCCATGCAATGTTAAAAACCTGGTTTACTCTAACATATGGAATTCACAATAATACAGCCAAGATGAAAATATTTGATCTTAGGAAATAGGTATATGATTAATTTCAGGAACATTCATATTTGTTTTGGAGATTGTCATACACCAGAAGTGAGAAAAGGTGGGAAAGATTAACTGTTGGGCTAAGAAGGTCCAAGCCTCACAGTCCCCTAAATTTTATAGCAGCTCTTAAATGATCAAGCAGATATATACAGTTGGGACTTCAAAAGAGATTTGAACTATGGTTGCCATTGATATTCAGACCTCCTATGCTAATGTGGCCCCTTTATCCTTACCAGGCTATAAATCTTAATGATGATTCAGAAGCTCATAGGTATGAAAGGTGGTAGACTTTCAGAGGATTTTATTACAGGTTTGGAGCTCCATTTTAGATTCATGTCGCAACCACTGATTTCAGAGAAACTACCAGGAAAGTTAATGCCGGAGGACCAGCATTGGGCTAAGTAGGGGGAAAATGATGAGCCCAAAATGTGCTCATAGTTTGGATATTATGATGAACTTTTAATACCTTCACTTTTGTTATTCATGGTTGTTTAAACTCTTTTGAAACCTTTTATTGGGATATCCTATAGCAAAACACTTTCATGTTCCTGCAGCCTATTGTGTTGTCTTATCTACATTTATAACCCGTTGACTTCCTAAATGACTGGTATATTGCATATAGTTTTTGAATGATGAAATAGATTTAAATATGTGATTAATGAACAGATATTGTGTATGTGCCATGCGCCTTTTCTTTTGCATCTGTTACCTTGTGTTTCGCAGGTTGTTGAAGAAAGTATGATCAAGTCAAGCATAGCCGATCTCGGCCTTGCAGTAAAGTCTATTTCCTACACGACTTCGAGGAAGCTCTGGTGAAGACTCTTTGACCGAAACCGTTGGGAAGGATTTTTAATGATAGTCAATTTGGAAAGAGTGGAGCGCTAGATTCTCTCTCGATTGGGTTGAATGAATAAATTCATTTATGAAGTATGTTCCTTGATTTTGGGATACACTTTACCTCCACATCTTTCTTTGTTAGGGTTAGTTAGTTAGTTGTTCTCTTAATTTTAAATAAGTGCTCCTCTTTCCTGAGTGAGCAAGAGGGAGATGGTTAGAAATTAGATAGAAGCATAGTGATAAGGAGATAGCAGATATCATGTAAGACTTAGTATGATAATAAGAAAAAGTATAATCTGTATGACAAGAGATAGAGTTCGTTGTTAGTTTTCATATCAACAAAGCAATGTATACCATTCTGAGTTTATGAATAAAGTTTGATGAAGTTCTGAGTTCAGCACTTGCGTAATTAGTAGATGCTTGCTAAGGGGGCCCACTTAGTAAGTATCTGTAGCTAGTTAATTAGCTGTTCTTTTTCTGTTGATTATCAGTTAAATTTCATCTTTAAAGTTTTCATACAAACTCAGTCTTATATTGCTCCTACAGCATCAGGAATCCATCCCTATGCTTGTTCCTACAGCATAAGGCCAGTTCATAGTTTGAGTCTTACTCGTAGCTATTATGATTTCTGTTTTGGTTAAATCATGATTGAGTTAAAAAAACTTTTCATTGCCTTCCTATAGCATAGATAGAATTATTTTCAAGTATTTATTTCTGTTAAGTTGTGACCACAACTAGTTCTTAGTGCATATATTGTGTTGTTCCATTCAAAGTATACGTTCCCTGGTTTGACAAGTAAATGAACATCCATAAAGAGATATTGGTCACCTGCTAGAATGTCTAGTTCTGAGGATAGGTTTTACTATGGTTTTCATATCCTTTTGTGGGCGCGACCAGGTGGAATGCATTATCTCCCAAAATATCAGCTATTTGAAAGGGGCCAAGCCAAAGCTTGTCGAATTTGTTGTGTCCCCCTTTCTTTTCATGGGCCTTGTCCCAATATATGACCAGATCTACAATTCTAAAGGCTTTGATCTTGGCTCGGCAATCGAACCATCTTTTAACTACGCCCTAATGTTTGGTGAAATTTTATATTGCACGGTCTTGGACTTCCTCTAAATGCAAGAGCTCAGCTAACCAAGCTTCCCTCTGATCTCCTCCCTCATAAAAAATGTTGTTGAACTGAAGAGTAGGAATTTTCAGATGAATAGGAAATACAGGTTCTAGGCCATAAACTAGGTGAAACGGGAAATCACCAAGGGCAGCCTTGTGGCGAGTGTGATCAGCCCAAAGGGCAAAACGGAGCTGGGTATGCTAGTCCTTGGGATTCCTGTCTAACAATTTTTTGATTACGGTAATCAGGTTTTTATTCGTAGATTCAGCGAGCCCATTTACTTGGGGGTAGTAATTGGATGAAAACTTAAGGGCAATCCCGTAGTCAAATGCCCAACTAGCAAATCTCAATGAAGCAAAAGCTGGTCCATTATCACATACCAAAGCATAAGGACAACCAAAGCGATTTAAAATGAAACTTTCTAAGAAATTAGTAACTACTTCAGTTGTGCATTGCTTACATACCATTGCTTCCATCCACCGAGTACAGTAACCAGTAGCAGTAAGAATTTACCTGTGTCCCACAGATGATGAAGGACTTACAGGACCGATGAAGTCGAGACCCCATTGCGCAAACGGCCTTACCTCCAGCACAGGCTGCAGTGGGATAGCAACATTCTTTTCCCTAGTGGCAGTAGTCTAACATGTGTGACATGAACGGACATGACAATGAGCGTCCTTGAAGATAGTTGGCCAATAATACCCTACTCTCAATATCTGATGTGTTGTGGAAGAACCAGAACCATGGCCCATGTCAAATTTGTCATGGAACTTTTTTAAAACGTGATCCACTTCTTCCTTACCCAGGCACCTTAAGTAGATGCCTTCATGATTCCTTTTGTAGAGAATGGAACCTTGTAGAATATAACCATTTCTCTTCAATCTATGGTCCCTCTTTTGGACTCCTTGCAAGTGTGGTGGAAACTTATGGTTCAACAAATAATAGATGGCGTTCTGGTACCACTCTACGGGGGAGACATCCTCAAGCTGGTACTGCTACACATTGAGTTCGGGTCCAACTTATGTTGCCACTTCCACAATCATGTGGGTGAGCGCCTATCCTCTTACCAACTTCATCAATTGTATCTCCATGTCATATTCTTGGAGTAGGGTGACCCATTTAGCTCTTCTTTCACCCAATTCATTTTGCATGAGCAACGTTTTTACTGCTGGGTTGGGGACAATGGCAAATACCTTATTGCGTAGGATGTATTGTCTAAATTTCTTCACCCCTCTGATGAGAGCATATGCCTATTTTTCTACATTGTGATATCGTAATTCAACATCCTTTAATGGAGCACTCATGAAGGTGATCAGGTGCTCATTTCCTTTGTCATCCTTCTGGGTCAACATGCTGGCACAAGAATGCTTTGAAGTGAATGAGTAAATGTAGAACGGCTTCAGATAATCTGGGCTGACTAACACAGGGGCCTCGGCAATGGCCCGTTTGATTTCCTCAAAAGCTTGTTTGGTGTCGGGTGTCCACTCAACTTTGGTATCTTGTTTCAACATAGCATTGAGAGATTTAACAATCTTCGCGAGACTCATGATGAACTTCCTAATGAAATTGATCCTTCCGAAGAAGGATTTTAATTCTTTCTTACTACCTAGGGGTGGGATTTTTAGTAAAGACTAAATACATTCAGGGTCGATAGAGATACCTCATTTTGAAATGATGTGCCTGAGCAATCTGCCTTCGATCACTCCAAAAAATATACTTCTTGGGGTGAAGGGAAACCCCAAACTCCCTGCATCTCTAAAATACTTTGCACAGATCAGAGACGTGATCACCTCTTTTTTTAGAAAACATAGTTAAATCATCCATGTAGATGATTATGCACTTGCCAATCAGATCCTTAAAGGCGATATCCATGGGGTGTTCGAAGGTGGTGCCGACGTTGATGAGCCCAAAAAGCATTCTCCTATATGTGAATGTCATTTTATGATGATCCTCATACTATACCATTACCTGGTTGTACCCAGAGTATCCTTCAAGGAAAGACATCATCTGGGAGCTGTTAAGGATTTGCAACACCCCATCCAATGAAGGTATTGGATAGTTGTCTTTCTCTGAGGCACTGTTTAGATTGTGGAAATCTACACACAATCTAATCTCCCCATTCTTTTTTTTGACCGGGACCAAGTTGGCCACCCACATGGAATGCCTAACCAGAAAAATAATTCTTGCCGACAGTAATTTCTATACTTCATTGTAAATGACGGGTTCCAACAAAGCATTGATAGGACGCTGCCACTAACAGAATGCCCTTACTTCAACCTTGAGAGGGATGGTGTGCATAATGACAGAAGTTTCATATGCTTTTAAATCTTTGTAGCTCCATGCCACCACATCATGGTATTTCACAATGCATCCGTAATTCCCTTCTTTTCCTTTGCCGTGCACACCTTGCCGATAAAAACATTCTTGATCCCCTCGGTCGTCCCAAGCTTGTGAGCATCGCACTGGTTTCTTATGGACTCCTTTTTTGTTTGTTGATTATGTTCTCTAATCTGGTCCAAGTCAAATATGTGTTCTAGATGAACCATGCCCCTGGGGATTGTGTTGGTTTTGAGGTTAATAACCCCCTCTATGTCCAATTCAGCTTCCAGTGGATCAGCTTCATCAATTATTTGAGTTGCGAAGACATCAAAACTTGTGATGAATTGAAGGATATGTTTGTCATCATTGAAGAATTGCAAGTGGGTAACATTATATGGGACTAATGGCATGGATGTTAGCTCAACCATGAATTTTTTGAGCCCAGACAGAGAGAGGGGTTGTAAAGTGCTAGCTGCTTGAGCTAAGGCATTAGCTATCTGATTTTGAGCATGAGGGATCAATTGTATATTGAATGCATCTAAGCCCTCCAAGAGATCCCAAACCCTATGCCTATAGTTTTTAAGTCTTCGATCATGATAGGAAAACAACTTCCTGACCTATTTAACTACGAGCTCAGAATCCCCAAAAACTTGCAGTATTTTCACATTTTTCTTCAAGGCCATGAGAAGGCCAAGGACCAAGGCCTCATATTCTACTACGTTGTTGGTGTAATAGAGTTGTAATCTATAGGTAGCAAGAAAGGTCTTACCCGTTGGACTAATGAGCTTGAACCCAGCTCCCGCTCCTTGCTTGGACTTGGATCCATCAAATCAGAGTGCCCAACATGCGAAAGGTTCTTTATCTTCGGTTCTGATTAAGTTCATGTTTCCTTTTAGCTGGGTGATTGGATCCATGATCTTTGGGGAATTTTCTAGGGCCGTGTGGTGAACAGGGGGTGGTTCTATTGGTGCCTCCTTTGGAATTTCAATCTAGGGAGCAGATGATCCTTTAACATGTTCGACTGCCATTTGACATAAGCAACAATCAAACTCGAAGTGGGTAGCATTGTAAACCCTACACCAGTTTGGAAATAAGAGATCTTGGAAATTCATCTGGGTGCCCAAGCTAAGCTGGTCACAAACACACTTTTCTAGGAACCCCTGGAAATTATTGAGTACTCCCCAGTCATCATCTTCATCAAGCCCATCATCTGGCTCCACCAGCCCCTCCGTACTCAGAAATATTCAAGTGGGATCTGTCGGAGGATTGCACAACACTAGGAACACTTCGTCGACAAATTCTACCTAAGGCTCAACCTCATTTTGGTAGGTGAAAGGACGGTAATTCCCCAAGTTGATTTCAGCAAACAACACCTCGTTAATATTATCGTACTTAGTGATCATGTATTTCATACGAGGTTCACAGTCGATACATATTTGATTTATCAGCCCCTTCCATCGTAGCCACATGTGAGAAAGGTCTATGGTAGTATATCCATTTAGTGCTTTGGTGAACTCTCTTCCCAGGATGATTTCGTATGCATCAGGAATGTCTGCCACCTGAATATCAATGACTTGTTGTATCCTTGGGTCTGTGGCAATTTGCATTGGGATCCAATTTATTTCTCCTCTGATGATAATCTCTGTCTTGTCCAGCTGGGTGACCTTCCTCCTTGAAGGAGTGGGGGTGATGCCAAGGGCCTTGCATACTGCCAAGGGCATGACATTAGCAGATGCTCTTTAGTCGAGCAAGAAATTATGTAGGTTCTTCTCGAAGATCCTGATGGTGGTCAGGAAAGGGGGAGTTTCCAATCTCCCTTGGAAGATGCCTGTAGGCATGTCCATGTGAGCTACTTGACCCTTGTTCTTGTCACTGCCTTTATCCCTATTCTGTCTAAATGACAAGTCCTTGGAAAATTGCCTATTACTCTGCTCTGGTTCCTTTTCAATTTGTTTACTTGTAGATTGATTTACAAGGATATCCTTCTTTTTCCTAGTATTATCCTGTATTTCTAGTTCTCACCTAGGCTCTTCAATGATAACCTTCCTAGCTAGCGTCTTTGCGGTGTGCTGGAAGACAGAGTTCTATTAAGGATCCTAAAGAAGGAATGCCTTATAGTAGAGACTTTGAGTAATTCAAATGTTGATAAACTTATTTTTACCTTCTTGAACTCTTCTGCCACATATTCACCCATTTGCTCAATTTCTGAACTAAAAGCTTGGCCTATGGCTGAATGAGGAGGTTGGAATTTTGTTTGACTAGGCGGGTTTTGGGATTGGCCTTGAGCCTGATTTTGTTACTGGTTTTGAGACCCATTCTTGTTGAGGTATTGGGTAGGTATATGGGGAGGTCTAGGGTTGTTGTTGGCATTAGGATTCGGCAGAGTGGCGAAATTGTTTGGTGGGGTATATGTTGTAAGGGGTCCACCTGCCTGTCTGTTCCTAAGGAAGTAGGGAGTCGACCTTTGATGGAACATGTGGACCTCATCTACAAATGGTTCCTCTTCATCTACTATACCATTATCTACTGAATCAAAAAGCTAAGCCAAATTTTGCTCATTACTTACCTCCTACACTTCTCCATCTTCAACTGGAGCAGACTCGACCTCAGGTCATTGCAGTCACCCCACAGAAATGGTGCCTGATTAACCATGAGACAAGAGGAATCATACATCTCAGTTGGGACGATGTCCCTATAGCTAGCATTGTCTACTGCATTCTGCACTTCTACCTGGAATATTTCAGCAGCTATCTAGAATTCAGGGCAATCCAACTCAGAATGCTTGTTGGTTTTATGAATCCTACACCATCCAGACAAGGCTTCCTTAGCAAGGTATACTCCGCTAGTCATTTTTTCATTGCTTTCCATCTGATCGAAAGGTGTACAGACACCTCCATTATTGGGCCTGGTGGTCCATGCACGATTCTACCTCTAAGAAGGTCTCCTTTTTGAACTCTAATTATCATTTTGCCCCTATCATAGTTCTGCCCTGAGGAAGTGCTTGCTTCTCAACTATCCCTATTGTCCCTATTGTCTTGGTTGTCTTGGTTAAGATTGGCCTGGAAATTACATTGGGAGGCCTATAACTGATTGTTCTGATTTTTTAGGTGCATCATTTCTGTGGACATTTTCTTTATCATTTCAGTCAGCTCCTCTAACTTGTCTTTCTTAGTCTCACTCCTAGGCAACAGTGCAAGATTTTGGAAAAAAGTGGGTGGGGCTGTTGGCTGATTCTGATAAGCTGGAGGAAATTCTGGTCCTGATAGGTATAACGGCACCTGGGGCTGCTGGGAATGCGCCTGCTATTGTGGAGCATCCTGAGAATAGTTATACTGTTGCTGGGGCTGCAAATAGGAAGGTGCCGGAGGTGCATAATTCAGTGGCTACCCTGGATGTGGTACCATAGGAAACTGAGGTACTTGGTTCATAAGAGGGGTTTGATGAGAAAACGCCTGATTAAGTCCCTGAATCTACATTAGGTGAGCTACTAGCCCCAAAGAATGTAATGGGCCAGAGATATTCTGCCTTAATTCCACACTGGCGATAATAGCCTCTGTATAGGCGGTCACCAGGGTAGTGAGTGTTGGGCGCATCCTTTTCACCAAAGTCAACATGAGGTTTTCCAACCCCGTATAATAGAATGGGAGAGCCGCTCCATCATTATGGAGGTACGGGTCCTGGAGCCTTGTAAAGGCGTGATGAAAGCGGTCATTGAAGGATCCAATAGGTTCATTTATCTCCTTCCTAACTGACATAAACTGTTGATAAAGTTCTGAAGGATTGATGGGGATCTTGTATTTCTACATAAACGTGTCCTTCATTAAGTTCCATGAGGTGATGGATCCCCTTAGCAGATTGATGTACCAATAGAAAGCTTCTTCCCCCAACGAATGTGGAAAAAGGTGGCATGTGACATCCTCATGATCAACTTGCATTTTAGTAATTACTATCTCGAATATTTTAATATGCTCCTTGGCTGTTCTTTGTAGGTCAAGTGGATGGAAATTCGAACAAAATCCCTCCAGATTCTTGGGCATATCATGGTAAGCAGTGAAATGTATCGGCAAAGGGTTATGTGCTAACCAAGCCATGGAGGGTGGTGGACGTGGTATTTTCTGTTGGAAAATGGAAATTTGGGGCTGTATTTGCAATATAACAACAATCTAGGACTGTACTTGAGCTGCGACAGATTGGATTGTGCCCTGGGCTAGAAGGGCCAGGGAAGGAGTAATCCCCGGGCTGCCAGAGATAGGAGGTGCAAATGCAGTTTGAGATGGTTGGGTGGAAGACAAAGGCTAGCTGAATGAAGGTGAGGATGGAATGGAAGTGGGTGGAATGGAGGAAGAGGAAGAGGCAACGCTACTTCCTCTAACTCGCTTTGCCCTTGTAGGAGGCTGCAATTCTTCAAATTCTCAAATATTTGTTGTTGACCGTAGAACTCTTTGAAATCTTTTCGGGGAGAACAATCTGGTTCGATCCAGCTTCACTCTTAAATTTTAGCTTTTTATTCCAACTTCAAGCCCTCCTTCTAGCGCCAGTTCTATTGATGTATTTTTAATTCACTTCTCAAAATAGGAAGTGCATAGGTGCACCACCTCTCTTGAAAGATAATCTTCCACAATCAGACTGTAGAACACTATTCCAAGGTCTCTAATGTCAGGTCTTGACAGTACTTGGAATATCTTAGTTGTTTGATGTGATTTGCTAGAATCACAAGGCAGTCTTACGTAGGAAATAAAAAGCATGGGAGGTTAGATCTTGAAGTGGAGTTCTTGGGATGAAAGAGTTGTTATGCATTAGTTGTAGGTTGAAACAACATATCTAGACTCCATTTTGTCATTGGATTTGGCTTTACAATGTGCAATGAACCTTAGCATAGGTTAATCATTAAAATAAAAAAGAAAAGAAGGCAAGGAAGAGGGAAAGTTCCTAAATCTGCAATTAACTATGAATAGTGACAATGGAGTTCCTACAATGGACAACCTCTTAAACAATATCCCACCTAACCAAAGATCTCACAGTATCATGGAACTTGTGCTATCTTTTAAGGTCTATAAATGCTTTGTCCTTCATTTTCCATGTACATGCATGAATCAAAGATAAATGTTTTGGAGTAGCTCTGAATTCAAGCCTAGGCTAGCTTTACACAACTATTCACCATCAACAAACACCAAAAAGTATGGGATGAGAGGTTATCAACACAGCAGGAGTTTTCATGATCACAAGACAACATTCCTAAAATCTATTGAAACAAGAAATAGCTAACTAGAACAGCAATAAAGTCTAAGTCAAACATCTAACAATGGAGATTGAACCAAGCAACATGTGAGAAACTCAGAAAATGCACCAAGTCAATGTATTTTCTTTATAAATTTATGTAGCATGTCTTTACAACAACTCAATTGCACTTTGCAAATGAGAAGAGAGCCCTATTTATAGTTTTTCAAAAGTCAAATGAATGGCCAAGATTAATTGATATTGTGTGGCCATGATTCATTACAAAATAGGGTTTCACCTACCCCCAATATATGACAATTTAAAATTATATTTTTTCATTTTCCCTATTTCGTCACCTAGTGATAGCATTGTAGCTCTTTTGTCATTTAGCAGATTGTTGTTTTCACTATAGCTACTCTTCAGGGAGTTCTTCATCTTTGGCGGGGCTGTTCTCCTACCGTTTAGAAGTGGTGTATTCAATGAATTTGAGGATGACCGCCTGGAGCTTGTCTATTTCAAAAATTTCATATCGCAACACCTAGTAGCTCCATTCATTCGTGTTATCTTCCAGCTTCTTCCAATCCTCATCATACTTTACACCTTGGTCTTTGAATAGCTTCGATTGATTGAAGGCCCAGGCAACAAAACTCAAAAATTCCACAGTGATATCACCAGCCACCCCGTCCTTCATTTTCTCCTGGAAGTAGGGCTTTATCTTCTCTGGATCCATTTATACTGTGGGCATATCATAGTCCATCATCAACTTGAGATAACGAGCACACTCCACCCTGATTTCCTTGATCCATTCAATGTCTGGATCCACCTTCCTCATGATTTGTTCTAGCCTCTCCCTCTAGTTGTCAAAGTCCTGCCGCCATATGTCCATTAGCCAGTGATCATCTTTCTCAAATGCAAGCTCTTTCTCCCACATGGCTTCTGGCATCGGAAGGATAGCTTCGATCCTTGGAAACGTGGAGTCATGGGTCGTAGGGAAGTCGGTATAGAGCTTCTAGTGCCTTCTAGGGATTGCAACAAGTCCAAGAACTTGTTGGCTGTTCGCACAACCCGGCTAATTCCCATGTTTCTGACATATAAGACTCATTAGAACCAGTCCTCTGTGGTCTCCTTGAAGTTCTTCCTTCTTTCCATCTTATTAATCTGTTCCTTGGATAGTAGTTGGGGTGCCACTGTGGATGTGGTAGGTAGGTCGTCCACTGAAGACCATTGTTGTATGTAATCCGTTAAGGTTGCGACCTATGCCTTGAGCTCATCCTTGGAGATCTTATCTTGTTTTATCAAATGCACCACTGTAGCCACTGACTCGTCAAGGTGCCCGACTTTCTGCTCTCTAGTGGCAGTTCCCAAGTCGATGGTGGAGATGTTGTAACTTACCCCAGCTTGGCCAATCACAGGTGTTGCTATTTGTGCCCCTCGAGATCCAGATGCATCCATTGTTATCCTGGATCAGACTTTGGGCTTCATCTCTTTCTTTTTTGTGGTTTGGGCTCGAGCCAATATGGCCTCTAACCTTGCCCTTGGGTCCTTTAGCATAGGGGTTCTTCTTTTGAGTTGCTTCTCCAACCATTCAGGTACAATAGATTTCCCCTTTGTTGAATCATGGTCACCCTCACCCTTCTCGGTCAAGGCCAGGATTTCCACTCCTTTATCTTCTGGGGATTTTCCTTTCTCCTTGGCAGCATCTTCTTCCTCCTCATCGGAGTCATGGATGAACACGAGGCATTTGACAGGGAGCACGGTGGGCGAATGTCGAACGAGACTTTCTTTTTCTGCCGTCTCTTCTTCTTTCTTTTCCTCAGTATACTCATCCTCGAGGGTCCTGACAATTTGAGTTCCACCCTCAGTTAAATCCTCTTGCTGCCATTTTTCTGGTGGCTTCCCTTCTTCATCATGGGGTGATCTTTTTGCCTCTGCCTCAGTGTCCTTCAGCCGTTGTGCCATCTCCTCCTCGAGGTCATTGTCAAAGGTTTGCACGATTACCTTAGCACAGGAGCTATCTTCCTCATCCCCGCTCTCAAAAGAGTCTGTTCCCTCCTCCTCATAAGCCACCTTGTTGATGGTTTAGTTTTCATACTTCAGGTGCTCATGGTACTCATCAACCTCCTCCTTAAGAGGCTTTGAGGCTTCCCACTCTCATTCCTCCCATTCCTCAGAGATCAACATGGTAGCCTCCATAGCTGGTGGCCCTATCGGTGGTTGTGAAGGCTGAGCAGTAGCGAGGACCTACACAAGGGCTACTTGAAGGGTGGGGTCCATTAGGATCTAGGAAAGCTTAGGGGGAAGGTTCTGCATATGTCTTTAGAGAGCCTCAGGCATGGTCACAGTGGGAATAGGTGCTATTGTTGTTGCTAGAGAGAGTGATGTGATTGGTGACATCGCAGCGGAGGAAGGGGAAGTAGTCATGGCAGAAGAGGATTCAATATTAATTACAGACTCAGCCGAAGGCAAAGGGGCAAGATGGACAGAAATTTCCACTGTCGGCGGGAATGCAACGACCATAGCCAGGGAGGTAGGTGGTGCAATAGGAGGGGTAGGGAGAGCCAAGAGAGGCTCCAATTTATTCGCATCCTTCGCCTCCACTTCTTGGGTTGAGGGTTGTTACGTAGTACCCCCTGCATGTTTGAGCCTTTTGGGAGGTGAGCCTCCCGTTTCTTTCCTTGCGTAGACCTTCGGGTCCGGAGACTGTTCTGTTTCAGTCCCTTTTCTCTTCTTGGATCTGGTGAGCAGAGGAGACTTGGAGGTCCCGCCAGTAGAAGTGGTGGTAGTGGCATCCTTTGCGGCACTTGGCTCACTTTTGAGCCTGTCATAAGTCAAAATTATTCCTTGTTGCTTTAATTGAGCCACCTATCAATCGATCCACTCTTTAGTGTGAGCCAAGACTGGCTTGGTTATAGTGTCAAGGTCATTGACCTCTTGCTCATCCTAGTCAATTGATGGTATCAACAAATTGGTGACCATAGGGTACCTGGGGTGCATTATGGTGCTCTCATCTTCCTCGACTTGGTCTGGTATGGGGAAAGGTTGCACCTTCCTCAAAAATTGTAACATCATTCACATGTAGTGCCTTGCCTGTATCTCTTTGTCATCCTAGCAATCCCCCTAGAAGTCCTCAATGTGATGCAAATGGGCATACCCTGGTCCTAACGCCTTCCTGACGTGGCCATGCGGGTCTATCCGCGGGCGAGTAGTGTGTAAGTAGAAATGGTAATCCTTCAGTTCTTTCTCAGAGTTATTGGCACACTGGGAAGTTTGCAGTCTATACATGCCCTGGCCCAAAGTCATGGGATAAGAAATCTCTACTATGTGTTTGTTGCTAAAGATTGCTTGTATGTGTTGGAGCTGCCGAGAAAGCTCCAGAAGGATGATCCAGTCATTGGGGTACCGAGGCAATCTGTTTGGCCTTTCAGCGAAGCCCTAGGCATGGATGTATGTGAACTTTAGATACTGGATAAAGAGGAAGGCATACTATTTCAAAAGTGCCCTGGCACTATGGCAGACCCTCCTCTCGAAGTCTCTGATAATTATTCTAATAATATGGCCGGTGAAGACATCGTTTACTCTATAGTATTCCCTCTTGAAGTTCTAGCATTGGAGTTGTGGGTACCTATCATATGCTTTGAGTCTTCGCCCTTGCTCCTGATCAGGTGCCACAAACAACACGTTGTACTGTCTCTGATCCGCCAAGGAATAGACAAGATAGGAAGTCATGTAAAATTTAGAGCTCTTCTTTATGTTGACAAACTGCTCATGGAAGCAGTTGCTTATGATTCCTCCCTAGTGAAATGAAGTCTTTGTGGTGACATCCTCGTTTCCACGCAGAATCTACTCAACGAAGTACACCATCCATTCCTCAAAGTAGGTAGCTATAGGAAGACCCATAACTCAGCTTAGCATTGTGACCAAGTCATGGTAATCTTCATGGAAATTGCTACAGAAGAATTCTTGAGGAACCTTCACAATGTTGCCCCGCCTTTCCTTGAGCCAATGTAGATTTATTGACTTCTTACAGCCTATCGGATTACCATCCCACACCTCCTGGCATTCTTCTATGGTGGAGACTCCCATCTCCTTAAAAGTGGGGCTATGGAAAGTCCTTGTAATTCCCTCAGGCGACATGTCGGCAAGAATGTTGCCCTCTATCAATGATTGTCCTTGTGTCTGCTTGATATGCTTCCCAACAAGTCATTACCAACTTAGGGGCCATGAGGGATGGAGGGAATCTGGCAGCCTTCGCTATTCCACTTTGCCTTATCAATCTTGCATTCTTTGTCGTTGGATTGACCTTGACCCTCTGCATGAATTCGTTGATATCAACTTGGCCTATGTTGGTGTTAGTGATCTCCTTCCAATCTGTGGTGATTTTTGAGTGGAGAGGCTCGCCTCGGAATTGGTATTTCATCTGGTCCTTATCTTCTTTCCCCTGAGGGGTCCTTCCTGACTTCTTCCCTTTGTCCTTTTTGGCGGATGCCCCTAAAGGTCCTGCACCTGATTCCATATATCTTGCAAACAAAGGCATAGTCAGTGCAATAGATCACAAAAGCACTTATGTTAGCTGGAAATCTAAAGGTAACATCCATTTTGAATAACCCATCCATTAAGCATAACATGATCTTTATTTCCTCTAATGTTATTTGATCTTTGATTAAGGGCATTTAGACACTTTGGGCCCGGAGGGCTGAACTTCCTCGGCAGGAATGCTGTTTGGAAGGGAAAACATAGCGGAAGGCTCCCGGAGATTCTCTTTGTTCATATTTTAGTGTTTTAACAGGTATGCAATGAAGAAGACCAAAATTAAGCATGTGGGTCAAAGTTAGATTCCAGATTTGGGCTCGTTTGGATTGGCTTAGGAGAATCCGGAAGTCTCGGGCCGGGGAGCCATCTGGAGATGGCAGTTTGGAAGTGCAGATAGAAAATGAAATTTAATTTTACTTTTGAACGTTCATGTCGGTGAAATCAGGAAGGTGCTTGTATTTCGCCGTTTGTGACAGCAATCACCGAATGGAAGCTCATAAAGGGAAGCCTTGCAATAAGGACCCGGCAGGGGAGTCTGCTGCTTTGATTTCATTTTCCAAGTTTGGTGGCAAAAGGGAGAGTGGAGTTTCGAGGCCTGAAGGACATCCGGGGAAGGGGTCAGTGAAAGGTTATGCCTAAGTAAGAAGTTACGCCGATAGTCGGGGCCAAGAGCAGACCCGACAGAGGGGGGCACCGTTTAACATTGTTTTCAGCCCCACAACGGACAGAAGGGTGGAGCCCAGATCCTGGAGGGGCGGTCGAGGGTTTCTCATCGAAGGTGGATAAGGAAGCACGAAGACCCAACACCTGGAGCTTGGCAGTAACTAAAGATGTTCTAAGTTTAAATCATATGCCAGTAGCGAACGAAAAGGCAGAGCCTGGAGGGTGGGACGCTGGGTGAGATTTTCTCCTCAGAACGACAAACAAGGATAGGATTCCTGGGCGACGGAGTCTGGGGGACATGAGGCCATTTTGCTTATGTGGCATTCTGGCGGCAAAGAGGAGGTCGGGGCCGATAGGCGGGACACCGTCAGAGGTTCACTGTTAAGGTCGTTGTTGTGCTGATAGAACCTCAAAAACAAAACTCCGGGGTCCTGAGCCTAAGAGACCCAAAGGGTGTCCGCTTTTCTTTGAAATTCCCATGGTGAGGAGAAGGGCGGGCCCCAGTAGCCAGGAGGTCAGTGTTAGATTGTGGTTTTGATGCGGAAAAATTTCAGCGGACTTTCGAGCAAGGAAGTCCTACGGGTCGAGCCCGAAGGGAAGAATTGCCGCTTGAAAAGATGGTTTATCATTTGAGTTAGGACGGACAAGACAAGCCCCAGGCCTGTAGGATACAATCTCCCTATGCAAAGAATGGTCGCAGCGAGGAAAAGTCCCAAATTCGTGATGAGGGTATCATTAAAGGTTTCTCAAGTTTTCAACACATGGGTTCTGTGCGCAATGTCATTTTTTATCATCTCCATGCCTTCTTAATGTATGTTCATTTAAATCCTTAGAAATGACAAAAGAATGTGTGGGAGGGCGAATGGAGGGCCTACCTCAAACACGTGATGTGGGAAGATTCGGGGTCCACCTACGATTGATAAAGTGATGTCGAGGGCGATGAATGTGAGGGTGTTGAAGATGGTGGGATCCCCAATCAAGTTTTCCAATCACACTGCAAATGTATTAGAGATAATGATGGTTCAGAGTGGGTCTTTTATACCCCTAATCTCAATTAATGACCCCATTAAATGTAGGTATGGTGAGGAAAGGGTTGGTGAGTTTGAATGTTGGCAATGGAGGCGGGAAACCTGATGTCCGATAGCCGAGAGGGCGCAAGTCAGCGACCACCTTGAATATTTCAGGTTGATTGGGATGGCAACGGCGGAGAGCGAGTTGGGGCCCGAATGGCATAGAAACCCGGCAGGGGAAGCCCGAACAGCCGAGGCCGGCAGGGCCTGGAGCCGTTGGAAGGGCGAACTGCCAGAATGACCCTGCGAGGCAGCAGAACATGGAAAAATTTAAAAAGGAAGGCACGGTCAACTTATGGTAGGACTTGAAAGCAACACTGACCATCTGAGACACCAAAAAGTGGGGCATGCAAAAATAGGCGGTGACAAAAATGACCCGACAAGGCGAAAGAAAAGAGGGTCCCCATTCCAAACGGGGTGTGTGTGCTGAGGGCACAACAGGTGGGAAAAATAAAGCCTCTAGGGCCAATTAGATAATGTTGTGGTGGTTACATGCACCACAATGCCTCCAGTCACCAAGACTAAGCTCATGCCACCGATCCACAAGAGTTGATCAAAGCCCTCATAACGCATTGTGCGAGTGTGAGGCCATAGATGCTCATACCAACAAGAGGGTAGGTGGAAAAATATAAAGGCTTAAAATGATTGATGCATTGAGAATGTGGGATAAAAAAAATAGAAAATAGCAATTCCCAAAACCCTAGCACCACAAATGTATGTAATGGAACTTTCTAAAGTGTAATGCATCAGCTCAAAACAAAGAATAATCTACCAATCACAAGCAAGTAGCCAATGCAAACATTAAAGTGCACCCTCAAGAATGAAGGAAACGTCACTAAAAAAAAAACATTTCAATGACACAGTCAAGACCAAGTTGTGGTTCAGGTGACACCAAAACGTAGCCTTTATTCATGTGCCTCCTCCAATAGAAACATGCCTCTAGTGAAGAAACGTTAGCAAGTCTGACACTTTCACTAGTAGAGACATCTCCCCCTCTTTGGAAAATCATGCAGCTTGTAGAGAATGAAATCCATAACCAAGAGCAAATGAAATTGGGCCTCCTCTCTCCAAAATGCCTCTAGAGACAAAAATGTGTGGCCTCCTCCATAAGCTAGAAATAACTACAAAGGACTTTAGATCTGCATAGAGAATCAAATCAGTCTTCCAAATACAAACCAACAATAATGGAAACAACTGAGCTGAAATGGGAATTTAATATAATTCCAAACACTGAATTTTTTCAGATGAAAAGATAGATTTGCAAAGGAAAATGCGTGATAAACCTTCTACTTCCCTTTCAAAAAGGCCAAATTTAACCACACAAAATATGCACTACATAAATCTCAATAAATTTTTATGTTAACCACATGGAGGTTTTCCAAAACACTAGTGACCTCATCTTTCAAGCTCGCCAATAGGAAAAAAATCCTCAGTGGAAGGAAGGGTAGGAGTTCTTCTTTGATACCATGATGGGGCAAAGCTCCAAATCACCTAGGAACAACCTGAAACTCAACTCTCACAGCTGAGAACATAATAATCACCAAATATGTGATAAGCTTTATTAAAATCTAATATGATAAAATACTTTATAGTATAGGCTAATAAATCCATTAAAAAATCCAAAGGGGTGAGCAACCACCCAATACGGGAATATGGGAAAGAAAACTAATTTCCTGGTTTAATAAATTAAATGCAACTAAAATAGATTCTACCTAAGTAAAACTTAAGTAAATATACATTTACTCTAACATATTGGATATGACATTCCAAGTATTGGACATGGATCTTCCCTATAACATCCTCCTTAGCCAACTATGGATTCATTCTATGAAGGTCATCCCCTCCACATACCACCAATGCCTTAAGTTTCCTCACAATGACATTGAGATCATAATTGTCAATGATCTCAATCCTTTTCAATATTTACACAAGAATGGAATGATAGAACCTTGGATACCTTCCAAGCGACCAAAGAACATAGGACTAGGGTATGAACCATTAAAATTGAACACTCCTAGTACCAAGGCACTTTCAAGTGGGGAGGTTAGTGCTTCAAAATATATCAAGATATCAAATGATTAACATGCTAAGACTAACTCCAATGAATGGGAGTGGGACTCTTGCACATCCAGTGATTATGATCTAGCTGAGACCTTTCATAAACTTGACTTATTTGATCATCCAACTGAAGGCCAAGATTGGATTGATTCCTTTTGGGATAACAACAATACTTCCATTTTCACCTTATCTTCATCTTCGCTAAATCTCAACAACATGATGATGGCATGCCCCTAGTATACCTGCAATTGATAGACTAGGACCAACAATGACCACCAACCTTAGACATGTTTGAAAAGAATGAAGTAATAGACAAGTTTATGGGACTACATAAAGGCATACCCTATGGGGATCTTAAAGTTTCCTTTATTATAGATATTGACAACACAACCTACTTTGGGGAGTATTGACCACCCTCCAGTCACAAAAATGAAAATGATAAAATAAAAAAGGAAAGGCCTTTAGTTTAAAATCAAAAGGTGCCTCTAGACCTAGAAAAAGTAGAAAGAAAGGACACATCCAAGGGTGAAAACCTCTCTAAGGCACCCAAGGATGGAGGGTTGGACTTACTTCCCATAACTTAAGAGAAATAGCCAATGCTAGTGGAGGAGTCTATGCAAGTCAACATAGGCACTAATGATAATCCTAAAATTGTCCACTTTGCAGCATCTTTGATGAAAATAGAGCAACTAGAGTTTCATGCCTTCTTCATAGAAAGATAGTTCAACTTCGCTTGGTCTTATGTAGACATGCCAAGTTTGGATCCTAAGTTGGTATTACACCACTTTCCATTATTTTCTGATGCTAAACCAATCAAACAAAAGCTAAGGAAAATGCATCCTCAAATTTCCCTACTCGCGAAGGTTGAGTTACCCTTAGCAGATTGATGTACCAATAGAAAGCTTCTTCCCCCAATGAATGTGGAAAAAGGTGGCATGTGACATCCTCATGATCAACTTGCATTTTAGTAATTACTATCTCGAATATTTTAATATTCTCCTTGGCTGTTCTTTGTAGGTCAAGTGGATGGAAATTCGAACAAAAGCCCTCCAGATTCTTGGGCATATCATGGTAAGCAGTGAAATGTATCGGCAAAGGGTTATGTGCTAACCAAGCCATGGAGGGTGGTGGACGTGGTATTTGCTGTTGGAAAATGGAAATTTGGGGCTGTATTTGCAATATAACAACAATCTAGGACTGTACTTGAGCTGCGACAGATTGGATTGTGCCCTGGGCTAGAAGGGCCAGGGAAGGAGTAATCCCCGGGCTGCCAGAGATAGGAGGTGCAAATGCAGTTTGAGATGGTTGGGTGGAAGACAAAGGCTAGCTGAATGAAGGTGAGGATGGAATGGAAGTGGGTGGAATGGAGGAAGAGGAAGAGGCAACGCTACTTCCTCTAACTCACTTTGCCCTTGTAGGAGGCTGCAATTCTTCAAATTCTCAAATATTTGTTGTTGACCGTAGAACTCTTTGAAATCTTTTCGGGGAGAACAATCTGGTTCGATCCAGCTTCACTCTTAAAATTTAGCTTTTTATTCCAACTTCAAGCCCTCCTTCTAGCGCCAGTTCTATTGATGTATTTTTAATTCACTTCTCAAAATAGGAAGTGCATAGGTGCACCACCTCTCTTGAAAGATAATCTTCCACAATCAGACTGTAGAACACTATTCCAAGGTCTCTAATGTCAGGTCTTGACAGTACTTGGAATATCTTAGTTGTTTGATGTGATTTGCTAGAATCACAAGGCAGTCTTACGTAGGAAATAAAAAGCATGGGAGGTTAGATCTTGAAGTGGAGTTCTTGGGATGAAAGAGTTGTTATGCATTAGTTGTAGGTTGAAACAACATATCTAGACTCCATTTTGTCATTGGATTTGGCTTTACAATGTGCAATGAACCTTAGCATAGGTTAATCATTAAAATAAAAAAGAAAAGAAGGCAAGGAAGAGGGAAAGTTCCTAAATCTGCAATTAACTATGAATAGTGACAATGGAGTTCCTACAATGGACAACCTCTTAAACAATATCCCACCTAACCAAAGATCTCACAGTATCATGGAACTTGTGCTATCTTTTAAGGTCTATAAATGCTTTGTCCTTCATTTTCCATGTACATGCATGAATCAAAGATAAATGTTTTGGAGTAGCTCTGAATTCAAGCCTAGGCTAGCTTTACACAACTATTCACCATCAACAAACACCAAAAAGTATGGGATGAGAGGTTATCAACACAGCAGGAGTTTTCATGATCACAAGACAACATTCCTAAAATCTATTGAAACAAGAAATAGCTAACTAGAACAGCAATAAAGTCTAAGTCAAACATCTAACAATGGAGATTGAACCAAGCAACATGTGAGAAACTCAGAAAATGCACCAAGTCAATGTATTTTCTTTATAAATTTATGTAGCATGTCTTTACAACAACTCAATTGCACTTTGCAAATGAGAAGAGAGCCCTATTTATAGTTTTTCAAAAGTCAAATGAATGGCCAAGATTAATTGATATTGTGTGGCCATGATTCATTACAAAATAGGGTTTCACCTACCCCCAATATATGACAATTTAAAATTATATTTTTTCATTTTCCCTATTTCGTCACCTAGTGATAGCATTGTAGCTCTTTTGTCATTTAGCAGATTGTTGTTTTCACTATAGCTACTCTTCAGGGAGTTCTTCATCTTTGGCGGGGCTGTTCTCCTACCGTTTAGAAGTGGTGTATTCAATGAATTTGAGGATGACCGCCTGGAGCTTGTCTATTTCAAAAATTTCATATCGCAACACCTAGTAGCTCCATTCATTCGTGTTATCTTCCAGCTTCTTCCAATCCTCATCATACTTTACACCTTGGTCTTTGAATAGCTTCGATTGATTGAAGGCCCAGGCAACAAAACTCAAAAATTCCACAGTGATATCACCAGCCACCCCGTCCTTCATTTTCTCCTGGAAGTAGGGCTTTATCTTCTCTGGATCCATTTATACTGTGGGCATATCATAGTCCATCATCAACTTGAGATAACGAGCACACTCCACCCTGATTTCCTTGATCCATTCAATGTCTGGATCCACCTTCCTCATGATTTGTTCTAGCCTCTCCCTCTAGTTGTCAAAGTCCTGCCGCCATATGTCCATTAGCCAGTGATCATCTTTCTCAAATGCAAGCTCTTTCTCCCACATGGCTTCTGGCATCGGAAGGATAGCTTCGATCCTTGGAAACGTGGAGTCATGGGTCGTAGGGAAGTCGGTATAGAGCTTCTAGTGCCTTCTAGGGATTGCAACAAGTCCAAGAACTTGTTGGCTGTTCGCACAACCCGGCTAATTCCCATGTTTCTGACATATAAGACTCATTAGAACCAGTCCTCTGTGGTCTCCTTGAAGTTCTTCCTTCTTTCCATCTTATTAATCTGTTCCTTGGATAGTAGTTGGGGTGCCACTGTGGATGTGGTAGGTAGGTCGTCCACTGAAGACCATTGTTGTATGTAATCCGTTAAGGTTGCGACCTATGCCTTGAGCTCATCCTTGGAGATCTTATCTTGTTTTATCAAATGCACCACTGTAGCCACTGACTCGTCAAGGTGCCCGACTTTCTGCTCTCTAGTGGCAGTTCCCAAGTCGATGGTGGAGATGTTGTAACTTACCCCAGCTTGGCCAATCACAGGTGTTGCTATTTGTGCCCCTCGAGATCCAGATGCATCCATTGTTATCCTGGATCAGACTTTGGGCTTCATCTCTTTCTTTTTTGTGGTTTGGGCTCGAGCCAATATGGCCTCTAACCTTGCCCTTGGGTCCTTTAGCATAGGGGTTCTTCTTTTGAGTTGCTTCTCCAACCATTCAGGTACAATAGATTTCCCCTTTGTTGAATCATGGTCACCCTCACCCTTCTCGGTCAAGGCCAGGATTTCCACTCCTTTATCTTCTGGGGATTTTCCTTTCTCCTTGGCAGCATCTTCTTCCTCCTCATCGGAGTCATGGATGAACACGAGGCATTTGACAGGGAGCACGGTGGGCGAATGTCGAACGAGACTTTCTTTTTCTGCCGTCTCTTCTTCTTTCTTTTCCTCAGTATACTCATCCTCGAGGGTCCTGACAATTTGAGTTCCACCCTCAGTTAAATCCTCTTGCTGCCATTTTTCTGGTGGCTTCCCTTCTTCATCATGGGGTGATCTTTTTGCCTCTGCCTCAGTGTCCTTCAGCCGTTGTGCCATCTCCTCCTCGAGGTCATTGTCAAAGGTTTGCACGATTACCTTAGCACAGGAGCTATCTTCCTCATCCCCGCTCTCAAAAGAGTCTGTTCCCTCCTCCTCATAAGCCACCTTGTTGATGGTTTAGTTTTCATACTTCAGGTGCTCATGGTACTCATCAACCTCCTCCTTAAGAGGCTTTGAGGCTTCCCACTCTCATTCCTCCCATTCCTCAGAGATCAACATGGTAGCCTCCATAGCTGGTGGCCCTATCGGTGGTTGTGAAGGCTGAGCAGTAGCGAGGACCTACACAAGGGCTACTTGAAGGGTGGGGTCCATTAGGATCTAGGAAAGCTTAGGGGGAAGGTTCTGCATATGTCTTTAGAGAGCCTCAGGCATGGTCACAGTGGGAATAGGTGCTATTGTTGTTGCTAGAGAGAGTGATGTGATTGGTGACATCGCAGCGGAGGAAGGGGAAGTAGTCATGGCAGAAGAGGATTCAATATTAATTACAGACTCAGCCGAAGGCAAAGGGGCAAGATGGACAGAAATTTCCACTGTCGGCGGGAATGCAACGACCATAGCCAGGGAGGTAGGTGGTGCAATAGGAGGGGTAGGGAGAGCCAAGAGAGGCTCCAATTTATTCGCATCCTTCGCCTCCACTTCTTGGGTTGAGGGTTGTTACGTAGTACCCCCTGCATGTTTGAGCCTTTTGGGAGGTGAGCCTCCCGTTTCTTTCCTTGCGTAGACCTTCGGGTCCGGAGACTGTTCTGTTTCAGTCCCTTTTCTCTTCTTGGATCTGGTGAGCAGAGGAGACTTGGAGGTCCTGCCAGTAGAAGTGGTGGTAGTGGCATCCTTTGCGGCACTTGGCTCACTTTTGAGCCTGTCATAAGTCAAAATTATTCCTTGTTGCTTTAATTGAGCCACCTATCCATTGATCCACTCTTTAGTGTGAGCCAAGACTGGCTTGGTTATAGTGTCAAGGTCATTGACCTCTTGCTCATCCTAGTCAATTGATGGTATCAACAAATTGGTGACCATAGGGTACCTGGGGTGCATTATGGTGCTCTCATCTTCCTCGACTTGGTCTGGTATGGGGAAAGGTTGCACCTTCCTCAAAAATTGTAACATCATTCACATGTAGTGCCTTGCCTGTATCTCTTTGTCATCCTAGCAATCCCCCTAGAAGTCCTCAATGTGATGCAAATGGGCATACCCTGGTCCTAACGCCTTCCTGACGTGGCCATGCGGGTCTATCCGCGGGCGAGTAGTGTGTAAGTAGAAATGGTAATCCTTCAGTTCTTTCTCAGAGTTATTGGCACACTGGGAAGTTTGCAGTCTATACATGCCCTGGCCCAAAGTCATGGGATAAGAAATCTCTACTATGTGTTTGTTGCTAAAGATTGCTTGTATGTGTTGGAGCTGCCGAGAAAGCTCCAGAAGGATGATCCAGTCATTGGGGTACCGAGGCAATCTGTTTGGCCTTTCAGCGAAGCCCTAGGCATGGATGTATGTGAACTTTAGATACTGGATAAAGAGGAAGGCATACTATTTCAAAAGTGCCCTGGCACTATGGCAGACCCTCCTCTCGAAGTCTCTGATAATTATTCTAATAATATGGCCGGTGAAGACATCGTTTACTCTATAGTATTCCCTCTTGAAGTTCTAGCATTGGAGTTGTGGGTACCTATCATATGCTTTGAGTCTTCGCCCTTGCTCCTGATCAGGTGCCACAAACAACACGTTGTACTGTCTCTGATCCGCCAAGGAATAGACAAGATAGGAAGTCATGTAAAATTTAGAGCTCTTCTTTATGTTGACAAACTGCTCATGGAAGCAGTTGCTTATGATTCCTCCCTAGTGAAATGAAGTCTTTGTGGTGACATCCTCGTTTCCACGCAGAATCTACTCAACGAAGTACACCATCCATTCCTCAAAGTAGGTAGCTATAGGAAGACCCATAACTCAGCTTAGCATTGTGACCAAGTCATGGTAATCTTCATGGAAATTGCTACAGAAGAATTCTTGAGGAACCTTCACAATGTTGCCCCGCCTTTCCTTGAGCCAATGTAGATTTATTGACTTCTTACAGCCTATCGGATTACCATCCCACACCTCCTGGCATTCTTCTATGGTGGAGACTCCCATCTCCTTAAAAGTGGGGCTATGGAAAGTCCTTGTAATTCCCTCAGGCGACATGTCGGCAAGAATGTTGCCCTCTATCAATGATTGTCCTTGTGTCTGCTTGATATGCTTCCCAACAAGTCATTACCAACTTAGGGGCCATGAGGGATGGAGGGAATCTGGCAGCCTTCGCTATTCCACTTTGCCTTATCAATCTTGCATTCTTTGTCGTTGGATTGACCTTGACCCTCTGCATGAATTCGTTGATATCAACTTGGCCTATGTTGGTGTTAGTGATCTCCTTCCAATCTGTGGTGATTTTTGAGTGGAGAGGCTCGCCTCGGAATTGGTATTTCATCTGGTCCTTATCTTCTTTCCCCTGAGGGGTCCTTCCTGACTTCTTCCCTTTGTCCTTTTTGGCGGATGCCCCTAAAGGTCCTGCACCTGATTCCATATATCTTGCAAACAAAGGCATAGTCAGTGCAATAGATCACAAAAGCACTTATGTTAGCTGGAAATCTAAAGGTAACATCCATTTTGAATAACCCATCCATTAAGCATAACATGATCTTTATTTCCTCTAATGTTATTTGATCTTTGATTAAGGGCATTTAGACACTTTGGGCCCGGAGGGCTGAACTTCCTCGGCAGGAATGCTGTTTGGAAGGGAAAACATAGCGGAAGGCTCCCAGAGATTCTCTTTGTTCATATTTTAGTGTTTTAACAGGTATGCAATGAAGAAGACCAAAATTAAGCATGTGGGTCAAAGTTAGATTCCAGATTTGGGCTCGTTTGGATTGGCTTAGGAGAATCCGGAAGTCTTGGGCCGGGGAGCCATCTGGAGATGGCAGTTTGGAAGTGCAGATAGAAAATGAAATTTAATTTTACTTTTGAACGTTCATGTCGGTGAAATCAGGAAGGTGCTTGTATTTCGCCGTTTGTGACAGCAATCACCGAATGGAAGCTCATAAAGGGAAGCCTTGCAATAAGGACCCGGCAGGGGAGTCTACTGCTTTGATTTCATTTTCCAAGTTTGGTGTCAAAAGGGAGAGTGGAGTTTCGAGGCCTGAACGACATCCGGGAACCGGTGAAGGTTGTACCTAAGCGTGAAATTCGCGCGTGCGTGGTGATGACGGACCAGCGGAGGGCACCGTTGCAACTGGCTGTTGGGCGAAGATTTGGAGGCCGGATCCTGGAGGCGTTCGAGGGAGTTCTCCTTGAAGGTGGATAAAGGAAGCCACGAGACCCAACACCTGGAGCAGCGTGCTAAGATGTTCTAGTTTACGTCATACGTGCCGCGGAAGCGAAAGGCGGCGGGCGCACGGTTGGTGGGGCCTTTGGGTGAGATTTTCCTCGGGCGACAAACTGGATACCGGATTCTGGCGTAGATGCCACGGGGACATAGTATTTTGCTTATATGGCGTCTGGCCAAAGAGGTAGAATGACACGCGTCAGTTCCTTTGTTAAGATCGTTGTTGTCGTGGGGAGCCTCAAAAACAAAACTCGGTCTATTTCAGGGCCAAAGGGTGTCCGCTCTTTAATTCCATGTTGAGAGGCGGCCCCGGTAGCGAGGTCGGTGTAGATTGCGTTTGATCACGGAAAAATTTCTTGGCGGACTTTGACAGGAAGTCCTCTGGTGGGAGCCCGGAGGAGATTGCAGCAGATGGTTTATCTGTTCAGAGTTAGGACGGACCACAAGCCCCAGGCACAGGATCTGTCCCTATACAGGAGATGGTCGCGGCAGAAAAGTCAAGTCGTGATGAGGTATGTTCTAAGGTTTCTCAAGTTTTATGGGTTTATGTAATGTCTCATTTTATCATCACTTTCATGCTGTGTATGTTCATTTACGATCTGATAATAAAAGATATGGCAGGATGAAGATGATTACTACCTCAAACACGTGATGTGTGGAATTGGGGTCCTCGATTGATAGAAGAAGAGTGATGTGTGTGCGATGGAATGCCAACAGAAATTTATTGAAGATGGTGGGATCCCCAATCAAGTTTTCCAATCACACTGCAAATGTATTAGAGATAATGATGGTTCAGAGTGGGTCTTTTATACCCCTAATCTCAATTAATGACCCCATTAAATGTAGGTATGGTGAGGAAAGGGTTGGTGAGTTTGAATGTTGGCAATGGAGGCGGGAAACCTGATGTCCGATAGCCGAGAGGGCGCAAGTCAGCGACCACCTTGAATATTTCAGGTTGATTGGGATGGCAACGGCGGAGAGCGAGTTGGGGCCCGAATGGCATAGAAACCCGGCAGGGGAAGCCCGAACAGCCGAGGCCGGCAGGGCCTGGAGCCGTTGGAAGGGCGAACTGCCAGAATGACCCTGCGAGGCAGCAGAACATGGAAAAATTTAAAAAGGAAGGCACGGTCAACTTATGGTAGGACTTGAAAGCAACACTGACCATCTGAGACACCAAAAAGTGGGGCATGCAAAAATAGGCGGTGACAAAAATGACCCGACAAGGCGAAAGAAAAGAGGGTCCCCATTCCAAACGGGGTGTGTGTGCTGAGGGCACAACAGGTGGGAAAAATAAAGCCTCTAGGGCCAATTAGATAATGTTGTGGTGGTTACATGCACCACAATGCCTCCAGTCACCAAGACTAAGCTCATGCCACCGATCCACAAGAGTTGATCAAAGCCCTCATAACGCATTGTGCGAGTGTGAGGCCATAGATGCTCATACCAACAAGAGGGTAGGTGGAAAAATATAAAGGCTTAAAATGATTGATGCATTGAGAATGTGGGATAAAAAAAATAGAAAATAGCAATTCCCAAAACCCTAGCACCACAAATGTATGTAATGGAACTTTCTAAAGTGTAATGCATCAGCTCAAAACAAAGAATAATCTACCAATCACAAGCAAGTAGCCAATGCAAACATTAAAGTGCACCCTCAAGAATGAAGGAAACGTCACTAAAAAAAAAACATTTCAATGACACAGTCAAGACCAAGTTGTGGTTCAGGTGACACCAAAACGTAGCCTTTATTCATGTGCCTCCTCCAATAGAAACATGCCTCTAGTGAAGAAACGTTAGCAAGTCTGACACTTTCACTAGTAGAGACATCTCCCCCTCTTTGGAAAATCATGCAGCTTGTAGAGAATGAAATCCATAACCAAGAGCAAATGAAATTGGGCCTCCTCTCTCCAAAATGCCTCTAGAGACAAAAATGTGTGGCCTCCTCCATAAGCTAGAAATAACTACAAAGGACTTTAGATCTGCATAGAGAATCAAATCAGTCTTCCAAATACAAACCAACAATAATGGAAACAACTGAGCTGAAATGGGAATTTAATATAATTCCAAACACTGAATTTTTTCAGATGAAAAGATAGATTTGCAAAGGAAAATGCGTGATAAACCTTCTACTTCCCTTTCAAAAAGGCCAAATTTAACCACACAAAATATGCACTACATAAATCTCAATAAATTTTTATGTTAACCACATGGAGGTTTTCCAAAACACTAGTGACCTCATCTTTCAAGCTCGCCAATAGGAAAAAAATCCTCAGTGGAAGGAAGGGTAGGAGTTCTTCTTTGATACCATGATGGGGCAAAGCTCCAAATCACCTAGGAACAACCTGAAACTCAACTCTCACAGCTGAGAACATAATAATCACCAAATATGTGATAAGCTTTATTAAAATCTAATATGATAAAATACTTTATAGTATAGGCTAATAAATCCATTAAAAAATCCAAAGGGGTGAGCAACCACCCAATACGGGAATATGGGAAAGAAAACTAATTTCCTGGTTTAATAAATTAAATGCAACTAAAATAGATTCTACCTAAGTAAAACTTAAGTAAATATACATTTACTCTAACATATTGGATATGACATTCCAAGTATTGGACATGGATCTTCCCTATAACATCCTCCTTAGCCAACTATGGATTCATTCTATGAAGGTCATCCCCTCCACATACCACCAATGCCTTAAGTTTCCTCACAATGACATTGAGATCATAATTGTCAATGATCTCAATCCTTTTCAATATTTACACAAGAATGGAATGATAGAACCTTGGATACCTTCCAAGCGACCAAAGAACATAGGACTAGGGTATGAACCATTAAAATTGAACACTCCTAGTACCAAGGCACTTTCAAGTGGGGAGGTTAGTGCTTCAAAATATATCAAGATATCAAATGATTAACATGCTAAGACTAACTCCAATGAATGGGAGTGGGACTCTTGCACATCCAGTGATTATGATCTAGCTGAGACCTTTCATAAACTTGACTTATTTGATCATCCAACTGAAGGCCAAGATTGGATTGATTCCTTTTGGGATAACAACAATACTTCCATTTTCACCTTATCTTCATCTTCGCTAAATCTCAACAACATGATGATGGCATGCCCCTAGTATACCTGCAATTGATAGACTAGGACCAACAATGACCACCAACCTTAGACATGTTTGAAAAGAATGAAGTAATAGACAAGTTTATGGGACTACATAAAGGCATACCCTATGGGGATCTTAAAGTTTCCTTTATTATAGATATTGACAACACAACCTACTTTGGGGAGTATTGACCACCCTCCAGTCACAAAAATGAAAATGATAAAATAAAAAAGGAAAGGCCTTTAGTTTAAAATCAAAAGGTGCCTCTAGACCTAGAAAAAGTAGAAAGAAAGGACACATCCAAGGGTGAAAACCTCTCTAAGGCACCCAAGGATGGAGGGTTGGACTTACTTCCCATAACTTAAGAGAAATAGCCAATGCTAGTGGAGGAGTCTATGCAAGTCAACATAGGCACTAATGATAATCCTAAAATTGTCCACTTTGCAGCATCTTTGATGAAAATAGAGCAACTAGAGTTTCATGCCTTCTTCATAGAAAGATAGTTCAACTTCGCTTGGTCTTATGTAGACATGCCAAGTTTGGATCCTAAGTTGGTATTACACCACTTTCCATTATTTTCTGATGCTAAACCAATCAAACAAAAGCTAAGGAAAATGCATCCTCAAATTTCCCTACTCGCGAAGGTTGAGTTACCCTTAGCAGATTGATGTACCAATAGAAAGCTTCTTCCCCCAATGAATGTGGAAAAAGGTGGCATGTGACATCCTCATGATCAACTTGCATTTTAGTAATTACTATCTCGAATATTTTAATATTCTCCTTGGCTGTTCTTTGTAGGTCAAGTGGATGGAAATTCGAACAAAAGCCCTCCAGATTCTTGGGCATATCATGGTAAGCAGTGAAATGTATCGGCAAAGGGTTATGTGCTAACCAAGCCATGGAGGGTGGTGGACGTGGTATTTGCTGTTGGAAAATGGAAATTTGGGGCTGTATTTGCAATATAACAACAATCTAGGACTGTACTTGAGCTGCGACAGATTGGATTGTGCCCTGGGCTAGAAGGGCCAGGGAAGGAGTAATCCCCGGGCTGCCAGAGATAGGAGGTGCAAATGCAGTTTGAGATGGTTGGGTGGAAGACAAAGGCTAGCTGAATGAAGGTGAGGATGGAATGGAAGTGGGTGGAATGGAGGAAGAGGAAGAGGCAACGCTACTTCCTCTAACTCACTTTGCCCTTGTAGGAGGCTGCAATTCTTCAAATTCTCAAATATTTGTTGTTGACCGTAGAACTCTTTGAAATCTTTTCGGGGAGAACAATCTGGTTCGATCCAGCTTCACTCTTAAAATTTAGCTTTTTATTCCAACTTCAAGCCCTCCTTCTAGCGCCAGTTCTATTGATGTATTTTTAATTCACTTCTCAAAATAGGAAGTGCATAGGTGCACCACCTCTCTTGAAAGATAATCTTCCACAATCAGACTGTAGAACACTATTCCAACGTCTCTAATGTCAGGTCTTGATAGTACTTGGAATATCTTAGTTGTTTGATGTGATTTGCTAGAATCACAAGGCAGTCTTACGTAGGAAATAAAAAGCATGGGAGGTTAGATCTTGAAGTGGAGTTCTTGGGATGAAAGAGTTGTTATGCATTAGTTGTAGGTTGAAACAACATATCTAGACTCCATTTTGTCATTGGATTTGGCTTTACAATGTGCAATGAACCTTAGCATAGGTTAATCATTAAAATAAGAAAGAAAAGAAGGCAAGGAAGAGGGAAAGTTCCTAAATCTGCAATTAACTATGAATAGTGACAATGGAGTTCCTACAATGGACAACCTCTTAAACAATATCCCACTTAACCAAAGATCTCACAGTATCATGGAACTTGTGCTATCTTTTAAGGTCTATAAATGCTTTGTCCTTCATTTTCCATGTACATGCATGAATCAAAGATAAATGTTTTGGAGTAGCTCTGAATTCAAGCCTAGGCTAGCTTTACACAACTATTCACCATCAACAAACAACAAAAAGTATGGGATGAGAGGTTATCAACACAGCAGGAGTTTTCATGATCACAAGACAACATTCCTAAAATCTATTGAAACAAGAAATAGCTAACTAGAACAGCAATAAAGTCTAAGTCAAACATCTAACAATGGAGATTGAACCAAGCAACATGTGAGAAACTCAGAAAATGCACCAAGTCAATGTATTTTCTTTATAAATTTATGTAGCATGTCTTTACAACAACTCAATTGCACTTTGCAAATGAGAAGAGAGCCCTATTTATAGTTTTTCAAAAGTCAAATGAATGGCCAAGATTAATTGATATTGTGTGGCCATGATTCATTACAAAATAGGGTTTCACCTACCCCCAATATATGACAATTTAAAATTATATTTTGTCATTTTCCCTATTTCGTCACCTAGTGATAGCATTGTAGCTCTTTTTTCATTTAGCAGATTGTTGTTTTCACTATAGCTACTCTTCAGGGAGTTCTTCATCTTTGGCGGGGTGTTCTCCTACCGTTTAGAAGTGTATTCAATGAATTTGAGGATGACCGCCTGGAGCTTGTCTATTTCAACAATTTCATATCGCAACACCTAGTAGCTCCATTCATTCGTGTTATCTTCCAACTTCTTCCAATCCTCATCATAGTTTACACCTTGGTCTTTGAATAGCTCCGATTGATTGAAGGCCCAGGCAACAAAACTCAAAAATTCCACAGTGATATCACCAGCCACCCCATCCTTCATTTTCTCCTGGAAGTAGGGCTTTATCTTCTCTGGATCCATTTATACTGTGGGCATATCATAGTCTGTCATCAACTTGAGATAACGAGCACACTCCACCCTGATTTCCTTGATCCATTCAATGTCTGGATCCACCTTGCTCATGATTTGTTCTAGCCTCTCCCTCTAGTTGTCAAAGTCCTGCCGCCATACGTCCATTAGCCAGTGATCATCTTTCTCAAATGCAAGCTCTTTCTCCCACATGGCTTTTGGCATCGGAAGGATAGCTTCAATCCTTGGAAACGTGGAGTCATGGGTCGTAGGGAAGTCGGTATAGAGCTTCTAGTGCCTTCTATGGATTGCAACAAGTCCAAGAACTTGTTGGCTGTTCGCACAACCCGGCTAATTCCCATGTTTCTGACATATAAGACTCATTAGAACCAGTCCTCTGTGGTCTCCTTGAAGTTCTTCCTTCTTTCCATCTTATTAATCTGTTCCTTGGATAGTAGTTGGGGTGCCACTGTGGATGTGGTAGGTAGGTCGTCCACTGAAGACCATTGTTGTATGTAATCCGTTAAGGTTGCGACCTATGCCTTGAGCTCATCCTTGGAGATCTTATCTTGTTTTATCAAATGCACCACTGTAGCCACTGACTCGTCAAGGTGCCCGACTTTCTGCTCTCTAGTGGCAGTTCCCAAGTCGATGGTGGAGATGTTGTAACTTACCCCAGCTTGGCCAATCACAGGTGTTGCTATTTGTGCCCCTCGAGATCCAGATGCATCCATTGTTATCCTGGATCAGACTTTGGGCTTCATCTCTTTCTTTTTTGTGGTTTGGGCTCGAGCCAATATGGCCTCTAACCTTGCCCTTGGGTCCTTTAGCATAGGGGTTCTTCTTTTGAGTTGCTTCTCCAACCATTCAGGTACAATAGATTTCCCCTTTGTTGAATCATGGTCACCCTCACCCTTCTCGGTCAAGGCCAGGATTTCCACTCCTTTATCTTCTGGGGATTTTCCTTTCTCCTTGGCAGCATCTTCTTCCTCCTCATCGGAGTCATGGATGAACACGAGGCATTTGACAGGGAGCACGGTGGGCGAATGTCGAACGAGACTTTCTTTTTCTGCCGTCTCTTCTTCTTTCTTTTCCTCAGTATACTCATCCTCGAGGGTCCTGACAATTTGAGTTCCACCCTCAGTTAAATCCTCTTGCTGCCATTTTTCTGGTGGCTTCCCTTCTTCATCATGGGGTGATCTTTTTGCCTCTGCCTCAGTGTCCTTCAGCCGTTGTGCCATCTCCTCCTCGAGGTCATTGTCAAAGGTTTGCACGATTACCTTAGCACAGGAGCTATCTTCCTCATCCCCGCTCTCAAAAGAGTCTGTTCCCTCCTCCTCATAAGCCACCTTGTTGATGGTTTAGTTTTCATACTTCAGGTGCTCATGGTACTCATCAACCTCCTCCTTAAGAGGCTTTGAGGCTTCCCACTCTCATTCCTCCCATTCCTCAGAGATCAACATGGTAGCCTCCATAGCTGGTGGCCCTATCGGTGGTTGTGAAGGCTGAGCAGTAGCGAGGACCTACACAAGGGCTACTTGAAGGGTGGGGTCCATTAGGATCTAGGAAAGCTTAGGGGGAAGGTTCTGCATATGTCTTTAGAGAGCCTCAGGCATGGTCACAGTGGGAATAGGTGCTATTGTTGTTGCTAGAGAGAGTGATGTGATTGGTGACATCGCAGCGGAGGAAGGGGAAGTAGTCATGGCAGAAGAGGATTCAATATTAATTACAGACTCAGCCGAAGGCAAAGGGGCAAGATGGACAGAAATTTCCACTGTCGGCGGGAATGCAACGACCATAGCCAGGGAGGTAGGTGGTGCAATAGGAGGGGTAGGGAGAGCCAAGAGAGGCTCCAATTTATTCGCATCCTTCACCTCCTCTTCTTGGGTTGAGGGTTGTTACGTAGTACCCCCTGCATGTTTGAGCCTTTTGGGAGGTGAGCCTCCCGTTTCTTTCCTTGCGTAGACCTTCGGGTCCGGAGACTGTTCTGTTTCAGTCCCTTTTCTCTTCTTGGATCTGGTGAGCAGAGGAGACTTGGAGGTCCCGCCAGTAGAAGTGGTGGTAGTGGCATCCTTTGCGGCACTTGGCTCACTTTTGAGCCTGTCATAAGTCAAAATTATTCCTTGTTGCTTTAATTGAGCCACCTATCAATCGATCCACTCTTTAGTGTGAGCCAAGACTGGCTTGGTTATAGTGTCAAGGTCATTGACCTCTTGCTCATCCTAGTCAATTGATGGTATCAACAAATTGGTGACCATAGGGTACCTGGGGTGCATTATGGTGCTCTCATCTTCCTCGACTTGGTCTGGTATGGGGAAAGGTTGCACCTTCCTCAAAAATTGTAACATCATTCACATGTAGTGCCTTGCCTGTATCTCTTTGTCATCCTAGCAATCCCCCTAGAAGTCCTCAATGTGATGCAAATGGGCATACCCTGGTCCTAACGCCTTCCTGACGTGGCCATGCGGGTCTATCCGCGGGCGAGTAGTGTGTAAGTAGAAATGGTAATCCTTCAGTTCTTTCTCAGAGTTATTGGCACACTGGGAAGTTTGCAGTCTATACATGCCCTGGCCCAAAGTCATGGGATAAGAAATCTCTACTATGTGTTTGTTGCTAAAGATTGCTTGTATGTGTTGGAGCTGCCGAGAAAGCTCCAGAAGGATGATCCAGTCATTGGGGTACCGAGGCAATCTGTTTGGCCTTTCAGCGAAGCCCTAGGCATGGATGTATGTGAACTTTAGATACTGGATAAAGAGGAAGGCATACTATTTCAAAAGTGCCCTGGCACTATGGCAGACCCTCCTCTCGAAGTCTCTGATAATTATTCTAATAATATGGCCGGTGAAGACATCGTTTACTCTATAGTATTCCCTCTTGAAGTTCTAGCATTGGAGTTGTGGGTACCTATCATATGCTTTGAGTCTTCGCCCTTGCTCCTGATCAGGTGCCACAAACAACACGTTGTACTGTCTCTGATCCGCCAAGGAATAGACAAGATAGGAAGTCATGTAAAATTTAGAGCTCTTCTTTATGTTGACAAACTGCTCATGGAAGCAGTTGCTTATGATTCCTCCCTAGTGAAATGAAGTCTTTGTGGTGACATCCTCGTTTCCACGCAGAATCTACTCAACGAAGTACACCATCCATTCCTCAAAGTAGGTAGCTATAGGAAGACCCATAACTCAGCTTAGCATTGTGACCAAGTCATGGTAATCTTCATGGAAATTGCTACAGAAGAATTCTTGAGGAACCTTCACAATGTTGCCCCGCCTTTCCTTGAGCCAATGTAGATTTATTGACTTCTTACAGCCTATCGGATTACCATCCCACACCTCCTGGCATTCTTCTATGGTGGAGACTCCCATCTCCTTAAAAGTGGGGCTATGGAAAGTCCTTGTAATTCCCTCAGGCGACATGTCGGCAAGAATGTTGCCCTCTATCAATGATTGTCCTTGTGTCTGCTTGATATGCTTCCCAACAAGTCATTACCAACTTAGGGGCCATGAGGGATGGAGGGAATCTGGCAGCCTTCGCTATTCCACTTTGCCTTATCAATCTTGCATTCTTTGTCGTTGGATTGACCTTGACCCTCTGCATGAATTCGTTGATATCAACTTGGCCTATGTTGGTGTTAGTGATCTCCTTCCAATCTGTGGTGATTTTTGAGTGGAGAGGCTCGCCTTGGAATTGGTATTTCATCTGGTCCTTGTCTTCTTTCCCCTGAGGGGTCCTTCCTGACTTCTTCCCTTTGTCCTTTTTGGCGGATGCCCCTAAAGGTCCTGCACCTGATTCCATATATCTTGCAAAAAAAGGCATAGTCAGTGCAATAGATCACAAAAGCACTTATGTTAGCTGGAAATCTAAAGGTAACATCCATTTTGAATAACCCATCCATTAAGCATAACATGATCTTTATTTCCTCTAATGTTATTTGATCTTTGATTAAGGGCATTTAGACACTTTGGGCCCGGAGGGCTGAACTTCCTCGGCAGGAATGCTGTTTGGAAGGGAAAACATAGCGGAAGGCTCCCAGAGATTCTCTTTGTTCATATTTTAGTGTTTTAACAGGTATGCAATGAAGAAGACCAAAATTAAGCATGTGGGTCAAAGTTAGATTCCAGATTTGGGCTCGTTTGGATTGGCTTAGGAGAATCCGGAAGTCTCGGGCCGGGGAGCCATCTGGAGATGGCAGTTTGGAAGTGCAGATAGAAAATGAAATTTAATTTTACTTTTGAACGTTCATGTCGGTGAAATCAGGAAGGTGCTTGTATTTCGCCGTTTGTGACAGCAATCACCGAATGGAAGCTCATAAAGGGAAGCCTTGCAATAAGGACCCGGCAGGGGAGTCTACTGCTTTGATTTCATTTTCCAAGTTTGGTGTCAAAAGGGAGAGTGGAGTTTCGAGGCCTGAACGACATCCGGGGAAGGGGTCAGCGAAAGGTTATGCCTAAGTAAGAAGTTACGCCGATAGTCGGGGCCAAGAGCAGACCCGACAGAGGGGGGCACCGTTTAACATTGTTTTCAGCCCCACAACGGACAGAAGGGTGGAGCCCAGATCCTGGAGGGGCGGTCGAGGGTTTCTCATCGAAGGTGGATAAGGAAGCACGAAGACCCAACACCTGGAGCTTGGCAGTAACTAAAGATGTTCTAAGTTTAAATCATATTCCAGCAGCGAACGAAAAGGCAGAGCCTGGAGGGTGGGACGCTGGGTGAGATTTTCTCCTCAGAACGACAAACAAGGATAGGATTCCCGGGCGACGGAGTCTGGGGGACATGAGGCCATTTTGCTTATGTGGCATTCTGGCGGCAAAGAGGAGGTCGGGGCCGATAGGCGGGACACCGTCAGAGGTTCACTGTTAAGGTCGTTGTTGTGCTGATAGAACCTCAAAAACAAAACTCCGGGGTCCTGAGCCTAAGAGACCCAAAGGGTGTCCGCTTTTCTTTGAAATTCCCATGGTGAGGAGAAGGGCGGGCCCCAGTAGCCAGGAGGTCAGTGTTAGATTGTGGTTTTGATGCGGCAAAATTTCAGCGGACTTTCGAGCAAGGAAGTCCTACGGGTCGAGCCCGAAGGGAAGAATTGCCGCTTGAAAAGATGGTTTATCATTTGAGTTAGGACGGCCAAGACAAGCCCCGGGCCTGTAGGATACAATCTCCCTATGCAAAGAATGGTCGCAGCGAGGAAAAGTCCCAAATTCGTGATGAGGGTATCATTAAAGGTTTCTCAAGTTTTCAACACATGGGTTCTGTGCGCAATGTCATTTTTTATCATCTCCATGCCTTCTTAATGTATGTTCATTTAAATCCTTAGAAATGACAAAAGAATGTGTGGGAGGGCGAACAGAGGGCCTACCTCAAACACGTGATGTGGGAAGATTCGGGATCCACCTACGATTGATAAAGTGATGTCGAGGGCGATGAATGTGAGGGTGTTGAAGATGGTGGGATCCCCAATCAAGTTTTCCAATCACACTGCAAATGTATTAGAGATAATGATGGTTCAGAGTGGGTCTTTTATACCCCTAATCTCAATTAATGACCCCATTAAATGTAGGTATGGTGAGGAAAGGGTTGGTGAGTTTGAATGTTGGCAATGGAGGCGGGAAACCTGATGTCCGATAGCCGAGAGGGCGCAAGTCAGCGACCACCTTGAATATTTCAGGTTGATTGGGATGGCAACGGCGGAGAGCGAGTTGGGGCCCGAATGGCATAGAAACCTGGCAGGGGAAGCCCGAACAGCCGAGGCCGGCAGGGCCTGGAGCCGTTGGAAGGGCGAACTGCCAGAATGACCCTGCGAGGCAGCAGAACATGGAAAAATTTAAAAAGGAAGGCACGGTCAACTTATGGTAGGACTTGAAAGCAACACTGACCATCTGAGACACCAAAAAGTGGGGCATGCAAAAATAGGCGGTGACAAAAATGACCCGACAAGGTGAAAGAAAAGAGGGTCCCCATTCCAAACGGGGTGTGTGTGCTGAGGGCACAACAGGTGGGAAAAATAAAGCCTCTAGGGCCAATTAGACAATGTTGTGGTGGTTACATGCACCACAATGCCTCCAGTCACCAAGACTAAGCTCATGCCACCGATCCACAAGAGTTGATCAAAGCCCTCATAACGCATTGTGCGAGTGTGAGGCCATAGATGCTCATACCAACAAGAGGGTAGGTGGAAAAATATAAAGGCTTAAAATGATTGATGCATTGAGAATGTGGGATAAAAAAAATAGAAAATAGCAATTCCCAAAACCCTAGCACCACAAATGTATGTAATGGAACTTTCTAAAGTGTAATGCATCAGCTCAAAACAAAGAATAATCTACCAATCACAAGCAAGTAGCCAATGCAAACATTAAAGTGCACCCTCAAGAATGAAGGAAACGTCACTAAAAAAAAAACATTTCAATGACACAGTCAAGACCAAGTTGTGGTTCAGGTGACACCAAAACGTAGCCTTTATTCATGTGCCTCCTCCAATAGAAACATGCCTCTAGTGAAGAAACGTTAGCAAGTCTGACACTTTCACTAGTAGAGACATCTCCCCCTCTTTGGAAAATCATGCAGCTTGTAGAGAATGAAATCCATAACCAAGAGCAAATGAAATTGGGCCTCCTCTCTCCAAAATTCCTCTAGAGACAAAAATGTGTGGCCTCCTCCATAAGCTAGAAATAACTACAAAGGACTTTAGATCTGCATAGAGAATCAAATCAGTCTTCCAAATACAAACCAACAATAATGGAAACAACTGAGCTGAAATGGGAATTTAATATAATTCCAAACACTGAATTTTTTCAGATGAAAAGATAGATTTGCAAAGGAAAATGCGTGATAAACCTTCTACTTCCCTTTCAAAAAGGCCAAATTTAACCACACAAAATATGCACTACATAAATCTCAATAAATTTTTATGTTAACCACATGGAGGTTTTCCAAAACACTAGTGACCTCATCTTTCAAGCTCGCCAATAGGAAAAAAATCCTCAGTGGAAGGAAGGGTAGGAGTTCTTCTTTGATACCATGATGGGGCAAAGCTCCAAATCACCTAGGAACAACCTGAAACTCAACTCTCACAGCTGAGAACATAATAATCACCAAATATGTGATAAGCTTTATTAAAATCTAATATGATAAAATACTTTATAGTATAGGCTAATAAATCCATTAAAAAATCCAAAGGGGTGAGAAACCACCCAATACGGGAATATGGGAAAGAAAACTAATTTCCTGGTTTAATAAATTAAATGCAACTAAAATAGATTCTACCTAAGTAAAACTTAAGTAAATATACATTTACTCTAACATATTGGATATGACATTCCAAGTATTGGACATGGATCTTCCCTATAACATCCTCCTTAGCCAACTATGGATTCATTCTATGAAGGTCATCCCCTCCACATACCACCAATGCCTTAAGTTTCCTCACAATGACATTGAGATCATAATTGTCAATGATCTCAATCCTTTTCAATATTTACACAAGAATGGAATGATAGAACCTTGGATACCTTCCAAGCGACCAAAGAACATAGGACTAGGGTATGAACCATTAAAATTGAACACTCCTAGTACCAAGGCACTTTCAAGTGGGGAGGTTAGTGCTTCAAAATATATCAAGATATCAAATGATTAACATGCTAAGACTAACTCCAATGAATGGGAGTGGGACTCTTGCACATCCAGTGATTATGATCTAGCTGAGACCTTTCATAAACTTGACTTATTTGATCATCCAACTGAAGGCCAAGATTGGATTGATTCCTTTTGGGATAACAACAATACTTCCATTTTCACCTTATCTTCATCTTCGCTAAATCTCAACAACATGATGATGGCATGCCCCTAGTATACCTGCAATTGATAGACTAGGACCAACAATGACCACCAACCTTAGACATGTTTGAAAAGAATGAAGTAATAGACAAGTTTATGGGACTACATAAAGGCATACCCTATGGGGATCTTAAAGTTTCCTTTATTATAGATATTGACAACACAACCTACTTTGGGGAGTATTGACCACCCTCCAGTCACAAAAATGAAAATGATAAAATAAAAAAGGAAAGGCCTTTAGTTTAAAATCAAAAGGTGCCTCTAGACCTAGAAAAAGTAGAAAGAAAGGACACATCCAAGGGTGAAAACCTCTCTAAGGCACCCAAGGATGGAGGGTTGGACTTACTTCCCATAACTTAAGAGAAATAGCCAATGCTAGTGGAGGAGTCTATGCAAGTCAACATAGGCACTAATGATAATCCTAAAATTGTCCACTTTGCAGCATCTTTGATGAAAATAGAGCAACTAGAGTTTCATGCCTTCTTCATAGAAAGATAGTTCAACTTCGCTTGGTCTTATGTAGACATGCCAAGTTTGGATCCTAAGTTGGTATTACACCACTTTCCATTATTTTCTGATGCTAAACCAATCAAACAAAAGCTAAGGAAAATGCATCCTCAAATTTCCCTACTCGCGAAGGTTGAGTTAAAGAAGTTAATTGATGTTGGCTTCATTTGACCTAATAAATATGTAGAGTGGATTTCTAATTTTGCGCTAGTGACAAAGCCAATAGGAGGAATCTGCATATGTATTGATTTCAAATAGCTAAACAAGGCATGCCCAAAAGATGACTTCCCCTTACCAAAAATCTACATCATAGTGGACATAACAACATTGTATGAGATGTTATCCCTCATGGATGGTTTCTAAAGATACAATCAAATTAGGGTAGCTCTTGAAGACTAGCATAAGACAACTTTCACATGTACTTGGGGAACATATTGCTATAATTTTGTGCCATTCAGATTGAAAAACACTAGAGCTACATATCAGCAAGCCATGACCAACATCTTTCATAATATCATGCATACCTTCATGTAAGATTGTGTAGATTACCTCTTAGCCAAATCATTTTCAAGGGGTAATCTTTTTTGAGTGTTAGAATTTTTTTTCAAGAGTTTAGAAGAATACAAAGTATGATTGAATCCAAATAAATGTGTGTTTGGAGTAAGAATGAGCAAACTCCTAGGGTACATTATCTCTGGAAGAGGTATTGAGGTCGACCCTGCCCAAGTAAAGGCTATGATAGACATGCCAACACCAACCAACATAATCCAATTGTGAATACTCCAAGGAATTTTACAATCCATCAGATGGTTCAGTGCTCAAGTGGTAGATAAGTATCAACCATTCCAACAATTGCTAAGAAAAGGAGCTCCATTTATTTGGATGAATCAATGTCAAGAGGCCTTTCAGCTGGATAAAATATTATCTATTAACACTTCCAGTTCTAATGCCTCTGATTGATGGTATACATCTCGTACTCTATATATCAACAACCACATCAACATTAGGGGCACTACTAGTACAAAATGATGATGATGATTGCAAAGAAAGATCAATTTACTATATTAGTCACATGCTTGTAGGATACGAGCTCAACTACAATCCGATTGAATGTGCTTTCCTTGTGGTGGTTATTTCCACTCAAAAAAATAGGCATTATATATTAACCATGGGTGATCCCACAATATTGGCTTACAATTTTTGGCCAAACTAGACACTGAACTGATTTTTTCTAACTAAATCTTCACTTTCGAGCACCTATAGCGGCTAAACCATGAGGAATTTTAAGATGATGCAAACTTTTGATTTGTGACATTTTTTCTGTAGATTCTAAATATATATTTTTCAAATTTTTTGGAATCAAATTGCACTTCTTTTTCAATCTCCTTCAAGAACTAGTTTTTTTCAATAATCACCATTTTTAAGGAGTGATGCTCACCATATACAACATAATGTTTTTTCTATGAAGGATAAAATTCTATTTTTTACAAATTTAGATTTGTAACTACAATATCTAGCACTTTCATTTGGTTTCATAGTGTTTTATTGGATATTTTTTCCTTAATCAAGTTTTGAAGTCAAATCAATTACAATTCAGATATAGGCGGACTATATACAACATAACATTTTTTGTATATGTATCGAAATTCATGTTTTTTTTTTGGATTAAGGACTTCAATATCTAGTGTAGTGATATATTTTTTTTTTTTTTTTTGATAATCTGCTATTTTTCCACATGTGCAGAATAGAGAGCTTTATTTTTAAGTGAAAAACCTACATTCACAAGAAACAAAAAATAAATATAATAAAAAACTTAAATTTATTTTAAATTATGCTTTTTGGGAAGATTATAATAAGGACTACATACTCACAAAAAAAGAAATTTTAAATGAATTCATTTGAGCCCCAAAAAGGTAAATCAAAAGTGATTTTTATTAGCATTTTGATAGGTGTAAAGGAGACTCCATTATAGGTATGGTTTAAAACTAGTAGGGTTCTATCCAAGGGGGTTTGATCTAAGGAGGTTTGATCAAACAATCTTCTCAAAATATGTGATTTCAGCAAAAATTGGGATCTCCTAGAAATTGTAAACAAGTATTGTTGGATCACCCCCATCAAATGAATCTCATAGCCAATATTGAACTCTTGAAATATCTCCTCAATAAAGTAGCTTTGACAGGATGGTTAGCTAAATGGGTAATGATACTAAGAAAATACGGCATCCAATTTGAGCAAAAAACAATAAAAGGACAAGTTATAGCCAATCAAATCACATATGTGCCCACTATAGCAGACCATCAATTGGTATCAAAATTCCTTGATGAGTCTATATTCACACTAGACACTTCGATCACATGGATGTTATATTTTGATGGAACTCACACAAGTCATGGTTCAAGAGTAGGGATACTATTCATCACACCCTATGGAGATACTATACCAAATTCATTTAGAATCAATTTGTCTTGTATCAACAACATAGTAGAGTATGAGGCACTACTTACAAGATTTCTCATGGCCATCAAATGGAAGATCAAAAGACTTCAACTTTTATGGTGACTCACAATTGGTTATACGACAAGTCAATGATGATTATGACACGAAGGATGAGAAGCTCACTCCTTACAAATGAATGGTTGATATAGTTTTAAGTAATACTTTGATGACATCATCTTTTAGTAGGTTCTTAGAATCCAAAACAAGGCAGTCGATGCACTGGCTATGATTAGATCTCTCTTAGACATTCGAAATAATGTGTTGCAGTATGAGTTCTTAGTAGCACGACTCTTGATCCCCACCTTTGATATCCTCGAGTCTGAGATGGTGTGCAAACTTGTTGGTCCTAATTCACCTTGGTACAAATATTTCTATGACTACTTGCATGACCAAGTTATCCCTCTTGACTTATCTATTAATCAATGTAAGACCTTCATCCATAAGACTACTAGATATACTATCATCAATAACATTTTTTATTGCAAAAGTCTAGACAACACCCTCCTGAGATGTCTTGATACTGATGAAGCACAAACAACCTTATGAGATGTACATGAGGGTATATGTGGATCTCACTCAAGTGGTCCTACTTTAGCTAAGAATATCATGGGAGTTGGATACTATTGGTCGATAATGGAACATGATGCATACCACTTTGTCAAGAAGCATAGATAGAGCCAAATACATTGAGATCTTATACACACACCAACATAAGAACTCCAACCAATCATATCACAAAGGCCCTTCTCCCAATGGGGACTTGACCTCATAGGTAAAATCCATCCCATCTCATCCAATGGCCATAAGTTCATTATCATAGAGACCGGGTATTTCACAAAATGGATAGAGGCTATCCCTATGACACACATTATTGGAAAACAAATATTTAAATTCATCCTTAATTATATCATTTTCTAGTATTTTGTCTCACAGTCTATCATTACTGATAACAGCCGTCCATTTAAGAACCAATATGTTCACCAATTATGCAAAATATTCCACATCCAACACCACTTCACTCCATATTATCCCCAAGGTAATGGCCAAGCTGATGCATCCAATAAGACCATCATAAAAATATTGAAGAGGACTCTCAATGGCACTATTCATGATTGGCACCTCCAACACAATCCCACCTTATGGGATTACCACACTAGCATTCACACTCCCACAGGTGCCACGCTATATTCCTTAGTGTTTGGTTCTGAATCCAACCTTCCTATTAAGGTCAAGTTTCGTTCCCTAAGGGTATCCATGCAAGGGATTATTGATGAGGGGAAATATCATGTATCCATATTGCATGAGTTAGAATTGTTATATGAGCAAAGATATAATACATTGGTTCACCTACAAGCTTATCAAAATCATCTTCATCATAGTTATAATAAGAATTTTTGGTCAACCACTTCAACAGCAGTGACTTGGTCTTAATGGAAAATCATAAGAATCAAGTAGAAAGAAAGAAGACTAGAAAATTCAAGCCTAATTTTGGTTTGTACAACATAACAATAGTATATGGGTCTAGCACATATCATTTTTTGACTCCTTAAGGTGAGCCATTGTCAAAGCCTATCAATAGCCTACACTCAAGCAAATTCTACAACTAGCTTCAAAGAGCCTTTGTCAAAAACTCAAAAATACAAAAAAAATCAAAAATCAAAAAAATTGTCACCTTGATGAAAACCTAGCAAATAGGTGTCTTCTGTGACCACAAAAGAAACTAAAAAATCAACAAAATAGTTAAGAGAAATAATTCGTCCAATAATAAAAACCACTTTAGTGGCACTTTTGATAAGTACCATGGTGAAAACTTGGCAATCAGGTGCCATGTGTAGTCAATCTTTGCCCCATCATCTACTATCATTCTATCTAGTTTTCCATCCTCGCTCATAATAAATTCATCTACATGCTTTATCTCACCATTCAAAATAATTCTTTGTTGTCCTTCCCATCACTTGAAATGGTTGATATTTTGCATCTTTCGCCATCTATACCCATCCACCATAAGAATTATCAAATTCCATCCCTAATAAGTTGGTCCTATACCTAATTGGGGGCAAGTACTTAACTCATGTCTTCAATGGATCCTAGATATGGTATTGGAGGTCACTATATTGAAAATCCCAAAAGATAATGAAACTTCAAAAAACCAAAATAATAAAAAAAATTAAAAAATCCAAAAAAATAAAACATGTCAAAGATCCAAAAAATATAAAATCTCCTCAAAAAGCCAAAAAAAATTGAAATATTCCCAAAAATCCAAAAACATCCAAATAACCTTCAAAATCCCAAAAATAGTGTCATGTCAAGTGAAAGACGATCAAACTATGTTTCCTTTGTGACTTCATGTTGGCAAGGTCATAATCGACAAGCCCCCAAGGCTCTAGGTTAGTCCTTAGGGTTTCTCAAATAAAGTCAAGCATCATTCATAATATAAAGTATCTTTTGTTTGAGTCAAGGTCAAACTACAATTTCTCTACATAAGTCATGTCGCCAAGGCCATCACTGATGAGCCCTTGAGGCACTAGGTTAGTCTTTCATAAATTTTCAAGTCAACCACTATCTATAACACAATCAATCAGAAACCTTGATTAGACACAAACAATCATCTCAGTCTTAGATCAATCATGAAGCAATTAGACAAAATATCCAACTTGTCTTCAAACCAAACTGGTCAATTGCCTAATTCGTCAAACATCAAATCAAAAATTACCAGTCAATCCATGGTCTTATACAAGAAGTGGCATTATTGAAAGCAAACTCAACATCTCATATGACATGCCTCATTTCTTGAAATGATACATGACCTTATCGTTTGTCTTATACAGGATGTGTCATTCTTGAAACCAAGCATTATCATTCATAACCTTATCATTTTCCTTATACAAGTGGCTACATGCTCGAAATGAGACTCAATGTCTTATAGAACATGCTCCATTTTCTAAAAATAGGTGTTATCAATCAGTCAATCAATCAATCAATTGATCAATTAAGCAACCAATCAATCGTATCAACACACAAGCGTTGGTAAAAAAATCTAAATGGTTGTTGACTCTATTGGTTTAGTTGTCTTATCTTTTTCTTGATTTATCTTTTGGTCATGTTACTAGCCACCTCGAGGATGTCCCAAGAAGAATTTAGAGGACTGATGATGTCTCATAACCTGCCTTTTCTTTGATTGTTGTTTGTGATTTGTCTTGACAAAAAGACTTAGGCAACTTTTCTCCTAGTATGAGTTATGACATTCCTTATTTGTTAAGTGTCATTTTAAATCAAAGGGATACATTGCACACCTTGGTCCATGTCATACCATTGTGCTTATTTTCCATTTTCCATATTTTTAACACCTAATGATGATAAACATGCAATCCTAGCATACCTCAAGCAAAATATCAATCCCTCTCAATCGTCTAACTCCATGCTAACATTTTCCTCCTGCTAACATTTTGTTTCATCAATCCTTGCATCCATGCCTATCCAATTTGTTTGTTAGAATATTTTTTCAATTTTTTTCCAAAATTTGGAAAAAAAAAATTAGAGGGGGCATGGGTCTATACGGTTTATACTGGGGCATGTCTTAGACTAAATTTCTTTGACATAATGCGATAAATTGCATTGTATCAAAGAAGGACAAAATGTAGACAATAAAAATTTTCTTAGGCTTGCAAGCGTCATTTTTCACTTCTTCCCCACATAATTGAAAAATTTTAATTATTTACTTAATTCATTTCTCCTTTTATTCTTTCTTTGATTAATTAAATAAATTAATATTTATTTAATTATGTCACTAATATTCCTTCTCTATAATTAAATAAATTCTTATTTATTTAATTATTCATTTTCACTTTTCTATTATAATTAAATAATTATTTTAATTATTTAATATTTTATCCTTTTCCTCCACTTTTAATTAAATTGTTATTTTAATTAAAATTAACCTTTTCCCTTTCTTCTATAATTAAATACTTGTTTTAATTATTTAATTATTCACTTTCCCTCCTAAATTAAATAATTTGATAATTATTTAATTTACTCCAGCAACCTATGCCAACCTCTTTATCCATGTCATTCTTATCCCTTCACATCTCAATTAATTTCCACCATTTATAAGGTTTTATTACCTTTTAATCTCCACCATCCATCCTTAGCCAAACCCTATTTTTGTACTAACCCTATTTCATTGCTTCTCAAAGCAATCTCATCCATTGATCTTCATCATTTGATCTTGACCCTTCATTGAAATTTGGTTTTCTATAAAAGAGACCTATCACTTTCATTTCAACCCTACCTAGCCAGAGACAACCACAACTACTATCTTTGATATAAAGCAAAATGGAGTAGAGCAATGAAGGTGATTCAATCATGGCATAGGGATTATTGGTAATATTGTTTTATCATTTTATATTTCAATGTTCATTTGTGCTTCATTGTCCATTAGGGTCTACGGTTTGAATTTTATGTATTTCATGGTTGATATTGTGGATTCATGTCTTTTCCCTTGATTCTACCCTATTCTATAGAAAGATTTTTTGTCATTACAACTATACTATAAATTGGAATAGCTTATTAAATTCATAATGGAAAATATAAAGTACTCTTTTTATTTTAGCTCAAAAAAATCTTTCAAATACGCATAGTTGTAAAATATATGTAGATGAGCTTTCTTGTAATTGGAATAGCTTATTAAATTCATAATGGAAAATATAGAAGTACTCTTTTATTTTAGCTCAAAAAAATATTTCAAATACCCACAACCCTATTCTACATAATGAAATCCTTGCTGTGGTTTTTTGTCATTACAAATTTACTATAAATTGGAATAGCTTATTAAATTCATAAGAAAAAATATAAAAATACTTTTTAATTTTAGCCCAAAAAAATCTTTCAAATACCCATAATTGTAAAATATAAGTTGTAATTTTCTTGTATTTGGAATAGCTTATTAAATTCATAATGGAATATATAAAAGTACTCTTTTATTTTAGCTCAAAAAACTCTTTCAAATACCCATAACCATATTCTACAAAATGAAATCTTTGTTGAGATTTTTTGTCATTACAACTATACTATAAATTGGAATAACTTATTAAATTCATAATGGAAATTATAAAAGTACTCTTTTATTTTAGCTTGAGAAAATATTTCAAATACTCATAGTTGTAATTGGAATAGCTTATTAAATTCATAATGAAAATATAAAAGTACTCTTTTATTTTAGTTCAAAAGAATGTTTCAAATACCCATAACCCTATTCTACTTAATGAAATCCTTATTGAGATTTTTTGTCATTACAATTTTACTATAAATTGGAATAGCTTATTAAATTCATAATGGAAAATATAAAAGTAATCTTTTATTTTATCTCAAAAAAATCTTTCAAATACCCATAGTTGTAAGTCAGTTCATTGTTGTTCAAAATTCCTTTGATATTATTCTAGTAATATATCTACATATAATATACATGGACAAGAAGTATTCACCTAAATTTTTTTTTTAAATAAAGATGGTTGAGTCACAAATTTTATTAAAATAAAAAGTTTTACATAAAGTCGAGGAGTTTCCAAAAGAGAACAAAATTGAAACTCCAAATATTACAAAATCAAGCCATAAGGCAAAGCAAAAAGAATCGAGAAGACGTATACCCAAGAACAAGACAAAATCCTCGAGCTTTCAAAGGAGAAGAAACCAGCTGGAGACCCGAATCCAAAAAGAAGAGGAGAAGACCTGAAGAACGAAGAGCATCCAACCCAAAGACCTGATATCGAATCCAAAAGGAAGAGGAGAAGTCCTGAGGAACGAAGAGCATCCAACCCAAAGACATGATATCCTGCAGAATGGTGCCAAAGAAACGAGCTTTCTTCCAAACAACAGATATTCCATCGAAGAATTTAAGAAGAGAAGTGTGAAAATAATTGAAAATTTGAGAGAATAAATTGAATATATTTAAATTTGATAAGTTTAATATATTTTACTTTTAACCTCATCAACACTTTAAGTCATGTCTAGTCCCAATATAGATTCTTAAATCACTATTTGTAACTATTTTTAAAAGTTTTTATAAAGAATTTCAAAACTTTAACTTTCTCATAATAATGGCATTCTCCAATATCAAACATTAATTAATTATTAATTAAGAAGTGGGGAATAAATTGCTGAAAAAACCAATAAAATTGTAAAACAAAAATATTATGTTCAATTCCAGTCCTTATTGCTTAATAATGTTATGCTGATATTGGTGTGGGTGTTTCCGTTCCCCTTGCTTATAGTTGTATGAACTTTGTTCTAGGTTTGGCTGATGATGGTTCAGGTTTGCCTGCGACTGCTCTTTCTTTTGTTTCTGCAAGTTATGTTGCTCGTGTTGATATTGATATGAGTTTGGTTGTTCTTTCTTACATTCATGTGGGAGCTATTGCTGCTACTGATGCTGTTGCTGGTCCTCATGTGTATTTTTGCTTTTGTTGATTGTGTTCTCAGGTGTTACTGCTGCTCTTGGTATGGACAGTCTTGCTGCTTTTGCTGACATTCCGGTTGGTTTGGCGGCTGCTGCTGATTTTTACATAGATGTTGCTTCTCTTGCCGATGTTCCTGTCGAGTATGCTGCTCTTCCTTGATTTTTGCAATTGCTGCTGCTGCTCTCGCTGGTGTTCATGTGGATTTTTCTGCTCTTGGTTCTACTTCTCTTTCTGACTTTGATGTGGGTGCTTTTGTTAACCCTTTTGCTATTGGGAACCTAGAACTTGGGAGTGTGTAGGACGAGGAGGGGAGAGGACTGTAGATACATGTTGGAGATAATATTTTAAGACAGACCTGAAAACAGGTACATAAGGCTCACACCCTATATGACA
>VDFB02271358.1:64265181-64365196 GCA_007258455.2 Sequoia sempervirens | reverse complement strand
GATACTATTGGTCGATAATGGAACATGATGCATACCACTTTGTCAAGAAGCATAGATAGAGCCAAATACATTGAGATCTTATACACACACCAACATAAGAACTCCAACCAATCATATCACAAAGGCCCTTCTCCCAATGGGGACTTGACCTCATAGGTAAAATCCATCCCATCTCATCCAATGGCCATAAGTTCATTATCATAGAGACCGGGTATTTCACAAAATGGATAGAGGCTATCCCTATGACACACATTATTGGAAAACAAATATTTAAATTCATCCTTAATTATATCATTTTCTAGTATTTTGTCTCACAGTCTATCATTACTGATAACAGCCGTCCATTTAAGAACCAATATGTTCACCAATTATGCAAAATATTCCACATCCAACACCACTTCACTCCATATTATCCCCAAGGTAATGGCCAAGCTGATGCATCCAATAAGACCATCATAAAAATATTGAAGAGGACTCTCAATGGCACTATTCATGATTGGCACCTCCAACACAATCCCACCTTATGGGATTACCACACTAGCATTCACACTCCCACAGGTGCCACGCTATATTCCTTAGTGTTTGGTTCTGAATCCAACCTTCCTATTAAGGTCAAGTTTCGTTCCCTAAGGGTATCCATGCAAGGGATTATTGATGAGGGGAAATATCATGTATCCATATTGCATGAGTTAGAATTGTTATATGAGCAAAGATATAATACATTGGTTCACCTACAAGCTTATCAAAATCATCTTCATCATAGTTATAATAAGAATTTTTGGTCAACCACTTCAACAGCAGTGACTTGGTCTTAATGGAAAATCATAAGAATCAAGTAGAAAGAAAGAAGACTAGAAAATTCAAGCCTAATTTTGGTTTGTACAACATAACAATAGTATATGGGTCTAGCACATATCATTTTTTGACTCCTTAAGGTGAGCCATTGTCAAAGCCTATCAATAGCCTACACTCAAGCAAATTCTACAACTAGCTTCAAAGAGCCTTTGTCAAAAACTCAAAAATACAAAAAAAATCAAAAATCAAAAAAATTGTCACCTTGATGAAAACCTAGCAAATAGGTGTCTTCTGTGACCACAAAAGAAACTAAAAAATCAACAAAATAGTTAAGAGAAATAATTCGTCCAATAATAAAAACCACTTTAGTGGCACTTTTGATAAGTACCATGGTGAAAACTTGGCAATCAGGTGCCATGTGTAGTCAATCTTTGCCCCATCATCTACTATCATTCTATCTAGTTTTCCATCCTCGCTCATAATAAATTCATCTACATGCTTTATCTCACCATTCAAAATAATTCTTTGTTGTCCTTCCCATCACTTGAAATGGTTGATATTTTGCATCTTTCGCCATCTATACCCATCCACCATAAGAATTATCAAATTCCATCCCTAATAAGTTGGTCCTATACCTAATTGGGGGCAAGTACTTAACTCATGTCTTCAATGGATCCTAGATATGGTATTGGAGGTCACTATATTGAAAATCCCAAAAGATAATGAAACTTCAAAAAACCAAAATAATAAAAAAAATTAAAAAATCCAAAAAAATAAAACATGTCAAAGATCCAAAAAATATAAAATCTCCTCAAAAAGCCAAAAAAAATTGAAATATTCCCAAAAATCCAAAAACATCCAAATAACCTTCAAAATCCCAAAAATAGTGTCATGTCAAGTGAAAGACGATCAAACTATGTTTCCTTTGTGACTTCATGTTGGCAAGGTCATAATCGACAAGCCCCCAAGGCTCTAGGTTAGTCCTTAGGGTTTCTCAAATAAAGTCAAGCATCATTCATAATATAAAGTATCTTTTGTTTGAGTCAAGGTCAAACTACAATTTCTCTACATAAGTCATGTCGCCAAGGCCATCACTGATGAGCCCTTGAGGCACTAGGTTAGTCTTTCATAAATTTTCAAGTCAACCACTATCTATAACACAATCAATCAGAAACCTTGATTAGACACAAACAATCATCTCAGTCTTAGATCAATCATGAAGCAATTAGACAAAATATCCAACTTGTCTTCAAACCAAACTGGTCAATTGCCTAATTCGTCAAACATCAAATCAAAAATTACCAGTCAATCCATGGTCTTATACAAGAAGTGGCATTATTGAAAGCAAACTCAACATCTCATATGACATGCCTCATTTCTTGAAATGATACATGACCTTATCGTTTGTCTTATACAGGATGTGTCATTCTTGAAACCAAGCATTATCATTCATAACCTTATCATTTTCCTTATACAAGTGGCTACATGCTCGAAATGAGACTCAATGTCTTATAGAACATGCTCCATTTTCTAAAAATAGGTGTTATCAATCAGTCAATCAATCAATCAATTGATCAATTAAGCAACCAATCAATCGTATCAACACACAAGCGTTGGTAAAAAAATCTAAATGGTTGTTGACTCTATTGGTTTAGTTGTCTTATCTTTTTCTTGATTTATCTTTTGGTCATGTTACTAGCCACCTCGAGGATGTCCCAAGAAGAATTTAGAGGACTGATGATGTCTCATAACCTGCCTTTTCTTTGATTGTTGTTTGTGATTTGTCTTGACAAAAAGACTTAGGCAACTTTTCTCCTAGTATGAGTTATGACATTCCTTATTTGTTAAGTGTCATTTTAAATCAAAGGGATACATTGCACACCTTGGTCCATGTCATACCATTGTGCTTATTTTCCATTTTCCATATTTTTAACACCTAATGATGATAAACATGCAATCCTAGCATACCTCAAGCAAAATATCAATCCCTCTCAATCGTCTAACTCCATGCTAACATTTTCCTCCTGCTAACATTTTGTTTCATCAATCCTTGCATCCATGCCTATCCAATTTGTTTGTTAGAATATTTTTTCAATTTTTTTCCAAAATTTGGAAAAAAAAAATTAGAGGGGGCATGGGTCTATACGGTTTATACTGGGGCATGTCTTAGACTAAATTTCTTTGACATAATGCGATAAATTGCATTGTATCAAAGAAGGACAAAATGTAGACAATAAAAATTTTCTTAGGCTTGCAAGCGTCATTTTTCACTTCTTCCCCACATAATTGAAAAATTTTAATTATTTACTTAATTCATTTCTCCTTTTATTCTTTCTTTGATTAATTAAATAAATTAATATTTATTTAATTATGTCACTAATATTCCTTCTCTATAATTAAATAAATTCTTATTTATTTAATTATTCATTTTCACTTTTCTATTATAATTAAATAATTATTTTAATTATTTAATATTTTATCCTTTTCCTCCACTTTTAATTAAATTGTTATTTTAATTAAAATTAACCTTTTCCCTTTCTTCTATAATTAAATACTTGTTTTAATTATTTAATTATTCACTTTCCCTCCTAAATTAAATAATTTGATAATTATTTAATTTACTCCAGCAACCTATGCCAACCTCTTTATCCATGTCATTCTTATCCCTTCACATCTCAATTAATTTCCACCATTTATAAGGTTTTATTACCTTTTAATCTCCACCATCCATCCTTAGCCAAACCCTATTTTTGTACTAACCCTATTTCATTGCTTCTCAAAGCAATCTCATCCATTGATCTTCATCATTTGATCTTGACCCTTCATTGAAATTTGGTTTTCTATAAAAGAGACCTATCACTTTCATTTCAACCCTACCTAGCCAGAGACAACCACAACTACTATCTTTGATATAAAGCAAAATGGAGTAGAGCAATGAAGGTGATTCAATCATGGCATAGGGATTATTGGTAATATTGTTTTATCATTTTATATTTCAATGTTCATTTGTGCTTCATTGTCCATTAGGGTCTACGGTTTGAATTTTATGTATTTCATGGTTGATATTGTGGATTCATGTCTTTTCCCTTGATTCTACCCTATTCTATAGAAAGATTTTTTGTCATTACAACTATACTATAAATTGGAATAGCTTATTAAATTCATAATGGAAAATATAAAGTACTCTTTTTATTTTAGCTCAAAAAAATCTTTCAAATACGCATAGTTGTAAAATATATGTAGATGAGCTTTCTTGTAATTGGAATAGCTTATTAAATTCATAATGGAAAATATAGAAGTACTCTTTTATTTTAGCTCAAAAAAATATTTCAAATACCCACAACCCTATTCTACATAATGAAATCCTTGCTGTGGTTTTTTGTCATTACAAATTTACTATAAATTGGAATAGCTTATTAAATTCATAAGAAAAAATATAAAAATACTTTTTAATTTTAGCCCAAAAAAATCTTTCAAATACCCATAATTGTAAAATATAAGTTGTAATTTTCTTGTATTTGGAATAGCTTATTAAATTCATAATGGAATATATAAAAGTACTCTTTTATTTTAGCTCAAAAAACTCTTTCAAATACCCATAACCATATTCTACAAAATGAAATCTTTGTTGAGATTTTTTGTCATTACAACTATACTATAAATTGGAATAACTTATTAAATTCATAATGGAAATTATAAAAGTACTCTTTTATTTTAGCTTGAGAAAATATTTCAAATACTCATAGTTGTAATTGGAATAGCTTATTAAATTCATAATGAAAATATAAAAGTACTCTTTTATTTTAGTTCAAAAGAATGTTTCAAATACCCATAACCCTATTCTACTTAATGAAATCCTTATTGAGATTTTTTGTCATTACAATTTTACTATAAATTGGAATAGCTTATTAAATTCATAATGGAAAATATAAAAGTAATCTTTTATTTTATCTCAAAAAAATCTTTCAAATACCCATAGTTGTAAGTCAGTTCATTGTTGTTCAAAATTCCTTTGATATTATTCTAGTAATATATCTACATATAATATACATGGACAAGAAGTATTCACCTAAATTTTTTTTTTAAATAAAGATGGTTGAGTCACAAATTTTATTAAAATAAAAAGTTTTACATAAAGTCGAGGAGTTTCCAAAAGAGAACAAAATTGAAACTCCAAATATTACAAAATCAAGCCATAAGGCAAAGCAAAAAGAATCGAGAAGACGTATACCCAAGAACAAGACAAAATCCTCGAGCTTTCAAAGGAGAAGAAACCAGCTGGAGACCCGAATCCAAAAAGAAGAGGAGAAGACCTGAAGAACGAAGAGCATCCAACCCAAAGACCTGATATCGAATCCAAAAGGAAGAGGAGAAGTCCTGAGGAACGAAGAGCATCCAACCCAAAGACATGATATCCTGCAGAATGGTGCCAAAGAAACGAGCTTTCTTCCAAACAACAGATATTCCATCGAAGAATTTAAGAAGAGAAGTGTGAAAATAATTGAAAATTTGAGAGAATAAATTGAATATATTTAAATTTGATAAGTTTAATATATTTTACTTTTAACCTCATCAACACTTTAAGTCATGTCTAGTCCCAATATAGATTCTTAAATCACTATTTGTAACTATTTTTAAAAGTTTTTATAAAGAATTTCAAAACTTTAACTTTCTCATAATAATGGCATTCTCCAATATCAAACATTAATTAATTATTAATTAAGAAGTGGGGAATAAATTGCTGAAAAAACCAATAAAATTGTAAAACAAAAATATTATGTTCAATTCCAGTCCTTATTGCTTAATAATGTTATGCTGATATTGGTGTGGGTGTTTCCGTTCCCCTTGCTTATAGTTGTATGAACTTTGTTCTAGGTTTGGCTGATGATGGTTCAGGTTTGCCTGCGACTGCTCTTTCTTTTGTTTCTGCAAGTTATGTTGCTCGTGTTGATATTGATATGAGTTTGGTTGTTCTTTCTTACATTCATGTGGGAGCTATTGCTGCTACTGATGCTGTTGCTGGTCCTCATGTGTATTTTTGCTTTTGTTGATTGTGTTCTCAGGTGTTACTGCTGCTCTTGGTATGGACAGTCTTGCTGCTTTTGCTGACATTCCGGTTGGTTTGGCGGCTGCTGCTGATTTTTACATAGATGTTGCTTCTCTTGCCGATGTTCCTGTCGAGTATGCTGCTCTTCCTTGATTTTTGCAATTGCTGCTGCTGCTCTCGCTGGTGTTCATGTGGATTTTTCTGCTCTTGGTTCTACTTCTCTTTCTGACTTTGATGTGGGTGCTTTTGTTAACCCTTTTGCTATTGGGAACCTAGAACTTGGGAGTGTGTAGGACGAGGAGGGGAGAGGACTGTAGATACATGTTGGAGATAATATTTTAAGACAGACCTGAAAACAGGTACATAAGGCTCACACCCTATATGACACAGAGCAAGAATTCAAAGGCATATACTACAATGACATACAAAGCAATAATATCCGAGGAATATCTATTAAAAAAAGGGAAGTAAAACAACTACTCCAAGGTACATAGCGCAAGGGTCAACAAAAACCACCCAAATCAAAGTCAGAAAGAGAAGCAGAACCAAGAGCAGAAATATCCACATGAACACCAGCAAGAACAGCAGCAACAGTTGCAGAAGATTAAGGAAGAGCAGCATACTCGACAGGAACATCAGCAAGAGAAGCGACTTCTATGTAAATATCAACAGCAGCCTCCAAACCAGCCGGAATGTCAGGAAAAGCAGCAAGACTGTCCATAGCAAGAGCAGCAGCAACACCTGAGAACACAATCAACAAAATCAAAATACACATGAGGACCTGCAAAAGCATCAGCAGCAGCAACAGCACCCACATTAAGGTAAGCAAGAACATCCAAACTCATATCAATATCAACACGAGCAACATAACTTGCAAATACAAAAGAAAGAGCAGTCGCAGGCAAACCTGAAACATCGTTAGCCAAAGCAAGAACAAAGTTCATACAACGACAAGCAAGGGGTACAGCAACACCGAGAACGCAATCAACAAGAGCAAAATACACATGAGGACCAACAACTGCATACTTATCCTCCACCACTTGCAAGCCACGGAGACGTTGTGGGCAACAGAGATTTGTTTTTTACTACACTCAGCGAATTTCATGCCGCACTCGGGACCAAATTATCGTAAGTATTTTGAATTTTTGGTTTAATGCTTCTTCTTTATATCCCATTTTACACATTATATGATCCATATATTGCCTCTGTATTACTATATATTTGTATGTATATAATATGAGTATGTCTAAACATTTTTATATATGCACATATGTATCGCGATTCCAATGAATACTCGGTGATTAGGCAGTACCTGCCAAGACACCTTCATTGACTTTCAATTATGCTTGTGATCACTATTTCCGTATTTGTTATATGCAACCTTTTGATAGTTAGGATGTCCTCAAATTGTTTCGTTCTTAATCTTTAACACATTTGTGTCGTTAACTTGTATCGAAGCAAATTTAACTGAACCTGGCAAGGTGAATCTCATTTAAGGTACTGAAGTTTTCAATGTGCGGTATCCCGATAATAGGAGGCAAGGATTTGGATCTCCATCTTCTATACAAAGAAGTGAAAGCTCGTGGGGGTAGAAATGGTAAGACAGGGTTAAAATCTTCTTATCTGATTACTAAGTTTTAGGTAAACATGTTTAATTTTAAATACTGGTTTTATTAAGACTGACTATTCTTCTTAGCTTCCTATTATACCGTTCGCTCAATTTTAACATCATCGAATCATCAAATTTATGGTTCAATTGACAGTGCAGAAAGGACTGGTTTGGCCACAGAAGTTCAGTCTACCATGTAGTTGCCAAGTTTGTTCATACATATATTTTCTCTCATTTATATATATATATATATACCTATACCAATAGCTTTACCAAATAAAGGACTAGTTTAAAGTAAGATTATGTGGGACTCAATGCAGGCATAGGTGGACAGGGAGATATGGACACCTCGAGAGAAAAGAATGTGGAAGTACCCAAAGACAACATGTTTTCAAAAGCTGGTGGTGCCTTTGAAACAACTGATCCTTCTTGAATATAACTGAATGGAGCTGCGAGAGAAGTGTGTGATGGAAAAGAGGAATCTCCCATCACCAGTCCATGGGTGGCTGCCATAGTTTTTGAGATTGCATTCCCATTAATGGTCGTAGGTGCACTATTGTCTGTGCAGGAAGATATGTTCCCAATGCTAGCCTGCCACCTTCCATCACTATGATGTCTGCCAAGTCATATGATGGATTTGTAGAGCTACGTTAGGTCAATGTTGGCATTTATATTAATCAGCTTATCAGTGACATAAATTACTTTCACCTTTCTACATCAAAGTCGATATGATGTAAAAGCCATTATGAGCAGTACATTGCCCATAGGAGGGAAATCAAAGCGGATTAGTGTTAAAGTACAAGATGAGGAAAACACTGGGGAGGAAGATGATTCTCTATACAATCTGCTGAGCTTCGAACCTCCAACCATTTATGTACTGGAAAGCATTGGGAACATATCTTCCTGCACAGCCAATAGTGCACCTACAACCATTAATGGGCATGCAATCTCAAAAACTATGGCAACCACCCATGGACTGGTGATGGGAGATTTCTCTTTTCCATCATACACTTCTTTCGCAGCTCCATTCAGTTGTATTCAAGAAGGATCGGTTGTTTCAAAGGCTCCACCAGCTTTTGAAAACATGTTGTCTTTGGGTACTGCAACATTCTTCGCTCCCGGGGTGTCCTCAGGTCTTGTGAGAGCTGGTCATGAGAATGTGAATGAGGATTCAAAAAGTGAGCTTCATGCGGGAGTAGCATGTCAACCTCCTGTTATGTTCAATATCTGTAGCGACATAAGGATGTCAAAATCTTTAGTATTTTGAAATAGTAAGATTATTCTCGTAAAGGCAATAATCTTTTTGCTTTAGGTACTGTGGACACCTTGCTTTTCACAATTTTAAGACCTAGACTTGGTCCTTCGCGATATATCTAATCGTGGAGGAGCTTTTTCACCCTTTTTTTGTTGCAGGTTGAACATTTAGGTACAGAAAAGATTTTGGAACCATTTTGTTGTGACTTCCTCCTTCATTGACTGAGGCAGTGAAGTTGCCTGATGCCGTCCACATTCAAGAATGTATATTGCGTGGACATATCTGCAATTTAGTTAAACCCTGTAATTTTATTTTTGAAATTTTAATATAGCTATAAGGGGAAAGAAATTTGAAATGTTTATATTTCTTGACTTTATGATGGTGAAAAAGCAATGTAGTGAACTGTTTAGATGCTGTATTTTCTCAAACCGGGACAGAGCTATTACTTGGTAATTTGGCAATTGCATTTTGATCAGAGTTTAAAGCTTATAGTTGAGACTTGCTCTATCACATGACACAGGTCATTAAAAATAGGAAATGAAAAGAGATCTCTTTGGTGTTGGACTTCCCTAGAACAATTGTGAGTGCCTCGTTTGCTTTACGAAAGTATTATTCTCATCTGCTTCACCAGTATGAGCAGGTTTACTTCTTTCAGCGTAAGAGTCCTGTAGTGCCATCACCGGGTATCTAGATAAAACTGTATTTAATTGTTATTTCAAACTGTGCTATGTTCACACTAAGATTGTATTTTTCTCACATAATTGTATACTTTCTATTGTTTAAGCAGTTTCACTCCCTTCAGAATCTCCAGCTTCCCATTCGCTGTCAGAGACCTTCACCTTCGAAGGGTCCTGTAGTAGATATGAAAAAGCAGAAGACTGATTGTACCCAAGCACTTGGACGTCCTTTCTTGTAACCAATATTTTAAATAATTCATTGGTTAGGGACTGACCTTTGTATTGGTACTGTAAACATTTGTGTATATTGAAACATAGATTTTTAGGACCTGCTTTCTTTCTAACACTTTTAGGATTTTTCACCTAAAAGGAGAACGATGGGTCCAAAAATGCTAATGTTTACATTCAAAGATTACTGTGATATGGATGGAAAAAGGATGCAAAATGCCTAGATGTAATGTTTGAATGCAAGAAACTAATAAGATTGATTGACTAATGAATGGAAACTAGAGAAAAACAACTTGTTTGAAAAGAAATTGTGTATTGCAAAATCACCTACAAATGAATGGAAGAATGCAACATAAATGAATCAGACTAAAAGTGTGCACTTGGAATTTTGATGAAGACTGAAAATTGCTTTTGAAATGTTGTTGATGAAGTTTTTTAGGCCTAGAGGGACTCATTCACAATACTGGGCGAATCAGTCCTGGTAAAGTGAGTTGGAATCTGTTTCTGTCAAAAGGGTGTCAGAAAATGCAGAAAACATAAAACTAACCTAAAAAATGGGACTCATTTGCCATGGGTGGCGAATGAGTCCACTTTTGAATTTTTGAATATTCAAGAGTGGATTCCAGAGTTTCCGATCTGCACTTTTACTTCCTATAGGTGTCCGCTTCTGAAACTCTGATTTACAGGTTTGAAAATGAGTTTTTTTTTATTCTTTGACTTGTTGAATGAAGAGAGGACTTTAACAACTTTGCAACTTGATCTACAATCATTTCCAAACTTCCAAAGGACCTAAATTTGCAAACACACAAGAAGAGAAGAAGAAATGTTGAATGTTAGGGCATGGGGGTTTGCCTTGGTCAAACTTTGTTTACGTAATTAAATCAAAATGATGATAGAATAGAATGAAATATGTAATAATGGACTAAATTAGGTTGCCATGATGATTGATCTTGAAATTATGCAATAAAACATGTAGAATTTGTCCTTGGATGTCTTAGGAAGCTAAATTAATGACTTGCAATGTCAGAGCCCTAACTTGCTTGACTTGAATTAATGATGTAAATGAGTTATGAGATTAAGATATGAATGAGAGATGGAGAATGTAAAATGAGAAGGAAAAAACATATATTTATACACACTTGTGCCTTAGTAACCTGTTCATACCTCATCATAGGCCATCAAGTGATTTTGTGGAAAAACTCAAAAGGAAAATTTCAAAACTTTCAATTTGGAGCTAGAGGGGGCTCATTCACCACCCATGGTGAATGGGTCCCACATAGGACTTGAAAATGGGTGTTAGGAATTATCTTGTACTTAATGTTGTTTATCAGGCTTGCATTCAAAAATACACTTAACTAAGACATATGAGGGCATAAAGGGGCCAAATAAAGCATAAAAAAGGGATAAATAGTTACATTATGCCTAGAAAAGCGTGAAATCTTGTTACAAGACTTTACAACACTTCAAAATAAGACTTGATTAGTGATGAAAAGGTGATTTTTAGGTGAATTACAATAAATAGAGTCTAGAAGAATGTAGAAATGTCTTACAACACTTCAGAAAACCTCATTAAAAGCATTTTATTTAGTTTGCAAAGGTTCAAGACCTAGTGTGGATGCATAAAATGCCTCACAACACTAGATTAGGGCCTCATTAATTCCAATTAATCATGAATTAATCCCATGTCAAGAAAAGTGTTCTTTTTTTCTATGGCACAAATATTAATAAATTTAATAATAAATACAACTTTGATGTAGTTGACCCAAAATCATCTATTGGAAGCGTTGTGATTAGCCAGAAGCCATGGGAAAGTAGTTTAAGTTGGATTTATCAAATCAGCAAAAGCCAGTTTGAGTCAGATTTATTAAATCAATAGAAGCTAGTTTGAGTTAGATTTATTAAATCAATAGAAGCTAGTTTGAGTTAGTAATATACTTAGTTGTACTGCATATATTCCATTTCCATACCAATTGTCGCATAGCTAGGTCAAACAGGTAGTGTTAAGTGCATCCAGACTATAACTTCATAGAAATTAAATGCACTTTTCTTGTTGTAAACAAGAAACAAATTTTTTCTATACTCAACAAGTGCTACTAATAGACTCAACTTTCATTATCAAATTGGTCAATTAAATATTTAATGCAATCTATGGCTCCATGAGCAATTATTATTCCTGACTGTTGAAGTGTTTTGTTTTGTCCATGTTTGATTATTAATTTTCTCGATAAATAGTAGTTTACCACCCATGCCTTTATAGGAAATAATATTACAATTTGTACACGGTTTAACCTAAGTGGGTTTTGATGAAGGTTGTGCAAATGGAGTTGCATGCTAAGTGGGTTTAACCTTGGAGAGAACTCTATGGTTAAATGTGCTTGAGCTGGAGTAGTACTGAGATGGGTGACCTTCCAGGAAGGCCTAGTGCTTCACCTCTGTGAGCATCACCTCGATGAAATGAGTGCTAAGTGTCCAGACCAATTATTATCATGAGATATGGACCATTCTTTTGAATCACTACTCACGAAACATGGGTCAATGAGTTTGACTTGAAACTACACAGCTGAATCCTAATAGCAATATCATAATGAAAGTTGACATCTGATAGAAATAACTATTTTTTCATTAAAAAAATATATATATTTATTTAAAAATATATGTTTATCAAAATTGGAAAAAAATATATGCATGCACTAAAATTTCAATTTATAAATACACACAAAAATTTTGAAAGAAAAAAAAATTACTCTAATGCAACTTAGTTTTTTAAAAATACAAACATAAAATACACTAAAAAATAGATATTTTACTATTTTACATCATTTCTAAAATCAAAATATATATGCCACTTTTTAGTGATTCAAGTTTAAATGTTTTTGTTGTTTCCTTTATAAAATGTGACACAGTTTGGTGCTTTTACCCTCTAATCCTCAACAATTGATTAATCAAGTGGGTTAGGATGAGTATTTGATTTTTTTTCTTTCTAAACTTATTCATTATTTCTATATAACATAAATACCCTAGAATATATATTATAAAATTTATTTAAATAAAATTAAACATTGATTTTATTTTGATATGTAAGGCTTTTTTTTATTAGATTAAAAAGAGAACATGCAAACATCTGCTATGTGGGATTTTTAAACTCCCACCAACCAACACTGAGAAGGAGAACATAGCCATTTCAAGTTTAATAGTGCTTACTGACCCTACCCAAAAAACCTTTGATAGAAACTAACACCACCAAACCAAGCATATAATGTGCAAAATTTGAAACCCGCCAAACCATAAACTAAAAAAACCCATTCAAATTTGCAAAAGATTCAAAATCCTTTACCTAGTCAACACCACCAACCGCCATTAAACCAAGCATTTTCTTGAGGTATTCCATAGCCACGACCATAATCATCCTATGTCCCATAAGAGTCATCCCAGTCAAATCTAAAAGAAATGGATAGAACTTTACAGCTTCGTTTGTCTTTTCTAAGAGCTCCAGATTAGAATGTCATGGAATTTTAGTTCCTATGATAGTCGACTTAAGCACCACTTCCAAAACACCTATAAGGTCATTTCTAAACAACTAAATGAGTAGCTCCTTCACCACCACCTTGGAGACTCTACTGTCAAGAAAGGATGCCAAGAATCATGAAAATGTGTGCACATTATCTCACCCATATTCCTTTCATTCAATGTACCCACTACCCAACACCATTTTGACCGTTGTGACTATGAGCGGGTCATTATTAAGAAAAATCCTTTTCAATCTTTGATTTTTTACCTCCCTGAAGGTTGCTTACTGCTCCGTTGCATGCAAATAAATTGGGGTATCTGTGCCAAACCATACCAACCCCTCTACCAAGACCACAATAACAAATTTTGAACACCCAACCATAGGAATCCATTGATGATTCCAGAGACCAGTTAGGTGAAACCTACCAACACACCACCACTAACAAAGCAAAAATACCAATTTTTTTTTTAATGTGCTAAGCAACTAATGCAAGTCCACATATTAATAATTTCCACAAGGTCCAAGGTAATCTGCCACCACACAAATGAAGCATCATGTCTTAGCTTGGCAATTTTTCCTTATACCATCGATTTCATCCTGCATCTCTGACTCTAAGTGTGAGGCACTCCTTAGAGAACGTCCTTTAAACCAAACTTATTAAAACTTGTACTTCAACTTTAACATGGACGCCAACCCCTCAAAGCTAATACCACCTCACCACCATGCGGCCTAACATGTATGACACCTATGCCAACTAGCCAATGCCCTCTGCCAGCTTGGGGGGCTGCCCTCTCAACCACCCACAATAAAATTAAACATTGTTGGAAAGTGTATATATTAAACATTTACAAAACAACATCGTATACACAAAATATTTCATTAAAACTTGCTTCTTTCTAAATTAATATTATTCTTTTAATTCCAAAATCATCCAAGATAACAACAACTAACCTTTATTCTTCTTATGCATTTTTACCAAGTATAAAACCTTCTACCATAATTAAACTATAAATTACAATGCATAGCTAGGTTCTTAATAACTTTATAAATGCCCATAAGACGAACACATTTCTCCGTTGAAATTCATAGGTTGAAAGTCCCAAGATAATATTTTTTATTCAATATATGTACCTAAAAGACAAAGATCAAAAGGAAAATAATCTTGACCAATGGGATCTCCTACTAACCATAGAATTGGAAATAAAACGATAATTAAGCTCTAAAGGTCACATACCTTTCCCTTACACACACCATCCCTATTTGCAAGGGTTCCTTAGAAAAATTAAAAAAACATACTATGCATAGTTAAAACACACACTATAATTCATCATGCTAACCCTTAAATAGTTATAAATATTATGAGAAACTAAAAAAAGGTGGAACTCCAACAAAAAAAACTAAACACATAATTTTAACAAATACCTCAAAGGGATCTAGCAATAAGTTGCACATAAAATTCAAAACATAAACAATATTTCATGCATCTTAAACAAATATTTACAAAGGGGTTTACCAAACCAAGTACAAATTGATAGCCTCTCCTTCTTTAATGATTTTTAATGAACCAAGCTTGTCTCGCCAGTTATCTATGAATGTGTCAAATTCAATAGTCAGAAACTATGAGGGATTTGCCAACGAATAGGTGAAAGCTTGTTAGGCTTCCCCCCTCCACTTTGGGCTTTGTAAAACCTAGGAGGGTGATCCCTACAATGTATTTTTAGATACTATTGTGCCAATTATAATATACAATGTAATTCTAATAGATAAATTCTCCTTTAATTGCTTAACAAGTGGAAACCTTAAAGATCTGGCTAATCCTAATGGTAACATCACATTGAAGCATGAGAAAATGTTATAAATTTAGCTCGACATAGATTCATATAGAAAATGGATATTGAAATTGATTTTGAATGTAGTTTCTAAGAAAGATTCAAGAAACTGTAACATAACATGGCCAATGCCTTATCCTAGGGTGGAGAATCCTAAATCACACAATTGAGAATACATAATAGTATTATTCCTATCATAAAAAAACCTATCAATGATGCCTTACACTATTATACTATAAACTTAACCAGTAATACTTAATTATCCATGCATACATTCACATAAACCTTCATTCATGTTAATACAAATTTACCTCATTCTTTTAACAAGCATAATAACCATGAATAAACATTCAAGGAAATACAAGAAGATGAATAAAAGTAATGTTTTATTGCTTTATATTCAAAATATATGCAAAGTATACAATGGAGAACATTGGCCTTGAATATTTTCCATTTATATTCCAAAATATGAAAATATTGTTATCATATTCACCATTACAAGACTCAAAATACTTGTAGAACCTAGAACATGCTCATATTCTATTATCAAAACCTAGTTACAAAATTTCTCTGAGATCAATCAACTCACAATGCCATAAAATTGGCTTTGAATTCCCTTCTATAAAATCAAGGAAGAAAAACAAGCTTCAGACCAAATTGTACACATGTCATGTTTTCATTTGACATTCACATTTACATCCAAAGGTAGTTATTTTTTCCAAAATATGAGGGAGAGGTTCACATAAGACAAAAAATATTTCTGATTTGTTGATGAAGATTCTCCCACCTTCCAAAAGGCTCTTTAGTCAGTGCCAATTATTCTTTCCATGAGCTATACACCCTTTTCCACGTTTTCTAAAACTTGTACATGAAAAGAATAAAATAAAGAAAGGAGAGAACAAAAAAGTATTTCCACATTTATATTCCATGTCATCAAGTTGAAATGGAGAAGAATACAATATTTGAACTTTGATATATCTAAGGCTTAATCTGTACTAGTTCCAGGCCATGTATTCTACTTCTCCTATTGTAACATTTATTATTACAAATATAAGATCAAAAATTTCATCACCACTTCATCATTGTAGGAGCATACTCATCCAAGATGTCAACATATTTTCTCTTCCATATTTCAAACTCTTGCTCAAAAGGCCAGTTAAACGTCATAACTTCATTTTCCTTTTTTCATATGGAGGGTACTTTATGACTACCTATTTATCTTCCTTGTCAAACTCCAAAAAATTCAATGTGGGTGAGCTTATCCATACTATTTTTCAACATCTCCATATCTACTCCATCACAAATTAGCTTGTCTTGAGTGGCTATCACATTATTTGCTTGGTCCTTCCATTCTTGCAAAGGTTTAGCCTCACCATTTTCATTTAAAATAGATGGAAGTAGATTGAAGCTCCACTCATCAAACCTCTTCACTAAATCCCTAATTTTCATTTCCAATGGTTAAATCAACTCTTATAATTCCTTGATTACATTTATAAGCCCCAGGGTTGGGACAATGCTAGAGGGTTTATTTGCATCATTTTTTTACCTAATGGCCATATCTCTCAATTCTTATGCTCTTGGGATCCATTTATCCATGAATGGGATGGAAATCTCTTTATCTTGGTTTATTGATGTAGAAAACCCTAGTTTTTGAGGATGCCAAACACTTGAAATGCACTGCAACAACTTTAGAATGTTTTTGAATGCTTTTTTAAGCAATAATAAGCTTTAAAGCCAGATTTTATGGTGAAAAAATTCTTGAATTCGGTATAAAAACATAAAATCTACCATTATTGTTCATTCACATGAACTAGAATGACTTAATAATGTCCTTTTTAGAAAATTTTAATTTCCACCGTATATCTCATCGTGATCTGGATCAATGTGTGGCCAAGATGTGGTCAAAGAAGTTTGAACATTTTTATTTTTGTAACTCAACATGCACTAGGCCCAATTCTTGCCATGTGTGCATCATTTTCATTGGCTTCATGGCTCCACCACACTTTACAAGTCATGCCAGAATCCACGTGGAAGTCACCTACTAGCCCTTTGAAATATGCAAGGTTTAGATCTATAGTCATGGGCTAGTGGGCAACAATCCTGATCAACCTAGTGGCCTTCAATGTGCACTCCTTTTAATCTCAAAGCCTAACACTCATATAGTTATCCTCCCTTCACAATGAATGACTCATATTAAAACATCTCATGGAGCAATTTTGCACATGAACGTATATCTCTTTAGTAGCATTCCTTTTAACATTACCATAGTTGTTCAAGTTATGTCACCAAATATTTCAATTCCTTCTATAGTCCTGTGAACAGTAGCGATGATGCCACATGGTGCTTTCCCACCATCCCTCTAAGAGATGAGAACTAATAGTGGGTCTCTTGCAGGCTCACAAGGAATGATCAGGATTAAACCCCAAGGTTGTATCCAAGTCATCGATATCACCACCTTTCATCACTGATGCCATGAAGTGTCGGTAGGACCTGCCACAAGGATGGGAGGTGTCACCTACCTGCTATCACTCTAGTTCATTTATGCAATTATTTTATTTCCACAAGATACTGGGAAACCAATGAAATGCATTTGGTGGGATGCAACGACCATTTCTTGAGAATTTTTAAAGGCATGTGCATTTATTTGTGACTTAAAAGGGGTTTTTTTCTAAGATAACATGGTAAATGGACTTAAGCATTTCATAGATCTAGACTTAGGATATAGTGCCAAATATTTAAAAGACTTCAAACCTACCTAAAATTTGACAAGATTAAAATAATTCAATGGGTAGTGACTGATAATCCAACCATAAGGGGTTGGTAAGCAAATGAGTTCAATGGTTCAAGTCATAACTTGAAAAATTGGGAAGGAGCCAACATTAGTCAACTACAAATCAAACTTACACAATGTTTTTTAATACTTATGATTTCTCTAAGGGGTTTACGACATAAACAAAACCCTAAATGAAGGAAAAACCAAAACCTTAAACTATAGGACACATACTAGACATAAAAATCAACCAAATATGCATCAAATATCTGTGTAACACAAAAATTTTAGGGGTTCTACTAGTGGCTCCAGTTGGGGACATTTGTTCTTCTAGAACTGAGCAAGATCTTAGAATCTCAAGGTTGAGCAGACCAAACCTAGAGAACAAAACCAGGGACAACTGATATAAGGAAAACCAAGCAAACTAAAGCAAAAGCATTCCAAACCAAACCTATACGCACAATATACATAATACTACAATGTGCATGGAAAAGAAACATACCTCAAGAGAATTATTCTTTCAAGAATCGTCCATGCACTGATAGCTCAAGAAACTCTCTAGTTAAAATCTGTAGATAGTAGGAATCTTCACCATGTGTGTTTGATATTAGATAAGGATCCAACCATAATGCATCAAATTTTCTATGCTTTCCCTTATCTTGAGCTCTAGCATTCCACATCATCACCATGTTTCCTACAAACTTTCTTGGAGAAGCCTTTTTGTCATACAAATGTTTGACTTGTAATTACACTTTAGCATTTTAGTTATGAGCTTCTCTCCTTATTTCATCCAACTCTATCAGAGCATCAACCCTATGTTTCATTTCATTACAAATATCTTCATCATATTATTGTACAAATTTGTACATTTTTAGCAAGTTATTTAAGAGGTAGTCTTGCATCCAAATGATATACTAGACCAAATGGAAAATTTACAATAGCTTTCTTAACAGTAAACCTATCTGCTCAAAGTAAGAGCTTTATTTTTGAGTCCCATGCTTTCTTATTTTTCTCAATCACCCTTTTGATAATCTTCATCAAACTCATATTAATTGATTTTGTTTGACCATTTCCTTGTTACCTTTTCTCCTTTCTTCAACATTTTAGATATTGGGCGGGTAATCTCTTCAAAGTTTGTTACAAACCTCCTTAAGAAATTGATCTGTCCAAAGAATGACTAGATTCCTTTGACATTCTTTGGTTATGGGATTTTATCTATTGCTGCCACTCTTTTAGGATCAATTCTTATTCCTTCTTTTAACACAATATGGCAAAGCAACTTTCCTTCTTTCACCCCAAATAGAAATTTCTTGGGATTCAAGGATATTCCATATTCAATTGCCTTTTTAAATACCTTCTTCTGGTGCATACAATGGTCTTCTTCTTTCTTGTGGTATGCTATGAGGTCACCTTGGTAAACTACTAAGAATATATCAATAAAGTTAGAAATTTCCACATCTGTAGCCCTTTGAAAAGTAGCACCTACATTTGTTAGGAAAAAAGGCATTTCCTAACATAAACATAAGTGCCCCAAGGGGTAGTAAATGTAGTCTTATACTTCTCATACTCCTTAACCGCAACTTTATTATATCCAAAAAACCATCTGTTATAAAAAAAAGTTCATAGCCAGTCACCTTTTTAATATAGATCCCATGTTGGGTAATGGATAGCTATCTTTCAATGATGATATGTTTATATTTCTAAAATCCACACAAAACCTTATATCACCATTATTTTTCCTCACTGGCACTAAGTTTGACACACATGTAGAATGCCTAGTTGGTTTGATGATACCAACTTCTCTTAACTTGACCAATTCTTCTTGTATCTTAGGTGCTAATGTAGGATTGATTGTCCTTTTCTTTTGCCTAAAAGGCTTAGCATCAGGTTTTAAAGGAATCTCATGTTGAAACAATTCTTCGCTATAAGATTTTAGATCATCATAAGACCAGGAAAACACATGCTTGTATCTTCTTAACAAGGAAATCAACATTTCTTTGACCTAATGCTTCATTTTCTTCAAAATGTAGACTTTCTTAGGAGCATTTTCTATGCCAAGTTTAACATCTTCCAAATCCTCCTTATGAGTAAATGTTGGTTTATAATTTGTCGTATCAGGGCCATCAAAGACCCTCTCCAAAGCAACTAACCTTGAACTAAATGGTTTCATTGTAGAACACTTTCTTTTCCATCCACTTCTTCTACAAAAGCTCCAAAGTCAATTTCTTGACCTTCATATTCATCAACATACTAGAAGAATATCAAAATGTCACCATCATCATTAAAAACCTACTAGTTCCATATATTATCAGGAACTGAAGGTTTGATATGCACTTCAACTTTTGAAATTCCTACAAAGGTAATGTCATGGTCTGAGTGCACGATGTTGGCAAGTAAATCTGCCACCTAATTCGTACTCCTATCCAACTAGTCAATACAAAAGGTATCAAACTATTCTATTGAGTCCCAAACAACCTTTTTATACTATTTGAACTTATTATTTTTTTATGCATATCTCAACCTAACTTGAGAAACAACAAACTCTAAATCTCCAATAACCCTTAACTTCCTAATTCCATGTTTCTTAGCTAGTCTTAAGCCCAGTATCAAAGCTTCATATTTAGCTACATTATTTTTTACATGCAAATAGCAATGAAAATGAAAAGTTAAAATTTTTACCACTAGGGGAAATGAGTATCACCCCTGCACCTAATCCTTCCTTTGTGCAAGCACCATAAAAATGCATGCTCCACGAGTCATCACTATTTGCTTGTTGCAAAACTTCCTTTTCAAGAGGTGCAGGTTGTCCATCCTCCTCTTCTGAAAAATTTTTGACTCTAAATTTATCATACCAGTATCCACAAAGTGAATTATTTCCTCTTGATCAATAAATTCAATCATGTGTGGGGCTCTTGGCTCCCTCACAAGCTTAATGTCTTTTCCCTCAATGGGAAAAGTAGAAAAAGACATGCCACACTACATGCTACCTCCCATAGAGGCACTCCATTTTCCTGACAATAACATACCATAATTGGGTGGGATGTCCACCACAAATATACTCATGAAAAATTCCTTAACTGGAAACACAACTAGTCTATATGGGGCATTTGTAATTATTCCAATGACTAGGATTTCTCTTGAATCCATGTCATAACATTTGACATAAGCACAATTTATCTTCAAACCCATCTCTTTCATGATTTCAAATGGAATGATGTTAGATGAAGCTCCCGAGTCAATCATACAATTTTCAAAGAGCTTAACATCAACAATTAGAGTCACATAAAAAGGATCAATGTTATTTGGGAAAGCTATGATAGTACTTTCCAAGTAAATTTAAGGGATCTCACTAGTGGCTCCCTCTACTTCCTCTTTACTTGATTTCCATTCACTTTAGGCTGAGAAGAAACCCTTTTATCATCACAAGCTGTAGTAGCACCATTACTAAGGGTCACTTCCTTTTGTTTGTGTTCCTCAATCCTCATCATTTCTATTGTTACCCAGATTGTCACCTTGACTTGGGAAAGTAACTAAAACATGTGAGTGGTCACAATTCACAATTCTATTCCTCAAATTGTGAGTGTTTCTAGCTTGTTCAACTAATGCTACTATCATGCTTTGATATTCCTCATCAAAGGGTCTTCATAGAGATACATTCATTTGATTTGTTTCCAAAGAACAAACATTATGCTCAACATTGTCATCTTCATTAGGAAAAATATGTTGATGATACGCATCTAATTTCTACCTTTGATTTCCAACATCAACCTCATGTGACTCTTCTTTGAAAAAATATGATCTATGCATAAGCACATGTATCTTCTCACTATTTTCTTGAAATGACTCATAATGATCAGGCTCATTTTGTTCTTCTTAAAACTGCTTTGCTACTAAGCATGTTTGGGAAGCATGTGGCAATTGGAAAACAATACATAGGGTGTTTCATCAATAAAATTCATAGAGTTATTTTGTAATGGATTAGAAGGAACTTTACTTTGTGTATTCTTTTGATTATTTTGAATTGGATTTCCATTATACCAATTGGTGTTATAAGGATGATCTTGTATCCTAGGACATCTTTTATTTCTTTGGAAATTAGGCTTGTCATTTGTTAGTCCCTTTTCTTTCCTAGAAAGTTTGTAACTGATGTCCTTCATGGAACTTGCAACCTTATCTATTTTTTCCTCAAGTGAAGATCCTTTCTCTATAGAGTTTTTTTCTTCCCTCTATGGGTTCTTTAGGATCTTGAGATCATCTCTCCTCCCTACCTTTCTTGATACTCTTTTATTATTTATAATGTGTAATGCAATCTTCAAAACCTCTCAATGTTTGGGGATTCTTGTCTCACAACAGATAACTCACTTTTGAATCAAATGCATTGCAATAATTAACCAAACACACATTATCTTTCAACCTCAAGTCAATAGGTAACATATTAATAGCTTTCTAAAATATGGTATTGAAATTAGTAACCATTTCATTGGATTCTTTGTAGATATTATTAAACTCACTAATCAAGAACCTTTCATTTGTCTTATTGCTATATTGTTCTCTAAATATCCTTTTAAATTCCTCCCATGACCCAATGTTTTTTGCTAGTAAAGATCTATACCATTCCTTTATATCTTCAGTGAGTGACTAGATAAATATTTTCATCATAACATCTTTAGCTTCAACCTCAAAGTCATCCATGATGTTAACAAATGATCTTAAGTGATCCCCACCACTTATAGCATTATTACCAAAGAATATAATCAATACATTCTTGATATCACTAGGGAATTCATTTAGGTAACTAGGTACCCTAACAAACCATAATTTTTGGTACCTATCTACTTGCATAGGTCTTCTAGTGAATTGATTGCTTTGATTATTGTGAGGTCCATCTTCATCTTGATCACCATACTATTTATTGTCTTTTCTATTTCCACCTCCACTACCACCACCACATCCATCTCTACCTCTATATGGGGTATGCTTATTTTTTTTGCCACCTCCACCTCCACCTCCACTACCACTACCACTAGGGACACTTCCACCTCTAGATTGAGTGTTCTATGATTGGGGATCAAGAATGGAATGACTAGAACTTGAAGCTCCTAGGTCTAGAATGGAGGTTTGGAGGATTGCAATTTTCTTTTCTATTTTTTCCTTATAGCCAAAATTTTCATCTTATCTAGCTCCTTTTTCAATTTCTCATTGGTTAATTACAATGTAAAAACTTTAGGATTAGGAGATGCACTTTATGGAATGGACTTGGTTTGCACACCTGTGGTAGATTTACTAGTGGATGAGGAATTTTTGTTTGCATTTGGGGTTTTTTTCTTAGGTTGACCCATAGGTTTATTTCTATTGTCTATAGCTTGGGATTTATTGACAATAGCAAAGGGGTCTAAAACCTTGGTTGCTACAAAAAAATTGATTTATATTCTTGTAGTAGTGGTTCCAATAGGAATATTTATCTTAGGATGATCAAAGGTATCCCTAACAATAGGTTCAGAGGGATCTTCAAGAATTGGATCTTCATTATTTCTCTCATCTTTTCAACCCTTCTCTTTAGCTGATCTCTCTTTATCATGGTAGCCTTTCTCTTTTCCTCTATTTCTTTTGCCTATTTCAATACCAATTTCTTGATTCTCTACTCCTCTTCTTGCAAGGCTTGCATATCCTTGTTTATCTCTTCTTCATCCTCTAGAGTAACCTCAGAATCATTAGGTTTTGGGGTATAATAGGTAAGATTCAGTGGTTCTCTCCTAGAAGAATGGTGTGAGGTTCTACTTTGTGATCTTCCTCTTAGATTAAAAAATTATCATGATTCATTGGAAGTAGAAGTACCCACAATATTTTCCTTTCTAGCCAGGGATTCAGATTCCTTATCCTAGAATCTCCACAATTTAGATTCCTTTGATACTAGAGGATTAGGACTAAGATGACTAGTGGTAACAAGGGGTTCATTTGTAGAAAGATTTACCTCATTGCTAGCAGGAACACCATATTCAAATGTATCTTCATGAGTATTTCCATTTAAAATTGTAGATGCATGATCAATATTGTTAGAAGACTTACTTGCTTCAATGTTCTTTCCTATCCATGATGACTTCTTAGTTTGTGATAATTTAGATTCCAGCTTCTACTCAAGATTTTTCTTCACATTGCTCTTGGTTCCTCTCATGGATTCAAATTTCTCCTTACAAGTATTCTTCTCTCTTTCTTCGAAATTTTAAATTTGCACTAGCATAAGAGAATTTAGAGTCACCACCCACTGGATGGGGAAATAGAAATATATCATAATTTTGAGAAGCTTTTATAAATTCAGAAAGAACTTTGAACATACCCCAACAAAAAACATAAAAGATAGAAAGAATTTGACTCACAAAATGCCGACTTAACCCACAATGAGAATTTGTACAAATTTTTCTTTAAATGATAAAGAACAAGGAATTTTATTAACTCTAACTGTACGTAATTTGACCTTGAGACATTGGACTATCCTTGTCCCTAGTAGATTCACCAATCTGTTGGTTATTTTTAATGAACCAAGCTTGTGTGACATGTTATCTATGAATGTGCCAAATTCCATAGTCAATAACTATGAGGGATTAGTGAACAAATAGGTGAAAGCTTTCTAGAATTTCCCTCTATACTTTGGGCTCTACAAAACCCAAGAGGGTGATCCATACAATGTATTTTTCGATACTCCCATGCTGATTATCATATACATTGTAATTTTAATTGATAAATGCCAATTTAATTTCTTAAAATGTAGAAACCTTAAAATTTTGGTTAATCCATATGGTAGCATCACATTGAAGCATGAGAAAATGTTACAAATTTAGCTCGACATACATTCACATAAAAATGGATATTGAAATTGATTTTGAATGTAGTTGCTAAGAAAGATCCAAGAAACTATAACATAACATGACCAGTGCCTTATTCTAGGGCGGAGATTCCTAAATCACATAATTTCAAGAACACATAATAGTATTATTCATGTCATAACAAATCCTATCAATGATGCCTTACACCATTAATACTAGAAACTTAACCAACCATACTTAATTATCCATGCATACATAAACCTTCATTCATGTTAATACAAATTTAACTCATTCTTTGAATATTTGTAATAAAAATGAATAAACATTCAAAGAAAGAAAAATAGATGAATAGAAGTAATCTTTGATTTATTTATATTCAAATCTAAGCAAAGTATACAATGGAGAACATTGGCCTTGAATATTTTCCATTGATATTCAAAAATATGATAGTACTGTTATCACATTCACCATTACAAGACTCAAAAGACTCTTAGAACCTAGAATAGACTCATATTTTATTATTAAGACCTAGTTACAAAATTTCTCTTAGATCAATCAGTTAACAACATTGTAAAATTGGCAATTAATTACCTTTTATAAGAACAAGGGAGAAACAAAAGCTTTGAGCTAAATTATACACATGTCATGTTTTCATTTGATATTCACATTACATCTAGAGGAAGTTATATTTTCCAAAATATGAGGGAGAGATTCAAATAAGACAAAAACCATTTCTCATTTGTTGATGAAGATTCTCACGCCTTCCAAAAGGCTCTTAGTTGGTGCCAATTATTCTTTCCATGAGCTATACACCCTTTTCGATGTGCTCCAAAACTTGTAGATGAAAAGCATAAAATAAAGAAGGAGAATATGTCGAACCATTTCCATTTTTACATTCCATGTCATTAATTTGAAATGGAGAAGAATATAATATCTAAACTTTGATATATCTAAGGCCTAGTATGTACTAGTTCCAAGCCATGTATTGTACTTCTATTGTAACCTTTATTATCACAAATATAAGATCAAAATTTTCATCACCACTTCATCATTGTAGCAGCCTACTCATTGAGAATGTACCAACATATTTTCTCTTCCAGAGTTCAAACTCTTCCTCAGAAGGCTAGTTAAATGTTATAACTTCATTTTCCTTTTTTATATATGGCGTGTACTTTATTAATACCTAGTTATCTTCCTTGTCAAACTCCTCAAGGAAAATTCCCGTGTAGGTGAGCTTATCCATACTACTTTTCAACATCTCCACATCTACTCCATCACAAATTAGCTTGGCTTGACTGACTATCACCTTATTTTCTTGGTCCTTCCATTCTTGCAAAGGTTTAACACCACCATTTTCATTAAATATATCTAGAAGAAGAATGAAGCTCCACTCATCAAACCTCTTCAGTAAATCCCATATTTTCATTTCCAATGGTTCAATCAACCCTTGGAATTCCTTGATTGCATTCACAAGCCTCAGGGTTGGGACAATGTTGGAAGTTTTATTTGCATCATTTTTTGACCTAATGGCCATATGTCTCAATTCTTATGCTCTTGGGATCCATTTATCCATCAATGGGATGGCAATCTCTTTATCTTGATTTATCGACATAGAAAACCCTAGTTTTTGATGATGCCAAACACTTGAGATACACTAGAATGGCTTCAAAATACTTTTGAATGCTTTTGTAACCAATAATAATCTTTAAAGAAAGCTTTTATGGTGAAAAAATCCTTGAATTTGGTATAGAAACATCAACTTTTCCATTATTGTTCACTCGCGCGAACTAGAATGGCTTAATGATGTCCTTTTTAGAAACTTTGAATTTCTACCATAGATATCATCATGATCTAGATCAATGTGCAGCCAAAGTGTAGTAAAAAAAGTTTGAACTTTTTTTCTTTTTGTTGACTCAACATCCACTAGGCCCAATTCAAATCCATAGTCACCATTGGCTTTTTCTCGGTGTTTGATAAATTTTGTTTGAAGGTGTTCAAATTAAATTTGTTTAATAATGTTGGTTTTCTAGCTGTTGAATTAAATAAATTATTAAATAAACAATTTTGGTAATTAGTTTTGAGTTTTCAATTAATTAATTTATTAAAATAAATCGTTAAGTTAAAGAAAATAACTCAACAGTTAAATATAAACTGAGTTTTTAATAATGAATGACAATGTGAAAGGATATTAAAATGAAATAAAACATTAAAATAAAATATTAAATTGGAAAGCGAGATATTGATAATCAATTAAAACAAGTTGTTAAAAACAAACAAAAGATGGAAGGTTTTGCATGCAAATGCATGCACAGTTTCAAACTAGTTGTCAAAAATGGAAACTTGTTATAATGGTTGATTTTTGGATTTAAAAAGGGATCACGTCTTTGGATTTTTTTATATAATAATTTTGAAAAGAAAATGGGGCCTGCAAGTGGATTTTGTAAAAAAGGTCTATTGGATTGATTGTTCTTTTGAAAAAAATGAGGGGGAATTGGGAAATTCTGCAATCCTTTCGCAGCTGAGACGATATTTCTTTGAGCCATTATGTCTAACAATTCACTTGCCTTGTCTATGTTTCGGTATCTAGCATGCATGTCTATAACGTAGCTGCAACTGTAACTTCGATAGGAATTTCCCTTCCTGCTTTGATTGATGTTCATACCTTGTTCCAAAGCCTCCCCCATTCTAGCTCGGACAACGAGGTTCGCAAAGGTTGTGGAGTCCGGCTCTACACCCGTAGTTGCATTTGCTTCAAAGTTTCAAGAAATTTGCAACAAACCCATTTTATGCATATCTTGCGATCTGCGCACTCCACAAGACCACGTTTCTTGTTGCCATTCTGTCAAATAGTTTACGTGTCTTGTCTTATGCGTCCACATTCTCCATGCGCATCTACCAGGGCAGTTGCAACTACAACATCTCGATCCTTTATGGTTGATCGATGCCCATACCCTGTTCGAAAGCTTCCATTTTGGCGCAGGCAGAGGGTATGTTGGCAAAAGTTGTGGAACCTGACATCGTGCCTGACAATTGCACCTGCGGGATATAATTTGTGCAAAACCTTGAGGTAAGTCATTCACCACAAATTTCATTGAGTTGTTTTGTTTTGTTTTGGAATAGGTACCAGGCCAGATGATTTTCCTTGCTAATTCATGGCTGGATACTTTTATAATATATATATTATTCACCTACTGGAGTATCTTAGAATTCGATTTGTATTTTCAATAATTTCAATTAGTACTGTTATATGGGCGCATCTTGTCATTTTACATTACACAATGAATAAAATTGAAGAAGTAGATTAAAAAAATAAAAAATGTGGAAACCAGATATTAGATTCGACGCATATCCTTGACAATCATCTATGAACCTTTAATCCTACCCCTTCAAGTCATAACGTCAGTATTCTGTCTCTGGATATCTGATATATTGTGCCTTGATATGGAGCGAGCTTATTTTGCCCATTGTTTCATTGTACCTGTCTAAAATGATGGAAATGGTTCACATCCGTCAGAACAATTTCTCTTGCAACGAATTAGGAGATGAATATAGTTACTGCATGGCAATCCGAACTTACTTGGAGGTTCTTAACAGCTCTAATAGTTGTTCAAGAGCCTTGATTAACAAACCCAAATGCAGTTGCCAACTTTATAGTATCATGGCAGATTAATGATCCTTTTATCTTCTCTCTCCTCAACGCATGGTTCTTATCTACTTATTGCTGCGCCATCCATTTCAGCTCGGTGCCTTTTCAATCTATTTTAATGCTGCTCATTGGCATTACAAAATGCTGCGCCCAAATTCTTCATTTTTGTTTTTCCTGTTGAATGCTTAGTCTCTCCTATTCCTTATGGAATCGAAATTTTTGCTTCTCTATACCTTATGGTGGGCGCCATATCCTGTACATTGAAATCTTTATTTGGCTACCGATTTACAGTTGTATGGCCTTCGAATTTTATTATGGCTATCGAATTGCATTTAATAAGTTAAGACTATCTCCTCTTGTTAAAATCTGCACCTTCTTTAACCCCAGCGCTCCTTCCGGCTATATATATTTAACATACTTTTGGGAATTGAGGTAGGAATATGAACTCGAGTTAAATCTAAATAATTTCCTAATATTCTTTGCCAGCATGCAAATAGTAACTAAGCAAAATGAGCTTAGTTGGTTTTCCTTAAATTTTTGTGTATCCTTGAGTTTTATTTCTTATCCTATCTTTAACACGAAGACTAGCAAACAAAGAGGCCTCAATTCATTTAGGTATACTGTCAATCAATTCATGTACCGGGTCTTTGATTACTCAAACCTACTTACATGCTACCATGTCAAATGGCATGCTGAATGATTATCTAACTTCTCTCACCCTTTTGTTATGATAGACCAGTTCATTTACCACATCAATAAATCAATAAGAGGTACTTGGTTAGGCATCACTGTAGCCAACCTGACTAAAAGAAATATGTGAATATGCCGAAATGTATCCTTATACATGTAGATAGATATCAACTTAACATTAGAGGAAATTAAATGAAATGAATATCTTTTATGCTAATAAAATAAATTTACATTTTTGTCCTTTAGATAATTTAACAAAGTAAGAAAATATGAATGTCATTTAATAAAAGATTCTAATTGGATAGTGTAGTTAAAAATGATTATTTAATATATTATAGATAAATGTATTTGAGCTTAAAACAGAGTGAAATGATTATGAGAATTAAGGTTCTTAAATTAGATAAGTGGAATTACATGTGCATAGCCCTGATTACTTAAAGATTAGATGATAAAGTAAATTGGATAAGTTGTGAATGTAATTGTAATCTTAGGGAATGTTAATATTAAGTGAGGGCATAATATTAGGAAAAAGGTTATTTAATTCAAAAGTTGGAATTAGATGATAATTACTCTTTGTTAGATAAATTAGTAAGTGAATGTTAGTATTTTATATAATTATAGTTCATTAATAATGTTGTTATGGGAATTTCAATATTATATTGGTACATTGAAGTTGCAATTTAATATTAGGGTGTTGTAGTAATTAGAACAATGAAGATGGTTGTTTAATTAATGTTATAGTTATATTTTAAATATTATTACTATTGTCTTATGTCAAAGTTGTAATTCAAAATTAACATTTTCATAGTAACTAGTTTAATAAAAGAGATGGTTTATTAGTGGAATAGTTATTCTTAAAAAAATAAAATTAAATAAATGATTGTAGTGATTAATGCCTTATATAAGAAAACTCTTTAGGGTTGTTACATTATGATTAGTTGTATTAGACGATGTGGATGGTTAAAAGATTAAGTGATGTTTAATTATGGAGTTGTCCATGTTGGCTCATTTATTTTTTGTTTGTTTTATTTACAAAAGAATTAGAGTATTAATCAATGGTTGTTGATTTTGCTAAAGCTTTTTATTAGCCAAATTGTAAGTTAGTTAGGTAATGAGTGGATGGGTATCATGTGAGAAAAAATTGAGGTCTCCCTTGGATGCCCTTGTGGTTGAATTTACTTTTGATTTTGGCTTTAGTGGTTGATTTTGTATTGAGCTGATTTTTTTAGCTTGTGATTAAGTTTGAAGATCTCTTTGTGATGTTACCTCTTATTATTCTACACTTGTTGATTTGTAAGTTTGTGGATTGAAGGTAGTATTTTGAGATCATGTTATTGTTACCACTTAAATGGGGGAAAATATTGTGTTAGTAATTTGTTAGACTTCCAAAAGTTGGAGGGAAGTATTGTTTTTACTTGCAAGAGTTGGTATGGGGGCCGGGGATTCGGTGAGGCTACCTGGGTAACCCAGGATGGGGGCTAACAACCTAGGAAGATATGTATTGGGTAACCCATATCAAGCCATGAGTGTTTAAATGAGTTTTATGTTGTTTCACCTGAAGGTGGGTGGTTTCACGATTTTGTCATTTATATAATGTTTGACCTTTATACTTGGATTGTGTTTATGTGGGTTTTAGCCTTGCACAGTCAAAATTGTTTCATTTTGAAGATTTTTGTGCAAGATGGTGCATGCCTCACTTTATGTGACTATTCATGTGGCTTTTGATGTTGTGCAAGTTAGCTTATCTTGTTAGTGACTATTGAGTTTTTGCTACTAGTAGGGAGAGTGGCTTCCCATGGGGGCATGGGGGTCGAGACCCAAAGTGGTGCCTAGGGTAACTTGTTGGAAGTTTCTTAAATCCAGTGAAAACACTAATAATTAATTAGGGGGTTTGGGTAGTATCTCACATTGATCAAAGATAATGGATGCCTCGCCCATGACTCAAGTACTCGTTTAGGCTTGAGATGAGATGAGAAGGCCTGAAATGGAAAGAACAACTACCTTGTCTTCATGAAAGGTATGTTGGTTCGACATAAGTTAGAATAGGGGTCAGGGATCGATTGAGGTTTCCAGGGTAACCTAGGATGGGGGCCAGTAACCTATGAAGATCCACATTGAGTAACCCATATCGTGCTATGTGATGACACTCTTCCATTTATCAACCTTGTTTGCTTTGTTGCTTATGTACATTTGGAAGTGGTTGTTCCTTGTGATTGTTGTTCCATTTGTTTGTGGAGTTTTGTTTGGTTGATTGATTTATTTTGTGGTTCCTTCTTGTTATCTCCTAGCATGGGGGATGGGCCTTAGGGTCCACATGGTCAGGTGGAACGTGCTATGTACCCCATTAGGTCCCCAACCGAAGATCAAGATGCACAAATATATACCATTTGCAATGACTCCTAAGCATTCCTAGAGTTGGAACTAGTAATGATGCTATGTATATATTCACTATAGTTGTATTACTCTATGTCATTCATGTTCATGTGTGGGAAGTATTGTTGTATCATTGTAATCTTGTAACGATGTAAACTTTTACAATAAATGTAATGTATATAGATCCTTGGTATTATTATGCAGTGATTGGTTCATAATATATGATCTTTAATGTTGTTGCATCTGTGAAAATATTTTTAATTAAATTCTTGTGTGAAGGATGTTTATGTAATGTAACATATGTTGATGGTGTTAAAATGTATGCTTGTGTTGAGTATTTTATCTTCATTATGGGATTGGGTTGATGTTAGAGTTGTTTGAAATGTAATGTAGTCATGTTACCCCAAGGGACTTAGTTGTATGATATATATGGTTTCATTATAAGTGTTACATGTTAACTTACAACTCATTTTATTTTTACTTAAAAAAGAAATTGTGTTGTATTTATTGGTTATAAGATGTCCTTTGGGGTTTGTGTGGTGGGGCATTACAACTTGGTATTAGAACTAGGTTATCAAACACTGGGTACTCTAGGTTATTGATCCCATTACGTGACCAATTTGTTTGCACTCTTTAGGCTATGCCTTTCCTTTTTGAGTCATCCTAATTTAGCAATCCGAGTTTGTTCTTAGGTGGTGTTTGACTAATGGTGTAGAAACTAGCAGAAAGGATAGGACCCTTAGTGTAGTGTGCAACACACCGATATTATTTCCATCAGGAATGCATTATGGACTCTTCAGTAGACTTGTGTGTTTTTTGGTGATGTGAATTGGTGTGTGGATGTAATGAATGTGTAATTTTGTGCTTATGAAGTGATAAATTATGCTTTCTATTTCTGGTAGGGTGTGAAATGATGATCTTGTGCTAGATATGTTGTGAGATTTATTGTTGGATAATGAATAGAATGGAATATCTTGTGTGTAATGATAAATATTTAACAAAAATGTGTGATTGTATGTATAATTATGTTACATTTTTATGGAAGTGTAGTATTTTGAGGTAATGAATCAACTTGAGAGACTGGTAGTAATTAAATTATGTTTTCACCCTAGCTTGTGATTTCTAGGTTGTTGGCTTCAGAATTCAGTGATGAAGGTAAAGTAATTGGGATATTTAGATGTAGATACCAATGGTGTAAAATAGTAATCCATTTTTGATACAACACATGATATCGATTCATGGTTATGATCCTTATGTGATTATTATTCTGATTGTTAAGTAGCAGTTTGGTTGCAAGTTTATTTGATTATTAGGGCTATTGACTGATGTGGTTCATTGTTTGAAGTGTCTTGGTGGTAGGGATAGTGTAGCATTACTCATTCACGAGTACCCTACTACGCTGTGATTCCCTCTCATGGTGTGGTTGTTGCTTTATATATATATATATATCTTGTTTGATGCATGTTGTAGGTATTAGGCATCGACTCCACCTGCATGGTTAGGTTTGAGCATGCCTCCAAAACCCAATGGAAATGATGTAGAAAAAATAGAGTTAACAAAAGGACCCTTACCTTAGCCATCATCCTCAAAGAGGATGAGTATCCAGTCTGTCACCTCATTTTTGTTGTCTAATGTCTATGGTCAGTAGGTACTGCTTCTCGATGTTGGCCAAGATTAGGTAATTTTTCAATAGTTGGTTGCTTGATTATTTGATGTTATTTATATTTGCGTATGTTTTATTTTACCTTGCAACTTCTAGGAGTAAATCAAAGCTTACGGGGGGAGGATGTAGTGCCCCTCCATGACTGGATTTTTCTTGGTATTTGATAATTTTTTCTTAAAGTTGTTCAAATTAAATTTATTTAATAATGTTGGTTGTCTCGCCATCAAGTTAAATAAATTATTAAATAAAAAATTTTGGTAAATATTTTTGAGTTCCTGGTTAATTAATTTATTAAAATAAATTGTTAAGTCAAAGAAAATAACTCAATGGTTAAATATAAAGATAGTTACTATTTAATGCTAAGCTTTTAATAATGAATTACAATGTGAAAAGATATTAAAATGAAATAAAATATTAAAATAAAATATTAAATTAGAAAGTGATAAATTGATAATCAATTAAAACAAGTTGTTAAAAGCAAATAAAAGATGGAAGGTTTTGCATGCAAGTGCATGCACAGTTTCAAACTAGTTGTCGAAAATGGAAACTTGTTATAATGGTTGATTTTTGGGTTTGAAAAGGGATCATGTCTTTGGAATTTTTTATATAATAATTTTGAAAAGAAACTGGGGCCTGCAAGTGGATTTTGTAAAAATAAGTCTACTAGATTGATTGTTCTTTTGAAAAAAAATGAAGGGGAATTGGGAAATCCTACAATCCTTTCAGAGATGAGATGACATTTCTTTGAGCCATTATGTCTAACAATTCACTTGCATTGTCTATGTTTTAGTATCTAGCATGCATGTCTATAACTAGTTGCAACTGTAACTTCGATAGGAATTTCCCTTTCTACTTTGATTGATGTCCATACCTTGTTCCAAAGCCTCCCCCATTCTGGCTCAGACAAGGAGGTTTACAAAGGTTGTGGAGTCTGGCATTACACCGTAGTTGCATTTGCTTCAAAGTCTCTAGATGTTTGCAAAAAACCCATTTTATGCATATCTTGTAATCTATGCACTCCATGAGACAATGTTTCTTGGTGGCATTCTATCAAACAGTTTATGTGTCTTGTCCTATGCATCCACATTCTGCATGCACATCTACTAGGGAAGTTGCAACTACATCATCTGGATTCTTTATGATTGATCGATGTCCATACCCTACTCAAAAGCTTCCATTTTAGTGCAGGAAGAGGGGATGTTGGAAAAATTTGTGGAACCTAACTTCATGCCTAAAAATTTCACCCGCAGGATATAATTTATGGAAAACCTTGAGGTAAGTCATTGGCCATAATTTCATTGAGTTGTTTTATTTTGTTTTGGAATAGGTACCAGGCAAGATGATTTTCCTTGCTAATTCATGGCTAGATACTGTTGATCATCAAAGATTGCACCTCTCCAATAGTCTTATGGAAAATTCAACAAGTGGGGAAAAAATTACATCTCATTGAATACCTCTATGATTTTTATAAAAATCCTACACTTCTTTGGAGTTTTGAGATAAGGGGAGGAGGAAATCTAAACATAAAACATAAAAGGTGATGTACCAAAGCTTTAAGAACATTTAAAACCCAAATAATTCCTATGAGTGATATAAATCTACATAGAATGCCACAACCCTTCATTGTTGGAAAGAGAATGAACAACAAAGGCTAACTTCAAGCATAGTGTAGACACTCAAATCTTTCCACAATCATTGTACATTAAGGTCTTATCAAACATAAAGATTTCTTACGATTAATAGAAAAATATATCAAAAATCACATGAACTCTTCCTCCTAATACATTATAGTACAACAAAATAACAACTTTTAGAAAAATAGAGAAGTCCAATGACATAGTCTAGTTTTCTTAAGCTACTACTCTAGCATACAAGCAAACAACAAAGAAATCCACTACTAAAACTATCTAGATCCAACTTCCAAGACACATTGTTTCATTCATAATGATAATATAAAAAAAGAAAGCTTGAAAAAGGCCATACATGCACAATCTCAATGAATTCTCCTCAATAGTTCGTGCTTTTTAATATCAACTGAACTTTGAAATAAGATGCCAATCCAACAATAGTTTAAACCTTAATAGATATAATATTCCAATGTAAAGTAGTTCTGCAACATGCTTCTGAGAATAATTTTGAAAACCCTAAGAAAACTAAAGAAAATTTTCTTAGCAGAGAAACTATAACTTGGAATCCAACTCCTCATTCTATCATTTCCCTCCTTATATAGCCGATAAAAGAAGAAAGCACCACCTCAACACATAAGTAATTACTGCCAGATGTCGATTCCTGATAGCTTGCAATCTGATCGTAGATCGTTGGTTAGGCCACAAATATCTTTTCTCATTAATTATCAGCTACTTCATTAATTTCCCTTAGATATTTAGCAAAGATGGAAGCCCATAAATGATCAAATCCTAAGAACATTCTGGTAAAAGGGTTTTGTTGACCAATTGCATTACCTTGATGAATCGACTAAAAAATTCCATTCCCAAAAACCAAGAATAGAAAGGTCAACAAGCTTCGACAAACTCCCATAAGATATCATCTTACAAGAAGCACAATTCTCCCACAATAAAGAGATTAAATGTTAGGGTATGTGCAGGATCACGATGGGCCAAAAAGTGGAAATATGATGGGTGTGTGGCTCACGACTTTTTTTTACCCAAAAATGTTGAAATGAAAAGGGTTTTTAAAGGAGATTCTCAGCTTTCCACCAATATAAATTATGCTTTAATTTGAATTTAATAAGTAATTATTATTCATTTTCTATTTGAATTACGACTAAAGTCCTGATTGATAGGCTTATTGAAAAACATTTATAGCTTTCAAACAGTATCACATTTTTTGAATCCAAAAAATGAATCACATTCTATGCTTCGCATACTATAGGATTAAAAAAATAAAAAATGACTTTCATGAAGTTTTGACCAAGTTAAGGTGGTCACACACATGAGTTTTTATATTTTTAAAAAATTGTAATAAAAATTCATAATTAATTATTTACTTGGAAAAAAATTAAAAATTAATATACATCACATTGGGACATGAGTCCTATACTTATATCTAAAATATTATAAAAAAATATTATCATTTTATTGTGGTTAGGGTGGTCAGACATACACCTACTTCTTATTTTTTCCCTGAAATTTTAGTACTATTGCATTGAAATTTCAAATTTTCACCAAATAGATTTTTTTTTAAACAAACCTAGTAGTTTAGAAACTACATTCAATTTTATAGAAATTATATTCCTAAATATTTTTGAAATAATATAGATAACTTATTCAAATTTTTACGTCAAGTTGCCTAACTATGATTTTTTTGATATTTTTGCCACTTAAGGGCCTGTTTTTTCCATGATGATCTTGCACATACCCATCATGAGGGTGAAAATATTATGTTTTTCCAAAAATGTCTTATAGAAAACTTCCGCCAAACTGACACATGCCCTAGGACCTCCTCCAAAAGGAAAATGATACAAGAAAGTCATGCAACCACCATGTGGTGCATTGCCCATCTTTCTGACTGGCCTTGCATAAACCCAGACATCTCAAAAGTTGAAAACAAAAAGAAGATAAACACCAAAAAACAAAGGTGAAGAAGAAACATTTCATAGTTCTGGTGACTCATAGGGGCCTTTTCTTGTGGAGGTACGAACCCAACTCTCTTGAAATTCTTGAAGTTTAAGGAAAGAGGAGTGTTGCACCTAGTTTGCTTTGGTTAGTAAGGGAATACTACAAATGAGCCTATATGACTGGTCAAGCTAGAATACCTCCTTGAAAGACATGACTCACCATCTTGCAGTAACCACTCAAAGGTTATGATAAATATGAGAAAGGCAAAAAAATTCAGACTCAATCTCATCGGTTGCATGTGCTGTACTTGAACTAGAAAGTTCTGTAGAAGTTTGATCCTTTTGTTTGATAGCTTCTGTAATCTATTCTACTATTTGCATATCTCTGTCTAGGGAGAAAAAAGGTGGTAGCTCATAATTGATCAAGTCATTGAAATCCTTTTTTATCTCTTCAACTCTCCTTTCCAATGCCATCTAGAAATCTTTGCACTTTTTGGCAACCTTGTGGGAGTTGAAAAACTCACTTGCTTTGATGGAAGCGAATCTTCGATTAGGAATCCCAACATCTTTTAGGACTTCATTAGAAGCCACACAAATCTTGGAAATGAAACTTTGTGATTCTACCAATCTAGATTCATATGTCTACAAAATATGATTGGCCATCGAGCCTATCTTTCCTTTTATTTCTCAGACATCCCTCAAGAATTGCAAGACAAGTTGGAGAATAAGAACTATAACTATAATACTCTCCTAGTGTGAAGATACCAATATTTTTAGTAGTCGGAGAGACTTGGCTTTTTGTACGACAACCAACTCCTAAATGAGATGAATCTCTTTCTTTCTTTCATTCTCCTCTACTTGATCTCTCTGCTTAAGAGTGTTTTCCAATTAAGAGCTTATTCAAGTCTCATATGCTTATTCAAGTCTCATCTCCAGGTTGTGGGTCTACAAAGTGGACACAACTTCTTGCTTTGCTAACTTTAATTTTTCTACCTCTGCTTGTGCTTTCTCGACACTATTAGAAGCTTGGGATCTGACACTATCTAACTCTTTCTATAGATTTTCATGGACACTTCTATACTCCATGTTGTTCAAATGTTGGATGGCAAGGTTAGCTTTTAATCTCTCAATTTCGGCATGTAGCTGAACTTGTTGGCTTTGTGCTTCTTTGAGAAATCTTGAGGTTTCCCCTTGATTACCTTGAATTTGCATTATGGAGGCCAACTCAACATCCTTGGCCTTGATTTTTGTCTACAATATGTCCACTGTTTCTCTCACATTAACCAAATCTACCTCACACTTCCTCAATATCCTGCCTAGTTTTTCATAGTCTGCATATACTACCTACTGGGTGGTCTCAGCCAAGACTACCTTGTCACATGGATGAGTTTAATTTAGATGTAGGACTATTTTCTAGATGTCATAATCCTCCATTTACATCTGCCCTTCAAGCTTTTCCACAAGTGGCATCATGGTGCTAATCAGGAGAGAATTATTTTTCTCATTATAGCAAGCCTTGAGTTTCTTTGTAGCTGGAAACTCAATGTCCTTCAATGGCTGTCTTTGTTTAGCATTTCGTCAGGCCATCTTAGTTGTGTTGAAATGATCATGGAGGGTTTGAGGAACATTGACATTTTGTGCTACAATAGGGGCACCAGAAGGAAAACCAAAAATGGTAACAGAGGGGGAGACCTTAGATGTATGAGCATGCAGTGAAGCGAAAGGGAGCATTATCATGGAAAAGGGTGGCACACCAAGCTAAGACTGAGTGGGGGATTTTGGTGCAGCCACGGTAGGAGGGTCCTCAAAGAGAATAGTCTAGACTGTGCAACAAGAGTTACACAATGAAAGTAACACAAAAATTGGGGGCAAATGTAGATTCAAACATTCTTATTAACAAAAGTCTCGATTACAATCGACCGACAACATCTGAGCTTATAGATTTGGCTCATAGGCCTAATACAACATGTTCAAAATAACATATTCCTATATGCTCCTCAATGTGAGTTGAAATATTACATATCAAATCCTATCTTTATCAAATCTTCCTTCCTAATGATCTATTACAATGATTTATATCATGTTTTAAGATTTAGAATCATCCACATTGGGTAAAGACTATTACAATCTCAAATTTGAATTACTTCAAGGCGAATGCATAGGCTGAAGTGTGGACCTAAATTAAGGTCAGGAAACATTCCATGGATTGATTTGAAACACACCGTAAGGATTTGCAAGTCATGAGAAAGATCCACAAGATCGAACTAGCCATTAGGTTTGAAAAAAAAATATTCCGGTTCCAGTTTAAGAAAATTCCATTAAATCTGAAAGTGATAACTTGCCGAAAAAAGATCCAATTGTGCTCAAATCTTGGAATAAGGAAAATGAACATGTCCACGATGTAAACATATATCCATAGGGTCTGGTGAGCAAACATGACGAATCCACCAACTTGAACTAAACAGGAATTGAACAAGAACAAAATTGAAAGAAAATATTTTTGGTTGATGCAATATTGCCAAGAACCAAGGATGCTCCTTCATCAGATTTCCCAGTAGGGGTGGAGAGAGACATGATCGGGAAGAAAGGTTTTTTTCCAGAAGATGATGGGTGAGGAGTGGGGATTAGCACAAATGTTTCAGCTCTTTCTGGAGGGGCCCTTAATAGGGCAATTAAAGAGTCAACAACAACCAAGGCAGATGTTGCTTGTTTGGGCTGTAGGGTAATTTTGGAGGGTTCACTACAAATAAGAGAGGGTGTATTCAAAATTAATAGATCACGGCCCAAGGATGGAGAATTACTTTCCATGAGAGGAGGAAAAGGGGTAACGAAGGATACAAAAACAAGAAGAAGAGAGGGAGTGAAACTTACTTGGACTGTAGTAGTTGACACGTCTTGTAGGCTGGACTCCACTTCCTCTTCTCCTCAAGCTGGCATGTCAGATACGCCTAGATCTTGGACCCGCCTTCTATTTTCACGACTAGAACTAAAATGTTTCGATCTCCTAGCCACCAAGCCCTCTAAAACTTTTTCCTCAATGATCACAATAGATGAAACTCTCAGAGACTGTTGGCCTCTCTTTCCTTTACTTTGAGGAGGAAAAAACTCATGAATCCCTTTTCTTTGAATCCCTCCGACTATCAGATTCTCAAGGTTGGCTGATTGGAAAATATCTATAGCTTTCAAACAATATCACATTTTTTGAATCCAAAACATGCATCACATTCTATGCTTCACATACTATATGATTAAAAAAATAAAATTGAATTTCATGAAGTTTTGACCAAGTTAAGGTGGTCAGATATACAAGTTTTTACATTTTTTAAAAGTTGTAATAAAAAATTCTAAATTAATTATTTACTCAAAGGAAAAAAATTACAAAAAAATATGCATTACATTGGGACATGAGTCCTCTACTTATATCTAAAATCTTATAAAAAAATATTATCATTTTACTATGGTTAGGGTGGTCAGAAAAACACCTACTTCTTATTTTTTCCCTGAAATTGAAGTGTTACTTCATTGAAATTTCAAATTTTCAGCAAATAGATGTTTTTTTAAAATAAACCTAGTAGTTTAGAAATTACATTCAATTTTCTATAGATTCTATTCTTACATATTTTTGAAATAATATAGATAACTTATTCAAAAAAATTCGTCAATTTTCCTAAATCATATTTTTTTGAATTTTTTTCCACTTAAGGGCCTATTTTTTCCATGATGATCCTGCACATACCCTCAATTCAATGTACAACTCATCACTTTCCTAAGTCAGATTCTTCATCCTCTCAAAGTATTCCCACTCTTCATGTCTTACACTATAAAGTCCTTGTGGGTTGTAGTCCCACTTATCACAGATGAGGACCAAACCTAAGACTGCCAATAAATCCTCAAGCTCCTCCTCATAAAATCACTTTGTTAGTGATACTCGATTGTTAGCAATATTGAGGGGAAGTGAATATAACTTTGTTTTGTTTCTTCCAGTACCATAGATTTTGTCAACCATGGTCACTTGGTGGCATGCCTCCAATGCGAAGAATCTGTCTGTCACAAATCTAGGGAGTCAAAAAGACTCATCAGGAAAGCCATGGAATCTTATAAATGTGAAGTCTACGCATGTCAAGTAATCCATGGAGTTTGGCGAGATCTTCATCAATTGTAGCATCACAAGCGAGAAACGACCAATAGGGCGAGGCAAGAATTCTTGAAGTACTGGCCTCAAAATATAATATGCAAACCAATAATATCCTCCTATTCTAGAAATTATATGGGTCCACACAAAAACTGGCTGTAGACATCCCTTTTCATCTAGGAAAGACACTGGTACATTTCTCCCCAACCATTCATGATTCTGATGTAAAACTAGATGAGCTAAGAAAGAAGAATACCTAAATTTGGAATTGGTTATGTAATTCTTCAGCTAGATCAACATGTTTCTAGCTATTATCTCGACAAAATCAGAGTGCCTTTGGTTATTTTCTCTCTTCAGCAAATAGGCCAAGCCAAACTAAAAAGGAAGAACCTATTCATCCTCATCAAGACCGAAAACCCAGGCCAACATCGAGAACATCGATTGCGTCTCTCTTGAATTTTTCATATGAGAGAGGGAAGGAAATACAACCTTGGTCTCGTTGTTCCCTCATTTCTTCGTCATCAAAATTTTGTTCGTCTAGCCTTTTCTTCACTAAAGAGATCCATCTTTTCTTCATCAAAAAGCTTTGTATCCTAGGCTATAGGGATGTACAACATATCCTGTATGGCTTGAGCAAAAATAGTAACCCTAATCCTATCATTTTGAATGACCCCTATTTCCTCGTTGAATCTCTTAGCACATGCATCGACTGACTCTGGGCATGGGTGCATAGGGGGCAACATAAACTATGGTAAACCACAATCCCAGAGCCAAAACATAAAACCTTCAGGTGGCCCATACTTTTCCTTTCTCTGAAAGGAACCTTCTCTGAGACTTTTACGGTTAACCAACAACTTGGGGTCAAAACCCTTGTTGGTGATATCTTGCACTACCTCTCTTCTTATAGGCTTATCCACCGACGCCTTCTTGTAGAATTTGAAAAGTTTCTCCTCAACTACCGAGGCATTGGCGAATGACTTTTTCCCAAAAAAATTGGCATATCTATGTTGTGAACCTGAAGCTGCGGCTTGTCTTCCAAAGGTTGAGGGTTCCACCATGACTGTTATGAAGAATTCGTAGAGAATTCCTTTAGCAAAAATAGTCACTTGCCTTTTTCTTGAAAAGGAAAACCTACTTTTGAGTGTAATTAATTCTCTACTTGTACATGTAGTTAAGACTACGCTATTGCGGTCGGTCCATTAAATGCTACCACCGATGAAATATGTGTGAACATGAGATTTGTATCCCTCGAGAATGCTGAGAATGCCCCGAGGATGGAATTAGAACATTCTCATTGCCACCTATTTTACAAATAAATTCCTTGCATTGAAGTGTGTGCCTTTTGCTGTATGGAACGTGTTGAAGTGATGCAAGGTAACCCCTGGAAAGACATGACCATTAATTTGTCACAATTTTTAGTGCATTTATCCATGTCTTTTCTCACTAGTAAGCTGGCTGGCACTAATGATAGCGAAGGACACATGTCAACAATGGGTGCATGAGAGTATTTACTTCCAATGCCTAAATTTATTTCTCAGGACATTCCATCTGATCCTCCATATGATTTATCTACCTTACTCCATTTTGCCTTAAAACTTTTCATTGTCATCTGACCAAAAATAGACATTCCATTGGTTGAATTTGTCGGCTTACTCTTTCTATATATAACTATGCCACCTTTTACAACATTCATTCGAACATATAGCCTCTTTAAGTTAGCTAGCCTTCCTCTTATTCTCATTCCACCATAATTCACTACTTTATTATAATGTCTACTGGCTTAGGCACTCCCATCAGGCTCTTCCTAGGAGACCACAATATAGCTTTGTAGGAGAGGTCACCAACAATTGAATCAAGCATCTAGTGAAGAAATGTGACCCCCTTATCATGATTGAATTCAAGTGGGTAGTTGGTGCAAATTTTATTACCAACAAGAACCAGCTTTGGAGCAACTGCAACATGCTTTCTTGCTTCCTGGCCTCACTGCTGGACTTGAATGTGTCCAAGCCCATGATAATTGAATTGTTCCACAATATTTTTGATATTTCATTTATGGAAGGGCTTGGAGAGGTAGTGTAAGTGGCCATCCCCAACATTGGTATTCCGAGTGCTATGGACCTCCATAGGCATGTGGACTTCAACATAGATGTAACATGGTTACCCTTTCTTTCTGATTTCCGCACTATGGACATTGAGATGCACCACTACTCTTCTCAGCCAATGACCAATTTCCTCTTGTGGGAGTATGGCATGGAATGGGTTTTGGCGCTGCCTTGGAGGAAGTATTTTGACTTCCTAGTGCAGAGTTGCAATGAGTAGGACTTGAGCCTGTATTGTGGAGTTCACGCTCATTGTATTTTTAGCCCCCTTTTGGAACCTGATAGACAAGGAGAAGAAGAGTAAGAAAAGAAAAGGAAGAAGAAAGAAAACCCAATGACGAGCCTTTACAACTTCCTAGGTGATGACTTGAGGCCTTTTTGGATTGTTTTTGCACATTTCCTCCCCTTTTGTTCTTTTGGCTCCATAACTCCTTTTGGGTTTTCTTGAGAGAGCCTTATGTTTAAAAATTGAGCCTCAGGCTTGCAATATGTGTAATTTTTTTTGATAGATATAATACAATACAATATTTTTTTTCTTTATTTTTCTTCTAGCTATTATTTTAAATTCTCAAAATTTTGAAATATTTACAAAAAAAATTACATGTGGTACATAACTGTTAAAATTTTCAAAGAATTGTACATTTTAATGGAAAATATTTAGATAAATACTGTTAATCAGTACATCTAAAGTTTTTCCTTCCATATCTTCAAGCCCATACACATTCTTTTCTTTGCATGCACTGATTCATAAAGGTCCCTTCCACAGTGCTTGAAATTTTGTGTGGTGCCCTGGTTTTGCAGTATGCTCATCATACTTTAGCACTAAGCTCCCTTCTTTGAATTCTAGGCTAGAAGTCTTTTTGTCATTGAACCATCACTTGACTGTCTGCTGGAGATTAATCATGGCTCCATGGTCCTTTTCTCTATCTTCCTCTAGTTTGAGGAGTTTTTCTATTCGTACTTCCATTCGACCATTTTCTTCAATCTCCAAGGCTTTTAGTAGTTGTAAAGTAGGAATTTGTATGGAAATGGGTATCACCATACACCAAATCGTAAGGGGAGGTCTTCAGAATCTACTTGGGGTAATTCAAATTGACCACAAAGTAGCTCATAAATGCTTGTGCCAATCTCTTTGTCATTATAACCCAATGCGTTTGATTTACCTAATTAGGATTTTGATGGTGGACTCTGCTAACACGTTCCCTTGTGGGTAATAATTTGATTAGCATTTATGGAAAGTACCATGTCTAATAGAAAAATATGATATCCTTGACACAAAAAAAGCTCAAGCATTATCAGATATAATGGTTTTGGGTGGACCAAATCTAGCCACTATTTCTTCAAGGAAATTAACAATTTCCCCTTCTATTGCATTCTTTAGGGCTACGGCCTCCATCAACCTTGTAAAATACTCATTCACCATGAGGATCCACTTGTGTCCAACACTAGAAATAAGATTTATCATGTTGATAAAATCCAAACCCCATTGTTCAAAGGGTTCTTCAGTTATAATTGGGCTCAAGGGTAAATCAACCTTCTTTCTTTTTCCAATAAAATATTGGCACTGTGTACACTTCTGTACTAGATGATGTGCTTGGGAAAAAATAGAGGGCCAATAATATCCTTCCCACATTATCTTTAAAGTGGTACTGGGTGGAAAAATGTCCACCCTCAAGACTGTGATGAAATTCGTTACAAACTCTTTCCACCTATAGGTTGTCGAGACATCAGAGAAGCACACCATCATAATTTCTATTAAATAATACATCCTCAATTAACACATACTTGGAACCTTTCAATTAGTAGTATCTCCTTTTATTGAATGGAAGGATGGTTGGGTAATATCCCTTCTGCATATACCAAGTTCGTTCAGCCAACCAGGATTGTTCAGACTCGAATTGGTTCAAGTAGATTTGATCAATGTATTTTTTAGCCACAAGACTTGTTTCATGTGCAATGTATTTTCATAGGCCTCTTCCCCAAACTAGCTTAGTTGGTCTTATTTCCACATCATATTCTAGGATCTTAGTGATCCAGTTTGCTCTTTTTTTGGTGATCTCACCTTTTGTAATGTATTCCCACACATTGGGGTGTGCTAGAAGGATAGTGATCTTGTTGGATGTCACCAAGTGTCAAAACTTTTTTAAACTTTTAACTATGGCAAAAGCTTTGTTTTCCATAAATTTATACCTAACCTCATAACCCTTCAAATTTCTTGAATGGAAAGCAACATGATGTTCTCCATCATTCTAATCACTTTTTTGAGTAAGTGTCAAAGCTATACTATCCTAACTACTGTATAAATAAAGTAGGAAATATTTGGAAAAATCTAGATTAACCAAGAACGAAGCAACAAAAATCACTACCTTTATTTGCTCAAAATATTTTTTTCCTTTGGGGGTCCATTTGAACAACAAATTCTTTTTAAGCATTAGTGTGATAGGCCTCACAATACTGGCAAAGTCCGAAATGAACATACTGATGAAATTGATTTTCCCTAGAAGTGACTGAAGTCCTTTCTAGTTTACTGGCAAGGGTAATTCCATTATAGATCTAACCCTTTTAGGGTCTATTTGTCTTCCCTCTTTAGACACTACAAAGAAAATTAGATTACCTTGAGGTACTCCAAAGACACATTTTTTGAGATTTAAAGAAATCCTAAGCTGTTGACATTTCTGGAAGACCATTTCTAGATGATTGAAATGATCATCCTTTTATTTTGAAAATATTATTAGGTCATCCAGATATATCAAAATAGTCAGGTTGATTAAACCTCTAAAAGTGACATCCATTGCTTGTTGAAAAGTTGCACCAACATTTGACAGTTTGAATGGCATCTTGGCATATGCGAACATTCCCCATTTAGTGGTGAACATCATCTTGTGTTGGTGGCTCTCCTTTATGTATACCTAGTTATATCCTAAAAATCCATATAGTAATGAAAACATTTCAGATCTGGCTACTGTCTACAAAATTTTCTCCATCGATGGTAATGGGTAATGGTGCTTCAATGAGGCTTTGTTCAAGTCTTGAAAATTGACGCAAAGTCTAATGTCACAATCTTTATTTTGGATGGTTACTAGATTTGACACCCACATGGAATGTTTGATTGGATATATGATTCTTGATTCAACCAACTTGGTGAGCATTTGTGCCATCAAGGCTTCAACCCTCAGGTTGACTAGCCTTTGCTTTTATCGTACGGGCTTGGACCCTTCCTCCAAATCAATGGTATGCTGAATTTTACCTGGGTCATAACCTCTCAGATCATCATAGGTCCAAGTGATAACTCTGTTGTATTCATAGCACAAAACCCTCAATCTTTCCTTACCCTTTTAAGGAACCTCTTTTCTGACCTTCAATTTCTTGCCGCTTCCAACATCAAGCTCTTTGTAATCTCTTTCATCTGCAGTGAACCTCTACTTGCCATTTCTAGCATCTTCATAGTTGAAAAGGTTCTTGAGGGAAATCAACCCTTTGGGAAGCTTGTTCCCCTTTAATTGGATGACCCGCCCTTTGAAAAAATCTACTCCTGGGGGTGAATAGTTGGGATCCATTCCTTCCTTTTGTACAAAGGTAGCAATTTGAGTGTCATCATAAAGAACTTGCCAATTTTCATCATTGTCGGGGATTGAGGGTCAGACGACAACTTGCACTACATTTTTCTTGGTTGAGTAAGAAACTGGTTCAAATTGTGACCCAACAGATGCCATCTGATCAGTGACACTATTCTGAGATTGGGGAATAACTTGTATGTTGAAGGCTTCAAAAATCTCGATCAGATCCCAAATTTGATGTCTAAATGACTTCATTCTAGTGTTCCTTGTAGTTGCTTGGCCATGGAATTGACTCACCACCAGCTTTGAATCTTTGAAAACTTGCACTCTCTTTACACCCATGGAATTGTCTAAGCAAGCATTAGACCATGGACCAAATCCCCATATTTATAATCATTATTCGGGCATGAAAATAGAAAATAGTAAGCTCTAAGAGTTTTGGATCCCATCGGGGATAGTAATTGGACACCCACTCTACAGCTGGCTTTACACTTGGCACCACCAAAATATAAGGTCCATAGATGGTTATCAGATGGGTCATCAAATTTTTCCCGATCCATCATAAATTTTAGAAAAGTTTGATCTTCGTCAAAAATTACATAGGTGCCTAGCCCTGTCGCATGTAAATTTCTAAATGGATCATAATCAATGAATTGATTGAGCAACTCTTCTTCTTTAGGAGTCCACTTACTTGTATCCTCTCCATCCTCTAGTATTTCTATGCAATATTTCTCTTGTTGAGAGATGGAAGTATGTGTGGCTTCAAAGCATAAGACTGCATTGTCTACAATATGTTCAAGATGTAGAGATTCTGAAAGAATCTTCATTTTCGCTCCATGCTTAGTTCTCAATATGAGGTGGGTCCAGTCAAGTGCTAGATACCCTCCTAGCTTGGCAGTGAAATCTCTTGATAGACACATTCAGAAGACTAGTGGAATGTCTATCACTACTACTTCTTGAGTGATTGTTTGGATTGGGTATGAGAAAAGGGTCAAAGATAAGTCCTTTATCTGACCAACGGTTGGAACCTTCTTCCTATCTAGTTGCATGATTCCCTTTTCAAGAGGCTCATACTTAAGCTTCAAGGTGTCCACCACTTGTTTTGGCATGATAGTCATGGTGGCTCTTGAATCAATCATATTGTTATGTAAAAGATTATCTCCCATAATAAGTGTTAAAAAGAAAGGTGTGGGCTTTGGACTGCTTACCTCTTTCTCCTTTGCATTTCCCATGTCGTTTGTATACGTTGTAACTTTTGGTGCTTGAGGTTCTGATGCAGGTACCTTACCTTTTCTTTGATTACATATAGGAGCTAGTCCCATCCATGTAATTTTCTCTTCCTTCTTCAATGCTTCCCGAAGTAGGGTTTTTTGTTCAGGGATAGATATGATGTACTACAATGATACATTGGAAGGAACCTTCTTCAATTTCTTGACCACGTTAATCATCTTGACTGTTTGGGCCTTGGGCTTAAACGCTGGTATTTCTCTTATTTTTGGAAAAAACCTTTCCTACATGACTGGACTTGGTGTTTCACTCATCCATTTCACGGGCTATGGTAGATTATGTGATTGCAGGATAGGATGAATGACAGTTAGTAAAAAATGCTTCTCTTGCAATGGCGATTGACACAGCTGAGGTTGTGGCAAAGGTTGTTGCACATATTCTTTGGTGAGCCTTCTTTTAGACCTCGTGTTGTAATCTGACTGTACTTGTAGACCGCTAGTCATAGGAGCTTCATTTGCGAATACCATGTTTTCTTCCTCCATCAATGAGAACAACATTTGATCAGGTGCAATTTATAGCTCCTACTCTAGGGACATTCCTTGCATTTGTGCTCTAAAACAAACATTCTCCATTTCAGAAGACCTATATTCATCTACACTCAGAAGTACACATTTACCTCTTTGTTTTGCTATCTTTTGTTGCATATTCCACCTTGGTAAATTTTGGGGCATATGACTATCACTGCATGGGAAGCACCATATGTTCTCTTCCACCAAATTGTTCTAGCCTAGGATCATTTCTCTACTTTGCTTGTCCTTTACCATCTGAAGCGGCATGGTGACTAGAACTATCTTGTTTGCAAGTGTCATTTATTGGCCTTCTCCTTGGGAAAATAAATGGTATGTGTTATGTTGATAGGATGGCCTGCTTCTACTATAGGTTTGAGTGCTAGGCTTTGGGGAAATTTCCTACTGTCATTTCATGATAGCCAACTCATTCACAAAATTTCACATGAGATTATTTATGTCATCAATATCTACCATAACTAAGTTGGAGCCTAATGTACTGCTTTGTGTAGTGGGATACACATACATGGATTGTGGCATGCCTGGTGTCAATTGTGTATCAGAAGTTCTTGGAGAAGCTTCTTCTTAAGATGTTCCAGAGATTTATGCAAACATAAGCATAGGGGATTGTGGTAGGAGCTTCCCATCATCGATCAAAATATTTTCCATGCACAGTGCCACCTAATAAGCATCAGGAAAGATATCTCCTCCCATGGAATTTATTATGACTGCGATGTCCAGGTTAAAATCCTTTAGATAGAACATGAATTCCATGGCAGTCTAAGGTTGAGTAGTCATGGGGATCATTTTCCAGGTCTTATGGAATCTGGTATTGAATTCACTCATGGCCTCATGTGGAGCTCTCTTGATGGCAATCAGTTGTTGCAGCAATGAGAAGCGATCTCCTTTCTCTAAGAAGTGTTCAAACAAGCATTCTCTGAGCTGGTCCCAAGAGATGATAGAACCGTAAGCCAAAGATTGATACCAATCTTGGGATTTTCCTTAGAAAGAGGTGGCTAACATCCTTAGAGTGATATTTTCCTCTGCTATATTGTGTACCCCACATACCTTTGCTATATCTTGAAGGTGTTCAAAAGGAGTTTTGCAATCTTCTCTAGAGAATTTAGGGATGGCCTTAAGGGCATTAGTGGGTATGGAAGGCCAAACATCTGGGGGCATGGGTGGTTGTAGCGGACTACCACTATCGCATGTTTCGAAGTTCCTAGGAGTAGGTAGAGGGATGTGAGCCAAAGAGAAAAGATTCCTATGAGTTAGATATACATGTATTCTAATTTGGAAATTTAAGCCTCCAGATGGAGTAGATAAAGATCTAGATACTGGATTCTCACTTCTTACTCTATTGCTCATTATAAGTAATGCAAAACCTGTGAGTCTTCTCCTCCTAGGTATTGAGGTAGGTAACTAAGAGTACTAGAAGTGACCTCTCAAAGATGCTCTTGTTTGGACTCTTGGCATGAAACTTTGAATTTCCTTCCTTAGCCTAATTCAAGAAATCATTCTGACTTCCAATTAGGCATTTGGAAAACTTTTGGTCCCACTGGGTGTGCTAGAAAAAGAACTGTTGATCATCAAAGCTTGTGCCTCTCTGACAGTCTTATGGGAAATTCAGTGAGTGGCGGACAAATTGCGTCTCACTGAATACCTTCATGATTTTTATAGAAAGCCAACTCTTCTTTGGGGTTTTGAGATAAGGGGAGAATGAAATGTAAACATAAAACATCAAAGGTGATGTGCCAAATCTTTTAAAACATTTCAAACCCAAATCATTCCTATGAGTGATAGAAATAGACGCAAAATTCCACAACCCTTCATTGTTGGAAAGAGAACGAACAACAAAGGCTAACTTCAAGCATAGTGTGGACTTTCAAATCCTTCTGTAGGAAGTGTTCATTAAGGCTTGATCAAACATAAAGATTTCTTATGATTAACAGAAGAATATCTCAAAAATCACATGAACTCTTCCTCCTAATATAACATAGTACAACAAAATAATAACTTTTAGAAAAATAGAGAAGTCCAATGCATAGTCCAATTTTCCTAATCTACTACTCTACCATGCAAGCATACAAGATAGAAATTCGCTACTTAAACTATCTAGATCCAACTTGCAAGACACAAATTTTCATTGAAAAGGATAATATAAAGAAAGAAAGCTTGAAAAAGGCCATACATGCACAATCTCAACAAATTCTCCTGAATATTTCTTGCTTTTAAATATGAACTAAACTTTGAAATAGAGGTCGGATTCCAATCTAACAATAGTTTAGACCTTAATAGATATAACATGCCAAAGTAAAGTAGTTATGCAACTTGCTTCTGAAAATAATTCTAAAAAACCTAAGAAAACTAAAGAAACTTTTCTTAGCAAAGAAATTGTAACTTGGAATCCAACCCCTCATTGTGTTGTCACCCTCCTTATATAGCCACCAAAAGAAAAAATCACCACCTCAACACAGAAGTAATTACTGCTAGATGTCGATTCCTGATAGCTTGTAATATGATCATAGATCCTTGGTTAGGCCGCAAAGATCTTTGCTCATTAATTCTCAGCTACTGCATTAATATCCCTTAGATATTTAGAAAAGATGGAAGCCCATAAATGATAAAATCCTAAGAACATTTTGAAAAAAGGGTTTTCTTGACCAATCACATTACCTCGAGGCACCAACTCAAAAATTCCATTCCAAAAAACCAAGAAAAGAAAAGCCAACAAGCTCCGATAGAATCCCAAAAGATATGATTTTACAAGAAGCACAATTCTCATGCAGTGAAGAGATGACACACCATGCGGACATAAATCTTATGTTTTCAAAAAAAATGTTTTAGAGAAAAATTCTACCAAACTGATGTGTGTCCCAGGCCCTCCTCTAAAAGGAAAATGATACAATAATTCCATGTAGCCACCACATGTCGTATTGTGCATATTTCTGACTGGCCTTGCATAAACCTGAACATCTCAGAAGCCGATGACCGAAAAAAATAAGGCAAAGAAGAAATGTTTCATAGATACTTTTACAATATATATAACATTCACCTATTGGAGTATCTCAGAATTCAATTGGTGTTTTCAACAGTTTCAATTAGTACTGTTATATGGGTGCATCTTGTCATTTTATATTACACAATGAATAAAAGTGAAGTAGATTTTAAAAAAATATGTTAGAAACTAGATTTTAGATTTGATGCATATCCTTAACAATCTTCTATGATCCTTTAATCATGCCCCTTCAATTCATAACATCAATATTTTGTCTCTAGATATCTGATATATTGTGCCTTGATATAGAGCGAGCTTATTTTTCCCATTGTTTTATTTAGCATCGCCAATATCCACCACAAGAATATTGTACCTGTCTAAAATGATAGAAATGGTTCACATCCCTCAGAAAAATTTCTCTTGAAAAAAATTAGGAGAAGAATATAGTTACTATGTGGCAATCAGAACTTACTCGGAGGTTCTTAACAACTCTAATAGCTGTTAAAGAGCCTTGATTAACAAACCCAAATCTAGTTGCCAACTTTACAGTATCATGGCAGATTAATGATCCTTTATCATCTCTCCCCTCAACACATGGTTCTTATCTACTTATTTCTATGCCATCCTTTTCAGCTTGATTCCTTTTAAATCTATTTTAATGATGCTCATGGACATTACAAAATGTATTGCCCAAATTCTTCATTGTTTGTTTTTCCTGTTGAATGCACTTAGTCTCTCCTATTCCTTATGGAATTGAAATTTTTGCTTCTTTGTACCTTATGCTAGTTGCCATATCCTATACATCAAAATATTTATTTGGATACTGATTTACAATTGTATGACCTTCAAATTTTTTTATGGCTATCGAATTGCATTACTTAGGACTATCTCCTCTTGTTAAAATATGCACCTTCTTTAACCCCAGTGCTCCTGTCGTCTATATATCTTTCAAATACTTTTGGGAATTGAGGTAGGAATATGAACTTGGATTAAATCTAAATAATTTCCTAATATTCTTTACCAGCATGCAAATAGTAACTAAGCAAAATGAGTTGAGTTGGTTTTCCTTAAATTTTTGTGTATCCTTGAATTCTATTTCTTATCCTATCTTTAACACGAAGACTAGCAAACAAAGAGGCCTCAATTCATTGAGGTATACTATCAATCAATTAATGTATTAGGTCTTTGATTACTCAAACCTAATTACATGCTACCATGTCAGATGACATGTTGAATGATTAACTAACTTCTCCCACCCTTTTGTTATGATAGACCAGTTCATTTACCACATCAATTAATCAATAAGAGGTACTTGGTTAGGCATCACTGTAGAAAACTTGACTAAATCAAATATGTGAATATGCTGAAATGTATCCTTATACATGTAGATAGATATCAAATTAATATTAGAGGAAATTAAATGAAATGAATAAATTTTATGCTAATAAAATAAATTTTCATTTTATCCCTTTTAGATAATTTAACAAAGTAAGGAAAAATGAATGTCATTTAATAAAAGATTATAATTGGATAGTGTAGTTAAAAATGATTATTTAATCTATTATAGATAAATGTATTTGGGCTTAAAATAGAGTGAAATGATTATGAGAGTTAAGGTTCTTAAATTAGATAAGTGGAACTACATGTACATAGCCCTGATTACTTAAAGATTAGGCGATAAAATAAATTGGAAAAGTTGTGAATGTAATTATAATCTTAGGGAATGTTAATATTAAGTGAGGGAAGAATATTAGCAAAAGGTTATTTAATTTAAAAGTTCAGATTAGATGATAATTACTCTTTGTTAGATAAATTAGTAAGAGAATGTTATTATTTTATATAATTATAGTTGATTAATAATGTTGCTATGGGAATTTCGATATTATATTGGTACATTGAAGTCACAATTTAATATTAGGGTGTTGTAGTAATTAGAACAATGAAGATGGTTGTTTAATTAATGCTATAGTTATATTTTAAATATTATTACTATTATCTTCTGTCAAAGTTGTAATTCAAAATTAAAGTTTTCATACTAACTAGTTGAATAAAAGAGATGGTTTATTAGTGAAATAGTTATTCTTAAAAAAATAAAATTAAATAAATGATTGTAGTGATTAATGCCTTATATAAGAAAACTCTTTAGGGTTGTTATGTTATTAGTAGTTGTTATATTAGATGATGTGGATGACTAAAGGATTAAGTCATGTTTAATTATGGAGTTTTCCATTTTGGCTCATTTATTATGTGTTTGCTTTAAATAAAAGAATTAGAGTATTAATCAATGGTTGTTGATTTTTTTAAAGTTTCTTATTAGCCAAATTGTAAGTTAGTTAGGTAATGAGTGGATGGGTATCATGTGGGAAGAAAATTGAGGTCTCCCTTGGATGCCTTGTTGGTTGAATTGACTTTTGATTTTGGTTTTAGTGGTTTATTTTGTATAGAGCTGATTTTGTTAGTTTGTGATTGAGTTTGAAGATCTATTTGTGAGGTTACCTATTGTTATTCCACACTTGTCATTTTGTAAGTTTGTGGATTGAAGGTAGTATTTTGAGATCATGTTATTGTTACCACGTCGATGGGGGGAAATATTATGTTAGTAATTTTTTAGACTTCTAGAGGTTGGAGGGGAGTATGGTTTTTACTTGCAAGAGTTGGTATGGGGGTCGAGGATTTGGTGAGGTTGCTTGGGTAACCCAGGATGGGGGTCAACAACCAAGGATGATCTACATTGGGTAACCTAGATCAAGCAATGAGTGTTTACATGAGTTTTATGTTGTTTCACCTGAAGGTGGGTGGTTTCACAATTTTCTCATTTTGATAAAGGTTGATCTTTATACTTGGATTGTGTTTATGTGGATTTTAGCCTTGCATAGTGGAAATTGTTTCATTATGGAGATTTTTGTGCAGGATGGTGCATGCCTCACTTTATGTGACTATTCATGTGGCTTTTGATGTTGTGCAAGTTGGCTTACTTAGTTAGTGACTGTTGAGTTTTTGTTTCTAGTAGGGAGAGTGGCTTCCCATGGGGGTTGGGACCCAAAGTGGTGCCCATAGTAACTCATTGGAAGTTTCTTAAATCTAGTGAAAACACTAATAATTAATTAAGGGGTTTGGGTAGTGTCTCACATTAATCAAAGATAATGGATTCCTCACTCATGGATCAAGTGCTCGTTTAGGCTTGAGATGAGACGGGAAGGCTTGGAATGGCAAGACCAACTTCCTTGTCTTCATGAAAGATATGGTTGTTCCGCATGAGTTAGAATGGGGTCAAGGATCGGTTGAGGTTTCTAGGGTGTCCCAGGATGGGGGTCGATAACTTATGAAGATCCGCATTAGGTAACTCATATCAAGCTATGTGATGACACTCTTTCCTTTAGCAACCTTTCTTGCCTTATTTTTTATGTACCTCTAGAAGTGGTTGTTCATTATGATTGTTGTTGAATTTGTTTGTGGAGTTTTTTCTGCTTGACTATTTTATATTGTGTGTCCTTGTCATCTCCTAGCATGGGGGTGGGCCTTAGGGTCCACATGGTTGGGTGGAACATGCCATGCACCCCATTGGGTCCCCAGCTGAAGATCGAAATGTGTAGAGATATACCATTTGTAGTGACTCATGAGAATTCCCAGAGTTTAAACCAGTAATGATGCTATGTATACATTCATTATAGTTGTATTACTCTGTCATTCCCATTCATGTGTGGGAAGCATTATTGTATCATTGTAATCTTGTAATGATGTAAACTCTTACTGTAATAAATGTAATGTATATAGATCCTTGGTATTATTATGTGCTTATTGGTTCATAATAAATGATCTTTAATGGTGATGTATATGTGGAAATATTTATAATTAAATTCATGTGTGAAGGATTTTTATGTAATGTAATAGATGTTGATGGTGTTAAAATGTATAATTGTGAGTATTTTATCTTCGTTATGGGATTGGTCTGATGTTAGAGTTGTTCAAAATGTAATCCACTCATGTTACCCCAAGGGACTTAGCTGAATGATATATATATGGTTTCATTATAAGTTTTACATGTTAACTTACAGTTCATTTTAGTTTTACTTAAAAAAAAGTTGTGCTATATTTGTTGGATATAATATGTCCTTTGGGGTTTGTGTGGTGGGGCATTACACAAGCAACAACTCAGATCAACCGATCAACCTTCAATGTGTGCTCCCTTTATTCTATAAGCCTAACACTTAGACAATTATCCTCCCTTCACAATGAATAGTCTAGATTAAAACATCTTGTGGAGAAATTTTGCATGTGCACTTATATCTCTTTAGTAGCATTCCTTTTAACATTACCATAGTTTCTTAAAGTATTTCACCAAATATTTCAATTCCTTCTATAGTCCTGTTACTTGATTTTTAGCTTTAAGTTGAAATTAGGTAACTTAGTGTTTATTCTTTTGTATTGTTTAAACATTTAAAAGATAAACCATATGTTTGCTAGTTCAAGCCAATATGCCTGATAAAGATTGTCAAATGAATAGATTAAAATTTGTAATTTCAATGTTGCAATTACAACACATGAGAAAAGAGAATCATATGTATATACAAATGTGATCTTTTATTGATAATTATGAAGTGTACATGTCCCTCACAAGCCAAGGGAATAAATTTACTTATTCAATGGAAATATGAAGTAATTTATACATGAATAAGTAAAAAAGAAACAAATGAATGTGCATATAAGAATGGAGACCAGTCATTGCCTGAGAATGATTGGTTACAAGGTTGCCTGATTGCTCTACTGCTTGTGTCCTCCCTAGCTTCGTAGTGCCCTTGGCTCCTTCATATGAAAAAAAATGATATTAGAGCGAGGCTCTAAGTAATGAAATATCTCAATCCTTACATACACACCTACCCATGCATGTATAAACTGATCCATAAGTGCATTAAATAAGCATGCAAACTTTGAATGTCTTGGAAAATAGAGAAGTCATCAAACACATAAAAAAATGCATATATTTTCTAACTTGTTTGCTTCATGTGTAGATTTAGCACAAGTCTGGTTATTGTTCTGATTCAGATTAAATACAACATGTGGGGTAAATGTGGCTCCCACGAGGGTAGAGCTCTACATGCTCTAAAAGAAAAAGGAAATTGAGCAACTTGATCAAAGATTTATCTATTATCAATGCATTAAATCAATATGGAATCACACTAGTTGATCAACTTTCATGATTAGATTCAAAAGATGCATCAAGTTCAATTATGCATCTCTTAAATAATGAGAGAGCAATCCAGAATATTGTCATGGTACTTCTCATCATGATCGTATTGAACAACCACACATCACATAGGATGGTGAGTTTTCAGGTCATTGACATAGGGGACATGTGTCTACCCACTAGGATCAAAGTGGGGAGAAAATTATGTATTACACATGATTAAAAAGGAAAAAAATGTTGTGGAAATCAGTGAGAAATCATGAGGCAATACAAGGTGAGATTCTTTTGGCTAAGACCATGTGCAAGTGAATGTGACAACAACTTTTATGAGTCTACAAGGGGCAGTCCTAAGGGGATAATCAGGAGTCACAATGAATGCTACAATGGTCTCATGAAAGGACAACAAAAAGGAAAGTATGCTATAGGGTAGTAGTTATGGAGCAGGGCATCATGTAGGATCATGAGAACAAGCACTATTTCATGTGAGTGTGTTTTCCTGGTCTACACATTCATGGGCAGTTTATAGTCTGAGGAAGGACATCTCGATGCATATGGCAGTCGACATTCCACCTCAAGAAGAAAATGACACAGTCCTTTAAAAACCTAAGGTGAGCAACCCTTGAAAAGGTAAAAGACAATGTCATAATCATATGACATGATGAAGTGTTAATCTCTGACCTTTTGAGGCACAAAAAACAACCCAATCAAAGTATGGATTAGCATTTTAAGATGGTCTAATCACTTGAAGGTAGATATCACATTGTCAATGGATGGTGTTGAGAAGATATGGTAGTTGAATTAAAAGAAGAATAGATCAACAGTCATTGGAGTGTAGCTCCATATAGGAATAGGGTTGTAACTCTCGCAATCTATGGTTAAAAGGGACAACCTTAAGAAATAAGGCCAAGAGATAAGATCAGCCCTACAAGCCTCCATGGTAAACCATAGCGTTGGAGGTACTGCAAGTCTTGATGCAGAAAATACAAACTTTACCATTCAAAAGTTGCAGGAAGAGATAGAAATTAATAAGACAACTAATAACCATCTTAAGTTGGAGTTACAAAAGATAGAGGAATCTTATAATCAATTGGTATCTGTTGTTCAAGACCTAGAGGAGAGCCTTAAGCAACATAATATGGAAATTGATCATCTATCCAGTGCAAATAAAATGTTTGAAGCTTCTACTTGTGAAGTAAAAATATAGAGTATTGAGGTAGAATGGATGCAAAAACTCTCAAAGGAAGAAGAAATCAAGAAATTAGAGGCTCAAATATCTAGTTCTGAGAGTCAAAAATTATTACTAGATATAACATATATGGAGGTGGAAAATGTGCAATTATCAGAATGTATATTGGGACAAGAAGCCCAATTAAGGTACATTACAGAGGAAAGAGAATCTTGTAAAATAGATGTAGAAAATTCCAAGTCTCATGGAATTGAACTTCAGAATAATTTGGATAGGCTTAAGCTTGATCTCAAGGGAAAAATTATGGAATTGCAAAATAATTTACATGAATCAGAAAGTAAGTTGTCTGGGTCCTTAGAAGAGGCAAAATCTCATAAGTGGGAACACCAAAGGATTCAGCTGAAACTTGATGTCCCGATGAAAGAATATGTTGAATCAAAATCAAAGCAAGAACAAGAAATCTTGGACTTGTCTGCTTCTTCTACTCATAAAGAGGAACAATTGGATGAATTGAGAGGGTATTTTTCCTTTTCTAGCCGACAAGTAGAGTCTTTAGAGTCTGAACTAGCAAATTTACAAAAAAAAAATGGTTGAGAAAGAAAAAGTTTGGTCTGCTGAAATGGAGGCTCTTCTTGTATCCAGTAAAGAGAATGAACAAGAAACATTAAGAGCAGAAGAAACACTTAGTCAAGTTCATTTGGAGAAAGCAATCATAGTACATCAGCTAGAAAATGAGGTGCAATGTCTTACAAAGTAGATGTCATCAAATTTTGATGAAATAGAGGGATCTTTTCCAAAATTGCAAGAGAAGCATAGAGCATTGAGAAATAGATAGAAAAAAAAACATTTTTTCACCATTATTCTACATATATAGAAGCTACAAAATGAATTCTAGAAGTTGTTCCTGTAGATGGAGTTTTTTTTTTCCATTTTTTCTTCTTATAAGATTTAAAGGAATAAAGAGCTCAAAATAGCTTTTCATTCACAAGTAATCAGAAAATTTTGCTAGTTCTACAGATGACGGCTTACTAGAGCTTAACCTATTTATATTTTGCAAGAAAACTCCTTTAAAGTCCCAGAATTCCACCTTTGAAGGCTCAAGGAAAACCCTATGGTCATGACCATGGATGCTAAAAAGTGTCCATTACTTTTGCAAAATGATCAAATGTGGAATTTGCATGGGAATGTAAAGTTTTCTACATGAATTTGTATGAAATCATAGAGGAAAAGCATGGAGACGTGGGTTTAGGGTAAACCCAGAGGAAAATGTGCAGAAATAAATGTTCCAACTATTTTTTCTACTCATATGAAGACTCATAGTTGAGCATGGGAAAATACATGAAGGAAAATAAAATTTACATTTGAGCTCAGGTTACAAAAATGCACAGAGGAATAATATTTTTAGCTTTTTTCTTAAAGAAATGGAACAAGAGTCTCATTGAAAAGTTGAGAAGATATAAATAAATTCATTGAGAAGCAACATTTTCAATAGCTACAAAGCTTGAAATGAGCTTATTTTTGTAGAAAACAACGAAGAGTACAAGGGTTATGTAGAGGAAACTTACCCAGCATGACCTTAACTCAACATGGAGCTTCACATAACATCTCAATGGTGGCTGAGAATAGAAGAAAAAACCATAGAGAAGACAAGGCAATACAACATGTTTAGAAAATGTTACATGGTCTCAACCATTTAATTCATAAGATGGCCTTTGAAGATGTTAAAAACTAGATTTTGATGCAAATACCAATTACCTTTTGCTCTTTGTTGAAATCGAAAGGAATCCTTCAGGAGATTGACCACAAAACCATATTTTTAGTGCACTCAGAAACCCTCATGGCGGCACAATGGAGACCTCTAGAGAGCTCGATGACAAGCATGAAATGTTGCAATTGCTTTGGTTCGTGTTTTTGTTCCTAGGGTTTGAAAACCCTCAAAATGAGGCTGAACCAAAGGTATTTTTACCTTTTTTTTAAAAATGCAACACATGTTAATTAAAATTGGGGGCTGATGATGTGTTTATGACTTAGACATTTTTATACCTTAAAGTCTCAATGCCTTCAAAATTTCCAAAGTCCTTCAAAACGTGAAACATATGGAGTGTTCCAAGCCACCTATTTTATGCCTTTGACCTTTGGTCATATGTTGCTTTTGAGACATGTGAAATATGCCTAGCCTTTTAAAACATGTGCCTTGAATACTTGGAATATGCCTTCCAAGAAGTGTGGAGGTTAGCCATATAGGCAAAATTTGAACCCTTGTTGTGCCTTTGAAGATCAAAGAATATTGACCAATAAGTGGCCTTACAATGCAAAGTGAAGAAGAGGTGAGATAACCATATGCCTTATTGACCTTATTAATGCTTTTTAAAAGCATTTTTTTTTTACATTTCATTATTGCTTTTTCTTTTGTTTCAAAACATTGTAATATCATTTAAATGATTTTGATAATCACTTTAACATTTTCACTTGCAAATGAAATGTAAATCATATTGATGGTGGGACCCCTTATTTTGTGCTTTGAATTGTAAAAAAGATTGGTTAAGTGATGTATTATGTATCACTTAGTCAAGATTATTATCTTTAATGCCTTTTTATATTCTTGTGTTTTCAAAACACACATATTGCATGAGTCAAGTAGCTGGAAGACATGTTGAAAGTATGAGAGCAGTGTTTGACTATTTTGGAGAGAAATGACTATTTTGGAGGTTGTTTTGTCACACCTTTAGTGTGACCTTGGACTTAGTTTTATTTTTCTGCATTTGGAAGAATTTTGGAGTGATTTTGGAAGCTCCCATTTCGACTTTTGTACTTCATCCAACCTAGGGTTTCTAGAAGGACTTGTGTGGGAAGTTACTTAGGGAATGGCTTAAGTATTTTGAAACTGGAGTTTTGAGGAGTTCTTTTCTTTCTTCCTGCAGGCATTGTAGCTTTTTGGGGCCTTTTCTAGGTAGAGGACAACATTGTAACTCAGATTTGTAGACTTATGCAATAGTGTAACACCTTTTTGATGAATAAGTTAATATATTTTACCTTCTCATTATGTTGTTTATTGTGAAAGCTTTATAAATGGTTGATGAAATCTTATGGAAAAATTGTTTTCCCTTTGATTTTTTCCTATTTTTCTTTTCCTTTATGCATGCAGTTAGTATGAATTTGTAGGTCATAACATGTGTTGAGTTAGTTTAGGATAAATTCTAAGTTGTGAGGATGTAATTTTCTTCCTTCTAGATGTTGTCCATGACATTTTTAGCCTAGTAATGAAACACTGATGCAAAGGCATATGGAGTTTTGAGTTGTGTAAACCACTATTAAGTTATTGACCATTCTTGTGTGTAGAAGTAGTTGTATGGGTCTGAGAAATATCGTTAGGTGCATCACCATAGGGGTTAGTTTTCTTTTCATGCTTCTTTCTCCCCTTTTTCCTAGAAAGGAATAGATTAGGTGACACCATCAAAAGGGGAAGCCAACCCATAATCCATAGGTCTACTTTCGAACAGGTTACCCACAACTTGAAAGCAGTCCCATGTTAGTCCAAATCTGCTAAGTTCATTTAAAAGTTAGTAAATTGGGTGCAGATTTGGGTAACTGACAAGTCCTACAGATAGTAGTGATGATGGAATGTGGTGCTTGCCTACCATACCTCCTTGAGTTGAGATCTAATAGTGGGTCCCCTGTGGGTTAGCAAGGAATCATTGGGATTAAACCACAAGGTTGCATATAAGTTGTTGATATCACCAACATTCATCACTAATGTCACGAACTATTGGTAGGACCTTCCATAAGGATGGATAGGTGTCACTTGCCCATTTTCCCTCTAGTTCATTTATACAATTATTTATTGCTACGGGCTAGTAGGAAACCAATGAAATGCATTTGGTGGTACCTAACAACCATTGCTTGAGCATTTTTAAATGAATGTGTGTTTATTTATGACTTAAAGGGGGTCATTTTCTAAGATAACAAGGTAAAAGGACTTCAAAATTTCATGGATCTAGACTTAGGATAAAGTGGAAAATATTTAAAAGACTTCTTGTTCAAGGGTATGTGCAGGATCATCATGGAAAAAACATGCCCTTAAGTGGAAAAAAAATAAGAAAAATTAGAGTTAGGAAACTTGACGTAAAAATTTGAATAAGTTATCTATATTATTTCAAAAATATGTAAGAATAGAATCTGTATAAAATTGAATATAGTTTCTAAACTAATAAGTTTATTTAAAAAAAAGAAAACCTATTTGGTGAAAATTTCAAATTTCAATGCAGTAGTACTTCAATTTCAGGGAAAAAATAAGAAGTAGGTGTTTGTCTGACTACCTAGGTAACCACAATAAAATGGTAATAATTTTTTTTATAAGATTTTAAATATATGTAGAGGACTCATGTCCGAATGTGATGCATTATTTTTTGTAATTTTTTTCCATGTAAATAATTAATTATGAATTTTTATTACAAATTTTAAAAAATATAAAAATCCTATGTATGACCACCTTAACTTGGTAAAAAATTCATGAAATTCATTTTTTTTTTAATCCTACAATATGTGAAGCATAAAATATGATGCATGTTTCAAATTCAAAAATTGTGATTCCATTTGAAAGCTATAGATTTTTTTCAATCAACCTATTAATCAGGACTTTACTTGTAATTCAAATAGAAAATGAATAGTAATTAATTATTAAATTCAAATTAAAGCATAATTTATATTGGTGGAAATATGAGAATCTCCTTTAAAAACCCTTTTCGTTTCATCAATTTTGGGTATAAAAAAAGTCGTCAGCCACATACCCTACACATACCCATCATATCGCCACTTTTTAGCCCATCATGATCCTGCACATACCCTCAAACCCACGTAACATTTGAAAAGATTAAAATAATTCAGTGAGTAGCAACCGGTAAGAAAATGAGTTGAATTGCTCAAGTCATAACATGAAAATTGGGAACTGTCCAACGCTAGTCAACTACAAATTATACTTTAGAGTTTATTTAAGTTGTTTTATGGAATAAAAAGACCCCTAAGCCATAGACCTACCACCTAGGAAACACTTTATACACTTAATACCATATAAATACTTCTCAAAACATACAATAAGTAATCACATTTAAAAGGTGACTCTAATAAAACAACCTTTTGCACATGCACAATCCTTACAAAACAAGGTTAAAACAAATATCCTTGACAAGATTGGGAATTTGCAATAATGACATAAGGGAAGTAGCTATGTGACCCCTTCATCAACATTAGCCAATTTTACCCTATTTACTCAACCAAAGAAAGGTGTTGGTATTTCTCATAATTAATATTAATTGAACAAATAACATATGAAAAATAATCTTCTAATAATAATAGACCAAGGAATTAACTCTACATAAGTAACATATAATTTAACTCTTCCTACTTGAATAATACCTTTTAGAGTTAGGAAATAATCGATCATGTTATTTAATATCAAAATATTACCACTTATCAATAATCTATTTAACCTATAACTAATACTACTACAACCAATATTGAATATCAATCATTACTTTTATATTCACACTTAGTCACACTCATAATATATAATGTTAGTACTGTTGGAATATGGCTTGTTTGTTGGCATATGGATTCTAGTGTTGTCATTGATGGGAACCTAAGTCATTTTATTGATTTGTAGATCAGGATTTGTTCATATCGACAGGAATAGTAAAGAATAGATCATTACCAGAAGAAAGAATGAAGAATAGGGTATCTGATTATTATATTGATCTATATGCTTCACCGTATCATCATTTTGAGTTGTGTATCTCGGGAAAAGTTTTTAATCATCTGTATTATCTTATTGTTAGGTTTTTTGATGTCACATTAATTGGTGTATAAGTTAGGAGATCCAACAAGATGATTTTCTATTTATGTGCTCATGGTGGTCGACTCAATGTATGTGGAATGTTGCAGATGTATAAGGAGTAACTGTTTAAATGTTTCTAAGTTCGAGAATTTTCTTTTGGGGCCACAAAATAGCTTTATCCAACTTTGAGGGTGCACAATAAATATAATTTGTGATTTGATCCAACCCTTGGAGAATATTTCATAGTTTCTGAAGCTGAATTGGAGCGGCTAAATGTTGGTAGCGGATATATATGAGATCGCTAATTCATTTTGAAGGGTGAAGATGGATGTGGTGTTTGATATGTGTTAGTGTGTGTGTGAATATCAAAAGAGCAGTTGAGTTATTTTTATTTGTGTAGAAGAGGATTAAGGTAGAGTAGAGTGAAGTGCAGAATCAGATAGAAGGTCCAAAATCTGATCTATGAGCTTAACCATAATTGTACTCAAGAATTTGTAGATGCTACTTTCTTAGTTCAAATTTTTGTTGTAATCCAAACATTTTGTAAGGCAGTGAGCCTTCCTGATTTTGAGTAGTGAGCTCTAGGTAGTGTGCCTGAATGCATGTGCATTCCCCTTTTTCTTCATACTTTTAATAGAGTTTAAATTATGAACTAACCTCCATTGCGGTTTTTACCCTAACAGGGTTTCCACATAAAAGTCTTGGTGTTATGGTGTTTTGATTGTTTCCATCATGTGCTTGCATATTTACTTTTGTTTAAATGTTGTAAATGGTTTAAGATTTGGATTGAAATTTAAATATTGCTAAATACTGATTCAACCCCCTTCTTAGTGTTCCTTGAGTCCAACAATTGCTATCAGAGCAAGTTTCCTCTGCAGAAGTTTAACAAATTGAGGTGGATCTTGGAATGCAATGGAATCTGGTGGTCTTCAACAACAAATTTTGGTGGCACTTGATGATCTTGATTAGTCTAAAGTAGAAGTCCTAGAATTAAAAGAAAACCTTCAAGATGTTGAAAAATTCATTCAATCTCTGAAGGATAAAATCAATGAGTCAAGAGAAAAGAGGAAGGAACTATGTGATCAGCTGAAGAAAAAAGAAAGTAAATGCTTGGAAGATGTTCACCTGAATAATACCCTAAAATAAATACCTGAAGAATGTGAAAAGCTTGCTAGAGATAATGCTACTCTAAAGCTTGAGATGGAATCTATGGTGATGAAGATGACTAAGGAGATTGAAGAAAGGAAAATGAATGAGGAGAATCTAGCCTAGTCCTTAAAGGAAAGATCTGAAGAATGCAACAAAGTTAATACTAGATTCATTCAATTGGAGATTGAACTGCAACAATCCAGAAATAATGAGCAAGAGCTTGAAAGACATATACCTATTCTCAAAGATGAACTCACTAATACAAATGAATACAAGGAGAAGTTTAGGATCAGTTCTGCTAAGCTTGATGAGCTGACTAAAGGATAGAAAGATGCAAATGACAAGTGAGGTCTTGGATATGAGAAGGGAGAAAGCTTAGGATATGAAAATAAGGATTCCAGAAAAAGAAATCAGATGAACAAAGGTAGAAGGTATTTGGTAAGACAACCCAATGCTCAAAATTTTAATGGTCATTTCTTTTCTTATAAAAAATTTGGTCATATGGCTTCTCAGTGTAGAAGTAAAATATATTCAAGCAATCCATCATTTCCCAATCAATGTTTTAGTTGCAATAAGTTTGGTCATAAGTCAATTGAATGCAAAAGTATGTATGTCAGTGTAAGGAATGTTAAATGCTACACCTGTGGAATTTTTGGGCATATTGCTAATCAATGTAGATAAAGAGGAAATCAATGGAATGAGTGGTCTAGACAGAGAAATTTTGTGTGTTACAATTGCAATAGATTTGGTCACATTGCAAGATTTTGCAGGAACATAAATGTGGATGGAAGAGGTCCAATATACAAAGGAAAAATTTCACAGGAAGATGATAAGGAAAAAGGAAAGTGACTATGGAAGAAATAAGAGATCAGATGAAGAAAAAAAGGGTAAGGAAGAGTGAATCTGATGAAGGAAATAAGCCTGCACTAGAAACTACTTCTGGTAATTCCTCTAGAAATTGATCTTAGGCCATTGGCCTAGGGGGATTTTTTCAAGAAAATACTCTATCCCCCTATCAGTAGTTGGCACTAGAATGTAGGAAATTGTTAGAAGTTGTGCTAATAGCTTACAAATGTATCAGTGATCATCTGTATAGAGATTTTGATAAGTAGAAGGTCCATAGATGAATTCTTCTTTTGTTGTCTGAGAAAACAAAGTATCTAGAACACCTAGGGAAAAACATTTAATGTGGTAAAAAGTTTAGGTGTGAAAGGTGTAAAAGGGTATTTGGAACCCTCATTTGTTACCTTGGATTGAAGAAGAATGGAAGGAGAGCCTCTGCAGTAGAATTTTGAAGGAGTAAAGTCAATTTGGTGGTGAATTCATTAGATATTTTAGTTGCTTGTAGAATTCTCACTGCACTTGGTGCTCGGTAGAAACTTGTTTAGTATGGAAAGAAAAATAAATAAAATAAAAGGAATGGTAAATTTAGATGAATATAGTAGTGAGAAAATTAGGGATATGAGAAATATGTTGTCGACCAACAAATTGAAATGGCTTGAAGGTGTGAAACATAAAATTTTGGACATTTGGAGTGAATTTCCCTATTTTGTCAAAGCCGAAGTCGTTTGGTTTATCTTGAATAGGTTGAATGATGAAATTCTAGCATTGGATAAACCCTATCTCATTTCAAAGAGGTGATTAAGAATTTAACTGGATTATGCAATGTTGGGGATATTCTAAAAAAAGTCAATTTGGAATAAAGAAGTTGAAACCCTAACTAGAGTAACTGGAGATCAAAGGGCTTTCATAATTTTGTCGATCAAATATCTAATAACAAGGTACATTACACATAGAATCTCATAAAAAATATTTTTCAAAAACAAGGAAGGAGCAACTTCGACAAGTGTAGTTTATATCTCTCATAAAATGATAATAGATGATGAAGATTTTGACCTGTGCAGATTGCTAAAAGATCAGTTGATGGAAAATGTGCAACTTACAAAGGAGGCATATTTCCTCTTCAGGTTTGGTACCTTGGTCATATGTCTTGTGATTTATTTTCCAATTTTCTTCCCATAGATCGATAATGTTGTATGGAAAGAGAATGAGCTAGTTTGCAAACAGATTTTTGAGCACTCTAATTCTTTGGAAAATTGTGAGCAAGAAGGGTATGTGCAATATCATCATGGAAAAAATAGGCCCTTAAGTGGTGAAAATTTTAGAAAAATCAGAGTTAGGAAACATGACGTAAAAATTTGAATAAGTTATCTATATTATTTCAAAAATGTGTAAGAATATAATCTATAGAAAATTGAATGTAGTTTTTAAACTACTAGGTTTTTTTTAAAATCTATTTGGTGAAATTTTGAAATTTCAATGCAAGTACTTAAATTTCAAGAAAAAAATAAGAAGTAGGCGTCTGTTTGACCACCCTAACCACAATAAAATGATAATATTTTTTTATAAGATTTTAGATATAAGTAGAGGACTCATGTCCCAATGTGATGCATACTTTTTTTCTATTTTTTTCCATGTAAATAACTAATTATGAATTTTTTATTACAACTTCTAAAAATTATAAAAACTCGTATGTCTGACCACCTTAACTTGGTCAAAAATCATGAAATTCAAGTTTTTCTTTTCTAATCCAATAGTATGTGAAGTATAGAATGTGACACATGTTTCAAATTCAAAAAATGTTATACTATTTGAAAGCTATAGATATTTTTCGATCATCCTATCAATGAGGACTTTAGTCATAATTCAAATAGAAAATGAATAATAATTATTTATTAAATTCAGAGTAAAGCATAATTTATATTGGTGGAAAGCTGAGAATCTCCTTTAAAAACCCTTTTTGTTTCATCAATTTTGGGTAAAAAAATGTCATCAGCCACATACCCTACACATACCTGTCATATCGCCACTTTTTGGCCCATCATGATCCTGCACATACCCGGAATATGAAAATTTCTTTAAAGAATTGCTAGGGAAGTTTGGAGCAATTAGCATTTCCATTTCCATAAAGGCACTTGAAGTTGGATCCTCTTCTGGAGAGCTGGAGAGGAAGAAGAAAAGAGCACAAGAAATTATTGTCTACACTCCTCCGACACACATGTCTCTAAAAATTGAAGGAAAAGGTAAAGAACAAGTGATTTTGGACATACTAGATGAGGAATCTAATGAGTAAACTCCAAGGGAAGTACTATAATTAGTTGAATCAGATGTAGTAATGATAGAAGGAAGTGAAGAAGAAGATGTTTTATCCAAAGCAAAGATACTGCAGCTTATTTAGGAGAAAGATGGGATGTAGAAAATTGCTGGCATATGGTCTGATAGACCCTCATATGAGCAGGACCTGATGAAGAGTAGACTAAGTACCTATCTTGTGCACAATAACATTGGTTTGGAGAGTTTGAAAAATGTGTTTCCTAAAGAGATGATCAAATGCATTAAGGAAGCCATGGCCTCTAAGTTTGAGGATAGGAAAGAGGGAGAAATAATTCTACATCTGAAGGAGTAGTTCCTGCTATGTCTTACCAAATTGAAAAGGAAAATGAATTTTTTGAGGCAATGCATTAATACAAAAAATAACATCTACAGCTATTGTCTTTGTTGGTGTCATACAGTTGGGAGATATAAGGATAAGCTGGAGCAGATTGAAACTAAGTTGAATGAAATTGGTCAGGATTACAACATGTTTCAGGATCAGGATGGTGTAGTAAAGAAAAGAATTCAAGAATTTTAGTCTAAGCATGCAAAAGTTCATTTCACCAGAAACAACCTTGTGGACACCTTTTGGAAAGTGAAGGATTTAATCGAATACAGGTTGGAGTAGTTAATTGAGGTTCTAAGGAAAGGAGAGAAGTTAGAAGAGGCAATCAAAATTCTAGAATCTCTCATTTAGATTATTAACCAGACATTTGAGAAAAATAGTTTGATCTTAATCATTGTGATTTTAGTAGAAGCTTGGAAGAAATTTCTTCTAGAAATGAAAGAGAAGTACAAGATAATTTTTTGACTCGAGTAGCAGTTGTTGTCTTCAAATTTTGATCCAATTTTTTTATTCAATTTTTGATCCAATTTTTTTATTCAACAAGAGGGGAGAGAGAGTAGTGAAAGGGGGCAGATCCAAAATATTTTTATCATTGATTTCAAAGGGAGAGAGAGAGCAGTGAAAAATTACCTATCACTCTAAGGGGGGGTTGTGTTTTGAAAATTTTAACTTTGACAACGTAATCATATTGGTTCTGACACTTAGTCATTTTTCACTAAGTGTTGCCATCAGTGCCAAAGGGGGAGATTATTGGAATATGGCTTGTTTGTTGGCATATGGATTCTAGTGTTGTCATTGATGGCAACCTAAGTCATTTTTCTGGTCCGCGGATCAAGATTGTTTCATACCAATAGGCAAAGTAAAGAATAGAGCATTATTGAAAGAAAGAATGAAGAACAGAGTATCTGGTTAGTATGTCAATCTATATACTTCATCGGATCATCATTTTTAGTTATGGATCTTGGGGAAATTTGTTAAGAATCTATATTATCATATTGTTAGGTTTTGTGATGTCACATTAATCAGTGTATAAGTTAGGAGATTCAACAGGATGATTTAATGTTTATGTTCTCATGGTGGCCGACTCAGTGTATGTGGCGTGTCATAGATGTATAAGGAGTAATTGTTTAAATGTTTCTATGTTCAACCATTTTTTGTGGGGCCACAACATAGCTTTAGTTAAATTTGATGGGTGTGCATTAAATATAATTTGTGATTTGAGTTGACCATTGGAGAATATTTCATACTTTGTTGAAGTAGACTTGGAGCGATTAAATCTTGGTAACAGATATATATATGAGATTGCTAATTAATTTTGAAGGGTGAAGATGGATGTGGTGTTTGATATGTGTTAGTGTGTGTGTGAATATCAAAAAGGAAGTTGAGTTATTTTCATTTGTACAGAAGAGGATTAAGGCAGACCAGAGCGAAGTGCATAATCAGACAAAAGGTCCAGAATCTGATCTATGAGCTTAATTGGAACTGTACTCAGGCATTTGTAGATGCTACTTTCTTAGTTCAAATTTTTGTTGTAATCCAAACATTTTGTAAGGTAGTGATCCTTCCTAATTTTGAGCAGTGAGCTCTAGGTAGTGTGCCTGAATGCATGTGCATTCCCATTTTTCTTCATACTTTTAACAGAGTTTAAATTGTGGATTAACCTCCATCGTGGTTTTTCCCATAATAGGGTTTCCATGTAAAAATCTTGGTGTTATGGTGTTTTGATTGCTTCCTTCTTATGCTTTCATCTTTAATTTTTTTTAAATGTTGTAAATGGTTTAAGATCTGGATTGAAATTTAAATATTGTTGAACACTGATTCACCCCCCCTCTTAGTGTTCCTTGAGTCCAACAATTACCAACAATGAAACATCTTGATCATTGCATACTTATACATAAAGAATAGAACTCATCTAGATATCACATGAAGTCATGAAAATCATTAGTTAGTTAGTTAAGAATAAAAATATAGTAAAATTGATGTATATGAACAATAATCACTAATGTATATTAGAGAACATAAAATATAGGACATGAACCATCGATGACTAATAGGATCAATAAGGCCACAATGGATGGGGTCTTACAATTTGTCCCCCTAGGATTGGGATTCCTCTTGGAAGTCCCTAGAAGTGAAGGTAAAAACAAGCACTTGTCAATAATACTTTATGCAACAATTCCCAAGTAGGACAATAGAAAATTTTATCTTCCAAATCATTTTAAAATATTAGGCAACTTTTCAATTTAACTATCGAATGAAAAGATGATCCATCCATGGTACACAAAAATATTGTAGATGTCGATTTCACATTACTTGTACAATCATAAAGGACTATACTATACATATATAATTTCACTTCAATCATCACTTCTTTGAAAAATAGGTCAATCATTTCACATAAACATAATAAATTTACATTTTAAGTGATCATTCATTTCCTTTTATTACAATAATTTCTTTAGTTAAACAATAAGCGTCATAAAAATAATTTCTTTACAACACATCCACCATCAACAAAACACTGAAATATCACATGGTTTAGAGAATGGGATTTATGAGGACGAATTGTGCCAAATGCCATATCATTGATCTGAAGCGATTTCCAGATTGATAATCTTAAGAAAGATGGTCTCAAGTTCCTCTCTAGGACCCATCCATACATTTCCTAGTACCCTCCCCTTGTTTGTATAAGGGGGTGTAGCCTCCAAGAAGGAAGGCACAAAAAGAATCACACACTAGGGGAGAATGGATTATGACCATCCCATATTGATCCCATTTACATCTCCATCCTTACATGATAAAATTCACTAGTGCATCTACACCCCCATATGACCTGCTAAGGATCCCTCCTAGATATACCAGTTTACAAAGTTCACATCACGACACATATGCCAGTAGTTCAAGGAATCCTCAAACTTAAGAAGATAGAAATAATATTTCTAAAGTTTACAATCAAATCTTGATAAAGTAAAGTAAAAGAGAAAATCAAGTACAAAGGAAATATTTCAATAAAAATAAAAAGTGATTAAATCGAATTAATTCCTTGAGGAAAAAAGGACCACACAAATTAAATATCCAAAAAATAAAATGCTACTGACAAAATTAACAAAAGAATCTTCCCAAAATAATTCACATTTCACAAATATTGGCACATTACATGCACTATGTGACTTCTTCAAGTCACTAGAGGGGTGGAGAGGAATGGTGGTTCTTAAACCACATAGTCGGAAAAACATAGTGGCCTCAAACAACATATAGTATGTTTGTGTCAAACCACAAAATAATAATATTGTGGTCCCAAGCCACAAAGTAATAGTATAATAACCAAGCATAGTCCCACACAACCTAGTACATGCCATCCAAGTAATCATAAATCATATATTTGAAGTAGTCTGCACAAAAAGTTATCTATACACAAAATCTTACCCAAGGAAACACCATTCAGTAACACTTATCTCTGTCAGCATCCCTATATTTCTATCTTAATCACTGTAAAGTATGTAACCCAAGAAAATTTGTAATATTTTTTTGTCACAAGCCCTACATTTTGTCATTTTATATTCTTTTTGCAAATACTGGATAATAAGAATTAAACAATTGCATTCTTCTCCCTTTGTTTCCAACACTATTCATAGACCATGGCTGGTTAAAGCATTGCTTATATGTGAATAGACCAATAATGATACTACAAGAACACTACATCTAATAACCATGTCTCTAAATAACCTATAGTGTAGGAAAATGTATCCTTTACATTTTCTCACTTGTTTAGGCCCTCCTAGTTAAAATGGACTTAATTTTTCCTAAATTTAATGTTGTAAAATGTAGTTATTTACACTTTCATACTTATTTTAGGCTCTTTTAATTAATTGAGCTTAATTAGGACTTAATTGGTCCTTTAATTTAAATCCAAGCCTATTAAATTACATTTTATGAAGTGGAAACTCGACAATAATTAATGCCAATACATTACACTTTACCTTGAGCAATGTATGTCCTAGGTTTAGGACCTAAGACCCATTCACCCATGGGTGAACGGGTCCTCCCTAAGACTTAGGACCCTAATTTAAGTTATATTTTTGGTGGTATTTTAATGACTTCAAATCAATAATTCATGTTGGCTTGTGATATTTGAATTTTAGGAAATTAAGGTTACATACATATAAATATAAGATTATTTCACTAAGTTTCACCTAGCATTTTCAAGAGATCTTCTTACCAATGTTGAGATGTGAATCCTTATAGAAGAGTTTATGATCAATAGAAATTCAAGAGTAATTCAAGGCATTCAAAGGAAAATTTATTGAAGATTTATTGCATAAAAAAAGATCCAATTTTCATATCAAAGTCTTCTTGCATCATGCATATTATTGGAGCTAATATGGTGATGTAGGTTTCATGATCCTATCAAGAATTCAAATCAAAGATTCAAAGAAATATTTAAGTGTCAAGATCCATATCCATTGAAGCCATTTCATGCAAGTTTTAGACTTTCATCATCAAGGTTTATTAAGGGTTTGTTGAGTGGTAACAACATTTTTCATTCTTCATTGATGGATTCTGAACATTCCCTAAATCAATTTGGTGTATAGGTTTTTGCACATGTACAAAAAATTATAAAAGTTGGTAAAAGAAATAAAACTCTAAATTGTAAAATAGGGGAAATAAACTTAAGTTTCTACATACGCTATGGGTATTTATCACTCAAGTCTATAAATGCTAACTACTAAATTTGAACTGTAACTAATTACTTTAGAGTATGAGCAAACATTAAGCTACAAAATCCAATTCAATTATAGAATCACATTCTTGAATTCCATATGCATGTAATTGAAACTATCTTAACTAAATTCAATAATGCATGAAATAATCTAATAACATGAAATAGAGTGGATAGAAGTCCCTCAAGTGGCCCTTGCTACTTCCACAAAAAAATTCAAACAATTACTACTTAGCAAATCATGATATTGAACTAACTCCTTTATTGCATGAAAACTCTAAACTCTTACAACATGAAAATAATCTACTAGATATTTCTCATATATCAATACATATCTACTATTCAAATGATAACAAAAAACTAACAATGATCAATTATCAATTGGTAACTAAAAAAAACTAACTAGATAACTAGATTTACTCCTCACTACAGATCTTGCTATATAGGGTTTGTGAGGAGTCTTATTCATTCTAGGACTAAAAACATAACCATAATGTATATGTCCACTCTCCCTCAAAGATATGGGGAGGACTTAGTATTGTAAAAGAAAACCATAATTGGAAAGTAGAAGAAGATAAATTAAATTGGAACTCTACCCTAACGGTTACCCCCATGACAGAGATGTGTTTATAGGGAATGTCATGTCATAAATTACATCTACTTAGAATAGGATACTTATTCTTCCAGTCATCATATTTAGTAGATAAGAACGTGTTTGTGGTGACTAACAGTTGACCATCCAATGATTACCTTCTCTCTCCTCTAGAACTATCATGCTTCAACCATTCTGACTTCTCCCCTGCAAATGTTTGTTGTCCTTGTGCTGCAAGTTGGAAATCTAGTTGTTGTGGGTTACAATCCTTCTAGCTGTAAGAACTTAGTTTCAACCCTAAGGCATAAACATCATTAAAAATCATAATTTAAGCATAAAAATATACTAAATATCATGAACATTCATACATTCACACATACAAATGTTACACCCCATTGTGCTACTACATATTTACTTTTACCTAGTTAGGTGAAAATGCTTGAAATGAGTATATTTATGCTTTATGTGTTTTGGAAATATGAAGAATAAATGATTCAATTTGATGTTATGAAATGATTTTTATTATGAAAATATATGATGCAAGTAAATGTAAAGTTTTCAACTAACTACTATTACAAAGTGCAAAGTTGGATGTAGGAAAAGTATCAAGCCTCCTAATGAGAGGGAAAATATCACCCAAGGAGAAGAACTTGGTTTGGTAACCTTTGATAAAAGACTTAAACTAAGCTTTCACATACACACTTCTGGTTTGGTCAAAGTTGGGATAATAGTTAGGAAATAGTAAGTTATCTTTAGTCTTGCTTGCGTTTATATTTGTGAATGTTCTTGCTTAGGAATCTAAGTATTGAGTCTCTTTGATTTATGTGAGTTCTTCTTTGTGTGATAATATTTGATCGATGAAATGCATATGCATAATATGTATATATATGTGTATATGCATGTGCCAACAAAAAACTCATACATACGAGTAAATACATGCATAAGAATACATAGATAGATATATTTACACAAGCTCATGTACAAATTTCCCATATACATGGGAATGTGGTTCAGAAAAAGAGACATATACATACATATATATACATTCCATGTATACATGTCAGTCAATATGACTATTTATATATGTATATATAGTATGTAAGAATAGACACACACACACACACACACACACACATATATTAACCTATGAGTACATATTGACAAAAATGATATGAATATACTAGTATGCTAATATATATAAATATACATATACATATATATGCATATATACACATGCTTACATTGATATGTGAAGGTGTATTCAATTATTGAATAATGTGTTGTATAAACTTGTGAATTGAGATATATATATTTATATATAAATATAAATATATATACACATATATACATATAAATATGTATACATAAATATATATAGTCATTATGTATATTTGATAATGATAACATTGGATTACTTAATCACCACTTAACATTTAAAGTATATTCTATGCTAAGTAATGCACAAAACAAAGTAACAAAGGATTTAGCACTATGTAAGCGATACATATATATTATCAAGTGATGTGCTAAACATTTAAAAGTGTTGTAATGTAATATGGAAAACACTAAGTATAAGCGCTTATGTTTTTGAAAGAGGAAAAAATGGGTTTTACAAGGACCCGAAACCACAAAGTTTACAAAAAAAAGAAAAGAGCGTCAAAGACCACATAAATAGAGAGGCTAAAGAAAAGATTAAAAAATGACAAAGCCACATCCACCAAATAAAAACTAGAAAGGGCCACATAAAAGACCCAAAAAGACCAGACAAAACACCAACAATGACTAAACTTGGGGCTTTAACGTTTCTGTTGTCTCAGCTTCCATGTCATTCATTTCCTGAACCCCCCTCTTTAAGATTTGTACCATCTAGGTAGTAGGAGGCATTTTCCTCTTAAGGTTGGCACAGGTCCTCTTCGATATTCCTTGGTCCTCATTCTTACTTTTAGCCTTGTCCTCTTCCAGATCAACAACCAGCGAACCCTGTTGTGACTTTTCCAACTTTTTAGACATTGCATTGATGATAATGGCATTGTGCCTTGCCATTCTATGGTTTTGTTCTACAATAGTTTTCATGTTGTTTTTTATTTTAACAGTTTTAGTTTCCAGAGTCTTATACTTGTCCTCAATGTCATCATCTCTCGTTCAAGAATTGTTCTTTTCCCATTTTCCTTCTTCATTGCTCAGAGTAGACAACTTCAATTCTAGGTCCTCCAACTTGCTATTTAGAACCCTATTTATGAGATTAAGATCATTAATTTCTTGATAGGCCCATTTTAAAACCCTGAAAATATCACCAACGCCACTTCTAGCCGAGGCAAGGATATCTCCAAATTGATTCTGGTCTAAAATGAGGTTAAAATCATCTAGGTTAGGGGAGCTGGGAAATTTGGTACCATCATCTCTAAAAGAGGCATGAGGGGTTGAGAAAGAGTTTCTGCTAGCTTCAGGGTTCTCATTTTTTTCCTCCAAAGAGTCTGCAAAGTAGGAAACCAACTTATTAGTAGGGGAACCCTTGAGAGCAGGATTCTTTAAAGGAACCAGACAGTTGAGGTAGATCTCAAGGTTAGCTTTTGCTAGCTAGGGTTTGCAAAGCTAGGTTTTCTTACCACACAAAACATGGGACAAATGGGCTTCAACAATTCTCTCCAAGTTAGGCTTAGAATGATTCTTTGAACCACCACTATTTGTATCATAGTCCTCAGACGTCGTGGAGGCAACCAATTTGGATAAAGCTGACAAGCTTTGATAATGTTCATTTATAATAACCTAATAAGACCAGGATGAAGAATAGTGTATCTCTTGTGATTTTTCTTGTGGTCCTCAAGGCTATTTTTCAACGAACAAAACAAATAATGAGGTAGAGAAATCTGTACCTTATGGTGGAAGTGGTTAAGGATAGAAAAATGGTGACCATAAACTCTGGTGAATCTCCCATCCAAGGTAATATACTCCATTATGACATGAAAAACCTTTCTCCAAAGTGCCTTAATGGTGTCAATTTCAAAAAAGTTGTTGGAAACTTTGACCAGTTTCATTGTCTCCTTTTCTTTCCTAGGGAATTTGATTACGACCTCATTTGAAAACCTTCTATCGCGATAAAAATTCATGCCCTCAGTGGAAATTCTAGTCACCTCTCCTATGATTTTCTCATCCAATTTCACCTTTCTCCCAAAGAGAATTATTTCTCCATTATTCCGGTTCTTCTAAAAATAGTCAATATCCATAGGATTAGGCCCATGAAGTTTTTTCATGAATGGAACCAAACCACCTCTCACAACCTATTTCTAGACCTTAGCATTCTTCATGTGCATTTTGTAGATTTTTGGATTGATTCTTTTCCTATCCCCCCCATTTTCGTATGTGCCTCACTGTAGACTCTATCCACGCCAAAAACATATTGCAGGTTTACGCAACCTTTCCAATGAACCCACAAAGAGTGCCACTTTTTCTTACTAGCTAAGATATTTGACACGGCCCCATCAAATCTCTTGATTTTGATGTACTTAGCCCTTTTCCCTATCATCATTAAAGATATTTTCCTCTTTCCCATGCGTAACATCATAATCTAATAAGGCCCTGAATTCAGCTCCCAAGTCCCTAAAATTTTGTCACATGTTCAAACCTTCCCTCTTAACTCCCTCATTTACAAAGTAATCTTCCATGCTTTTAGCTTCCCTGTAGATGTGGGAAACTTTAACTTTATCAAACTTGTATAAAATATATTTTTCTTCTTCAATCCAATTATTTATAAAATAGGAGGGGGGTCCTACCTAGGAGACAATCAATGATGTTTTTGGAGTCCCCTTCAAGCCATTAATATTTTATATTCATATTATGAGCTAAATTTAAAAGTTGAAAAGCTCCTATAGCCTCCGCTACATGGTTGGTTTGATGACCTAGGAAAATGGCCACAGTCACCATAAAGTTCCCATTTGAGTCCCTTAACACACCTCCACTTCCGGCCATCCCCAGATTTCCCTTCGCAATGCCATCAAAGTTGGCTTTAGTCCATCCATTTGGAGGAAAGGACCAACACACACCCTCCTTGCTTTTCTTAAGTAGCTGGCTTGGATGCTTTAGAAACATCCATTTTGATATTCCAATCCTTAGATATCATTAGATCATAGGGAGTACACACTATAGCTTCATGGTTAAGAGATTTTTGCGGAATAACATTGAATTTTTCCTTTATAAGCCTTTTTGTTTTTCAAAAACATTAGTCTTCGACATCTCCTTATCCTTGAAAAATCTATTGTTACATTCTTTCCACACTCCCCAAACAACAAAAGGGAAAATACAATCGCATAACCTTTGAATGAAAGGATTTTGAGATGAATTTTTCCATTGTGAAAAGATATATTCAATGGACATGGGGAACACCCAAGAAATATTCTAGAGAGCTAAAAAATTTCCCTAGATTGTAGTAACAAATGGTTTGCTAACTCCACCTCACACTTGCAAAGGTAACATCTGTTGGGGATTTGAAATCCCCATTTGCAAAGATTATCCACTATTAGCACCTTATTTTGAAGCAAAATCCAAAAGAAAATGTTGACTTTAGGAGTCAAGTGTTTAATCCACACTTTAGACCAAAAAGGAGGGGGGGCTTTAGAAAAGGACAACAGAGAAACAATTGAAGAAACAGAGTAGTTACCTGAAGGGTTGTCCATCTAGACAAGATGATCATCTAGCTGATTCTTTCCCAATCTAACAACCCTTAAGGGAGATTGAAGTTGAGCCAACTCTTGACTAACCACACACAAATCAACCCAGTCTCCTTTCCAATAATCTTTAACATACTCTCCAAAAGTTGCTTTGCAAAACTATGCCCATCTGTTGAATCTTTCAATTTTGAGTAGGGGAACCTTAAGAAGCCATCTTTCCTCCTAGAACCTAGCTTTATTGTCACTTATAATATTCCATCCTACCCTTGATTCCAAGAATTTTCTACTAGCAATCATGTCATTCTAGCAAGTTGAACCATGAGGCATAATAGGAGAATCTAGCAAAGCTCTAAGGGACACACAATTAGTCATATATTTACTTTTTAAAATATCTTTCCATTCTCCAACAACCAAGAAGGATCTCCATATATTTTTAGCAAGAAGAGTCTTATTTATCATTCTAATTTTTCTAAGACGTAATCCCCCAAGGGTCTTCGGTCTGCAAACCAAATTCCATCCTATAAGAGGCATCCGCTTTCTCTCCTCCACACCAGACCAAAGGAATATTTTTTGGATCTTTTCAATGGCCTTCGCATATTTAGCAGGAATTTTGAATAGGCTTAAAGCATAAACCAAGAGATTTTGAAGAGAAGCTTTGAGAAGCTAAATTTTTCCATCTTGGCTCAAAAGAGTTCCTTTCCATCTTGCCAACTTCTTACTGAACCTATCAACCAACGAACACCAAAAGGAGTCTAGAGTTTTAAGGCATAGAGGTAGTCCAAGATAAGTAGAGGGTAATGATTCCACTCTACAACCAAGGATTCTTGCAATCTTGACCTATCTATGCTCAAGGGTGTTAAAGAAAAAAAGGGAGCTCTTCTATCTGTTGACCATCTTCCCAATCGCCTTCTCATACACGTCTAAAGTTTTTTTTAAAGTCTTATCCTTAGTCACCATAGATCTTCCCATCAGCATAGTGTCATCAAAAAAATGATGGTGATAACAAATCAAATTAGTTGATGATGGACTAAGACCAGCAAGAGACCTCTATTCAATCAAAATTTTAAGATTCCTTCCCAGGCTCTCAACCATGATTGTGAACAGAATAGGAGAGATAGGATCACCCTGTCTTAGGCCTCTTAAATTTTGAAAGAATATTGAAGGAGACCCATTCACAATGATAGAGGTGGAGATGGTAGTGACCAACTGATTCACCAATTGAATGACCTTGCTGCTAAAAGAAAACACCATAAGAATTTTAAATAAAAGCTCCCAGTCAACACAGTCATAAGCTTTGGATATATCCAGCTTAAGAAGAAAACTTTCAGTTTTAGATTCCACAAGTGAATGGGTATTCTCATGGACAGTAACTATAGAGTCTAAAATTTTCCTTCCAAGAACAAAACCATTATGTTGAGGGATATCAACGAAGGAAAGATAGTAAGGATCATTGACATCAAAACCTTAGATATGATTTTATAGAAAGATTTGCAAAGACTAATAGGTCTAAACACATGAAACTTCATAGCCCTAGGTTTCTTGGCAACAAGGACCACAAAAGTAGCATTTAATTCCTTAAGAAGACTTCTGGATCTAAAGAATTCTTTAACAACATTCACAACATCCTTTCCAACAATTTCCCAAAACCATTAAAAAAGAACATAGGAAACCCATCAGGGCCAGGGGCCTTATTTCCTTCAAAATAAAATAAAGCTTTCATAATTTCCTCCTTAGAGGGAATGGAAACAAGCTTAACATTATCTTCCATCCCAAAAACCTCTGGGATGGCCTCTAACAGAAAATCTTGATCATTATGGTTGACTTCCCCATTCGCTGAGAGAAGGTTGTTAAAGAAGAGGACAACTTGCTTTTTGATGTCTTCCTCTTCCTCATATCCCATGCCATTAACTTCTATGTGAGAAATTCTATTGGAAGCCATGTGTCTTGAGGAAAATAGATAGAAGTACCTAGTGTTTCTATCTCCAACTGAGAGCCAGAACACCCTAGATCTCTTCCTCCAGAACTCCTCCTCTTTAGCTATACAATCATGCAGTTTCACCAGCAACTCATTTTATTTTTCCCTATTATTTTCAATGTATCCTTCCTTCTAAATTTTATCCTGGATCTTCATAAGTTCCATTTGAAGTTCAAATTTAATGCCAAAGATGTTTCCAAAGGACTCTTTTTTCTAGCTTCTTAATTTGTGTTTGACTTCCCTCAGTTTCTTAGCAATTCTAAACATAGCAGTACATGGAATATCAATATTCCACCAATTCCTAATTTCATCAAAAATATGGGGGTGGGACAACCACATTCTTTCAATCTAAAGGGAGAGTTATTCTTCACCTTTATAGGGTCTGCCACAAAAATTATAGGAAAATGATTAGAGGCCACTCTAGAAAAAGCTTTAAGAGAAAAATAGTAGTTTATAAGCCACTTATCAGAAATTAAAGTTCTATCTAACCTTACTTGAATTAGTTCCTTATCGATTCTTCTATTCGACCAGGTATAAACGACTCCTTGCAAATCAAGATCAATCAATTCCTTGTTGTTGAAGTCCAAAACATTAGATTTACTATCTGAATTCATCTTAGGTCCTCCAAATTTCTCTTCATTTAGAAGGGGTGTGTTAAAGTCACCCATTACAACCCAGTGGTCATTATCAAAGATCCTGTGGAATGCAGAGAGCTCATTCTAGAAATATTTTTTTGGCTCCTTTCCCATTAGGAGCATAGATATTAACTGAATCAAGCTAAAATTATCTCTAATATGTGTGAATTTAGTAGCCACTTGATTAGTTCTCTCCAACAAAGATTCCCCTTTAATAAAGTTCTAGTTCCAAAAAGTAGGAATTCCTCCTGACATACCATCTCAAATATTTCCTTGTATTCCATAGTTCTAAAACATTTTAATCCTCTCCACCTTATCTTTGGACATTTTATTTTGTTGGATGAGAAGAATATTAGGTTTATGATTCCTAACAAAATTGTCCAAAACATCCCTCTTATCAAGGCTATTAAGCCCTCTAATATTCCAAGACATAATCTTCATATCTTACCAGGGGATTGGAGAATCTCTAGAATGTCTTTTTGAACGCCATTTTCTATGTCCTGAAAGCTTTCATGCTCCCTCTTCCATTTCCCCAACCTTCTTCCTTGGCTATACTTAGTAGCACCACAATTCGCCTGTGCTCTTGTTCTGGTAACAACTCCACTCAAAGTATGCTATTGTTTACTTCTCTCCTTTTTCTTCGATTGAGTGAGGAATTCTTCCGAATCAGTATCTTCTTGACTCTCCAACTCTCTTCTAGATTCCCATTCCTTATCATACAATCTTATTTCCTCCCAGGGGAGAGTATCCATCTGGCCACTCTTGAGCTAGTTCAAATTGAGACTTGAAAGTTCGGTATTCTGGCTCAGATTCTCAAAGGTGTCCTTGAAAAAATCTAGAGTAGTGTTTTCCTAGAGTTTAAGATGGTCACTCAGAGGGAAACATTCTACATAAGTATTAGTTAGGATAGGAATGCCAATATCTAGAGACAAACCCTGGACTAGAATATCCTCCAGTCAAAGATCCCCATTATCTTTTCCTTCTGATGAGATCTTAAGAGTGGAAGAAACAAAGTCCTTATCCCTTTTACCATCCCCAACATTCTCCAAGATTTCTTCTCCTGCTTCCTTTGAACTAGAAATACTTTCTTCCCGTATTTGTTGATTCTTCTGAACATCATAATCCTTGAGTTCTATTTCACCATTGTTACCAGTGGTATTCCTCTGAGCTTCAAATTTCTTTCCAAATTCCTCATTAGGGGTATTGGTACTATTTTCTTGGCCTTCCCCTTCAGGCTTCTTTCTCCAAATAGTCTTAGGGTTAGACTGGAGGTTTTCTTTGTATTTGCTAGTATTTAATGGGCATTTCTTATCCCAATGCCCCATTTTTCTGTACTTAAAGAAAGCAAAGGGAATGGACTCAAACTCTATAGTTTGTGTCCTGGTTCCCAACTTAGATTGTATATCTATTGAAGAGGGAAGGTCAGCATTTTTTGAAACTCCCACATGGATTCATGCAAACACCAACCACTTTCTAGTTGCTATCATAGGGTCAATAGACAAAATCTATCAAAAAGAATTAGCAATTCGCATGAAGATGTCCTTGTTCCAATATTCTAGAGGGAGACCAGGGAGTCTAGCCCAAATTGGAAAGTTCTAAAAAATGGAATTAAAGAGATCCATATGAGAGGTCCACTTCTTAAGGGCTAGAGAATATTTTCCTATGACCCAAGGTCCACCACTCCTCATAGCCAATGTAACACCACGTCGCGCAACCCCCGAGGAACAAATAGAAACGCAACAAATTTTTTTTAAAAGAAAATAATAAAGGTACTTAAGTATTCCAACGTAAAAATGTTCTAAGTTGCACAACTAAATCCCTTGGGGTACATTAGGTGAGATTACTAAACTAACCCATCACAAAGATAGTAGATTAAACAATTACATAAAACCATTCATTCTCACATCACCATTTAAAACATCCATTAATAATAACCACCTTAATAAAAGTAATCCATATTAAACCATACATGAAAAACACAAATGAATTAATCATAAAGATAATAAATATATATATATATATATATATATATATATATATATTTCGATAGACAACACAACATAATCAATAATTACAAATGATAGTACAAGAATGAATCACATGATGTGATAGTACAATAAATCCTTTTGAAAATACATCTCAATAACCACATATACAAATTACATCATAACCTTCCTGACATACATGGAAGTCGATACATCAATAAATAAATTACATTTGAAGTATAAAAATACATTTGGTACATAAGAACACTAGATCAACAACATCTGCCAAAACCCTGCAAAGAAAGACACAATTGCATCCAAAGGGAACCCAATGGGGTGTTAAGCACATTCCACCCAACCACCCCCATGCTGGGAGTAGACAAGGAAGGATCCCTGACCAAGCACATCAATAGTAACACAAGACTAACTCCATACAAGATAACATAATATCAAAAGACCTCTCACAACACTAAACAATGATAATCACCAAAAGTCATAATGGTAAACCACTTTCGAAACATAACAATAAATCACTTTCCAAATAATACAACAATAAGTCACGAAACACATCATCAATAAATTTCAAGTCATAATACCAAAAGACTACTTCCTAGAAGGACTTTAATAATACAACACAAATGGAATGTTAGAGGAGAGTGTCATTGCATGGCTTTACATGGATTATCCAGACAACTTATCACAAGGTGCCACCTCCATCTCTACATGGATTATCTAGACAACCTAGTTCAAGGTGCTGCCTCCATCTATGCTTCTCCTAATAGCCTTTCTCAAGGCGCCACTCCATAGGGTTACTCATGCGGAATCGTTAACCTTTCATGAAGAAAAGGAAACGATCTTTCCAACCACAACGTTTTTGGTCCCCTTTAGTCAGTGATAGCACTAATAGGCGAACGAGGCATCACAATTATCTTATCAATGTTTAAACCACCCACCCATAGTTAATTACTTAGGTTATCACTGATTACTCTAACTCTATGTGGGTTACCCTAATAGCCCCTTTGTGCGTCAGCCCCCACTTAGAGCCACTCTCTCTAAACACTCAACACAAAATATCCAACACAAAAGGATTGTATCAACAAGAAACACTGTACCAATCAAATGAATCATCCACGAGGCATAACCATCTCACCAAAACATATGAAACACATCCACGGTCAAAACATAGACCAAGCATCCAAATTTGAGATCACAATTACACATTAGTATCCCCACCTCTAGAAGTTCCTAATCAACAACCTAAGTTCCTATAATAGGATAAACTAACTCTAGGGTTTTCCCGCAAGACATAAACCCCAAACAAGATAAAGTCACTACTGATTAAATGAATAATCTCGAGAGAAAACCATTACATAAATAAACGCCATAAAATTCATTTTAATAAACAAAAATTTTTTCCTATTAAGTAAATCAATCACTCGATAAAATTCGATTCAAATCAAGCACACAATTTATTTCTAATTTGCACAATTACATAATAACATTGCAAATTTCTTAAAATTATCCCATTAAATTCATATTCGAAACATATCAAACTTGTTATATATATATGCAAATATATATACATATATACACTTTTATGCATATATATATAATTAAACATATATAAATCATTTTATAAAATGCATTAAAAAAATATAAACAACCCAAACAAATTTATATTTTTTTAATACGTTTTATAAAATGATTTATATATGTTTAATTTGATATATATATATATATGCATAAAAGTGTATATATGTATATATATTTGCATATATATATAACAAGTTTGATATGTTTCGAATATGAATTTAATGGGATAATTTTTAGAAATTTGCAATGTTATTATGTAATTGTGCAAATTAGAAATAAATTGTGTGCTTGAATTGAATCGAATTTTATCGAGTGATTGATTTACTTAATAGGCAAAATTTGTTGTTTATTAAAATGAATTTTATGGCATTGATTTATGTAATGGTTTTCTCTCGAGATTATTCATTTAATCAGTAGTGACTTTATCTTGTTTGGGGTTTATGTCTTGCGGGAAAACCCTAGAGTTAGTTTATCCTGTTATAGGAACTTATGTTGTTGATTAGGAACTTCCAGAGGTGGGGATACTGATGTGTAATTGTGATCTCAAATTTGGATGCTTGGTCTATGTTTTGACCGTGGATGTGTTTCATATGTTTTGGTGAGATGGTTATGCCTCATGGAGGATTCATTTGATTGGTACAGTATTTCTTGTTGATACAATCTATGGTACTGCATACCATAGGTGGGCAGGCCGCAGCCCCCATAGGTTGTGACCAACAGCTGTGGCTGCTGTGCGTAGCCTGTGGTAGTTGCAGAAAACCGACCACAATGGGGCAGTGGGTGGTATGGCCTTGACCGACCCCCACCCCCATAAATAAATATATATATTTTTTAATATATATTTTGTTTAGAACGAAATATGAAATCAACTCGGAATAACCATAATTAAAAAGCATAATTTACTTTATACATAACATTCAAAATTTGAAATATATACAATATATTAATTCAAAGAAAATAATATACCAGAACCACAATAATGAATATGTATTTTTTTAAAAGAATAGAATATTATATATATTTATTTTGTATATATCTATATATATATATATATATATATATATTTGTTTAACCATAATTTACAAATCAAATAATATGAATAAATTGATCTTCTATCAGTCCTAGTATAAATTTTGGTATAAAATTTTAACCCATAAAAGAAAATTGATTTTCTTTTCAACACAATAATTTCATAATTAAATTATATTGCAGAATTTCTAAAAAGGATTTTCACTATAGTTTTTCTATAGAAAAATTCAAACGCTTATAACAAACAAATTCCAATCACAGAAACCTCTTTAAAAAAAACATAGAGAAATTAATTTTCAAACATGACTACAAGATTTTGCTCACAGATTCAAAGAGAAGAAAACAATAAGTTTAAGGGAACCTGGAGTCCTTTGTTCGATGTAGAATCCCCTCTGCCGCTTCTTCTCAGTTTCCTACCTTTCGCCCTCTTCTAAATCAATCCTTTAACCTTTTCTTCCAGAACAACTTTCACCCAGAAGCACAAAACAAAAACCTATCTTTTCTTTTATAGACCCCAAAAACCAGAAAAACCTCTAACCCCCTAAAAAATTCTTTCACAATAAAACTAAAAAAAAAACTCATCATCTTTTTCCTCAAAAATACTCTTTAATCATTGGTTCTTTTCCTATTTTTAAAAACATGCACTTATCTCACAATTTTAATAAAAAATTAATTATTTTCTCAAGATATTCTCTATAGATATTTCTAATTTAATATCAAGAAAAAGATAATATATAATTATCATCATCATTATTAATTTAAATTAATTACTTGCACTTTTAATTAATTAAATAGCTTTTTAATATAAAATATATTTAAAATTCCACATTTTACTAACTCACAATTAATTAAAGCCACAAGACAACATTAATTAATCTTATAAATGAGATTAATTAAGTAACCACTAACCATAAATAAAATAAATACTCAACAATCAACCTACACAAAGACAAGGACAAAACCTCAATCATGACACAACAAAACTCAAAACAAGATGACGGACTTGGGATGGGGACACTTCCTAATCAACTCCCTTTTTCCACATTTTACCCGTTGGTTTATGCTTGCCCTGTCTTGCCAAAGCAAGTGGAATTGAGACTTTATTCCTGCAATTCATGTATACCAATAAACATCAAGTAACATATCTATATAATCAAAAACATCATATCATGAGAAGGAATTGCAGCGTAGTAGGGCACTCGTAAACGAGTGGTACTACACTATCCTATCACCTAAGCTATATTAACAAATACAACATTAAATGTAAAGTAACAATTCTAACTAACTAATCACATCGTAAACTAATTACTAAACCATTGCATCATAATGTATTACTCAAATCAAATTAAACATCACCAACCAAATAATAAGTAATAACAATCACAGTCTCAAAGTATCAAGCAAAAGAATAGAAAGATAACAATTCCAAATAGTATGAGGGGTATTATAGCCAATATGTCCTTCTTGTAGGTGAACTCAAAGGAAAAGAAACCTCTAGGATGGGCAACCAACATGACCTTCCCATTGATTCTCCACTTATTTTTGACAAACTCCCTAACTACCTCAACATTTGGTCTAGGGCCCATAAACTTACCGACTAGAACTTTGTCCATCAGAGCAATATTATAATCAATAATCAGATCAAGCACAAAGATGGAAAACTTACCTTTCACTGGGTCAAAAAAATTATGCACTGGAGGGAAGAACTATTTTCCATTTGGTTTGACACCAAACAACAAAGACCAAGGTTTTCACTTTGCTCCTTCCCTAACAATGGTCCCTACCACTTCATTGGTATTTTCGCCTTTTTGTCCTTTAGGGGAACCCCCAAAATTTGTCTTCCCTCTCGGGTCCACCTAAATGTTGTTTCCAGTGTCCTCATTTGATTCATCCTTACCTTTCTCATAGCTCGAAACATGCACCAATTTTTCCTGGGATTCCTCAGATCCTTCTCCACGGCCTGCTCCATTGTTTAGAGATTCGAAATTTTGCTTTTCCCGCCCATGCTCCATAGTCCAATGTGTAAACTTGGCTAAAAATACTTTGTCAAAAAATAAAATAGTAATGATCATCCACATAAAGAGTGTCAACCAAGTCAAATAATGAACATCAACCCAGGGTGATCCCACAATACTGGTTTACAATTTTTGGCCAAATTGGACACTGAACTAATTTTTTTAACTAAATCTTCACTTTCGGGTACCTGTAGTAGCTAAACCATGAGGAATTTGAAGATGATGCAAACTAGTGATTTTTGAAATTTTGTCTATGGATTCTAAATATATTTTTTTGTAAATTTTTGGAATCATATTGCACTTCTTTTTCCATCTCCTTTGAGAATCTAGTTTTTATTAGTAAACACCATTTTTAAGGAGTGATGCTCACCGTGTACAACATAACTTTTTTTCTATGAAAGATAAAATTCTATATTTTCTGAATTTAGATTTGTAACTATAATATCTAACTAGTTCATTTGGTTTAATACTGTTTTATTGAATATTTTTTCCTTAATCAAGTTTTGAAGTCAAAATAATTACAATTTAGACATAGGCGAACTGTATACAACATAACTTTTTTGTATGTAACAAAATTCAATTTTTTTTACTAGATCAAAGACATCAATACCTATCCTGAACATATTTTTCAAACTTTTATTTTGATAATCTACTATGTTTCCACATGTGTAGAACATAGAGCTTGATTTTTGGTGAAAAAACTATGTTTAATAAAACTAAAAAAATAAATACATAATAAAACCAAAACAAATGAAAATGATATTCAGTAGATAGCTCATTCTGAGGACTACCATCATCCAGTTGGTTATATGAAGTCTCCTCCATTTTCATCCTCAACTTGAGCTTTGAAGGGTAATTTTTTGTAGATATTTGGTAGAAGAGGGGAAAGGGGGAAAACGGGGGTTTGAATGGACCCAGGTTTGAGTGAACCCCCCTTGGGAGTTCACTAGGACTAGGGTTCAAATGAACCTTGGTTCAAGTGAACCCCTCATTTTATTAAGTTTCCATTGTCTTCATTATAAAAAAATGCCAAAATGGTTGATTCCATCATTTAATAAGGTTCGCTCGAACCAGGATCCATTCGAACACCCCAGTTCATGTGAACCCCAATTTTTTTTTTCATGGGAGTGTTTTTTCAATTTTCCTTCCTCACTAGAATTGTAAATATATATTGTGGGATCACTCCCCATATCATATGGCATGAATAATAAAATGTGGCACAAACTAATAAAAGCATGAATTGAATAGAATTATATTTCTCATTATGAATTTTTAGAATGTGAAACATTTTATAAAATGCAGAAATAGTCAAGCACTCAGTTGTGCCAAGTTGACATGTAGGAGGAAATTTCCTTGCATTTTTTATCATTATTTTCCTGTCTATTTTAGCATTGACTCATTCTCTTTGGTTGCTAAAATAAAGAAAAAGTAGGTGGGTTACCAAAATGGGATTGATGAACCACTTAGGGACCTATTTCTCTTTCAATTCATTAGGAAATGAGATCCAATCAATGAAATAACTATCAACCCTTAGGTGAATCAAGTCAAAGTGTGAATTTATAGATTTCTTTCTTTTGTAAGGACGGGGGTCCTAACCAAACAACACTTTGGGGAGAAAAACTAAAAATAGTAAACTAACTCCAAAATGAAATCTACAACATGGAATAGCTAGATGAAACTCAAAATAAGGAGAACCAAAAATTAGATCACATATCAGAGAAAGTCAGAATGATGTTTACCAATCAGCAAAAGTTAGTTATGGAAGTTGACATGGGACTCATTAGCCCAGGGGAAAATTGGTCTTGAGTTAGGGTTTCTTTATAACTTTAAGGAGCATCTTCTACAAATCTAAATCTTGCAATTTGCCTAGGTTTCAAGTTTGAAAAGTCAAAAATAATTTTTGCAAGTGAGTTTCCATGAGATGACTATAACTTTTGTGATAACTTTTGCAACTTTGACAAGTTCTCCAATTTTGATCTTCAAGAGATCTTCAAGATTTCTTCCACCTAAATCTATAAACACAAATTAAGAGGGAAAAATATTTTATTTTTTTGTGAATGGAGGGTTTCCTTGGTCAAACCACATTTTGGTAATCAAAACTTCAAATGAAATAAAATAGCATGAAAGGAATGATGAATGAACAATTCAATGTCACAACTCACCAAACCCTTGAAAAAACCTTGGAATGGAGATCTACAACTTACATGAAATGGCTTCAATACATGTGGATCTTGAACCTTGAATATTTTCTTTTTATAATGCTTTGAATGCTTGAATGGATCATGAAACCTATGTCATCATATAAGATCCAAAAACATGTATGCTGCAAGAAGGATTTTATGTGACAATTGAATCTTGATTTCTATAGTAAATCTTCAATAAATCTTCCTTTGAGTTCCTTGAATTTCTCTTGATCAACTTTACTATACTTTTTCTCACTTGAAAATCTTAGATGAAACTTAGTGAAATGACCTTATATTTATAGATATGTATCCTTAATTTTCCAAAATTCAAAAATCACAAGCCAACATCTGAATATGGATTTGAAAATGTTAAAATACTGCCAAAAACATAATTTAAATTTAGATTCTACGTCTAAGGGAGGACCCATTCACCCATGGGATTATGGGTCCTACATCCCTATCCCTAGGACACACATTGCTCAATGAGAAGTGTTATGTTAAGGCGTTAATGGATGTTAGTTTTCCTCTTTGAAAAATGTAATAAAATAAGCTTGGATTTGAATTGAAGGGGTGGATTAAGGAAAATTAAGCTCAATTAGTCAAAGGATCCCTAAATAAGTGTGAAAGTGTAAAGAGGTACACTTTACAACACCAAAATAATGCACAATTAAGTCCATTTTAATATTAATTCAAAATTAACTGTAAAAATCTATAGGGATACATTTTTCTACACTACATTTAGCCACCATTTTGGTGACAAGATGACCTCGCATGAAATTCACACTAAAGTATATATTCAAAACATATGTATGCAACAAAACAAATATTACTCAATCATACAACCTCAAACACCTAAAGGAAAGGTATAAAAAAAATGGTAGATCAAGCCTTGACTATCCAACACAATGTGCAACATGCCTTAGCTATTTGTCCAAAAGAAAAGGGTGGATCAAGCTTTAATAGTCCAATGTAATGTGGAAAATGTCTCAGCTATTTTTCCAAAATGTTCACAAGGATAACTCAAAGTCCACTATGCAAAAACCAACGTACACTCACTTTGGGCTAATGGAACAATAGGTTGTCCACTAGGTTAGCCCCAAAAAAGGTGCCTTAGTGAGAAAGTCATGCGAGGTCTATAGGATCTCACTCTACTAACCATACCAAAGTAATCCCTCTAATAACTCCAATAGGGCACCACAAAATAAAAAAATTGAGCTTCAAAAGGTTAACAAGTTGTATTATGCTAAACACTTATAAAGAAAATATAAATAATTTTTTGTTCAAAGGGATATTGCTTAGTTTATGGAAGGTATCTTCTTAGGGAACATCATTCCTAATTTCTCCAAGAGAGTACAAGTCAAGGATATAAAAAAAATCACACTCTTAGAGGACATAAAATCCAATGACACCACCAAGAAAAATATGCATCATAAGAAGAAAGAAAAATGCACAATGAAACATGAGGAATACCAAATATTTCAAAAATAATAATGCCAATGTATGCCCCCACTTTAAATAAGTTTCTAGCACCATTATTCTGAAAATTTTTCCTTAAATTATCCAATAATCAATGCTAAACAATAAATAAGACATGAGAGCTTATTCAAAAATCCCTATGCCAAGTCATATGTTCCCAAATGAAGCTACAACATGAAAAAGAGAGGAAGGGGTTGCCCCAAAAATGAAATCCCAAAACACACAAGTGATCCATGGATTCATGGTTAGTATATCTTTGCTACAATGTGATTATAAAGATCGAAAATTCCATCATTCACAAATACTCACCTAACAAGAAAAATGACACATAGAGAGTGAAAACAACAAAAAATCCTTGGGGTCAACATGGAAGATACCTAAATGTCTCAACGCCTTGTGTAATCCCCAAAAGGAAAACACAAGACAAAGAAAATATTTTTTTTTATGAAATATGGAAAAATGTAGGTACAAATAGAGGAATGCACATGAAGAGAGAGATACATCAAATAAAACAATGGGAGAGGTCACATTACACACATGTAATCACACAAATAATATGAAAAAGAAAAGAAAAGAAAATAATAGTAAGCCACATGCGAGTCAACCTATATCAGGTCGTCTACATCCCAATATTGATTAGTATATGTAGAATGTAGATAGCTAGCCAAAGAGAAAAAATCAAGTACCAAACTAGGAAAAGAACCAAGTTCAACACTCTTATTAGGAGGATCATCATTTAAGCTCATGAAAGAGGAAAACAATGAAATCAGTTCATTATGCACTTCTTCATTAAATTTTGTAGTTTAATTGTCATCATCCAAGTTATTCACAATAGGAGGTCTAATGACAATATCCATAGAAGTTTGTTTTGTTGTAGTGAGGGTGGAAAGGCATCATTCATTGCTTGAGACAAGTTTGGATTTTTATTTTTTATGTTTTTCTTTTCTTCTTTTTCTTGTAATGAATGAACAATAGCATGATGCCTATGCCTACGCTCTCTAGCATTTCAGTTTCTTTTCATGCATTTTTCAAGTTGTGATTGTGTAGGACCAGGTTTGACAACCATAGGTTCATTTTCTTCCCTAAAGGGAGGAATAGAAGGAACCATGGGAGGTTGTTCAACCACTTTCTCTTTAGCTTTATAAACTTGTTTGAATTTAGGAGGCACAATGATATTTGTTTGATTATCTCATGGTCTCTTACATGAAATAGGGAGAGGATTTGTCAAAGGATGGTCTTGGTTACTTGGAAGAGCTTTTGGCTCAATCATGGTCTCATCAAGGATTGGAAGCTCAATCATGGGTGGAGGAATATTACTAAGGGATAATTTTGCTATGTGCTTTGTCTTAAAATTCTGATCAATAGGATTTGAAAAAGTACTCATGGGGTCTAATAGGTTCAATAGGCTTAGGCCAAAGCAAATCTAATAAAAATTTCCCACAAGAAGACATAGGATTAAAGCAACTATGATGCATAGTAAAGATCTCATTTCCAAATGGAAACTTAAAATATTTATGCACAACTGAAAAGACAACATTCATGGAGAGAAGCCATGTATAGCCTAACTTCACATAAAATTGTTTAGAAGTTGGGATGATGGTGAATGAGACATTTGATTCATTTTGTCCAACCTTAAAAGGGAGATTTATTGAACCAATTATAGGGCAAGAAAAACCATTATGCATTTTGATCCATTTTTTCGGTCTTTCATATGTATCTTGATAAAGCTCATGCACAAATAGAAATTATTCAATGATCACATTCTCTACATAGACAGGATCAATTAATATCCCATTAGTAGTCATGTCATTGATTCTTACAACTATGTAAAGAGGACCATTGGGTGCATGTTTAAGTATGTCTTGTTGTGAGAAAGAAACTTCAAGTGGCATATTAGTTAGGCCCTTATGAGGTTTAGCATTAATAAATCCAACCAAACCATTCATAAAGTTGTTCCCATTTTTTTCATGTTTTCATCATTTGTGTCAACATTCATCACATCATTCTTTGTTTCACCAGCTTTGACAAATGAGATATTATCACTAGGAATAGGATTGGTAAATATTTGCAAATTTTGATTAGGAGGAGCTACAAATTTATTAAGTTGATCATTAACACCTCCAATTAGGGTATGATTAGAATCATTGAGGTCTTGCACAAGATGTTTAAGATATTTACAATGTTCCATATCATGTCCATTTTATCGATGGAAATGGTAATAGGAATTTGGTCTATAGTTTGAAGATAAAGGATTAATAGTAGGAGCTCTAACAAGAGGTAAGGAGATCAAATTCTTTTCTAAGAGCCACAACATGATATTATGAATGGTATTAGGTGCAAGTGTAAATTGTTAGTTTCTATCTACAAAGGCATATGGCTTTGTCGTCTTTATAGTATCCATTTGGGTGTTAACATTTTGATTCGATCAAGGGCATTAAGTTGTAGAAAGCCATTTTTTTTTTCTTGAAAGGTTTATAGATGGTTTGAGGTGTGGATTTAGACTTGTCAGGATGGTTAGAGGGAGTTTTCACTTCACAACTACTAGCTGAATTTTAGTAATCATGAAGGGATGTAAAAATTTGTGTGAAGGAAGGAAACCTTAACATCTCAAGCTTAGTTTGGATTTTATCTTGAAAATTGGAAATAAGCATTCTTTGAAGGTCAGCATCAGGAATCTAAATGTTTATTTATGAAAAAAGAATTTGGTATCACATTATAAAATCAATTACCTTTTCATCATCCTTTTTTTTACATGTCATTAAATTAGCTAAGGTCATCTTAAAACCCTTGCGAATTTGGAAGTGGTTGCAAAAGGAATTAGTAAGTTCATTGAATGAACTAATTGAATTATTCAATAAGGAGAAACACCACTCTAAGGAAACATATTTCAAAGATATAGAGAAGAGCTTAGCCAAGAGTTTATCTTCAAAAATGAAGTCACTACATAGGGCTATGCAAGTAGAAACATGGCTAACAAGATCTCCTTTCCCACCATATTTATCAAATCTAGGAACCTCTATACCTTGTGAAATTTTTGTTCTCAATATCTCCAAGGATAATAGATTGGTTTTGATGTATTATTAAGTTTGGTCATTGTTGTTTTGGTTTAGTGTAGCAATTTTTTGTTGGAGGGATGACATTTTGCAAAAGTGTGTAAAGGACTGCATCATTGTTGGTATTGTGATATGGAGATGAATAAGGTGGAGTTATGTATGTATGCAGAGGGAAATTGAATTGTATATTTGTGAGGGGGGATGGTTGAGAGGTATGTGTAGGATCATGATGGGCCAAAAAGTGGCGATATGATGGGTATGTGTAGGGTATGTGGCTGATGACTTTCTTCTTACCCAAAATTGATCAAACGAAAAGGGTTTTTAAAGGAGATTCTCAGATTTCGTGCAATATAAATTATGCTTTACTTTGAATTTAATAAATAATTATTATTCATTTTCTATTTGAATTATGACTAAAGTCCTAATTGATAGGCTGATTGAAAAACATCTATAGCTTTCAAACAATATCACATTTTTTGACTCTAAAACATGTGTCACATTCTATGCTTCACATACTATAGGATTAAAAAAAAAAAATGAATTTCATGAAGTTTTGACCAAGTTAAGGTGGTTAGACATATGATTTTTTATATTTTTAAAAAGTTGTATTAAAAAAATCATAATTAATTATTTACTTGGAAAAGAATTACAAAAAAACATGCATCACATCGAGACATGAGTCCTCTACTTATATCTAAAATATTATAAAAAAAATATTATCATTTTATTTTGGTTAGGGTGGTCAGACAAACACCTACTTCTTATTTTTCCCCTGAAATTTACGTACTACTGCACTGAAATTTCAAATTTTCACCAAATAGATTTAAAAAATAAAAAATAAACCTATCAGTTTAGAAATTACATTCAATTCACTATAGATTAAATTATTCTTACATGTTTTTGAAATAATATAGATAACTTATTCAAATTTTTACGTCAAGTTGCCTAACTCTGATTTTTCTGAATTTTTCACCACTTAATGGCCTATTTTTTCCATGATGATCTTGCACATACCATGAGGAGATATGAAATTTGAATTCACAAAGGTGGAAGGATTCCTAGCAGAAATACCTAAGGAAGTGTTGACCTTTCTAGTAGGTTGGATGGTTTTAGTAACACGAGTACTAGTGTATGTAGGAATAGAGGTAAGGGTTGTGGAAGGAGGAATTGAATTTCCACCTTGAATTTGAGTATACCCAAAATATTGAGCACAAGTATTCATGGTAGGGATGTTCTTATCAAAAATATAAAATATCGAATTTACACAATCTCTATTCCATGTTCAATTTCAAGCATTTTCCTCACATTATCTAAAGCAGGAATGACACTACTAGCAATATTTTCAAAAGTCACAAAGTTTTGCAAATTTTCTATTTCTTCATCTATCCTTCTTATGTTCTCTTGTGGGACATTAGCAGCCATTCTTTTAACATCATGAACATTAGTTGTGGGTAGGGAAGTCATTGGAAATGAGGTATGAAAACTAGGATCCATAGTGGGTTGATTAATATCAAAACTTTGAGTGAAAGAGTCAGAGAACCCAATATCCATGGTGAATGGTGTATTGTGAGATGACATGAGTCTCAAACTACATCTCACAATAGTATTAATAATAGAGCACCAAGTTGTGAAGCTCATATAAGTTTCAAAAACTCAATCTACACCCAAAATGGGTAAAAGGTGAAATGTAATGAAGTAACATAGGATGTAAATGTTGGAAGCAAGCAACACTGAGAGGGGCAGTGAATCAGTGTTGTGCAAAACTTTAACTTAATTATTCTATCATTTAACTTAATCATTCAACAAAAGAAACATGCATCGACAGAAAGAAAGTAATCACAACACCATAACACCATAATTTTTATGTGGAAACCCTGTTAGGGGAAAAATCACTATGGATGTCCAATCCACAATATAATATGAGTATACTCAAAATGAAAAGTACAAAATGGGAATGCACTTGCATTTAAGCTCACTGCCTAGAGCTCACTACTCAAAAAGGATGGGCTCACTACCCTACAATGATTTGGAATAGATCCAAAAGAATGAAATGATGAAATAGCATCAACAATGCCTGATTACAATTCCAATTAAGCTCTATAGATAATCTCCTATCCTTCTGACTGATTCAACAATTTTTCTCTACTCTACAAACATCTTAATGCACAAGTGTTCAAAACTATGCATAATATCCTAATCGCTCATTTTGATGATCACAACATACCACCACACTTCCTTTTTTATATCTCAAAAGATGTATCAAATCTCTTATATATATATATATATCTAGAAATCAAGTCGCTATAGGTTGGCCTTAATAAAACTTGGAAATATTATCAACTGTCAGCCCAAATCATGAACAATTTTTATGTGCACCCAAAAAAGTCGGCTAGACTATAGTTGGGACCCATAATTAAATATTTTCACTTTACACATCCACAACGTGCCACATTCACTGAGTCTACTACAATGAGCAAATAGATAGAAAACATCCTACCAGACCTCCAAGCTTGTACTACAACTAATGCAACACCACAAAATTCAATAATAAGATAATATACATGCTCAACAAGTAATCCCAAGGGTCCACAACACAAAACGATGATCTGGTGAAGTAGACAGATTAATTGACTTACCAAATACCTTCTTCTTCAAGTATTTTGTCAGTAACACATAATATTTCACTTTATCTGCCAATATGACTAGATACTGATTTGTAGACCATGAAGATGACTTCAGTTGCCATCAATGACAACACTAGAAGCCATATCCAAACAATCTTCCCCTTTGGCATTGATGGCAACACTTAGTGAAAAATGACAGTGTCGAAACTGGTAAGTACACTACCAAAATTCAGAATACTACTCCCCCTAAGAATGTCAAGGAATTTTTCACTGCACTCTCTCCCCCTTTGACATCAGTGACAAAATTGGGGAATCCAAAATTGCAAAATTGTTGAGACTTACAAAAATTTGAAGACATCTACAAAGTTACTCTTTAGTCCACTTAAGTTTGATTCCCAGACACTTCTCAAACTCTCCAAAATGGTTATATGATCACAAAGTAGATATGACAAAGTTTCTGCTACTTTGAGACTTACCAGATCAGGAGTAGCCATAACATCTTTAGCTTCTTTCAGCGCATTCACCATTATCTCAATCTTTAGACTTATTAGTCCCCTGATTTCACATACTCTGCCAATAATCTTTCATTTCCAATTTTTAGGCTCTTTATTTGGTTGAGCAAAGACATTACCTAAATTTCTTGTTTATAAGCACTACTAGCTAATGGGTCAAAAGTATTGGAAATAGTGACCAACTGTTGTTCAATGCCTTTCATGTTCTTCTCATTTGCTTAAGTAAATTTTGACAATACCAAGCAAGATTTGTACACTTTTCCTCCATCAGACATAGTACCTTGAATATTTTTTATGCAAGCTCCTAACAGAGCTTTGTCTTTGACAATTAATTCATTTAGGCTACCAACTCTCTTCTCCTTGAACTCCTTTTTCACTTTAACCAAAGATGATTTCTCAAAAGATTCAAAATGAGAATCTACAACATTTATTAGCTTCTTTAACTCACCAGAGGAAGAACCTGACAGATCCACAACATAAGTAGGCATTATTTTATGTAAAACTCCAGATGCAAGCTTTAGCAGTTCACTGTCCTCTATGTGAGATTATAGTATCCTCTCATTGGCTTTGGCTTGAGCAATTTTGGTGACCATCTGAATTGGAGACAAAGTGGATAGGTTAATTGAGCATTTATCTAACTTAGGATCTGACTCTTCCTATTGCTCCAATAGAGATTCCTTCACTTCCTCTATTATGATTTCTTGATCCTTTTCTTTTTCAACCTTAGATTCTACTTTAGGATTGACTTTAGGCATTTCAGCTTCTTTAGTATGCACCTCTTTTTCCTCAGCTAACACCTCAACAGGGGCCTTAGTTACCATAGCTGTCTCTAAATTTTCCACATTAGGAGAAGTCATAATATCCTCAAATTCTAGAGGATCAGACACATTCATGTTCTCCTCATTCACATTCTTTTCTAATTTATTTATCTCCACATTCACTTTCTCATTTTCTTAAACATTTTTATTATTGATTTCCTTAATGTTAATCTTATCCCTTGATAAAAGTTCTTCCAAAATTTCCTTAGGTTCGCTGACAATAGCATGAGTTTCACCAATCATGAGTTTATTTATTCTTGTTTTGCTCTTAAATTCCCTTTTAGCCTTTTCAAGGAATAAATCCATTTCTTCAATTGTCATTTGTGGGCAAAAATTGGCTAGGACTCTCTTCCTCAGATTTTCTACTTCTAATAAGGCACTTGACCTCCTAGACTCCAAAGCATTATATGGACTTGTACGCAATCTAGACATGTTTTCAACAAGAGCTTTACTAAAAGCATTCATATGCTTTATTTTTGCTTCTTCAAGAGTTCTCTTTCTAGATTTATCAAAGGTCTTATACCAATCATAGAGTCACTTGAGATTTCCATCTTTCACTGTTGCATTCTCAACTTCCTCAATAGACATATTGGGCTTGTCAATTTTGGCCTTTTTCTTTGCTTCTTCTCCTTTGCCAGAAGATTTTATTTTATTCAATTTGATAGCATGTGTACTAGTAGCCTTTATCTCCCTTACTACTTCTGAATCATTTTCTTCCTCTTCATCTACAGACACAACTTTGTAAGATCTTGTGCTTTTATTCTTCTTTCTTTTTTTGGAAGCCTCAACTTGATTTGACTGAGCTGTAGAGGAACTTCTAGTGTGAGCAGGAGATGTTCCTGGACCAAATACTTCTTCCTTTTCTTTCTTCTTAGCTACTTCAGCTTCATCTCTTTGCCTTCTTGCTTCTTTTGGTTTATGCACAAGGATGCCTATACTCTCTACAAGAGCTTCTATCTCTTTTCTTACCCTTCTAACTATCATGGGATTTTTCAATTCTAAATGAACCTGCAAGATTTTCTCTACATAATTACCAAACATTTCTTCTCCCTGATCAAGTTGTGAATTCAACAGGTGTTCAACATACATCCTCATAAAGTTCTCATCTACTTCATAACCCATAGGCATGATCCAAACTGTTCTAGGATCAGTAGGCTCCATATGGCACTGGTCAATGTCTACCATGCAGCAAATAGTGTCATTGTACTATTCCAATATTGTGGTAGGAATTCTCTCTCTGGTGTGCATCAGATTCATAAATTTTTTAAACTATCCCCAAAGGATTGTATTGCAAGTTTGTCAATCACCCAGTCCACATAACATATTCCATATCTGAACAACTACTGGCATATCATTACACCATTGAAATTTACCAACTATCGGTACCTCACCTAAGTAGAAAAACAAACATATTAGCAAGTTACTATACTTGAATGTGTTCTTATAACTGGCTTCTAAGTAGTTCACATAAGTCATAGTCTACATTTTGTTTGACCATTTCATATGCTATGTAGATAGTTGTGCCAGATACTAAATTCTCTTGGCTTGAGTGATAAATCTTATAGCTGATAACCATTGATGCAAATTTTACATCCGCTGTGGTAATATCATCTATTGTCATTGCTCTTCTGTCCCATTATGAGCCTGTCACTTCAGTAACCTTATCATTCTTCATAGACTTCAAAAGTGGAAGTCTACCAGTTGAATTTAGTCTTGTGATTGCACATATAGCTTCTTTTGTGATTTTTAATGACACAACTAACCACATGAATTCATCATGGACATGACTCAACATATATCAAACCCATTCATCTTCTTCAAATATGGGGAATTTTACAAATTACATAAATTTCTTATCTTCTAGGGTTTTAAATTCTAGTTTCATAGTATAATCTTCTTGAATTATGTAATGAGAGTACAAATCCATCAATTGAGAGGTTCCCAAATCTTCAATGTTTGCATTCACATAAGCCCTAATATCCTCAATATGTAGGACTCTGTACAACACCAAGATAGATGAATCTTATGCGGATCTCCAATATGCTTCACTAATGTCTCTAACTGGTCAAAAAACATTTGAAAAGTATCAACTCTCCTATTAGGCATATACAGACTCCAGTATCATTCACCTGCAAGAGCGGGTTTAAGAATATTTCTTGATAGCTCCCCTTATGCTAGAGACCTAAAATTAATTCCCTGAGGAATTGCCAGAAGTTGCTTCTAGT